>JAWHQI010000223.1:0-1200000 GCA_033032865.1 Dactylorhiza incarnata
CGAGAAGTTTAAGTGTCTTCTCGAGAAATCTGAGTGTCTTCTCGAGAAATCTGTTGAAGAGTTACTTTGAAGACAATACTCGAGGGATTTACCCATTTCTCGAGATATAAGAATGATTTTTCGAGATATAAAGTATTTCTCAAGAAATCTCAGACTTAACTTGAACTTTCATATAAATTTACAAATCTTTGCTTCCTTGATAGATTTAAGAGCTGGAGATCTTCCTTGCTTCATTTATGACTTGATTAGGTCTCCAAGTTGAGCATTCCAAGTTCTGTCTTGAAGAAAGATAACTTGGTCTCATCCAGCGGCTTCGTGAAAATATCCGTAACTTGCTTATCCGTAGGGACATAACTTAGATTGATGTCCCCATTCTCCACATGCTCCCGGATGAAATGATATCTCAATTCAATATGCTTTGTCCGGCTGCGAGAGACTAGATTATAGCAATAGCAATAACACTAGAGCAGTCGCAAAACATTGGGATGTCCTTGAACTTCAAGTTATAATCTTCAAGCTGATTCTTTATCCAGAGAAGTTGTGCGCAACAATTGCCTGCAGAAATGTATTCTGACTCGGCGGTTGATATTGCAACACAATTCTGCTTCTTGCTGCTCCATGAAATAAGCCTTCTTCCAAGGAATTGATAAGTCTCGAAAGTGCTTTTTCTATTGTCCTTGCTACCTGCAAAGTCTGCATCTGAAAAACCAATTAGTTCGCTATCGTTACTTCTTGGGTACCATAAGCCCAGATTTGGTGTACCCTTAAGGTATCTCAAAATCTTCTTTGCAGCGGTATAATGAGATTCCTTAGAGTTCACCTAATATCTAGCACATACACATGTAGAAAACATTATGTCGGGCCTACTAGCAGTAAGGTAGAGCAAAGAGCCAATTATGCTTCTGTACTTGGTTTCATCGAAAGGTTTCCCTTTCTCATCCTTGTCCAGAGACATAGCTGAACTCATTGGAGTCCTCATAGAGGATGCACTCTCCATTCCAAATTTCTTTACCAACTCCTTGGTGAATTTCGTCTGAGAGATGAAAATTCCATCTTCAGATTGTTTCACTTGAAGTCCTAAGAAATATTTCAGCTCACCTATACTGCTCATTTCAAACTTCCCTTGCATAAGTTTGGAGAACTTCTTGCAAAGGTTGTCGTCCGTAGAGCCATAGATAATATCATCGACATAGATTTGCACTAGCAAAATCTTGCCTTTAACATCCCTAAGAAATAATGTTTTATATATCTTTCCTCTTGTGAATTTATTCTCAAGAAGAAAGTTAGACATCGTTTCATACCAAGCTCGAGGAGCTTGTTTCAAACCGTATAAAGTTTTTTGCAGTAAATAAACATAGTCAGGATGTTCAGAATCAGCAAAACCAGGGGGTTGTTCAACGTATACTTCTTCTTTTATATTACCGTTAAGGAATGCTGACTTGACGTCCATTTGGTATGCGGTGAATCCCTTGAATGCAGCATAAGCCAGGAACAACCTGATCGCTTCAAGTCTCGCTACAAGAGCATAAGTCTAATCGAAGTCGATCCCTTCTCCTGTCTGTATCCTTTTGCTATAAGTCTGGCTTTGTTCTTGATTATTGTTCCATCTTCATCCAATTTGTTTCTGTAGACCCACTTTGTTCCAATGATATTTTTATTCTTGGGTTTTTGAACAAGAGTCCACACTTTGCATCGCTTGAATTGATTCAATTCTCCTTCCATTGCAATTATCCAATGGGGGTCTTCATTTGTTTCTTGGAACTTCTTTGGTTCAACCTGTGAAAGAAAACTCAAATGCATATTCTCGTTAGTAATACCTCTCCTTGTTTTTATACCGACTTGAGGATTTCCTATGATTTGATCAACCAGATGATCCCTCATATGTCTGAACTCAAGATTCCTTGCATCAATTTGTATACCAGGAAATTCTTCAACTACTGGAATGTCTTCTTCCACTTAAATTGGCTCTTCATCTTGGTGATCTTCCTCTTCAGTTGAGGTTGGGGGAGAGATCTTGATGAAGGTTTGAGTATTCTCTTTAACCGGCTCATCCAAGCTTGAGTCTTGCAACTTTGAACCTGTATATTCAACAGAAGCACTAGAAGAGCTGCTATGTAGCATGCTCATCTCATTAAATACAACGTTAATATATTCTTCTACAACCATGGTTTTCTTATTAAAAACTCTATAAGCTTTGCTATGGCTACTATAGCCTACGAAAATACCTTCAAAGCTCTTTTCACTAAACTTGGTTTTGTAATGCTTCCCATTATTAAGAACCAAGCATTTACTGCCAAAGATTCTAAAATAGGAGATGGTGTGTCTCTTGCCTTTTAGTAGTTCATAAGGAGTCTTTTCATGGTTTTTATTTATGAGTGCTCTGTTTTGCACGTGGCATGCAGTGTTGATGGCTTCAGCCCCGAAGTATTCTGGAAGTGAAGAGTCACTCAACATTGTTCTGCAACCCTCAATGAGTGTTCTGTTCCTTCTCTCAGCTACCCAATTTTGTTGTGGAGTTCGAGGAGAGGAAAACTCATGAAAGATACCAAGGCTTTCACAGAAATCTATCATGGCTCCAGATTCAAATTCTGTTCCATGGTCACTTCTGATTTTGACCACCGAACAATCTAATTCATTCTGGATTTGCTTGACAAACTTAGTGAAAATATCAAAGGTATCTGACTTGTGTTTTAGAAAGAATACCCATGCAAAACGTGAGTAATCATCTACAATAACCAATGTGTAAGACTTGCCTCCTAAACTTCTAATTTGCAATGGACCAAACAAGTCCATATGTAACAGGTGCAAACACTTGGTTGAATCTTTGCCAATAATGCTCTTAAAGTTAGCTCTTGTTTGTTTGCCTTTTACACATGCATGACAAGGTCTATCTTTAATGCACTAAACATTCGGTGCATCACACACTAAGTTTTGAGATAATAATGTATTTATCATTTTGAAATTAATATGTGCTAATCTCTTATTCCATTGGTCAATAAGAGATGCACTATCTTTTGTTAAAAGACACACTGGTGTAGAAGATGATAAGCAAAGAAAGTTCAAACAGAAAATATTTTTACAACGAGTGCCTGATAAAATCATTTCAGAATTTTCTGCCGACTTTATCAAACACTTATCTTTGCAAAAATCAAATGTGTATCCTTTATCACATAGTTGACTTCTGCTTATCAGATTATGTTCTAATCCTTCCACATAAACCACATCGGAAAAGGATACATTACCATTAGTGATCATACCGTAACCTTTTGTTATTCCTCTGTCGGATCCGCCAAAAATAACTTTTGGACCGCTCTCAACTAGAATATAGTTCTGTAAAAGGCTTCTTGTCTCGGTCATGCGCCGAGAGTAACCGCTGTCCAAATACCAGATAGGATTTTTGTTGGCCTTTGGACATACCTGTAAAAACAGATTACTTTGCCTTAGGAGCCCAAACAAATTTGGGTCCTTGGTCCCTTGTTAGTTGAGCCCCACGATGAATGTTAACATTGTGAGTGGTCTTTCTTGCAATGTTTACTTGCGGTCTCTTAAAATAAGTAGTATTGAACCAGCAATCTACGACAAAGTGACCAATCTTGCCGCAACACCAATAATCAAATCTGTTGTATCTCCTCTTTGTATTCTACTACTTTACTTTTTGAACGTTAGTTTTGGCAGGAGCATTACTTTTTGATGAGGGCCTCTCATGTGTGCAACATACACATGGTATAACTGACTCCTTAGGCTTAGGAACAACAGTCTTCACTGTTGGTGCCTTCTTTGCACTAGGTCCATGAACAAAAGGACCATAACTTCTCAGATTAATTTCCTCATAGGGTGCTTTGACCGCACTTGCACCAAAGTTTCGGGGACGAGTCCACCCCTTGTAGTCATTGACAGGCCCAGACACAATTGGTCTAGTCAAGTGACCATAGGAGCTTTCCAGATCATAGACATTAGTAGGAAAGATGACTTTCTTAAAAGTAGTTTGATCCAAATGGGCTTTCCCTTTCTCTTCGGCGGTGGATTTTTTAGCACTCTTATTTTTCTTCTTGGCTAGTATGCTTTTAGAAGATTTACTATATTCAGCCACATGACCTAATCCACTTCCACTTGCTTTAGCGGAGAATCTATCAATGATTGGAAGAATAGTTTTAGGTTGAGAAAACTTTTCAACTAGCCTTTTCTCAGCGGCTAGCTGTTCTTCCAGATCTTTGATACTTTCCTCTCTCAGGGCAAGGAGCTCATCTGAGCTTTTGATTTTGTCTGTCAGAATTTGGATTTCCTCTCTGAGAGATGTAAGTTGTGCAACTTCTTCTCTCAGATTAGATTCCACTTCCTTGAGAGATAAAATCTCCTTGGCCTGGATTTTGATGACCTTTAGGCATTTGTCAAAGGCTTTACAATTCAGTATATTGAGTCATGAGTTCTGAATCCTCATCTGAGAGATAGTTCTCTTGTTCAGCTGAGGCATAATCAGATTCAGACAAAATAGTGTGCGCATTTACCTTCCCTTTGTACGGAGGTTCTTCTTCGTCGTCAGTCTTAGCCATCAGCCCGAAGTAGGCTTCTTCTTCATCACTTGACTTGTCTGAGTCACTATCGCTGAGTGTTTTGGACTTTTTGGCGACGAAGCTTCTTTCATTTTTCTTTTTCCCGTGGGCGGATTTCTTTTCCTCTCTTTCCACCTTCTTTCTTTTTGTAAGGGCATTCAGCGATCATATGCCCTGGCTTATTACATCAATAACAAACAATATTAGAAGAAGTATGTTTGTTCGGTTTAGACTTATACCTATCATGGCTTCTTAAGCCCTTCCCGTGATGATCTCCATCACGACGAGAATGTTTATAGTCAGAGGAAGAGGGCTTGTTCTTCATAAGCCTTCTCTTGTTTAGCAGTTTCTTGAACTGACGGGAGATTAGAGAAAATTCGCAATCTGACATTTCTGAGCAGGAGGAGCCAGCTTCTGACTCTTCTTCTTCATCAGATTCTTGTGCCCTAATTGGAGACACAGTTCTGCTTTTCCTGGAGCTCTCGGCCTTCAGAGCCAAGGTCCTTTCCTTGCTAGAAGTCAGATTCCCATCTTCTTCTATTTTGCGGATATTCATCTGCAGCTCATGGGATAATAGCTTCCCGAACAAATTCTGTGGGTCAATATTTGGCAACTATCCAAACTCCCTAATGACAATGATATTCTATTCTTTTTGGATCGCAGGAACTTGTCATTGAGTTCACCGTTTGTGAATTCCCGGCCATAGTTTCTTAGGCCGTTAACAATTTTGAAGAATCTTTCATATGCATCGACGATGCACTCCTTCTTACTCTACTTGAAGGCCACATACTCTTGGTTGAGTAGAGATCTTCTATCGTCCCTTACCTCTTCGGTACCTTCCATGAGAACAATCAAGGATGTCCACATCTCTTTGGCTGATCTGCAGTGGATCAAGTTTTGTAGCATGGAGTCATCCACTGCACTTGCAATTATGTTCTTCGCCTTTTTGTCCAAGGCTACTAAAGCGATCTCATCCTTGGTTAGGTCCATCATTTTCTTTGGCACCTGAATAGTATGGTCAATTGTAGAGGCAATCATAGGCACATGAGGGTCTTCTTCCACAACTTGAAAAATTCTCGGATCTGCGGCTTCCATGTAAAATCTGACTCTTTCTTTCCACATGGGAAAATTATCCTTTGTGCAGATTGACAGCTTCAACGAGGAAGACTCCTTGCTTCTTTCCATGATTTGCTAGCAACTAGAATGGATGGATCTTATTCAAGGTGTTAACCTAGAAACGAACATCGACCCTCTGATACCAATTGAAGTATCTAGATGCCTACCTAAATCACCTAGAGGTAGGGGGGGGGGCGAATAGGTGATAACTGCATCTTTTGTGAAATAAAAACTTGATGAAAAGATAAACACAGAAAGAAAACCCCAATCACAGATGACACGAGGAATTTATAGTGGTTCCCCGATCTTGGGTACTGCACTTTCCAGCCTCACCAATCTAGCACCACAGCTAGCCTTGGCTACTTCTCAAAAACTCAGATCAAGAACGATCCTACAATCTCGGAGTCACAACTCCTACAACTCGGAGACAAATCTCCTACAAACTCGGAGGCACTGCTCCTACAACTCAGAGAAACACTCTCCTACAACTCGGAGAAAACTCTCCTACAAGAATTTGAAATTGAGTACAATGAAATACTTAACAAGACTTGAACAGATCAGAACTTCTGAGATCTTCCTGCTTGAATCTTGAAACCTTCGGCTAGAAGAAGAGGAAGAATCGACTGAAATCTCAAATCTGACTTCTAGGATTTGACACAATCCGATTGATTGTTGAAGATGAATAGAACACTGATCTGTCGAATCTTTTCTTCAGAAGGAATCGATTGATGGAGAGAGAGAGAGAGATCGATCCTTCAACAATGGCCAGAGGCAGTGATTTCTCCACGATGATCCGATCGTTTAGAATAATGGAGAATTAGAAAAATTAGGTTTCGATAAGATTGGGGAGGAGCCTTATATAGCAAACCGTCTTAACGATAATAAGGGACTTGAATTAAGGTAAGATTAACCTTAAACACTCTTACACGTGCCGTCAAGACCGAACGAAGAAATTAAAATCTCGTCAGGAACCAGATTTCAATGCAGCACAGGAGGAAAACAGATTTCTCGAGACAACAAGGATTTCTCGAGAAATAGAATTGACTTCTCGAGAAATGAACTTTACTTCCCGAGAAAAGGCTGAAAAAAGCTTTCAGTAGGACTTGAGAAAAATTTCTCAAGAACAAAAGAACTTCTCGCGAAATGACTTTGATTTCTCGAGAGAACATATAACTTCTCGAAAAATCGCTGAGAAAAGTTTTCAATGGAAATCAGAGAGGATTTCTCGCAAACATTTATGATTTCTCGAAAAATAAATTAAACTCCTCGAGAAATAAAGGACTTCTCGAGAACTTCCTTAGAAATAAAAGGAATAAAAGATATAAAGAGATTTCTCGAAAAACTAAGAGGACTTCTCGAGAAATAACATGGATTTCTCGAGAGATACCTTGGATTTCTTGAGAAATACCCTTAGAATAAATTTTGACCTTTAAACTCCTTTTTTCTCTTGGACACCACCAACTCTTCCAATCTTCCAAGCTTCAAGAGCCTTGAAAAAGAAGTGTATCCCAATAGAGAGATCACACATGAGTCAACACCATGTTCCACACAATGTGAGATTACATTGCATGAAACTATACTTAACGACCCATTGTGATCTGACATTAGTCTATACTTAGCAATAACAACCTACAAGATCATAACTAAAATACAATATCAAATACACTAGCAATTCACCTTGGTTCAAGGGTGACTTCTCACAAATCTAGGCTATTGTGGATTCAATACCCAACAGGAAAGCCTAGATCATTTTCATGATTTTAAGTCTACTAAAAGTAAAGTTTTGAAAATTTCCAAAGACGTAAGTTTAAAAATAGAAAATAAAGAAAATTTGCAAAAGTGTAAAATATACAAGAAATGGTTATGAAAAGAAAATGGTTATGAAAAGTTTTAAAAAATATTTTAAAAAAGAAAATAAATGATGATAAATTTTACAAAAGTGGAAAATATACAAGAAATGGTTATGAAAAGTGCACAAATTTCAAGAGATTTTTCTAAAATAACATACTACCCTGTTGGAACAACCCTATTTCTGATTTGGGCTACGATCACTATCTGTTGACTAAGGACAAAGTTGACCCCAATGTATAGTTTATGGGTCAAGAGTTTTAGCTGTTAGAACTAGAAATTTCATTTAGATTCTGCGTTCGACGAACTCCATACTGCGTTTGACGAACGGCTAGCTGCGTTCAACGAACGATAAGCTCTCTGCGTTCGACGAATGACAAGCTCTCTGCGTTCGACGAACGGCAAGCTCTCTGCGTTCGACGAACGGCAAGCTCGCTGCATTCAAAGAATGGCAAGCTCTCTGCGCTCGACGAAAAGGCTTATATTCTGCGTTCGACAAACGACATGCTTCAAGCCCGTCTCAGCGGTCGACGATCCCGTCTCAGCGTTTCAGCGGTCGACGAACAGATTGGTTCAGCGGTCGACGCTTTTACTCAAGCTCAGCGGTCGACAAAATTATCCCGGCTCAGGGCTCGACGCTTTTACTAAAGCTCAGCGGTCGATGAAATTATCCAGGCTCAGCGATCGACGAATACTTCCCTTCGACGAACTCAAGTCTGCGTTCGACGAATACATTCAGATTGACAAAAGTTCTCACAGATCAACAAAATTAATTATTCCAGCAAGATTCCTTTGAGGTCGACGAAGTAAATGTTGTGTTCGACGAAAATTTTGAGGTCGACGAATCTGCGTTCGACGAATTTTGCTCAGATCGAAGAAATATCATTTAAGTGAAGATTTATTTTAGAATATTAGATTTATTCATTCTCTGAACTCAGATCGACGACAGCAATGACTCTTTCTATCAGATCAAGTAAGGAAAATATATTTCCATTATTATTTAAGTTATAGCCGTTGACATTTCCTCGGAAAAGGACATATTTATGGAAAAGGAAAGAATTAAATGGCGCAGCTATTTTATGTTTTCAAAATAACTCTCAGCGTGTTATATTCTTTAATTTAAGGAATCAACATTTAATGTCAGTCAGAGATTTTCAAAAGAAAAGGAAAGAAGTTACAGCAGAAGTAAAACATACAGCTGTTTTACACGACAGATTATTACAGGATATTTGGTTGTACAGAAAACTACAGAAAAGGAAGAGAGAAAAATATACTGAAAGAAAAGAAAAACAAATATAGACAGATCATTTTCTTCCTCCTTCAGTAGCATACACTTTTCTGAGAACTTCTTCAACACTTCTCCCAGTTTTCCTGCTGAAAAATAAAGATCAAGAAAGGAGAAAGCTTCAGGAAGAGAAGAGAAAGAAGAACAAAAAGAAAACCATTTTCTTCTTCCTCAACAACAGCAACCTCTTTCAACTGAGAACTTAAATTCTTCTCTCAGTCTTTTGCTGCAAATACAGATCTTCAGCAGAGCAACTATAATATGAAGAAATTTCTCTCTCAGATTAATTAGCTACAGGAGGATCAAGTTTTTCAAAGAAAAGCTCCAGCAAAATCAACTGTCAAACATCTTCAATCAGACAGAGGAGTTCTTTTCTACATCAAATCCACTAGAGTCTTCTCTATACATCTTGACAGAGAAGAACATCTAAACCCCTCTCTATCCCATTCTGTACAGGGTTAATACTCCCTTCAAAAGTGTAACCCACTGGTGGCAAGACACCTTATCAAAAAATCCTTGTGTGGTTTTTAAGCACCTTATCAAAAGCTTATCAGTGATTTGGGCACCTGATCAAACTCCCATTAGTGTGTGGACACCTTATCAAAAATCCCTTGGTGTGAGGGCACCTGATCAAAACTCCTAGTGGATTCCTACCAAGGGTGGTAGAAGAGTAGACGTACCCAGATTTACTGGGGAACTACTATAGCTCCTTGTGTCCTCTGTGATTATTTATTTCTCTGTGATGTGCTATGTGATTTTATTTATTCTGTTTTTATTAATCACTCTGCTTACACATATATATAACACTATTTTTAATTCCGCAAATAAAACTAAGGGAAAAAGTTTTGAACTCTATTCACCCCCCTCTAGAGCTAATTTAAGATCTAACCTCCACTTTCAATTGGTATCAGAGGGTTGTTGATCTTATTTACAGGCTAACACCTGGATCACAAAGATCAATTAGATCTTAAATTATTTTAGAGTTTTTATTTATTTTCTGTTAAAAACTCATGGCACAAAACAAAGAGTATTCAAGCACAAGACCTCCTATGTGCAATCTCAGTAAGTTTGCACTGTGGAAAGCAAGGATTAGGTTATATATGAACTCAATTGATGAAGAAATTTTTAATGTGATTTTGACAGGGCCTCCAGCACCTACAGCATCAACAAGTACTGATGCAGCAACAAACAACACTGCCGTCCCACCTACTGAATGGACTGAAGCTCAGAAAAAGCAAAGGAGTGCTGATGCAAAAGCCATGAACATTCTGGCTCAAACAATGTCTGATGACATCTAAAGGAGAGTGGTGGATTGCACCTCAGCTAGAGAGATATGAACCTCTCTCAACAATATGGTTGCAGGCTCTGCTGATGAAAGAAAAGACAGGAGATCACATCTTATTTCTCAGTATGAGAATTTCAAGAAATAAGAAAATGAAACAGTAGCTGATATGTACAATTGGCTCAGCCTCATAATAAATGAGCTGAAGACTTTGGATAAAGTAATCTCTATCACTGAGATAAATGACAAGATCTTAATGTGCTTCCCCAGCACATGGGATTCTAGGATCTGACCTATCAAGGAAGCCAGAAGCCTCAATGAGATTACCCCTGATACATTGTTGGGCAAGCTCAAATCCTATGAGCAGCTCATCAAATCCAGGGAAGCTGAATCATCCACTTCATCTCCAGCAACAAAGAGAGAAAAGAACATTGCTTTTAAAGCAGCTGATGAAGAAGAAAAATCTCCAAGGGATGAGGAGTTCATGAGTCTACTTGCTCAAAGATTCTATAAGATTGCAAGAAAAGATTTCAGGAAAAAGTCATCCAGAAGCCATGAAAAGCCAAGGTATGACAAAAACAATTCTAAAAAAATTATATGTTTTGGTTGCAGGAAACCAGCACACATTACACCAGACTGTCCAGAAAACCAGAAGAAAGAAAAGAAAAAGGACAAAGAAGAGAAAAGAAACTCCAACAAGTCTTCCTCCCACAAACACAAGAAGAAGGGAAGAGGATTTGTAGCAGAATCTTGGAGTGAAACAGAATCAGAATCATCATCCAGCTCATCAGATGATGAAGAAGAAACACAAGAAAATGACCAATGTCTGATGGCCATTTATGACTCAGACAGTGAGTCAGGAAATGCTTCTTCATCCAGTGATGATGAAGACAATGAAGAAGAGAAGAACTTCTTCATGATGGCAATCAATGCCTCAACCAACAATTCTGATGAAGAAGGATCAGAATCAGAAGCAGAAACTGATGCAGATCAGGTAACATCTACCTTTGATTTTACTTCAGTTGAATTCAAAGCTGAATTCAAAGTCTTTTGCTCAGAATTAATTAAATATGAGAAAGAAATAATCTCACTCAGACTTAAGCTAGCTGAAATGAATAATATAAGTGAAGAAAATGTAAACATTAAGAAAGATTTGTCTGCCTTCAGGAACATGTAATTCTCATTAAGAGCAAGTTGTCTGAAGCCAAAAAGTTTGAAGAATCCCTAAATGGGAGAAGCATCAAACTGATGGACATTACAAGCACAGTAAATGCTAGACTTAACAGCAAACTAGGCTTGGGTGATTCATCAAGTGAGCCACCTCTAATTAAGAAGAACATACTCTCTACACCTATAAAATTCATCTCTGCTAAGAGCAAAGAGGTTGTAGGAGTAAATAAAAACATTTCAAGTAAGACTGTCGAGAATAGCAGAATTCAGCAGAATTCGTCAAACGGAGCTCGACGAAATGCATCCACTTCGTCGATCGGAGCTCGACGAACTCTAAAGACAGATTTTCTATATAGTAATTATATGAATGGCGCTCGATGAAATCTCAGTCATTCGTCGAACGATGCTCGACGAACTCAGCCCAATTCGTCGAACAGAAACTATACATCAAATCTGAACAATTATCATTCTTCACATTCTATCAATCCTTTCACTGAATGGATAATACCTCTAAGGAGATATCATCCACAAGGTTACAAGGACCAACCTGAAATGTCTTTTATTTCAGATTTTTGTGGAAATACAAAAAGGCCCAAGGTAATCTGGGTCAAGAACAAATAGATTGTTTTCTTGTTTTTGCAGGTACACAGCTGTCCAAGAATAAATGAAAGATGGTATTTGGACAGTGGCTATTCAAAGCATATGACAGGGAACAAGGCATGTTGGATCAGTAGGTGCCCTTAGAGGGGGGGGGGGGGGTGAATAAGGGTTTTAAAAACTTTAGATATATTTTGAATAACTTTGAAAAAGCTTTGATTATTAAACTAGAGAAGATCAAGACAAATCAAGTGAAGTAAAAGTAAAGACATGATTTTATTAACTTGAGAAGCATGATTACAAAACTTGATCTCTTATCGAAGCTAGAAATCAAAGCGAATAGAAAGACTCTTTTTGTTTTCTATACCGACTCGTATCCCAACGAACCGGTTGGCTGTAGTCGATCCTTCCCCGGATACGACCACAAGCCGCTCTAGCCAACCCTTCCCTGGATATGGCCTCAAGCACCCCCTAGACATACACCTGAGACCTAGTCGCCAACACGAGGCGAATTTCTGCCCTAAGTCCTACCCAGACCTAGTCGCCAACACGAGGCGAATTTACTAAACGATTACAGAAAAGATGTGAAATAAAAGACAATAATATAAAACTCCCTCTATGTTGATCTCTTGGAGAAGTAGACGAAGACGCAGAGTATGATCGTAGTTGATGCGGTCTTTCGTCACGATGATGACGTGTGTTGAAATCTTCTCCACGGATCTCCTTTAGTCTTTATGGATTTGTGGGAGTATCTCTCTGAGCCTTCCTCTCTATGTTGTGGCACGAAGCTCTGGAATTTTGGATCTTAACTGGATGAAGAAGACGGATCCAAGGGGTCCTTTTTATAGCCTTGGAGCTAGCGTCCGCGCTATCGCTACCGCCGGCGCTATCCCAGATTAGGCAATATTCTCCGCATGAGAATTCTTCATTTTAAGCAAGCCGGCCGCCTTCCTCTTGTGCTTTGCGCTACCGCCGGCGCTAGTAGATACCGCCTGTGCTAGCTGCTACCGCCTGCGTTAGCTGCTATCGCCAGGCGCTAGCACCTTCCATAACTATTTCCAAAATTTTCTCAAGTCAGCGCTAGCGCCTGCGCTAGAGCTAGCGCCGGTGCTAGCGGGCATGTTGGAATTTTGGCTTCAAATTTTGGCCCAACATTCTTATGTTATCCTTGAGTCATGTGGACTTGTTTTCCTGCACACTTAAACACACAAGATCAAATACACATAGGATTTGTTATTCTCAAACCTAGGAGATGCGGAAGACCATGTTCCAACAAACTCCCCCTTTTGATAATAACAAATCCATTAATGATAAATCAAAGCATTAATATATATAAGCATGATGAAACCTACTTGTGTGTGTGTGAGAGTGACGACTTAGGATATTTTATGATTTTAGCATTTAGAATTGCTCCCCTAAATACATGATCCCCCTAAGTGAATATTCTCCTAATATGTAAGCTATCATCTTAATTAAGCATTATAGTTTGATAGCAGATTAATATTTATCATTTTAGTTCTCCCCCTTTTGTTATTAGTAAAAGTGGGTAAGGAGACACCACTTAAAAGTTGATAATAAGATAAAAGCATGATCGAGCTTGTAGAGAAGAAAGTGATAAGGAGTTTTAGAATAATTTTCATTGAAATAGATCAGGGTTTTAGTTATTTTCATAAATCAGAGTTTGTAGCATAAACAAATACAAGGTAAATGATTTCCGAGTAACTAAACTACCCAGACAATATGTCTACACCCTAGCCCCGTACTAAGTGACGTATGGGCATGAGGAGCTGCATATATGTCGTAGGTTGGGGTGTTAGTCCCATATGCAAACACTAGACACAACTCAACCTAGCACTCTTTCCCCCCAGTGCCTCGCAAGACCCCACTGGAACCCTCCCCGGTTAAGGACAAGACATGACTAGAGATAAGGTTATATAATGTCTACAACCCTACTCCCCCGCTATGGTGAGAAATGAAGTCATGGGTAATAATTATTGGAAACATTTAAGCGTTTAACTTGAGTGATAAGTTCATAGCCTAAGGGTTTATATTTTAATTTGAATTTATGCACACACTCACATAGCTATTTTGGAGTTCATGAATAAATCAGGGTTTTTAATATAACAATATTTTCATAAAAATAGATCAGAGTTTTATAGCAAAAAAAATTCAACCAATATAAAGTTTACCAAACAAGTCTACCACTTGTTGCAAGAAAGGAATTTGAAGATTCAAGTGATGATGCACACAAAATGAAAGACTTTAAATAAGCATGAAAGCGTAAGGTAAAACAATTATATGGTTATGATGTGGAAGACTTATAGAAATACAAGAAATATCATATTGTAATCAATGATGATCCATAGAAAGATGTATGAGTTAAATTTCAAAAAGAAGATGTTTTTGTAAATCATTTTTCAATTAAAATCTTTAAGTTTGATAATAAAGTAACCAAGCATGAAATAATGTTATCAAAAAGAGATTACTACAATGTTACTTTAATTCATAATTTCAGAACATACCAAACATTGTAGATTGCATGCTAGGTTATCTAGTGCATTTCATAAGTGAAGAGTAGTATAGAATTAGCATTAGGATCCAATACTCATGAGAAGAAGTGTTATGGAAGATAATGATGTGCACATAAGTGTATTTTGAATAGAGTAAACAAATGTTTTAATCAAAAATACAAGTAATATGTAAAGTAAAGAGCATAATAAAACACAAGTAATTTTACTTCCACTCACTTCAATGCACAAAAAAATGTACAACTACCAAGGTGCTTTGCACACACAATGCTCATTAAGACTTATCAGGGTGCAAAGTAGTGCTTGGGGGATCACATAATTTTATTCTTCAAGAATGATTTTTATTGTGATCCGGTGTACTTAAGAATAAGTGGTCTTTATTTTGAATTAAAGTTATGGTTTGCACAAGATACTTTACTATTCTTTCCAAGGTGCTCAACCTCACAACTCTTATTAAGACTTATCAGGAGGTTCAAGTAGTGCTTGGTGGAGTTATCTTTGTCACTTTATTTTATGATTTTTGTTTTGTACAAAGTTCTCCGAATACACTTGTTTTGCAAACCAATATAATTTATAAAAACATAACCACTTTTCTTAACTTTTAAAGTGCAAACAAAGGTTGTATAGGTAAGATACTTGTGCAATTTTAATTCATTGTACTATTACAAAACATACACAAGCATTTTTAGATTAAACACATAAGTAGACAATGCCAAAATAAGTGAGTGAATAGCGATCATTATCAAACATAAAACATTTACTCATACTTAGAGGCATGCTACGCATAGTTCTACACAGCTTTCAATATAATTGATGCACATATTAATAGATATATCAAAGCATGATGAAAACAATGTTCAAAGAGTTTGAAAAGATAAATTGCAACATTATAGAAGTTCTGAATAATAGATTAAATCATGCTTGATTTTCTCAATGATGTCCATACAGTATTTAAAGTTTGAACTCATAAGATTGATCTTGGACTTCCCGAGGACTACCTTGTGAGAGGTTCGCCCGGTACTAGGTGATATGATGGGATGATAGCCCAAATCACCCTTTCGCAAGATACAAGTAAAAGGTTAAGTTCAAAAATAACAATTGATAATTTTTTGTTTTATATTTTTGTATTTGATTTTTGCTTTTAGAAATGGAATTTAAACAAATGACAAAAAACACAAAGGTAAAACATATATATTTTTTGTAATTTGGCTTTGGTATTTTTGTATTTGATTTTTCAAAAATGTAACAAAAGCAAAAGTGCAGAAATGAATAATAGTACACATAGATTAATATATTTTTAGGGATTTTTCAAAAATTTAAAAAGACAGAAAAATGAATAAGTACGCTAGCGCCAGCGTTAGCGCTAGCGCGGGAAACAGTACATGATTTTTTATGATTTTGAAATTTTTAATTGTTGATCTTGATTAAGTGTCATAATAGTAGTTTCATGCTGAAATTTCAGATTTTTAGGAAATGTCTAGATAGTGAAAATTTCATGAAACATTAGCGATTTTGTATATGACTTTACCAACTAAACTCTGCAAGTGATATATTTCATTATATCTCCATTTTAATATTTTAAGGCTTATATTTACCAATGTAGTTTGAAAATGATAGGAAATGTAAGCATGATTGGACATGAATGAACAAGTCAAATATGCATGATTGTAGAGATTAACAATAATGTTCATGCATAATCATACCATGGATAAGCCTTAGATGAGAATACCCAGCCTGTATATCTTGGTAAACAAATAAAGCCTAACATAGACACAAATATTCTTTTAGGTGGCAATGTTAGAATGATAAGTTTGAGATTAATGTTATACAAAGGTTTGATAGTGTTTTAACTTATAGACCTAGAATGGAGTGACGATTCTGTTTGATTTGATATCAAGATGATTCAAAGGTCTAAACTAGAAATAAATCACAATACAAACATAATACACCAACCATGGTATAACAATTATAATTTCAATTGTCATCATATAATTCATATAGATGTGATAGAAATAGTTGTTTTTAGAAGATATTTGATGTGAGTTATGATATATGATTTTAGAGAATTTTAGCAACAGACATCTATAAATCATGGTGGTGTGAGTGACATCAATATTCATTATGAAGATAAATTCTTTCAATACATTTTAGTGATTTTCTTTTAATTAAGAATTTTGAATATATATATATATGTGATTTTTAATAGGTGAACAATAGTGATGGTTTAGATCATGTTTGACATCAAGGAGTGAACACAATGTAATTTTTTTTTGTTGTGAACAAAAAAAACAACCATATTGAAAGTTGAGTTTTTATTTAGATCTTGAACTTTCTTGTAGATTATGTTATTTCTCTAAACCACTTTTTGGTGAAGGCTAAGAATCTTAATAGCCTAATAACCGGATTTAATTTGAAATATCTTATAGCAAATTTAGAGTTTGATTCATATGGATATTTAGAAGCAATGAGTATAAAAATAAAAGATAGGTCATCAAAATAGAATATGATTTTGAATTTTGATAAATTTGATTTTATAAACATATTAAGCTTTTAAGAGATAAAATCATATTTTTAATACTGTATAGGATTACCATGACATGATAGTTCAAAAGAAATAAGAAAAATAAGAAAAATTAAAAGACATGAAAGCATATCATGAAGTAGAACTTTGTATATTTCATTTTGAAAGGATTCTACTTCATGCAATTGATGATACCTAATGAATAAATGTTTTAGGTATCCGATGGGGGCCATGAGGGATGGTTCCTTTGGGTACCCAAATATAGCGAGATGGCTTTTGGGAAGACAAGTACGAATGGACCCTTTCAAGTGGAGTTAATGTTTCATTTTTAATTTTGGGTCTCCACTCATACTTAGGTTTAATATTATAATTTTGCATTAAATTTCCATACTTATTAAATTTAGGCTTAAAATAATGATGACTTTTGAAATCATTTTTCATAGGAAATTTTTGCATATTTGAATTTACTTTAGGAGATACATAATTTTGTAAATAGTGGTGATTTTGATTTTGATTAACAAATCCTTTATGTTCCTTACTCCCATTATTAAACTTAGTTAAGATGTTCATATTCATATTCAACTTATTTTTAGATATAGTTTGATATTGTGAATTTGTATTTACAATTTTCATAAGCAAGTTGATTTTTGATTTTAATTCATCATTCTTAATCTTTAAATTATGTCTAGCTTTATTATAAGCGATTGTGCTATTTTTAAGAGTTGAAACAATTGAATCTATATGATCTTGATAGTTATTTCTATATTCATCAAATGTTTCATTCATCTCTTTAATTTCAATTTTATATTCTTTACACTTAGCACAATCATTTTCCAAAGATGAATTTTCTAAACATAATTTTTTATTTTGTTCTTTTATAGAAAGAAGTTCCTTTTCATGTTCCTTGCATTTTTCTTTTAAATTATCAAATTCTAAACAAGGTGTAATAGTTTCATTCAAAGAGACATGGGTAAGACTAGATGAATTAGCATTTGATTCTATTTTAACTTTTGCTTTTAAACTTTTATTTTCTAAGCGCAATTTGCAATTTGCATTTTTCAATTTCTTAATTTTGCACTTAGTAATTTGTAGTAATTGTAAAGTAGAAATAGAATTACAAACAATAAGAGAATTTGATTTCCTTACAGTGCAATCAGAAGAGGCAAGAATTGAACAAATAGTTCCTTTGACATCCTTTTGGCACTCCTCTTCCATTGATGCATTTTCATCTTCTTTTTCTCTTAATGTATTGCTTTCTTTTTCTAAGTTGATTTCCATGATCTCCACGGTTTTGCTATGAGAGAGATCTTCTTGAATAACGGTGGATGCTTGTATGTCCTTCTCTTCCTGTGTTTGTTCCATACCTGCAAGAGGAAGATCATAAGTTATCTCAAGAAAATTCCACATCTCGTATGCAGTAGGAAAAGTATGAATGAGTTTGGAAATATTATGATCTAACGCACAAAATTGACTATTCATAGATTTTGCATTTAAAACCATTTCGTTTTTATTTAATATGCTAGGTGGCTTTTTAATAGTAATATTCCAAACTTTTTCATCTAAAGCTTTAAGAAAATTTTCCATCCTTTAAAATTTCTTCCTTCAAATAAAGGTGGTGCTAGTGATTTTCCTTCTTCATAAAAATTTACCCCACTAGTAAAAGCGAGATCATGAGACGCCATTATTCCTGGTTGTTAAGCCGATTGGAATAACCTACCTCTGATACCACTTATTGGATCGGTAGGCGCCCTTAGAGGGGGGGGGGGGGGGGGCTGAATAAGGGTTTTAAAAACTTTAGATATATTTTGAATAACTTTGAAAAAGCTTTGATTATTAAACTAGAGAAGATCAAGACAAATCAAGTGAAGTAAAAGTAAAGACATGATTTTATTAACTTGAAAAGCATGATTACAAAACTTGATCTCTTATCGAAGCTAGAAATCAAAGCGAATAGAAAGACTCTTTTTGTTTTCTATACCGACTCGTATCCCCACGAACCGGTTGGCTTTAGCCGATCCTTCCCCGGATACGACCTCAAGCCGCTCTAGCCAACCCTTCCCCGGATATGGCTTCAAGCACCCCCTAGACCTACACCCGAGACCTAGTCGCCAACACGAGGCGAATTTCTGCCCTAAGTCCTACCCAAACCTAGTCGCCAACACGAGGCGAATTTACTAAACGATTACAGAAAAGATGTGAAATAAAAGACAATAATATAAAACTCCCTCTATGTGGATCTCTTGGAGAAGTAGACGAAGACGCAGAGTATGATCATAGTTGATGCGGTCTTTCATCACGATGATGACGCGTGTTGAAATCTTCTCCACGGATCTCCTTTAGTCTTTTTGGATTTGTGGGAGTATCTCTCTGAGCCTTCCTCTCTATGCTGTGGCACGAAGCTCTGGAATTTTGGATCTTAAGAGGATGAAGAAGACGGATCCAAGGGGTCCTTTTTATAGCCTTGAATCTAGCGCCCGCGCTATCGCTACCGCCGACGCTATCCCAGATTAGGCAATATTCTCTGCGTGAGAATCCTTCATTTTAAGCAAGCCGGCCGCCTTCCTCTTGTGCTTTGCGCTACCCCCGGCGCTAGTAGATACCGCCTGTGCTAGCTGCTACCGCCTGCGTTAGCTGCTATCGCCAGGCGCTAGCACCTTCCGTAACTGTTTCCGAAATTTTCTCAAGTCAACGCTAGCGCCTGCGCTCGCGCCGGTGCTAGCGGGCATGTTGGAATTTTGGCTTCAAATTTTGGCGCAACATTCTTATGTTATCCTTGAGTCACGTGGACTTGTTTTCCTGCGCACTTAAACACACAAGATCAAATACACATAGGATTTGTTATTCTCAAACCTGGGAGATGCGGAAGACCATGTTCCAACAAGGCCAACCTGAACAACTACAAGGCAAAGCTTGGACCAAAAGTTATATTTGGAGACGCCAACTGTGGACAGACCAAAGGCTATGGAAAAGTCTAAGTTGGAGAAGTCACCTTCAAAGAGGTAGCTTATGTCAAAGGACTAAAGCACAACCTCATCAACATAAGTCAATTATGTGATGAAGGGTATCAGGTAACCTTTAATAAATTGAAATGCCTTATTAAATCCTCTGATGATGTTATTGTTTTATCAGGTATTAGGCAGGGTAATATATATTTAGTAAATTTCAATTCATCTACATCAAAAATTTGTTTATTTAATGAATTAAGCAAACCTAGTGAACTTTGACATAAGAGATTAAGACATGTAGACCTTAGGACCATTGCTAAATTATCTAAGGACAATCTTGTTAGAGGTTTACCTTTAGGTTCATATAAGAAAGAAGGTCTTTGTAGGGCATGTCAACTAGGCAAGCAAACTAAAAGTAGCTTTAAATCATTATCTAAAAGTGATTCACCTAGAATCTTATATTTGCTACATATGGACCTTTTTGGACCTATTGCAACAAAGAGTTTAGGGGGGAAGTCTTACACTCTAGTTATTGTAGATGACTTCTCTAGATTCACTTGGGTGTTCTTTTTGAGAGAAAAGTCAGATAACTTTAAAGTTCTTACAGACTTTCTTAAGAGCATAAAGATTGAGTACTCTACTGAAGTTGCATTGATCAGAAGTGATCATGACACTGAGTTTGAGTCTCTTCTTATGAAAGAATTCTGTGAGAAGGAAGGTATCAGGCATTGCTTCTCAGCTCCTAGAACTCCTCAACAAAATGAGGGTAGTTGAAAGGAAAAATAAAACTCTAATTGAATCAGCAAGAACATTGCTTGCAGATGCTAATTTGCCACTATATTTTTGGGCAGAGGCTGTTAGCACAGCAAACTATGTGCTGAATAGAAGTTTGATACACAAACTTAAGGGTAAGACTCCTTATGAATTACTTAAAGGGAAGAAACCTAAAGTTAACTATTTTAGAGCATTTGGTTGTAAATATTTTATTCACAATAATGATAAGAAATACCTTAGAAAATTTGAACCAAAATCTGATGAAGGAATTTTCTTAGGTTATTCATTAGTCAGCAAAGCATATAGGATTTATAATAAATCTTCTCTTAAAATAGAAGAATATATGCATGTTTCTTTTTATGAAACTAATATGTTTTACAAGGAGAAGAATTCTTCTACCATAGAAAATCTACAGGTACATACACTATGTGAGCAGATAGATCAATTAGCTCTACAAAAAGAAGGATCTCTAAATCCTGTACAACAGAATGCTGAAGAAAGTGAAGAGGAAAATCACCCAGATTTTGCTGACAGTTCAAATCAGATTATAGCAGATCATCCTCCACAGGATATAACAGCTGAACAAATTCTCCATGTGGAAATTATTGCTGAACCCACTCCAACTGTTGATCACATCACAGTTAGAGATCATCCAATATCTCAAATAATTGGTGATATTTTAGCAGGTGTGCAAACAAGACATCAAGTAAATCAGAATATGATGCATACTTATTTTCTCTCTCAGATTGAACCTCAATCCCTACAAGATGCAGAACAAGATCCCAACTGGATCATTGCTATGCAAGAGGAGCTCAATCAGTTTGAGACAAACAAAGTTTGGGAATTAGTTCCTAGACCAAAGAATTATCCTGTTATTGGAACCAAATGGGTCTACAGGAATAAGCTAGATGCAGATGGAAACATTGTGAGAAACAAAGCTAGATTAGTAGCTCAAGGATACTCACAGGAAGAAGGAATAGACTATGATCAAACTTTTGCACTAGTTGCAAGGTTAGAAGCAATCAGAATTTTCCTTGCATTTGCTGCATACAAGAAATTCAAAGTTTATCAAATGGATGTAAAGTGTGCATTTTTAAATGGAGAAATCAAAGAAGAAGTCTATGTGGAACAACCACCAGGTTTCATCTCTCCAACTCAATACTCTTATGTATTTAAGCTTAAGAAAGCTCTCTATGGTCTTAAACAAGCTCCCAGAGCATGGTATGAGACCTTAGCTAGTTTTCTTTTAGAGAATAAATTTTGTAGAGGCATAGTAGATAAAACTTTATTTTTCAGGATACATAAAAATCAAACTTTACTAGTTCAAATATATGTAGATGATATTATCTTTGGCTCTACTGATTCAAACTTATGCAAAAGATTTTCTAATCTAATGCAATCTAAATTTGAAATGAGTAGTATAGGTGAACTATCATACTACCTTGGTCTTCAAGTGAACCAAACACCAAATGGAATCTTCATATCCCAATCTAAGTATGCTAAGGAATTAGTGAAAAGATTTGGTATGTCTGATTCTTCCACCATGAAAACACCCATGCCCTGTAATGCTGTTATTGATACTGATGAATCAGGGAAACCTGTTGATCAGTAAGTATATAGAGCAATTGTTGGCTCTTTACTTTATTTAACAGCTAGTAGGCCTGATATAATGTTTGCTACATGCATTTTTGTAGGTATCCAACAACATCTGAATTTGAATTAACTGGATTCTCAGATTCAGATTATGCTGGATGCAGAGTAGACAGGAAAAACACATCAGGAACTTGCCAGTTTCTTGGTGATAGGCTTGTGACTTAGTTTTGTAAGAAACAAACATATGTGTCTACTTCAACAGCTGAAGCTGAATATATAGCTGCAGGCAGTTGCTGCTCACAGATATTGTGGATACAAAATCAGCTCCTAGACTATGGTGTCAACTTAAATAATTCAATTATATTTTGTGACAATACTAGTGCAATATCTATAACACAAAATCCAGTTCTCCATAGTAGGACTAAACACATAGAAATTAGGCACCACTTCCTTAGGGATAATGTGGATAAAAACAAAATTTGCCTACAATTCATCTTTACTGATTTGCAAAGAGCTGACATTTTCACCAAGCCCTTGGATGAAAAGAAACATATTTTCTTTATAAATCAGTTGGGAATGATAGATGGAGATTCAATATGATAAAAATTAAGTTTTCTATTTACCCCTCATTCCTTATCATATCAAACTAAGTGTTTTTGTATTATATAAATGCCTATAGAATTGTTTCTCTTTCTAGTTCCCCTTTGCACTTGATCTCTACTTTATTGTGCAGGAACAACAGCAATATAAATCTTGCATCCTTCCCTACTTCCATCAAATGTCCCTTCTTCAAGGGGCCTAGCTTCAGGCCTTTCCTGAAACTAGGCAGGGGGAGAAGTTTGTATGAACAAGCTCCATTTAATGCAGTATTTTACTCAGGGGGAGTTGTTCTATAAACTAGGCAAGGAGAGAAAGCTGAAGAACCTCCAGAACTCAGGGGGAGACACTCTCAGGGGGAGTTGCTGTATAAAGAAGCTTGATAAAGCTTACAGCAGTTTGCTGATTGCAAATTTAGGTTTCAGAAAAATTCAGATGCAGTCATGATCAAGTCCAGATGCAGATACAGCTCAGAAGAAGAATTTTGATATAGCAAATTCAGTATCAGTTATTGCTACAAGCTCAGCTAATCAAAATTCAGAAATCAGATAAAGATTCAGATCAGAATTCAGAACAATATAGTTCAGTTACAGATCAGAATTCAGAACAATACAAATCAAACAATATCAGAATTTCTATCAGAATTTTAGAATTCAGAAGGCAGAATTTAGAAAAATCAAAGGTTCTGATTGTATTTCTATTAGTTTTGTTTTCATTAAAATGTTTCAAAAACTCAGAGTACTAGTCATTTTATATCTGATAAAATATTTAAAATATATCAGATATATATGCTCTGTTGTTTTTGTTGTTTTAGTATTTGTTTATTTTCAATTTTTGTAAAATAATGTCCTAACCCAAATAGGGGGAGATTGTTGGAACAACTCTATTTCTGATTTGGGCTAGGATCACTATCTGTTGACTAAGGACAAAGTTGACCCCAATGTATAGTTTATGGGTCAAGAGTTTTAGCTATTAGAACTAGAAATTTCATTCAGATTCTGCATTCGATGAACTCCATACTGCGTTCGACGAACGACTAGCTGCGTTCGACGAACGGCAAGATCTCTGCGTTCGACGAATGGTAAGCTCTCTGCGTTCGACAAACGGTAAGCTCTCTGTGTTCGACGAACGACAAGCTCTTTTCGTTCGAAGAATGGCAAGCTCTCTGCGCTCGACGAAAAGGCTTATATTCTGTGTTCGACGAACGACATGCTTCAAGCCCGTCTCACCGGTCGATGATCCCGTCTCAGCGGTTCAGAGGCCGACGATCATATTGGTTTAGTAGTCGACGAACAAAACCCGGCTCAGCGCTCGACGCTTTTACACAAGCTTAATGGTCGACGAAATTATCCCGGCTCAACGCTCGACGCTTTTACTCAAGCTCAACGGTCGACGAAATTATCCAGGCTCAGCGGTCGACGAATACTTCCGTTCGACGAACTCAAGTCTGCGTTCGACGAATACATTCAGATCGACAAAAGTTCTCACAGATCAACAAAATTAATTATTCCAGCAAGATTCCTTTGAGGTCGATGAAGTAAATGTTGTGTTCGACGAAAATCTTGAGGTCGACGAATCTGCGTTTGATGAATTTTGCTCAGATCGAAGAAATATCATTTAAGTGCAGATTTATTTCAGAATATAATATTTATTCATTCTCTGAACTCAGATCGACGACAACAACGACTCTTTCTATCAGAACAAGTAAGGAAAATATATTTCCTTTATTATTTAAGTTATAGCCGTTGACATTTCCTCAGAAAAGGACATATTTATGGAAACGGAAAGAATTAAATGGCGCAGCTGTTTTATGTTTTTAAAATAACTCTTAGAGTGTTATATTCCTTAATTTAAGGAATCAACATTTAATGTCAGTCAGAGATTTTCAAAAGAAAAGGAAAGAAGTTACAGCAAAAATAAAACATACAGCTGTTTTACACGACAAATTATTACAGGATATTTAGTTGTACAGAAAACGACAGAAAAGGAAGAGAGAAAAATATACTGAAAGAAAAGAAGAACAAATGTAGACAGGTCATTTTCTTCCTCCTTCAGTAGCATACACTTTCTCTGAGAACTTCTTCAACACTTCTCTCAGTTTTCCTGCTGAAAAATAAAGATCAAGAAAGGAGAAAGCTTCAGGAAGAGAAGAGAAAGAAGAACAAAAAGAAAATCATTTTCTTCTTCCTCAACAGCAGCAACCTCTTTCAACTGAGAACTTAAATTCTTCTCTCTGTCTTTTGCTGCAAATACAGATCTTCAACAGAGCAACTATAATCTGAAGAAATATCTCTCTCAGATTAATTAGCTACAGGAGGATCAAGTTTTTCAAAGAAAATCTCCAGCAAAATCAACTGTCAAACATCTTCAATCAGACAGAGGAGTTATTTTCTACATCAAATCCACTAGAGTCTTCTCTATACATCTTGACAGAGAAGAACATCTAAACCCCTCTCTATCCCATTATGTACATGGTTAATACTCCCTTCAAAAGTGTAACCCACTGGTGGAAAGACACCTTATCAAAAAATCCTTGTGTGGTTTTAAGCACCTTATCAAAAGTGATGCAGCACTCCTAGGGCCGACCCACCCTGGCTCGGCCAGAAGGAACACGTTCCAGTCGCACTGCCGGGCTGCAGCCCAAGCATCCCAACCCGTCTCCGGCCCCACCACAGAGCCGTTAGGTTGTTGAAGCCAGGGCTCGATCCCCCGACCTCCTTGATAAAGAGTCTTCAGGCAGACTCTCATCACAAACTTAGCTGCAGCTCAGTTGGTGATGAGAGTCTGCCTGAAGACTCTTTATCAAGGAGGTCAGGGGATCGAGCCCTAGCCTACCCACCACTTTTCTTCGTAACGATTCTATCTTCGTAGTTGTGGATAGGTTCTCCAAAATGGCATACTTTATACCATGTACTAGAACCGACGACGCATCTCATATCGCAAAGCTATATTTTAAGGAAGTCATTAGTCACCAAGGAGTGCCGAAGACAATTGTCTCGGATAGGGATGTTAAGTATACGAGCTATTTCTGGAAGACACTTTGGATCCTAATGGGTACCAAACTATTGTTTTCCTCCGCCTATCATCCTCAAACCGATGGGAAAACTGAGATGGTTAACTGGAGCCTAGTGAACCTTCTTTGATGTCTCGTGAGTGATCATAAAGGCACATGGGATCTTATTCTTCCCCACGCTCAGTTAGCCTACAACAATTCCAAAAATCGGTCCACCGGTTTGTCGCCAAATGAGATTGTCCACGGGTACAAGGCCCCTGTGCCTCTTGACTTGGTTCCCTTGCCCCCAACATACAATACTGGATGCTAGTGATTCTTTCTATGCTTTAGTTTGTGGAGGTTTTGTCGAATCATTTTATCCGTGGCTTTAATTTTTTTTCGCTTGCAAAAATCTGAAATCTAGGTGTTGTTATTGAATCTCTTGTTGTTCGGATCGGGTAGATCCGGTGCGGGAGCGAAACTTGTCCTAGCCTTGATTTGCTCTCCAAGATTGGCGCACTTGGCGCTAAAAAGGGAGTTAATCTCAACTAACACTTTATCGCCGCTTGAAAGTTCACCACCGCTCCAAGAAAATTGCCTCTGCGTTTTGAAATGAATCGATTGATGGAATAGATGCTGGTGTAGGTGCGGTGAGTTGTGTGCTTGTTGGAGAGGTAGGTCTTAAGGACGTTGTATCGAGTCCGGCTTACAGTGAGTTGTGTGCTTGTTGGAGAGGTAGGTCCTGAGGACGTTGTATCGAGTCCCGCATATTTTTATCTTTCGGATTTGGAGAGCCAACCGACCCCTTTTCGTTCGCTTTTGGTCGGATCCCTCCATGTTATTTTATTCTCTGTGATGAATGTTTGTTCCATTAGCGTAACGTCCACATCGTCACGGTATCCCTACATCAAAAAGCTTATCAGTGATTTGGGCACCTGATCAAACTCCCATTGGTGTGTGGACACCTTATCAAAAATCCCTTGGTGTGAGGGCACCTGATCAAAACTCCTAGTGGATTCCTACCAAGGGTGGTAGAAGAGTAGACGCACCTAGATTTATTGGGGAACTACTATAGTTCCTTGTGTCCTCTGTGATTGTTTATTTCTCTGTGTTGTGCTGTGTGATTTTATTTATTCTGTTTTTATTAATCACTCTGCTTACACATATATATAATACTATTTTTAATTCCGCAAATAAAACAAAGGGAAAAAGTTTTAAATTCTATTCACCCCCCTCTAGAGTTAATTTAAGATCTAACCTCCACTTTCATACCCTAATTAGGAACACTGCACGAGTCAACATCTTACTCGCTAAACATAGTTAAAATGAAAATTAATCTAATTTATTCTAACTAAACAAGTAGACATAAGAATAAAGACAACAAAATGTAAAGTTATGAGGTACTAGAGATTTGGAAAAAATTAACTTAACAAGGTTTTTTTCAAAAGTTTTTTTTATATCTATTTTTTTTATTTTGATTTTTCAAAATAAGCTATATATAAAAAAGCTAGAAAAAAGAAAGGAAATATATATATATATATTGTTTGATTGATTTTTCTAAATTCAAGAAAGACCCCCCCCCCCCCCCCCCCCCCCCCACTTAAAGTTAAATAGTGTCCCCAATGTTTAGAACTAAGTATGAAGAAAGGTAGAAAAAGTGCATGTAAAAGGTAAAAGTACAAAAGTAAAAGCTAAGGAGGAAAGAGGGTAAAGAAAACTTCCCTATTAGCGAAGTCGGGGAGGCCGTAACAAAGTCCTACAAAATTTGTTAAAGAAAAGAAAACAAGCAGAAATAAATAAAGATAACTATGGGGTGCCTCCCAAAAGCGTTTTGTTTAAAGTCACGTAGCTTGACCCATTTGGTGCTCAAGTTTTAGGTGGAAGGATAATTGATTCACTGTTCTCGTTCGAGATTTCTCCTGGAAGATACAACTTAAGTCGATGCCCGTTTACTTTGAAGAAGCCTTTTTCTGGGTGGGAAATGAGAATTGTCCCACATGACCAAACCTCTTTTACGATAAAGGGTCCGGACTATTGAGATTTCAATTTTCCTGGAAAAAAGTGAAGACAAGAGTTATAAAGGAGGATGAGAACGCCCGGCGAATTTTTTTAAGGAAATTTATATTTCTATCGTGGTAGAACTTTGTTCGATCCTTATAAAACTAGTTGCTCTCGTAGGCATTTGTGCGGTACCCATCGAGTTCGTTTAATTGAAACTTACAGTGCTCAGCTGCTAAGGTAGAATCATGGTTTAAGAATTTAAGTGCCTAGAATGCGTGGTGCTCAACTCGACCGGAAGGTGGCAAACCTTACCATAAACCAATCGATACAGTGTACACTGAAGATGGTTTTGTATGCCGTTCGATAGGCCCATAGTGCGTCATCGAGCTTAAGTGCCCAATCCTTCCTATCAACAGAAATTATTTTTTCTAAGATCCACTTCAACTCGCGGTTCACAACTTATACTTGGCTGCTCGTTTGTGGGTGATAAGCAGTTGAGAGTTTGTGCATGATGTCATATTTCGCTAAAATTTTAGCAAATTGGCTATTCCAGAGATGGGTGCCTCTATATGGTGTGTGGCATACCAAAATGTGAGAATATTTTTTTTAGGAAGTTAACGATGACTCTTGTGTCATTGGTGGGGAGAGCTTATGTCAACCACCTTGATACGTAGTCGAACGCAACGAGGATATATTTGTTCTTAAAAGATGAAGGGAGAGGACCAACGAAATCAATGCCCCAAAGTTTGAAAATTTCGCAGTCTAAAAAGAGATTTTGGGGAATTTCATCCCCGCGGGAGATGTTACCTGACCGCAGACAGTTGTCACAAGTACTCACAAGGGTGTGAGCATCTTTAAAGAGCGTGGGTCAATAAAAGCCCGCCTCCAGTGCCTTCCTCGTAGTCCGATTTACTTGATAATGACTACCGGTTGGTCCTTCATGGCAGTACCGCAAAATGTTCAAACCTTCCTCACTCGAGACACATCTTCTCACCACCTAGTATGCAAAGACACAGAAGAGAAAGAGGTCCTCCCAAAAATAATTCTTTAAGTCAGAAAAGAATTTTGTTAGGAACACTGCCCACAATAGTCTAGATTTGGAGAAGTCCCCAAGTCAATGATAAGTACAGTTTGTATTTAATGTTCAATTGTTATGACATGAGCAGGTTAGAAAATCATACATACTAAGTATAATACATAAGGATCAAGCAAAAATGTTTAAGGCAAATATCATTGTGTCAACAAGATAAACAAGATGATGTCGTTGAGATTACTCGCAGAAGTCAGCAAAAGGAATAAGACATTAATCGTCGGGACAATAAGGATAACACGACGATATCATTATGTCAATAAAGTACACACGACAATATCATTGTGAGAATAAGAAGAATCAACCAAGTCAAGGTACCATCACGACAACAAGTATCACATGACGATATCATGGAGAAGTCTGGCATGTTGAAGCTCTTCAAAAATCTTAAGTAAAGTATCTGGCTAAGAAGACATATCGTCGTAAATAAGTTGTATCATCTTGAAGACTAAGTCAGAGAACATGGAGACAGTTTGGAGCTGAAGTATTAGTCAGAATGATCTCGACGATATCGGCGTGAATACCTCATGTTGACAAGATGATCTAGATGATATCGACGAGAAGTCTTCATGTCATCGTGATTGCATATGTAGCTGAGATAGTTCATATCGTCGAGATATCCTTCTCAGGTGAAGATTTAAGAAGACTTGAAGAAATGTCTAAGTCCCAATTAGATCGCTGAGATAACAAGTTCTCTCATCGAGATGTTGCCCATATTCTTGAGACAGAACGAGATTTTTTGAAATGCGCTGTCTGCATTTATTGTCGTCGTCAAAGGGACCAATCAACGGATGTTGTTAAGGAATGGGATTCTGACATTAAAAAGTGCTTAGAATAGACCGTTAGAGGGCCTAGTCATATAAAAAGCGAAGTGTATGCCCTAACAAAAATAGAACTTAGAATCAGAAAACAGAACGACTATAAGAAGAAGGAACAATTTCTTGAGAACAATACATTTCAGTTCTACAAGTTCTAGTCAAGCTTCATCGACTGATAAGCTGTGTTCCAGAAAGAAGGAAGAAGATATAAGAGAAGCTTTCTTCCATCAGTATTATTATTAAAGCTTTCTCTTCAAGTCCAGAAGCCATCTTCATCAGGCATCAGAAGAACTCTCTAGAGCTGTGTGGAGTACTCTCTTACTTTATAACACAATATGTTCTATGTAGGACTCCTTGAGTCAGAGCTGTACGGCCTTTGTGCCTCAGTTGTAGGGTTCTTGGAACCTGAGGTAGGATCTCTTGTAGATATGTTTTGTAGGGCCTGAAGTGCCTGAGCTATTGGGCTTTTATGCTTGAGTTATAGGGTTCTTGGAACCTGAGGTAGGATCTCTTGTATATCTGAGTTGTAGGGCCTGGAGTGCCTGAGCTATAAGGCCTTTGTGCCTAAGTTGTATAGTTCATGGAACCTGAGGTAGGATCTCTTGTAGATCTGAGTTGTAGGGCCTGCAGTGCCCGAGTTGTAGGGACTTTGTGCCAAAGTTGTAGGATCTGTGAAAGAGATCTGAATTTGGAGGAGTTAGCCGTGTCTAACACATAGCTAGAAAGGTGAAGGGGGAAGGTGGATGTACGCTTAATTGGGAACCACTATAAATCACGGTGTGTTTTCTGTGGTGTGCTCTTAGTCCTTATATTCCTAAGCTAGAATAGTCAATAAAAGAAAGAAGACTAAAATATTTGAAACACATATTCACCCCCTCTAGGTGATTAGACAACATCCTAAATTAACAAGTGGTATCAAAGCTAGGTTGTCCAAAGAAAGCTTAAGAGTTTGAACATATTTGCCCTTGGGTGTGTCAAGTTATCACCATAGACAGTTAAGCTCCATAAAGAAGGAAAGAAGATCTAATATCAAGATGTTCAGATTTCTAAGTGAAAGTAGCTGCTGCTCCTTATACTTTGAAGAAGAAGCAATTATGAGGCTAAGTGTAAAAGGGATTAGTGTAACTATTACTCTTTCAGATAGTGAGTCTGAGGATGAAGACTGCTCTGTGGCTAGAAGAGAGATAAGATCACCTCTCACTCTTTTAGACAGTAAATCTGAGGATGAAGAGTTCTATGGGCTTATTTCCCTATCTAATGAAGAAGACAAGGATGGTTCACATCCTGCTCATATATGCACTCCTCACATATTTTCATTATCTACTTCAATTGAGAAGACCAAGAGTGCATCAGATGATTACTCATCATCTAATAATGACGCAGAATACTGCTCATCATGCAACAATAAGGACCATACTGATCTAATGAAATAATATGGTATTCTCTTGGCTGCTCTTAAAAAGAGGAAGAAATTGGTCAAATCTCAAGCTGAGAAAATAAGAATCCAAAAGCCATTCAGATCTCAAATAGATGAGAAGACCAAGAAGGTGACTAGTTTATCCAATGAGCTTATCCTACTTCAGTAGATGTCTGATGCTCAAGATAGGACAATTAAGTCTCTAGAGAACAAGCTCGTCTTAGAAAGAAGGCTTGTGGCTAGCTACTCTAAGCCCAAAACTATTCTCCCTATTATAGATAGCTTCTCCACTCATTATAGAGGAGAACTAGGAATAATAAGGAAGTTAGAGAGACTTCCCAAGCTAGAATTATCTTCCAAAAGGTTGTCTCTCCACAAGCACCATCAACCAAACAGAAGGAAAAAGCTTTACCTCAAAAGCCCATTCCTAAAGTAAAATCATTGATTGTGCAACCAACTCCAAGATCAATGCACAGTCACATGATTAGTAGAAATGCTTGCTGTAAAGCAGCCTGCTCTTCCAGTCACCTGCCCTCTATTCAGAAGGTGACTCATAAAAGGAGGTATAATAAATTTGAATGCTGGTGTTGTGGCAAGGTTGTGCACTTTGTTATTAACTATTTGTTCAACTCAACAGTGCCTAGAGCAAGATATGAGAAGCCGATTTGTAGTTTAGCTGCTAAAGTTCCAGTAGTTAGGGCTAACAAAAACCTAGGACCCAAATTCATTTGGGTTCCAAAGGAATATTAATCCTTGTCTTGCATGTTTGTCCAATGGCTAACCAAAAGTAAATGTGGTTGTTGGACAATAGTGTTGGAGCTTCTGTAGTGATCCGGAAGAAATCAAGCAGTTAGTTTCACTGCCAATGCGATATGAGCCTATTGGGTCGCACATAAGAGCGCTTGGAGAAATTGGAGAAGAGATTGTGTTGGTCTTGCTCATATTGGATATGAGTGAAGGACCAATCCTAAGACTAATTGGAGTATTGGTGGTTCGATTAATTTCTCCTAGATATAGTGTATATTGCATGAAGCACATCGTCGGGATCACAAGGAGATATTGCGAATATTGACTTATGATCAATGTCATAGAGATATCTCAATAATCTTGTCGAGAGTCAACGTGATGACTCGACGATTCGTCGATTGATATTGTGATGACTCGACGATTCGTCGTGATGTCTTGATGAATCCGTCGAAAGGGTTTCGACAAATTTGTCGTGACGTTTCGAGTGATATCAAGATGTCTCAACAATTCGAATTTGTTGAGTAGGACTCAACAATTCGAATTTGTTGAGTAGGACTCAACAATTCGGCGTGATGTCTCGACGAACATGTATTTATCGAGTGGGACTAGACGATTCATCTTGATGTCTCGACGAATCCATTGAAAGAGTTTCGACGAATTCGTTGTGATGTTTAGAGTGTTATTGTGATATCTCGACGAAGCCATCAAAAGGGTTTCGACGAATTCATCGTAATGTCTCAATAAATCTGTTCACGCCGAATTTCTTTTAACTCCTATTTTGAGTCTGCAAATAGCAGAAACTTTATCTGCTTTATATCTACGGGTATAAATATGCCAGTTTTTAGGTTTTCCCGAGAGATAAAAAAAGATTAGATCTTATTCGGCCGAGATTTTGCGAAAGGGTTGGCGATCTCAAAAGAGACAGAAGAGTTCCGCTTCTCTCGGTTCCCGCCGCTCGACTAACTGCCGCCGCCGCCTCTCCCGTGTATGGATCTGGTAATCCGTGGAGACGCAGAGGGCTTTCTCCTTCTCCGACCTAGACCTTGTATGACAAGGTGCTATGGGTTTATGGCGCTTGTGTGGACTTCTATAGAGACGTAGGTTTACTTCTACGTTAACTCCCGAAGGTCAAAGACAGCACAAGCACAAGGAAGAGGAAAAGGGAATAGGATCCTGTTACCACAAAGTTTTATCTAAAGGAGTAATCGGAATAGGATTCCAACCAAAGCACAGGTAATCTATTTATTGCAAATAATTTCTTGATTCATGGTTCTAGCAAGATCCATTTATTCTTTTGGGTTGTTCTCGTATATTCTGCTGCGCACATTCTGATGTGTATACCCATGAGGAAACCCCAACAGTGGTAATAGAGCCAGGTTCGTGCTAATTCCATGTTTCAAAAATTATTCCCTTAGCAGTTATCATCTCTTTATGTTAGTTTGTGAAACTAATGCATAGAAAGGTGAATTTTTTCACTGCCTTAAGGGACTGTGCTTGTTTTCGATACATGTAAATTCGAAGCTTTAGAAATATTCTAAATACTCAGATTTAATCCAGATATCAATTGTTGACGGTTATGTGCATCTGGAATGTATCTGTGTTGTATTTCATGCTGATGAAATAGTGCGCACATTGGTTAAATGTTAATCAAGATTAATTGTTAATCAAACATCATGAAAAATCCCTTAAAATAAATATTAAGTATTCAGATGCCTTCCGATGGATGACACACTTCCTGCCTCGATCGATGAAATGTGGGCTTGCCAAAGCAAGGTGCATTAATATATCTTAGTAAGGGTTCGAGCGGATAATTGTGATATCCCACTATCGACATCGGGTCCAACTTAACTAGGTGACCTCAAAGGTTGAGTGCCTAGAGGCATAGTGTTGGCATGCACCATATGATGGATGCAAATACAGAGTTATTCACCAACCTTACAAGAGTTGCATAGTGATGCAATTGCCAAACGTTGTCTAACTAAATAGCCACATTGTGGGTGATCAGCCAAAGCTGACTTACGATGGCGGTAAAATATGGATCTTGCCCACTAAGAGAGTAGCTCGCATGAACTCTCCAAATTTATATTAAGGGTTATCAATTTGAATTAAATAGTGGGAGCTTTTAATAAAAGTTTTTATTAAAAATGTATTTTGAGATATAGTACTAAAATGTGTTGGAACATGGTCTTTCGCATCTCCAAGATTTGAGAATAACAAATCCTATGTGTGTTTGATCTTGTGTGTTTAAGTGTACAGGAAACAAAGTTCATATAACTCAAGGATAACATAAGAAGGTTACCCCCAAAATTGAGCCAATAAATCCAGCATGCCCACTAGCGCCAACGGTAGCACCTAGTGCCCGGTGCTAGCAATGATTAGCGCAATTCCAGGATCACATTTAGAAGGCGCTAGCGCAGGTGGTAGCGGATAGCGCAAGCAGTAGCGCGGAGCACAAGAGGCAAGGCGGAAATGTTTCCTCGGATTGAAGATTCTCCCACGCAGAATATGTCCTAATATGGGATAGCGCCAGTGGTAGCGGTAGCACAGGCGCTAGCGCTAAGGCTATAAATTGGACTCCTCTTCTCTCATCTGTACAACTATCAGAGAGTGAGAGGTTGAGTTCTAGAATTCCAGAGCCTGATTTGGCCGAAAGTTGATCTCCCACCAAAGCTGTGCGAATTTCTGAAGAAGGACCTCTTCATGCAGGATCCAAACGACGTCCGCTTCAAACAATGCTTATTCTACAGCGGATCTTCATCTCCAACTTCAGAAGTTCTTCAAGAGGGAGTTTTTATTATTATCATTTCATATCTTTTGTAAACCGTTAGAGAATTCACCTCGTGTTGGAAACTAGGTCTGGGTAGTACTTAGGGAAGAAATTCGCCTCGTGTTGGTGAGTAGATCTAGGTTAGGTCTAGGGGGTGCTAGAGGCCATATCCAGGGAAGGATTGTCTAGAGTGGCTTGAGGCCGTATCCAGGGAAGGATAGGCTAGGGCCACCGGTTCGTGGGGATGCGAGTCGGGATAGAAAACAAAAAGAGTTTATTATTATTCGCCACCAATTTCTAGCGTTATAGAAATCAATTTTTGTAAACCCATATTTTATGTTAATAAAACATGTCTCTACTTTATTTCACTTAGTTTGTTTGATTTCTCACCATCTTAATCTCTTATTATTTCGATATATTCAAAATATAAGTATAAATTTTTAAAACCCTTATTCACCCCCCTCTAAGGGCGCCTACCGATCCAACATTATTCAAGAAGATCTCTCTCGTAGCAAAACCATGGAGATCATGGAAATTAACTTAAAAGAAGAGAGCAATACATCAAGAGAAAAAGAAGATGAAAATTCATCTATAAAGGAGGAAGGCCTAAGAGATGACGAAGGAACTTCATGTTCACATTTTGCCTCTTCCAATAGAGCTGTAAGAAAGTCTAATTCTTCTTCTTCTGTGGTAACTTCTACCTCTAGTTTCAATATACTAAAAATGGCTAAACATAAGATCAAGAAATTGAAAATTACTAATAAAAATTTACGTTTAGAAAATAAGAGGTTAAAAGCTAATGTTAATTTAGAATCTAATTGTGATGTGGTTTATCCATCTTGTTCTTCAATTGAAAATACAAAACCTTGTTTTGATTATAATAATATTAAAGAAAAATTCAAGGATTTTGAAAAAGAACTATTAATTGTAAAAGAACAAAATGAAAAATTATCTATAAAAAATTCATCTTTGAAAAGTGATTGTGCTACATGCAAAAGCTATAAAATTGAAATCAAAGAGATGGACGAAATGTTTGAGGAATTTAGAAATGAATATCAAAATCATATTGAGTCTATTGTCTCTACTCTTAAAAATAGCACAATAGCTTATAATAAAGCTAGGCATAATCTAAAGATCAAGAATGATGAATTAAAATCAAAAATCAACTTGCTTATGAAAATTATAAATACAAATTCACAATATCAAACAATATCTAAAAACAAGTTGAATATGAATATGAACATCTTAACTAAGTTTAATAATGGGAGTAAGGGACACAAAGGATTTGTAAATCAAAATCAAAATCACCATTATTTACAAAATCATGTTTCTCTCAACTAAAAAAACTACACAAATTTCCTATGAACGATACTTCCAATTATAATTTTCAAAATAAAGATAATCACAATAGCAATTTGATGCATAAGAATAACAATAAACCAAGATTTGAATGGAGGCCCAAAATAAAAAATGAAACATTAACATCACATGATAGGACCCATTCATCTCTATCTACTCACAAACATACACGATATATTTGGGTACCCAAAGGAACCACCACACTTGGTCCTCTTTGGATACCTAAATCTTTTATTCATTAGGTATCACCAAATGCATGAAGTAGAATATTTTCAAAATGAAATATACAAATTTCTACTTCATGATATGCCTTAATTTTTTTTTCTTATTTGTTTTTCTATCATGGTATGGTCATCATATAGACACAAGACTTTATCACTTAAAGATTTATAAATCAAATTATCAAATTTTAAAGTCATACCTTTTATTTCTAATGACCAATCTATTCTTCCTAAACTCATTGCCTATATATATCATATATCATCAACATAAATTGAATTCAAAATTTTCTATGTGATATTGAAATCTCAAGTCATATGATTTCAAATATATACTACTTCATATGATTTCAAATTTGCTCTAACATCTTCACATCATATGACCTCAAATTTATAAATAAAATGTAAAACAAAACCTTCAAGAATTACCAAAGAAGGACCAGATAAAAATAGCCAAACATCCAAAAACAACAAAAGTAAACATTACAGATAGTGCCAGCGCTAGCTGGTAGCACCGATGCTAGAAGACAACATCCAAGAACATGTGTTCAAATTCATGTATTATTACAAAACTGAAAACTTAGTTACCCTCAGGTCCTTCCTATTCTAGTACTCTGCCTCATCTACCTCTTCTACACTTGTACTTGGTGACCATCGTCTGTGAGTTCGCCGAACAGAATGTATTGGCAGATCCTCGGCAGGGCTATCCCATTCCCTTCTTTTCACTGATGATTGTTTTAGCTTTAAGGCCTTGATCATAAATTTCAACATCTTCTTCATGTCAGACACATCCTTCTTTACCTCGGATATATCCTCCTCCACCTGTGTGATCCGCTCTCCCATATCATATCGAAACCAATCATATGAACCATCCCGTGTCTCTCGGGCTGACGCTCCTCGCCGGAGTGGTGGTCGAGTAAACATGGATGGCTCATCCGGGAGGGATGTAGCTCATAAGTGTGAGGTGTTGTAGATAGGAGGAAAGCAATCCATCAAGTAAAAACCAATCTCAATAGAAGGGTACCTATGAAGAATAACCCTCTGTATTATGCCACCGAGCGGGAGGTTGTTGTATCTTTGACGAGAAGGATCCCGCAACTTGTATGTATATCTGATCAATGAAAGCAACAAGTCTGCTACATCGAATCTCTCCTCCTCAAGAATAAAATATGAGACAAGACTAAGTTGTGCTGTAATCTTTGTCGTGACGCCCATTTTCAGCAAGATAATGTGGCATAAAATGTCCTGCACAGTAAGGGAAACCACGGTGAGTGACCACACTATTTGGATCAAACTCCTGCATTCCTTTTGGTGGAGTACAATATTTAGCTGAGTCCAATCCCTGTCAGCTCGAAACTTCTCGACCATATCCAACTTAGTTAGGTGCTCTGTCAACTCAAACACCTCCCTCAAATCATCATGGGTAATAGAAACCAATTGTCCCTGCACCCTAGACTGCACTCCTCCATCTAGACCTTCCTGTGATGGATCTTCCAAGTGTATATAAAACTCCCGTACAAACTCTGAGGAAAACCCCTCCAAAAGAAACACATTCGACACCTCGGAAGTTGTGAACAACTGCATGATGTGATGGTGTCGTGGCATGACAAATTCTATAAAATGTGGGACACCCACTACGGCTGTCTCCACTGCTCGTCCTGCTTATTTCTTCCCCTTAGATCCTGGAGCCATCTGCCACATTATTATATGAGAAATTAAAATAAACAAAACTCACTAGCGCCAGCGCTAGCACTAGCTCCTGGTGCTAGCACTAGCGCCCGATGCTAGCACTAGCGCCCGACGCTAGCACTAGCGCCCGGCGCTAGCACTAGCGCCCGGCGCTAGCACTAGCGCCCGGCGCTAGCACTAGCGCCCGGCGCTAGCACTAGTGCCCGACGCTAGCACAAGCGCCTACAGTAGCGCCGACGCTAGTCCTCTGATCTCGACGCTAGCACTAGCGCCTGCAGTAGCGCCGACACTAGTCCTCTGATATAAAATAATAAGATCTACCTACTATAAAATATTTCCAAATCCTAACCTTCTCAAATTGCTAGATCCAAAAATCCCACATAATCTAAGCTAAAATTAAAACTAGAAATCTTCATAAAAATTCAAAATGAAAAACAAAAATTATAAAAATAATGTAGATCCTTTTTTTGATCTAACCTTCTTCTAGATCCATCATCAAAATCAAAAGTTTTTCTTAAATGAGTCCATAAATCATCATCACAAACATCAAAATCAAAATTTTAGAACAAGAATCATAAAAATGATGAAGATTTGTCCTAGTTCCTCTCTTCAAAAATAAAAGAATCAAGCATTGTAGATCTATCATCTTAAACCACTTGATAACTTCAAATATCTTCATCTTTAACAACAAAATCAAAGTTTAAGACAAAAATCATAAGAAATGATAAAGTTTTACCTTACATCTATACGTGGGTTGCGTTATCTTCTAGGGTTTTTCGGGAGAGCTTGAGGTGCAATGGCCGAAATGACAAGTAAAAAGGGGTTTTAACTAAAGTAGTGCTACCGCCAACGCTATCGTTAGCGCGAGCGGTATTGCTTGGGTATGTTTTTATGTATTTTTAAAATTTAATAAAATACATAAAATTATGCTCTATTATATGTACTACATAGTTTTGCAGTTCTATTTTGATTTGATTTTTGAAAAATTAAAACAAAAAAAATACAAAAGCCAAATTACAAAAAAATATTTCTTTTACACCTTTTCTTTGTTCATTTGTTTAAATTCTAATTCTAAATGCAAAAATCAAATACAAAAATATAAAATATAAAAATTATCAAAAAAACTATATGGACTTTATTGTGCAAATCAAGCATGATTTAATCTATCATTAAGACCTTCTTCAATGTTGAAATTCATCTTTTCAAACTACTTTGCACATTGTTTTTATCATGCTTTGATATATCTAAACACATGTGCATAAATTGTATTGAAAAAGTGTTGTGTAGAACTAAGCTTAGCATGCCTCTAAGTATGAGTAAATGTTTTATGTTTGTACTTATTCACTCACTTATTTTAGCAAAGTTTACATATGCTTTTAATCTAAGAATGCTTGCTTGTGTATTGTAATTGTATAATGAATTAAAATTTGCAAAAGTATTTTATCTACACTACATTTATTTGCACTCTTAAAAATTAAGAAAAGTGGTTGTGCTTTCAAAATTTCATTGGTTTGCAAAACAAGTGTATTCGGAGAACTTTGTACAAAACAAAAAAATGACTAAATGAAATTGACAAAGATAACTCCACCAAACACTACTTGAACCTCCTGATAAGTCTTAATAAGCATTGTCAGGCTGAGCACCTTCGAAAGATTAGTAAAGTGTCTTGTGCAAACCTTTTTTTTCACCACTTATTCTTTAGTACACCGGATCAAAAACAAAATCCATATTGAAAAATAACATTGTATGATCCCCCAAGCACTACTTTGCACCCTGATAAGTCTTAATGAGCATTGTGTGTGCAAAGCACTTTGGTAGTTGTAAATTTTTTTTTGTGCATAAATAGTGTGTGGAAGTAAACTTATTTGTGTTTTATTGTGCACTTTAGTCTATATATGTCTTGTATTTTTTATTATAACATTTGTTTACTCACTTCAAAATACACTTATGTGCACATCATTATCTTCCATAACACTTCTTCTCATGAGTATTGAATCCTAATGCTAATTCTATAATACTTTTTATATCTAAATGCACTAGATAACCTGGCATGCTCTCTACAATGTTTGGTATGTTGTGAATTTGTGAATTGGATTAACATTGTAATCGTTCTTTTACATCTCTTTCATGCTTGGTTACTTCATGGTAATCTTTAAAGATTTTCAAAATGATTTACAAAAAACATCTTTTTCATTTTGATCCTTCACTCATATTTCTTTTTATGAATCGTCATGTCTTACAAAAAGATGTTTGTTGTATTTATACAAGTCTTCCGCAACATTACGTTTACCTTGTGTTCTTTTCATGCTTATCTCAAGTCTTCCAACTCCAAATTTTTTAACCAAATGGTAGACTTGCATGGTAAATGTTAAATTATTCCTTTTAAAACAAAAAAACTGAGATTTATTTCTATGAACTTACTTATGCTAAAAAACTCTGATTTATTTCAATGAAAATTATTCTAAAACTCCTTATCATTTCCTTCTCTCTAAAAGCTCGATCATGCCTTTATCTTATTATCAAATTTTTATGTGTTTTGCTTCCTTACCCACTTTTGCTAATAACAAAAGGGGGAGAACTAACATGATAATTAAAATCCGCTATCAAAATGGAAAACTAACATGATTAATTAAGATGATAGCTTACATATTAGAGGAGCATTCACTTAGGGGGAGCATGTATTTAGTGGGAGCTATTATAAATACTAAAATTGATAATTATCCTAAGTCATCACTCTCACACACACACAAGTAGGTTTCATCATGCTTATATATTAATGCTCTGATTTATCATTAATGGATTTGTTATTATCAAAAGAGCGAGTTAATTGGAACATTGTCTTCCGCATCTCCTAGATTTGAGAATAACAAATCCTATGTGTATTTGATCTTGCGTGTTTAAGTGTGTGGGAAACAAAGTTCATATGACTCAAGGATAACATAAGAAGGTTGCCCCCAAAATTTAGCTAATAAATCCAACATGCCCACTAGCGTCGGCGGTAGCACCTAACACCCGGCGCTAACAATGATTAGCGCAATTACGGGAGCACATTTAGAAGGAGATAGTGCCAGACGGTAACAGATAGCGCGGGGGATAGCGCGGAGCACAAGAGGGAAGGCAGAAATGTTTTCTCGGATTGAAGATTCTCCTGAGCAGAATATGTCCTAATATGGGATAGCGTCGACGGTAGAGGTAGCTAGGCGCTAACGCTAAGGCTATATATTGGACCCCTCTTCTCTTGTTTTGTACAACTATTAGAGAGAGAGGTTGAGTGCTAGAATTCCAGAGCCTGATTTGGCCGAAAGTTGATCTCACACCAAAGCTCTATGAATTTTTGAAGGAGGACCTCTTCACGCCGGATCCAAATGACGTCCGCTTCAAACAACACTTATTCTACAACGGATCTTTGTCTCCAACTTTAGAAGTTCTTCAAGTGGGAGTTTTTATTATTATCATTTCATATATTTTGTAAACCGTTAGAGAATTCGCCTCGTGCTGGCGACTAGGTCTGGGTAGGACTTAGGGTAGAAATTTGCCTTGTGTTGGCGACTAGATCTAGGGTAGGTCTAGGGGGTTCTCGAGGCCATATCCGGGGAAGGATTGGCTAGAACGGCTTGAGGCCGTATCTAGGGAAGGATAGGATAGGGCCACCGGTTCGTGGGGATGCGAGTCGGGATAGAAAACAAAAAGGTTTTATTATTATTCGCCACCGATTTCTAGCGTTATAGAAATAAATTTTTGTAAACCCATATTTCATATTAATAAAAAATATCTCTACTTTATTTCACTTAGTTTGTGTGATTTCTCACCATCATAATCTCTTATTATTTCAAGATATTCAAAATATAAGTATAAGTTTTTAAAACCCTTATTCACCCCATCTAAGGGCGCCTACCGATCCAACAAAATGTTTTGCAAATTTATTATAGAATTTCTATGGAAAGCATAGCACACTCCACTCTGTCCCTGAGAGCCATCCTTGAGAAGGACAAGCTCAATGGGACGAACTTCCTTGACTGGTATAGGAACCTGAGGATTATCCTCAGGCAAGAGAGCAAGCTCTATATCTTGGAAGGGGAAGCCCCCATAGAGCCAACTTGGAATGCTTCCTGAGCAGAGAGGGATGTTTTAAGAAGTATCAGGATGATACCCTGTATGTGGAATGCATCATGCTTGCTAACATGTCCTCTGAGCTTCAGAAGCAACATGAGAGCATGTGTGGTTATGAGATAATCGAGCACCTCAAGAAAATGTTTGAGGGGCAAGCTCGGCAAGAGAGGTTTGACATATCCAAGGCATTATTTCATTGCAAAATGGGAGCTCAAGACTCAGTAGGAACTCACGTACTCAAAATGATTGGGTATATAGAGAACCTTGAAAGACTGGGTTTTCCTTGGGGCCAAGAGTTGGCCACTGATCTGATCCTGCAATCGTTGTTAGATAGTAATGAGCAGTTTGTCTTGAACTATAACATGAATGAAATAGATAAGACACTGCCCAAGCTCCTAGGCATGTTGAGAATTGCTGAGAACAGTGAAGAAGGCCAAGCCTGCTAGCCCCATTCTGATGGTGAATAAAGGCAAGGGCAAGGCCAAGGGATCAAAGAAGACAAAGATAGGATCTAAGTCTCATCTTGATCCCAAATCTTCTACACTGAAAAGGAAAGGTCTAGCGAAGGAAGAGAAATGCCACCACTGTGGTAAGGCAGGGCATTGCAGGAGGAACTATCCCCTCTATATTGAGGATCTGTAGAAACAGAAGGGAAGTATGATTTCTGCTTCAGGTATTTTCGTTATAGAAAAAAATCTTTCTACTCCTTCATCTTGGGTATTGGATACCGAATGCGGTTCTCATATTTGTACAAATGTGCAGGAACTGGGAAGGAGAAGAATGTTGGGTAAAGGGAAGGTAGACCTGCATGTTGGAAATGGAGCAAAAGTTGATGTCATTGTCGTTGGTGTCTATCGTCTTTCTTTGCCCACTGGGCTTGTAATAGAATTAGATAACTGTTATTTTGATCCAGCCATAACTAGAAACATTATATCCATTTTATGTCTTGACATGAAGGGTTTTTCCATTTATAATTAAGAACAATTGTTGTTCAATTTTTATGAATGATGTTTGTTATGGTGTAGCCCAATTATTTAATGGTTTATATGTTTTGAACATAGACCATCCAATCTATAATGTAGAAAATAATAAAAGACTAAAGACAAATGACTCGAATCCTATGTACCTTTGGCATTGTCGTTTAGGCCATATAAATGAGGAATGCATATCCAAGCTCCATAGAGATGGACTACTGGACTCATTTGATTATGAATCATTTGAGAGATGCGAGTCTTGCTTATTAGGCAAAATGATTAAAGCTCCTTTCACTGGTCATACTGAGAGGGCTGATGATCTTTTGGGTGTCATACATAGTGATGTGTGTGGACCCATGAGTTCTATGACTAGAGGTGGGTTCCACTACTTCATTACGTTTACTGATAATTTCAGTATATACAGATACGTGTTTCTTATGAATAAAAAATACGAATCCTTTGAAAAGTTCAAGGATTTTCAGAATGAAGTACAGAACCAACTAGGAAAAAGAATAAAAGCACTCCAATCTGATTGAGCTGGCGAATATCTGAGTCTTGAGTTTCGTGATCATCTGAAAGAGTGTGGTATTGTATCATAGCTCACTCCGCCCGGAACACCATAACATAATGGTCTGTGTGAGAGGAGGAATTGTACTTTGTTAGACATGATACGGTCGATGATGAGTCATACAGATTTGCCCATTTCCTTTTGGGGTTTTGCTCTAGAGAATGCTGCTCTCACTCTAAATCGAGTTCCGACGAAGATGGTTCAAAAGACACCATATGAGATATGGACTGGGAAACATCCTAGTATGTCTTTCATTAAGATTTGGGGCTGTGAGGCATACCTATGACGTCAAATGTCTGACAAGCTGAAACCCAAATCAGATAAGTGTTATCTTGTGGGATATCCTAAGGAAACTAAAGGGTATTACTTCTACCTGAAATCCGAGGGCAAAGTGTTTATCGCGAGGAGTGGTGTTTTTCTAGAGAAAGAGTTTCTGTCTAGAGAAAGAAGTTCAAGAACTACAAACGATGAATGAACCAGAATTGGAACCTGAGCAAGGAATATAATCTATTGTAGTTGGAGAACCTGCTCAAGAAACATAATTCCTACGTAGATCTGTCGATCGAGGAGATATGAACATTTGTAGAGTACCGACTGAAAAAAATATAGCGGATCCACTGACAAAGCCTCTTGCACAAAGGAAGCATGATGGTCATGCTAGATCAATGTGTATTAGATACCTGAGTGATCATCTTTAGTGTGATCCTTGTGGATTGTATATTTTTTGGTTGTTCATTCATTTGATGAATTGTGATTTGTACTGTGTATTTCATTCTACATTTATTGCAAGTTCTTTTATTATGTCAACTATTTCTATATGATAGATTAATTAATATAATGAATGCCCTTAGAGTGTTTGCTTCCATAGGAATTCAAGTGTGTGACTTGAATGTGAGTGCCTATGTTTAAATGAAGCTTCACTCTTAAATGGTCCCTCGTAGAGGTATCATCTTAGAAAATAGGGCGAGGATGAGACCATAAGACTAGCATGTGCATTGACTGATGACCGGTTCTCACAGGTCATGATATTATGATTTTAAGTCATCACATGGGTACTTGTTAGGAACAAGTTGTACTGGACAGACCCACCGTGAGACTACTTTGTGGATTGTTATATGAACGTGTCACAAGTAGTTCTCAAGTGACAATGGTGTTTGTGGTTCTTTGACCTGAAGACATAACAATCATCAAGTGAGGAAGAGTGTACTTTGATGTCATCTATAGTCTACCTTGAGAAAGGTTGATGATAAGGGTGGTTATTGAGTATGTTACGAATCATTTGGGTGTTTGTGTGTGGAAAAAAAATGGAAATTTGTCCTCCTATATTACAGGAGTTACATCCATGGGCCCCTTGATCGAATGAGACTGAGAAATGCATGACCATGCTGGGTTGAGCCAATATGTGATATTGAGCTTACCACTCTCTAAAGGTCTATTCTAGATCAAGAAACCATGGGTTGACAATCATGAGGGTGATATGGTCCATGCCTCTAGTTCAATCCGGATGTAAAGGACAAAGGAACGTAACAACACTGATACATTGGTCACAAACAAGCTTGTTTGAGTTATGAACTCTTATTGCTTGGGTAGCAATGATGCTTTTACAGGTGCCGCTCATTGCTTGTGAGACTTTTGTTGATACCTTCTAGATCAAGCGGGAGACTGTCGGAGCTTCTGTAATGATACAGAGGAAATCAAGCAATTAGCCTCACTGCCAACGCGATATGAGCCTATAGGGTCGCACATAAGAGCGCTTGGAGAAATTGGAGAAAAGATTGTGTTGGTCTTGCTCATATTGGATATGAGTGAAGGACCAATCCTAAGACTAATTAGAGTATTGGTGGTTCGATTAATTGCTCCTAGATATAGTGTACATTGTATGGAGCACGTCGTTAGGAACACAAGGAGATATTGTGAATATCGACTTATGATTAGTGTCATAGAGATATATCAATGATTTCATCGAGAGTCAACGTGATGACTCGACGATTCATCGATTGATATCATGAAGACTCGATGATTTGTCGTGATGTCTCGACGAATCCGTCGAAAGGGTTTCAACGAATTCATCGTGACATTTTGAGTGATATTGAAATGTCTCAACAATCCGTATTCGATTAGTAGGACTCGATGATTTAGTGTGATGTCTCGACGAACCTGTATTCATAGAGTGGGACTCGATGATTTGTCAAGATGTTTCGACGAATCCATTGAAATGGTTTCGACTAATTTGTTATGGCGTTTAGAGTGTTATCGTGATATCTCGACGAAGCCGTCGAAAGGGTTTCGACGAATTCATCGTAATGTCTCGATAAATCTATTCACGCCAAATTTCTTTTAACTCCTATTTTGAGTCTGTGAATAGCGGAAACTTTATCTACTTTATATCTACGGGTATAAATAGGCCATATTTTAGGTTTTCCTGAGAGATAGAAAGAGATTAGATCTTATTCAGCCGAGATCTTACGAAAGGGTTGGCGATCTCAAAAGAGACGGAAGAGTTCCGCTCCTCTTGATTCCCGATGCTCGACTGACTGTCGGCGCCGTCACCTCTCCCATGTACGGATCTGGTAATCCGTGGAGATGCAGAGGGCTTTCTCCTTCTTCAACCTAGACCTTGTGTGACAAGGTGCTAGGGTTCTTCGGTGCTTGTGGGGACTTCTATAGAGGCGTGGATTAATTCTACTTTAACTCTCGAAGGTTAGGGACATCACAAGCACAAGGAAGAGGAAAACGGAACATGATCCTTTTTCCACAAAGTTTTATCTAAAGAAGTAATCAGAATAGGATTCCGACCAAAGCACAGGTAATCTATTTATTGCAAATAATTTCTTGATTCATGGTTCTAGCAAGATCCATTTATTCTTTTGTGTTGTTCTCGTATATTCCGCTGTGCACATTCTGATGTGTATACCCTCGAGGAAAACCCAACAAATAGATGATCCAGGCATAAGTCTGGATTAAGAAGAATTTCATCAAAAACATATATATTACTTTCAACAAATATATTGGATCTTACAATCACAGTCGTTGATTCTAAATCAATACAATAAGTCCGCCAATCCAGGTACGCCCTTCACATTCTAAAGTAGGACATATATAAATAGGTCACATGTTTAGAAATAGAGTACAACCTATATTTTCTCTAGGCCATCATGAGAAGTGCTCGAGCGCTCCCGACGTCGAACCCCTGCAAATTCGATGATTCAAGGAAATGACACCTATGATGAATGATGACACATGCAATACAGGATGTGAGCTGGTGCGCGGCGGGTTCATCAACGCTAATGAGGAGATCAAATCAGCAATCGAGCAAATTGATGCAGTGGGACTGGAATACGTGCCTTTAGAGCCAACTACTATCTGCATAGAGAACTTCTGGAGTTCTATGCTGAGCCCAATATGAGCACTTCTAGAAATGTCATCAAAACTAGGGTTGGAAATACCCTATTAAAAGTGACGACAGAAGGACTTTCCAAGGCGCTCCATCTGCCTATATTTTCAGAAGAAGAGATAGAGGAAGATATCTCAGAGGAAGACCTCTTGACTTCACAAAAGCGGTGCAACCACACAGGACAATTACATGGTACCTTGAAAAGGCTGATTTCAATGTAAGAGGAAAGCTTTTGTCAGATATCGTTGGCAAAACATTGATATGCAAAACTGGATCTCACGATAGAATATCCAAAGACAAGTTTGAGATAATGACTGGGCTTAGTTACTCTTCAAAAAGATCCAGGGAAGTCTCCAAGCACCAAAATTTGGAAGAATCATTTCTCTTTACCACATTAACACTCTTCAGCTGAATGAAAGATGAGATCACCCATCCATCACATGAAGAAGATTGACTTGAAGATCCTGGAGTGGTTGGAGAAAGTCATCCCTAAAGGTGAAAAGAAAGGGAAGAAGGTCACTGATGTTGGATTAGTAGGCGCCTTTAGTGTGGGGGAGGGGGTGAATAAGGGTTTTAAAACTCTTGGTGTATTTTAAAATACTTGAAATATTAGGAAATTGAAATAGTGCAAAACAAAGACAAATTAAGTAAAGAAAAATAGAGACATGATTTTATTAATATGAAATGTAGTATTACAAAATTTGACTTCTTATAACGCTAAAATCGAAGGCGAATATTAAAAAGACATTTTTGTTTTCTATCCTGACTCGTATCCCCACAAACCGGTGGCTTAAGGCTATCCTTCCCCAGATACGGCCTCAAGCCGCTCTAGCCAACCCTTGCCCGGATATAGCCTCGAGCACCTCCTAGATCTACACCCTAGACCTAGTCGCCAACATGAGGCAAATTTCTGCCCTAAGTCCTACCCAGACCTAGTCGCCAACACGAGGCGAATTTACTAAGCGATTACAAGAATGAAAGTAACAACAATATTAAAAACTCCCTCTTGAAGAACTTCTGAAGTTGGAGATGATGAATCGCTGTATATGTTGAAGCGATCGTCGTTCGGATCCGGCATGAAGAAATCCTCCTTCAGAAATTCGCAGAACTTTAGTGGGAGATCACTTTTCGGCAGAATAAGGCTCTGGAATTTTTGCACTCAACCTCTCTCAAACTTTATGTGTCAAAATGGGAGGAGAGGGGTCCTTTTTATAGCCTTATAGTTAGCGCCCGCGCTAGCGCTACCGCCGACACTATCCTGGATTAGGAAACATTCTCCATATACATATCTTCAATACAAGAAAAGCCTCCCGACATTCTTCAAGTGCTCTGAGATTGCGCCTGCGCTGTCCGCTAGCGCCTGGCGCTTGCGCCTTCTAAAATAGCTCCTAAAATTGCTCTAATCACAGCTAGCTCCTGTGCTAGGTGCTACCGCCGGCGCTAGTGTACATGTTGGAATTCTGGCTTCAAAATTGGGGGCAACCTTCTTATGCTATCCTTGAGTCATATGGACTTGTCTCCTACACACTTAAACACACAAGATCAAATACACATAGGACTTGTTATTCTCAAACCTATGAGATGTGGAAGATCATGTTCCAACAAACTCCCCCTTTTGATAATAACAAATCCATTAATGATAAATCAGAGTATTTATATATAAGCTTGATGAAACCTACTTGTGTGTGAGAGAGAGTGATGACTTAGGATAATTATTGTTTTAGGTATTTAGAATTGCTCCCACTAAATACATGCTCCCCCTATATGAGTGATCTCCTTATATGTAAGTTATCTTCTTAATCTTTAATCATGTTTAGTTTTCCAATTTGATAGCGTTTATTATTTATCATGTTAGTTCTTCCCCTTTTGTTATTAGCAAAAGTGGGCAAGGTAGCAAGGGACATAGAAAGAGGGGTTTTTTATAAGAAAAGATAAGGCATGATCGAGCTTTTAGAGGAAATGAAATGATAAGGAGTTTTTAGCATAATAATTTTCATTGAAATAAATCAGTGTTTTTGGCATAAAAAATAATATTCATGTTTAGAATAATCACTATAAATTTTACCAAGCAAGTCTATCACTTGTTGGAGGAAAAGAATTTTAAGATTCAAGTGATGATGCACACAAAAGAGAAGACTTTAAGTAAGCATGAAAGCGCAAGGTAAAAAAGTATATGGTAATGATGCAGAAGACTTATCGAAATACAAGAAACATCTTTTTGTAATCATGATAATTCATAAGAAAAGATATGAGTTTAAGTTTCAAAAAGAAGTTGTTTTTGTAAATCATTATTCATTTAAATTTTTTGACAATAAAGTAACCAAGCATAAAAAAATAACACAAAGAGACTACTACAATGTTATTTCAATTTACAAATTCAAGACATACCAAACATTATAAAGAGCATGCTAGGTTATCTAGTGCATTTTAAATATAAAAAGAGTATAGAATTAACAATTAGGGTCCAATTCTTATGAGAAGAAGTTTTATGGAAGATAATAATGTGCACATAAGTGTATTTTGAATAGAGTGAACAAATAATTTAATCAAAAATACAAGACATATGTAGAGTACAGTGCACAATAAAACACAAATAAATTTACTTCCACACACTTCAATGCACATAGAAAAGAATAAGTGGTGTAAAGAAAAAGTTTATGGTTTGCACAAGACACTACTATTCTTTCCAAGGTGCTCAACCTCACAATGCTCATTAAGACTTATCTGGAGGTTCAAGTAGTGCTGCTTGGTGGAGTTATCTTCGTAAATTTATTTCATGATTTTTTTTGTTATGTACAAAGTTCTCAAAATACACTTGTTTTGCAAACCAATGTAATTTTGAAAGCAGAACAACTTTTCTTAAATATTAAGAGTGCAAAATGAAAGTAGTGTAGCTAAGATAATTGTGCAAATTTAATTTATTGTATAATTACAATACACAAGCAAGCATTCTTAGATTAAAAACACATGTAGACTTTGCCAAAATAAGTGAGTGAATAAAATATCATTATCAATCATAAAACATTTACTCATACTTAGAGGCATGCTAAGCTTGGTTCTACACATCCTTTTCATTACAATTGATGCACATGGGAGTAGATATATCAAAGCATGATAAAAACAATGGTCAAAGTAGTTTGAAAAGATGAATTGTAACATTGTAGAAGGTCTAAATGATAGATTAAACCATGCTTTATTTTCACAATAAAGTCCATACAGTATTTTTGATATTTTGAAAAATAATTTTGATTTAAATTTTGAACTCTTAAAATTAATCTTGGACTTCTCGAGGTCTACCCTGTGAGGGGTTTGCACCGGTACTAGGAGATGTGATGGTGTGACATCCCAAATCTCCCTTTCGCAAGATACATGTAAATAGAAAAGTTAAGTTCAAAAAATAAATTTTTGATGTTTTAAAATTTTGTATTTGATTTTTGCATATTAAATAGAAATTAAACAAATAAACAAAGAAAGGAAACAAATATTTTTTATTTATTTGGCTTTTGTAATTTTGTATTTTAATTTTTCAAAAAATCAATTATAGGCAGAAATATAAAAATAAGTAGCACAAATAAAAAGCATATTTTTAGAAATTTTTCAAAATATAAAAAACACAGAAAATTAAAACCAAACGATACCGCCCGCGCTAGCACCAGCACTGGCACTAGCATTGCTTTAGTTAAATCCCCTTTCCCTTGTCGTTTAAGCCATTACACCTCAAGCTCTCCCGAAAAACCCTATCGGATAGCGTAACCCACGTATAGATCTAAGATAAATCCTCATCATTTCTTATGATTTTTGTTTTAAACTTTGTTTTTGATGTTTGAGATGAAGATTTTGGAACTTATCTAGTGGTTTAGATGATAAATCTAAGAGTTTTGATTTTTTTGTTTTTTAAAGAGAGGAACTAGGATAAATCACCATCATTTTTATGATTCTTGTTTTAAAATTTGATTTTGATATATGAGATGAAAATTTACAAACCTATTGGAGATTTTTAGTAATTTAGATGATGGATCTACAAAAAGGTTGGGTCAAAGATAGATATCCATCATTTTTATGATTTTTTATTTAAATTTTGAATTTTATGAGGATATCTAGTTTTTATTTTAGCCTAGAACATATGAAATTCATGGATCTAAACATTTGAGAAAGTTAGGATTCAGAAAATGAATAGTAGGTAAGGAGTTTGGATCTAAACAATTTGACCGAATGCTAGCACTGACGCTACTCCAGGCTCTAGTGATAGCGATGGCGCTATCGCTAGTGCTGGCGCTAGTAGTTCATCTTTTAATTTTAATTTTTCTTATATAATGTTGCATATGGCACCTGGATCTAAGGGGAAGAAGAATGTTGGACTGGCAGTTGAGTCAGCAATAGTGGGTGTCCCCTATTTTGTGGAATTTTTTTTGCCAAGACACCACCACATTATGCAATTGTTTGCAGTGTCTAAGGTATCGAATGTGTTTCTTTTGGATTCGTTTTCCTCGAAGTTTGTTCGAGAGTTTTATAGGCATTTGGAAGATCCATCTTAGGCAGGTCTGGATGGAGGTGTACAGACCAGGTGCAGGGACAAATGGTTACTATAACCCATGAAGATTTGAGGGAGGTGTTTGGTTTGACCGATCACCCGAATAGGTTGGATGTAGTTGAGAAGTTTTGGGTTGACATGGATTGGACTCAGCCAAATTTGGTACTCCACCAAAGGGCATGCAGGAGTTTGATTTATTCGGTGGGGTCGCTTACAATTGATGCCCTTGTGGTATAGGATGTTTTACGCCATACCATCTTGCTGAAATTGGACAATACAACGAAGATTACAGCACAAGTCAGCCTTGTATCGTATTTTATTCTCGAGGAGGAGAGATTCGATGTGGCAGATTTGTTACTTTCATTGATTCGATACACATACAAGTTGCATGATCCTTCTCATCAGAGATACAACAACCTACTGCTCGATGGCATTATCCAGAGGGTTATTCTACATAGGTACCCTTCTATTAAGATTGGTTTTTATTTGATGGATTACTTTCCTTCCATCTACAGTACCGCGTACCTTCGAGCGGCATCACTCCCGGATGAGCCATCTTCATCCATTCAACCACCACTCTGGCGAGGAGCGTCAGTCTGAGAGACTCGAGATGATTCATTTGAATGTTTTCGATAAGATATAGTTGAGCGGATGATATAAGTGGAGGAGGATGTGTCGGAGGTTAAGAAGGATGTCTCCGACATTAAGAAGATGATGAAATTTATGATAAAAGCCTTAAAGCTGAATCCATCATCACCAGAGCGGAGGGAATGGGATAGCCTGACACGGGATCCGCCATGACATTCGATTCAGAGGAGTCGCAGACGACGATCACCAAGTCCTGATGTGGAAAAGATAGTTGAGACTGAGTAGAGGATGAGTAATGTCTTGGGGGTTACTGAATTTTGTGTTTTGTAATAATATAAGGTTTGAGAACAGAATTTAAAACAATATTCACTACCGTCGGCGCTACCTGCTAGCGGTGATACTATCAGTTATGTTTAATCATAATGCTTTTGGATTTGTGGATTTATTTATCTAGATTTTATAATCCCATTTAGGAGTTTTAACAATTTTGTCTTACGTCCTTATTTACAAATTTGAAATTATATGAAGTGGAGATGTTTAAGCAATTTTGATATCCAATCATATTTTGGTGGATTCTTTATGATTTGAGATTTCAATATCACATAACAAAATTTGAATTCAATTTATGTGGATGATATATGATATATATGGGAAATGAATTTAAGAACGATAGGTAGGTCATCAAGAGTAAAAATATGACTTTGAGATTTTGATATTTTTATTTATAAATTTATTAAGCTTCAAAAGATAAAATCATTTTTCCAATAATATATAAGATGACCATGATATGTTTTACAAAAAAAAACTAAGAAAACAATAAAAAAGAAGAATAAAAAAATTGAATTATATCACGAAGTAGAAGTTTTTGTGAATTTCATTTTGAAATAGTTCTACTTCATGCATTAGATGATATCTTATTGAATTAGAGTTTTAGGTATCCAAAGGGGACCAAGTGTGGTGGTTCCTTTGGGTACCCAAATATAACGTGTTGGTTTGTGGATAGTGAAGAATGGGTCCTTTCTTGTGAAGTTAATGTTTCATTTTTAATTTTGGGCCTCCATTCAAACCTTGGTTTAATGTTGTTCTTGTGTATCAAATTTTTATTGTGATTATCTTTATTTTGAAAATTATAATTGAAAGTATCGATCATAGGAAATTTGTGTAATTTTAATTTTAAGTTTGGAGAGAAATGATTTTATAAATAATGGTGATTTTTATTTTTATTTACAAAAACTGTGTGTTTCTTACTCCTATTATTAAGCTTAGTTAAAATATTCATATTCAACTTGCTCTTAGATATTGCTTGATATTGAGAATTTTTATTAATAATTTTCATAAGCAAGTTGATTTTTGATTTTAATTCATCATTTTTTATCATAAGATTATGTCAAGCTTTATTATAAGCAATAGTGCTATTTTTAAGAGTGGAAACAATAAAGTCAATATGAGTTTGATAGTTATTTCTAAATTCCTCAAATGTTTCGTCCATCTCCTTGATTTCAATTTTATATTTTTGGCACGTAGCACAATTACTTTTCAAAGATGAATTTTCTAAGGATAATTTTTCATTATGTTCTTTTACAAAAATAAGTTCTTTTTCAAGTTCCTTAAAATTTTCTTTAATATCAAAACAAGGTTTTATATTATCATGGGAAAAACTAGATAAATCAGAATTTGATTCTACTTTAACTTTTGCTTTTAAACTTTTGTTTTCTAAGCGCAATTTGTCATTAGTGATTTTCAATTTCTTAATTTTACGTTTAGCACTTTGTAATATATGTAATGCGTAAATGAAATTTGCCACAAATTAAGAAGAATTTGATTTCCATACATTGTTATCGGAAGCGGCAAGATTTGAACAAATAGTTCCTTTGACATCTTTTTGGCAATCCTCTTCCAAAGATAAGATTTCTTCTTCTCTTCCACTTGATGTGCACTCCATTGATTCATCATGAGAGGAGCTTTCTTAAATATCTGTGCAAGCTTGTATGTTCTCTAATTCTAGAGTTTGTTCCATACCAGTGAGGAAAATCATACATTTCTTCAAGAAATTTCCTTGTATGCGCTAGAAAAACAATATATCAATTTAAAAATTTCTTGAGATAAAGCACAAAAAATACTATTCAAAGCATTTGCATTTAGGCGACGTTCCTTTTTATTTGTTTCATCCGCTGGTCTTATAATTGCAATATTCTAGGCTTCGATATCTAAAGTTTTAATAAACCTTTCCATTAAAATTTTCCACCCTTTATAATTTCTACCTTCAAATAAAGGTGGTGCAAGAGATTTTTCTTCATTATAAAATTTTTCCCCACTAGTAAAAACGAGATCATGAGACGCCATTATTCCTGGTTGATATACTGTTTGGAATAAAACCCCTCTGATACCACTTGTTGGATCGGTAGGCGCCCTTAAAGGGGGGGGGGGGTGAATAAGGGTGTTAAAACTTTTGGTGTATTTTAAAATACTTGAAATATTAGGCAATTGAAATAGTGCAAAACAAAGACAAATTAAATAAAATAAAATAGAGATGTGATTTTATTAAGATGAAATGTTGTATTACAAAATTTGACTTCTTATAACGCTAGAAATCAAAGGCGAATATTAAAAAGACAATTTTATTTTCTATCCCGACTCGTATCCTCACAAACTGGTGGCATTAGCCTATCCTTCCCCGGATACGACCTCAAGCTGCTCTAGCCAACCCTTGCCCGAATATAGCCCCGAGCATCCCGTAGATCTACACCCTAGACCTATTCACCAATAAGAGGCAAATTTCTGTCCTAAGTCCTACTCAGACCTAGTCGCCAATATGAGGCGAATTTACTAAGCGATTACAAGAATGAAAGTAACAACAATATTAAAAACTCCCTCTTGAAGAACTTCTGAAGTTGGCGATGAATAACCGATGTAGAATAAGCGTTGTTGAAGCGATCGTCGTTCAGATCTGACGTGAAGAAATCCTCCTTCATAAATTCGCAGAACTTTGGTGGGAGATCACTTTTTGGCATAATAAGGCTCTGGAATTTTAGCATTCAACCTCTCTCAAACTTTGTGTGTCAAAAAATGGGAAGGGAGGGGTCCTTTTTATAGCCTTAGAGCTAGCGCTGTTGCCGATGCTATCTTGGATTAGGAAACATTCTCCGCGTGCGTATCTTCAATCCAAGGAAAGCCTCCCGACATTCCTCAAGTGCTCTAAGATAGCGCATGCGCTATCCGCTACCGCTTGGCGCTAGCGCCTTCTAAAATAGCTCTCGAAGTTGATCTAATCAGAGCTAGCGCCTGTGGTAGGTGCTACTACCAGCGCTAGGTGCTACCGCCAGTGCTAGTGTATATGTTGGAATTCTGGCTTCAAATTTGGGGGAAACCTTCTTATGATATCCTTGAGTCATATGATCTTGTTTCCTGCACACTTAAACATATAAGATCAAATACACAGGATTTGTTATTCTCAAACCTAGGAGATGTGGAAGAAGATGTTCCAACAACTAAAAGTGAGGACAGCTCATTTGTAGAAGGCAATTGCATACCAAATCCAAAACCACAGGCAGAGGCCCTGGGTTCTGCCATGACAATACCTGAAGACTCTTCTGCTAGACAGAAAAGCGCAACAGTTGAGGGGGAGACTCATGCTGAGCTCTCAGCCCAAGATACTGTGTTACCAATTAAGAATGTGGCTGCTGTTGAGGGGGAGTCTCAAAATGAAATCCCTGCTCCAGAGGTTGAGGAAACAATTCATACTGAGGCTGCTGTCCAAGAAGACTTAGGAAGCTACAGGATGGATGCTGAAGATACTGTCCTTGAGAAGGGAAGTTTTGAACTAGAGAATCTGTGTACTGATTTCATCTTGATTCCAGACAAAGAAACTGCAAAATAAACAGAAAATGCTCATCAAAGACAGGATTCTCCTAATAATCCTCTTGATGATGAGATCATAGTTAGTGTGGGTGAAGACCTGGAAGGGAAAGTAACTAAGAAAGAGAAAGATCTTACATGAGCATCTACACAACCATCTCATGAGCAAGCTCCAAGCTCCTTGATTGAACAAATAAAGAATTTGCTAACTAAGGAAAGACAAAGCTATTAAGAATATGTGGGCATGGCAGTTAATGGAATCAGAGATGACATGCCAGCTCAGATGAATGAGATAAGAGCAGACATTTATTACATCAATACTCAGATCACCAGCTAGTTTATAAGGGCAGGAACAGTTAAGGACAACAATATGAACGCACTGCAATCTCTTGGTGAAAGAGTGGACACCTCACTATAACAAAAATCAACAGGCAGATGAGAATCTATAAGGAGGAGTTAGATGGCTAACCACAAAAATTGCTGATAGTCAAAAGTTAATCATAACTAGGTGCATTAACTCTAATGAATTCATTCATGAAGCTCTAAACACCAAATTGGAGCAAAGTACTAAGGAAATTCTACAGTGGATTGGTGAGTCAAGTCAAAAAAGGAAGGCCATAATGATACATGAAGAAATGCCTCTAAAAAAAGAGATGAACAATGTGCTAGTGATCCATGCCTTAACTTTTTAAGCCGAAGGTCAAGAGATATTGTATGGACTACATGGAGAAACTTTGGGGAAAGTAGAAAAGACATATCCAGACACTACCCTTCAAGTGAGTGGGACAAGCATAAGAAAATAGAAGCCATGAGAACATTATACAAACAACATCAACAAGAAAGAACACTGCCAGAAAATCCCCCTTCTATTCCTGAGAAATACATCCCAAAGCCATTCTCCTATTTTGAAAGACAAGAGCAGAAGCTTTAAAGGAAGGAGAAAGATGCAGAGAAAAGAAGGAACTATTAAAGTAGTACTGGCATATGTGATATCTAGAAGAAAATGATGTTGTAACTCTATTTTATGAACATATGGGTTGTCAATAATATTTACTGAAGTTTATGAAGTAATTATTTATGCATAAATTTCTTTTATCTGATATATGCTTTAACTATGATAAACATATTCCTTAATAATTAACTCATCAGTAAACAATGGTTAATGAAATTTAGATAATAATTAATATTCACTAAAATCAATATATATAAAATCTGGTGTCACTTAAATGACAATGCATCCTTGGGAAAGCATACATGCTACTAAGAATGACACTACAGCTGACACACAAGATGTGCACACATTAATTATGCAAAAGAGTAATTCAAGACAATATCATTTTATCTACAAAATGATATCGTCGTAATAACAGATAGTATCGTCAAAATGACTCTACGATTTCGTCATAAAGACACGATAATACCTAACTATCTGTTCGTCAATTCATGAATCTAAAATGAATTGATCACCGCCATTCAATCTGACATAATCAAACATCTAATACATGGCTCTTTGCTTCCCACACTAGAAATTATAAATAGGGTCAAATGTCTTAAAATTAAAAGCACATACTACATTTTCCCTAAAAGTCGTCGAGCGCTCTCAATCGGGTGGGAGTAATCAAGTCGATACACTCAGTTCTCCCTCAAGCGTCTGAGAGATGGAACTAAAGAAGGAAGGATACTTATATGAAGGTAGTGAGATAGTAAGGGATGGATTCCTGAAGGCTCTAAAAGAAATCCAAGCCACCATAAGACTACTCGACTCCGTCAACTTGTAGTTCATGCTATCTGAACCAACAGTAATAATGAGAAGAGAAGTCCTTGAATTCTATTCAAATGCCAAGATTGGTTCAAAAGGGATGTTAGTAAAGGGCAGAATAAATGGAACTAAAGTAAAGGTAACTACAAAGAGACTGGCCAAGGTCCTCAAGCTGACCTCCTTTACTAGTGAAGAAGAGAATGATGAAGTTACTACTAAGGATTTGAGCGATGCCCTAGAATGGTGTGGACACTCCAGGAAGACCTATGGGTCTCTGGAAAGGAAGAATTTCAATCTGAAGGGAAAGCTGATGGCTAATATAGTGGGAAAATCCCTCCTCTACAAGGTAGGGTCACATGACAGGATATCCAAACAGATGTTTGACCTGATGGCAAGGATTATCCTGATCAAGAAAACAAATTGGGCTCAAGTCATCCTCCAGAGAATTCAAGAAAGCCTTCAAGTCCCAAATCTTGGTAGAATAATATCTCTTTATTTACTCCAGTCATATCCTAATAACTTGAACAAGAAACTGAGAGTCAAGATACATCACGTGAGAAGAAAGGACATCAAAGTATTAGAAAGATAGGAAAAGGTTCTGATAAAGTCCCCCAAAAGGATGAAGGCTGCAAAGAATGTAGGAAGTGAAGAAGAAAGCTCTTCTGCAGAAAGTGAGCCTGTGCATAATACAAATTTATCAAGCTCTGCGGAGTAAGTGGATCAGAGGAATGTCTCTCTCCAAACTTTAGCACTGAGCATTAGATCCAAGACGACAGTAGGAACAGATCAAAAAAATGCTTAAATTGAGGAGGAGCATGACACTATGCTCCCTGCTCATTTGGAAGATGTGATCAACAAGATCACTGTGGCTGAGGATGTTATCCATCTTAGATTAGCAGTCCAAGAGGACCCAGGTGGAGCTGAAATGGAACCAAATCAAGAAGATCTTGCTATCAACACAAGCAGAGATCTGTTAAATGTTGAAGAATTAACTATTCCGAGGATGAAGTGAGACAATCTTCCTTCAAAAGATCTCTTTCTCCTATGTTTGATGAGGCTGAAGGAATGGATGATTATCTCTCTATTATAATGAAGAAGAAGGCTGAGGGAGAACCCGAAAAAGCCCAGCTCCTCCCCAGAACAAATATATATTAAAGGATTACTCACTACTGCTCCAGATAAGAATGCTCTTGGAAGAGCAAAGAAACAAACTTGAAAGCTATGTTGACACTGCTGTCAATGACATAAGAAAAGACATGTCCAGTGAGACTACTAGTCTGAGAATTTATATGAAAAATCTACAAGAGAACACTGCCAAACAACTAGAACTTACTCACAAGGGTATAACTGATATCATTGAAAATCAAGTTGCAACCTCTGACAATCTGGAGAAAGCCTACATAACTACTACCATGTAAATGGCTGAGCACAAAGTAATTATTCAAGAAAGGCTAGATCTCTGTTAATCAGGAGCTGGACAGTCATCTGCTTGAAACTAAAAATCATCTGGAAAAAGGAATTCACATGTTAAAGGACAAGATTCTGAATCTTTAGGGGAGTCTACAAAGGGACATTTCAGAAGAAGTCATAAAGGGGAGAGATCTATGATAAAGGCCAGTGGTGAGCATCCATTTGGACCTCTAATACAATCAAGAGAGCAATGAATCTCCCTCATATTTTCTATGATGAGTCTGCTGATATACCTACTGATATATCTGCTACTGCTGCTAAAAATAGGAAAGGAAAGGAGATCATAGATGAATATGAGACAAACTTAATAAAGAAGAGATATAGAGAAGAAATGTAGAAGAAAGAAGATTATGAACAGTGGAGTCCTAACTCATGGGAAATAATCTTAAATGCATGAGAGCACCTTAAAATAAACAAGACTGAAAGAAGCAAATTGTATTGCTCCCAAGAATGGATCAAGTATGAAAATCAAGAAGACCTAAGAAAAAGCCACAGAAGAGACAAGCTGGCAGGAAGAATCCTAGCAGATGCGCAAGAGCCACTCACATATCATCCTAAGCCAAATGGACTTTACTAGGCAATCTGAAAAGAAACAGGAGACCGGTGTCTAGAAGGCAAGGAGTGAAGTAGTTCTAAAGGAACCAGAAGCATAGATGGCTGTTTTACCTTGGGCAAATGTGGAATTGCTAGAAATTTGAAATACATTCCAATGTTTGTAAATTCTTAATGAAATGATGTCTCTTATACTGTTTCTTATGCTGTGACCATTTCATATCATATATCATATGTTGATGCTCTTATAATCCAAAGTAAAATGATCTTATTATCTGTTTATTTTCATTAGATGTGCTTTATCATTGAATGAGTTATGACTTCTTCAAATAGGGAGAGATTGTTGGGAGCACTGCCCACAATGTTCCAGATTTGGAGAAGTTCCCAAATCAATGATAAGTACAATTTGTATTTGATGTTCATTTGATGTGACATGAGCAGGTTAGAACATCATACATACTAAGTATAATATATAAGGATCAAGCAAAAATGTTTAAGGAAAATATCATCGTGTCAACAAGATACACATGACGATATCGTTGAGATTACTCGCAGAAGTCAGCAGAAGGAATAAGTCATTAATCATCGGGACAATAAGGATAACACGACGATATCGTTGTGTCAACAAAATACATACGATGATATTGTTGTGAGAACAAGAAGAATAAACCAAGTAAAGGTATCATCCTGAAAACAAGTATCACACGATGATATCATCGAGAAGTCTAGCTTGTTGAAGTTCTTCCAAAATCTTAAGTAAAGTATCTGGTTAAGAAGACATATCATCGTAAAGAAGTTGTATCATCTTGAAGACTAAGTCAGAGTTCATGGAGACAGTTTGGAGCTAAAGTAATAGGCAAAATGATCTCGATGATATCGACGAGAAGCCCTCATGTTGATAAGATGATCTTAACGATATCGACGAGAAGACTTCATGTCGCTGTGACTGCATATGTAGCTGCGATAGTTCATATCATTGAGATATCCTTCTCAGGTGAAGATTTAAGAAGACTTGAAGAAATGTCCAAGTCCCAATTGGATCGCTGAGAATGCAAGTTCTGTCATCGAGATGTTGCCCATATTGTCGAGACAGACCAAGATTTTTCGAAACACGCTGTCTGCATTTATTATCATCGTCAAAGGGACCAATCAGCGGATGTCTTTAAGGAATGTGATTCTGACATTAAAGAGTGCTCATAATAGACCGTTAGAGGGTCTTGTCATATAAAAAGACAAAGTGTATTCCCTAACAAAAATAGAACTTAGAATCAGAACACAGAACGACTATAAGATGAAGGAACAACTTCTTTAGAACAATACATTTTAGTTCTCCAAGTTCCAGTCAAGCTCCATCGACTGATAAGCTGTGTTCCAGAAAGAAGGAAGAAGAAAGAAGAGAAGTCTTCATCCATCAGTATTATTCTTAAAGCTTTCTCTCCAAGTCTAGAAGCCATCTCCATCAAGCTTCAGAAGAACTCTCTAGAGTTATGTGGAGTACTCTGTTACTTTGTAACACAATATATTCTCTGTAGGACTCCTTGAATCTGAGTTGTAGGGCCTTTGTGCCTGAGTTGTATGGTTCTTGAAACCCGAGGTAGGATCTCTTGCATATCTAAGTTGAAGGGTCTCGAGTGCCTGAGCTGTAGGGCCTTTGTTCCTGAATTGTATGGTTCTTGGAACCTGAGGTAGGATATCTTGTAGATTTGAGTTGTAGGGCCTAGAGTGCCCGAGCTGTAGGGACTGTGCCTAAGTAGTTGGATCTATGAAAGAGATCTTAATTTGAAGGAGTTGACCTTGTCTAGCACATAAGTAGAAAGGTGAAGGGGGAAAGTGGATGAACCCTTAACTGGGGAACCACTATAAATCACTGTGTGTTTTCTGTGGTGTTCTCTTAGTCCTTATATTCCTAAACTAGAACAGTCAATAAAATAAAGAAGACTAAAATATTTGAAACACATATTCACCCCCCCCCCCACTCTAGGTGATTAGACAACATCCTAAATTAACAAATTTATTCTTTTACTGACTCGTGAATTATTTTGGCAGGACTCGGGATACTAGATAGTTAGCCAGATCCGCGAAATAGGGGGAGGCAGATGGCATTACCTTTTCGAGAGTGAGGAGGCGCTCTTCAGGGAATTTATCATTTATATCAGCTTCCACTAACGCTTCTGTAGCGGGATTCTCTAAACGGGAAAGGTGGTCGGCCGCCAAGTTTTTATTGCCCCTCTTGTCCCAGATCTCTAAATCGAAATCCTGCAGGAGGAGGATCCATCACAATAATTGGGGCTTGGCATCCGCCTTACTTAGTAGGTACCTAAGAGCAGAGTGATCTGTGAATACAATTACTTTGGAGAGAGTGATGTACGATTTAAATTTATCGAAGGAAAAATTGATAGCTTGAAGCTCCTTCTCGGTTGTGGTGTAATTAGCTTGTGCAGACGTGAGTGCCTTGCTTGCATAAAAAATCGGGTGGAAATACTTGTTTACCCATTGGCATACTACATCTCCTACCATAATATCACTCACGTTGCACATGATCTTGAAGGGTAGTGACCAATTTGGTGCGACTAGAATCAGGGATTTATAAGTTTTTCTTGTATAAGATTAAAATATAAAAGACATTCATCGTTAAAAATGAAGGAAGACTCTTTTTCAAGAAGATGGGTTGACGACTTTGAATAAACTACACATAGAAGGGTGGTGATTAGGTGTTTTTAGGATTATTTGCTACTTTTAATTTAACTATCACAGCACAAAAGCAACCACAGAAAACACATAAGATTTATATAGTTCCCTTCAAGATAATGTGTCTAGAGGTAGTCTAATGTCCCTCCCACGTATCTAGCAGTGTGCTAGACTAGGCAACTTCTCCAACTCAGATCTTTTCACTATAAACAGATCTTACAACTCAGGTTCACACATATCCCTACGAAGCTCAGACAATACTAGTCTTACAATAACTCAGATCTTCAACAAGATCCTACCAAACTCAGGCTCACGAAGAACCCTAGCTACCAACTCAGATATATCACTAGATCCTACCAGCTCAGGCTCACAAATAACCCTACTAAGTAATACAGAGATGTTGTTGCAGAAGAGAAGACTTCAGGATGAAAGCTTTGAATCACAGATCTTCTTCTTGTAACAATAAGCCCAGAGATCTTGTGGAACAATAAAACTTTCTTTAGAATCTTCTGTAGACCTTCACAGCACAGCAGCAGTGAAGTCTTCTTCTTTTTGTTGATTCTTTTCTTTTTCTTCAGGAAGTATGTAAGAAAATAAAACTTTTGAGAATACTGAGCAAGCGTATTTCTGTAGATAAAAATATCTCCTTTTAAATTGCACTACAATTTTGCATAAAACCCCTTGATGATTATTCCATAATCAATTTTCCAGTTTGAAAATGCCTTGTAGAATTGGCAATATTTCATCATAATTACTGGTCGTTCTTGGAACTTGCAGAATATAGAAATAATAAATTTCTTCATTAAATACTGTGCAATGGCTATATTCTGTAGAGAATATATCATTTATTGCTCCTTGATATATGCGCAAGATAGGCGGCGTGTACATTCCCTGAATATCAATTTCCAAGAATGTCTACATATTAAATGCTGCTCTGTAATTGTCAAGACGATATTATTCATTCAAGACAATATCGTCTTGATCAGTGTATATGACAGATAAACTTCACGGTGATATCTTCGACATACTTCCTTCTTCATGACTCTACTTGATATCTAAACGATCTTACTTCTTCTAGACGATATCGTCGAGATATTTCTTTTAGTAAGACTTAGACTTATCTTCAAGTTGATAACATCTCTTCAAGACGACATCGTCATGATCTTCAAGACGATATGAGGTCTTCAACCCGATGTTTGTCTTCATGAGTCTTTCTTCAGGACTTAATGAGTTAAGTCATCAATCTTCAAGGCTATACCTTTTCTTCAAGATGATATCGTCAAGACATCTGAACTTAGATGTTTCAACGATAAGCTTTCTTCATGATGATATCGTTGAGATCTCTGAACTTAGCTTTATCGACGACAAGCTTTCTACAATCTTCAGGACTTATACATCTTCTTCAAGACGATGTCGTCAAGTCATCTAGACTTAGTCTTTCTTAGCTATAAGTTTTCTTCAACCTTCAAGACTACATGTTTTCTTCAAGACGATATTGTCAAGATATCTGAACTTAGCTTTATCAATGATAAGATTTCTTCAAGACGATATCGTTGAAACTTTTTTGACGATATGATATCTTTCTCAATGATTCATCTGCTGATTCTTGAGACGATATTTTACTTAGTGATTTTTATTACTATTATTGTCTAGATACTAGAGATGTAGTCTTGATGTATCTGTCATAACATGAACTTAAACCTCAAATCAAAAATAACTTAGCTTATCTATACTTGTGTTCCTTCTTCAAATCTAGAGACATTGAAGGCATAATACCCAACAATCTCCCCCTATTTGAAGAAAATAGAACTTACAAGTATAGATAGGCCTTACTAACAAATATAACCATTGAAAATTAATTAGGCATTTAATCACTACATATATTGATTAACAACAATCCAATACATTAATAATATATATTTGATGCAAAAGTGTAAATCATAGAAGTGTGCAAGTGATTTCTAGAATCCTTCTTCTTTACTCCTTCTGAACTTCTTTGCCTTTCCCAGGTGATCTAGCCTTCTTGGATTGCTCAGCTTCAGCCTGTTTCTTCTTTTGCCTTTCAAAGTAGTTATAGGGCTTAGGGTTATATCTGAGAGGTGCATGTGCAGGCACAGAGGTATCTCCCATCTTGATTTTGGTCCAGTAATCCCTTCTTCCAGCCTCACACATTCATATTTCTGCCATTCCTCTGAGCTATAGAATGTACCCCTGTCATGTTTTCCCTACTGGAATAGGGTCCAAGTGTTTAGGCTGATATCCTTTGAGCAAGGGCTCCATTCTTCAAAGCTTGGATTTTTCTTTAACTCTTCCATCTTCCTCCTCTTTGCTTCTTGCTCTTCAGTGTCATCAGAATATCTTTTACTTTTTCTGGCTTGCCTACTTCCATTAGCAGGCATATCAACAAAATACCCTTGGTAGATATCAGGCTCTTGATATTGTTCTGGAAGGAGTTCATGCATTACACTTTGAGATGGTTCTTCAGTGAGATTGCCTTCAGGGATTGGATGTTGGTAGGCAACCCCATAGTCAATAGGTGGAAGATCCATAGAGAACCTTACTTCATTGGCCAGCCATATGACATGATGGCTTGACATTATCTCCCCCTTTCTGGCTTCTGAAAATATATCTTTAGAGAGGAATGTGTGGAAGGCCTGAAGTTTTCTAGCCAGATGATTATTCAGATTTCCAATAGCATCCATAAGAATGCCTTGAGATGCTCTGACAGCTTGATTGGAGGAATTGGAAAGATGATCTTGGGTGACTTGAAATTGGTGCAGTAAGGTTTCACCTACATTGTCCACTAGCTCCTGAGAGACTTGAGCAGAGGATGATATTCTCTGTAGTACAATGTTGATGGCATCTTCAAAATCATTAAATGACATAGTTTGGTTCTGTATGATGGCCTGATGTTTTTCTCTGAGAGTAGTCAGTCCATCAAGCACAATGTTCAGTTATTGTCCAATCAGATAAGTGGCTTAATTGATGTTGGCTATATCAGTTCCTATATTAGCCACAACATTGGCAGCAGTTTGATACACATTTGTGTTCTGATGATTGATATGTTGGATATCTTCTTACAGTACATCTATTCTGGTAGACAAATCATTTCTGCAACTTGTGACAGCCGGATTGACATAGGCTTCAAATTGTTCTCTTTATCTATTTAATAGACCTTCCATTTGGGATATGAAATCAGTGGAGGGAACTGTGGAAACTATGTTGGGTAGAGGATGTTGCTCATTTGCTATTCTTTGAGGTGAAGGCAGCATTCTGGATTGATCAGTTTGCTCCCCCTCCATTTGTGCAGGGGTTTCAAAGTGGTGCTCATATTCTTCTCCTTCTGATTATGTATGCATTTCATCATTTAGAAATTCATTCAAAGACCTATCATACTTATCATGTTCTTCAACAACTGCATGACCACTTGGTTCTCTTTCAGATTCTTCTGATTCCTTATTCAAAGCAGCTTCTGAATCAGGTAGCTGCACATGAGCTGGATTCACCTCCTCTTGAGGTGCAGGAGAATTATCCATTCTAGGGGATTCTTATCTCATCGGCTCCCCCTCAACAGGAGTCATGGGTCCCTGAGGAACTATAGGAACTAAGGCAGGGGTCTTTGAGCCTTGACCGGAAGATTCACCTGCTTCTTTCTTGGTGAACCTCTTCTCCCACCTACTCACTGTTTTTACATTAATCTTTTTGAGATAGTGGAAAGTGGTAGATTCTGAAACCTTGAGAAGATGGGGGATGCAATTCTTGAGGTATACGACATGAGTCTTCCAAAGTTTGGAGATCTTATGTGTTCCGCAATCTTTTTAAACACAAGCTTTCCCCAATCGGTCCTTTTGTTAAAGATTACTCTGACCATTATTTCGAACATCCCTTTTGATACTCGATCATGTGATCCCATTTTGCATAGCAACACTTTTCCAATGATATCTGTAAGTAATTTGCCTTGCCTGTTCATGTGCATTCTCTGCAAGCTGCCATAGGGTTTAGTTTCAAAACTGCACCATTGCAATCCTTCATAGATATCTGCATCTGTGATTTCTTCTTCTGTCTCATCCTTTTCAAAAGCAGTAAGTTGTAGTATTTTAGATAAACTTTCAGCAGTCACTTGAAGTTGCTTCCCAGCCACAACTGTGTGAATTTCCCTTTCAGATTTGTTGAAGTCGGCATTTTCATAAAATTCCAATACGTCAGAGTTATAAAGATGGGTCGGCTCTGTTGGGAATATTACCCTCAATGTTCCCTTGATTTGAATAAGCATCACACTCAATGCTAAGTACAAGTTGTATTTGATAAACCCTATTTTACCTCATGGCTATGCAGGGTTAGGTTATTTCAAGGTGTGGAATAAGTTCAGTGGTTTACTGCCAAAACTGCTGAGGCAAGTTCTCAGTCTTAGCTGAACCGTTGAGATAAGGCCAGGAGCTGCTAAGAAGCTGTCCGGGCTAGCTCAGCTGCAGATAGAGGAAAACTGCTGAGACAACTGTCTGTCTCAGCGAATCCGCTGAGAGGGAGATAGAAGTAGCCGCTGAGACTAGAAGCTGTCTCAGCCCAACCGCTGAGATAGATTCAAATGTGCTGGCGGGTTTTGCTTTTGGCGCAAGTTATAGAAAAGCAAGATAAGGTACTCCAATCACCTCCATACTTTGTCAGGGGCCATCTGATAGCCGTTGAAGATTGGAGAAGTATAAAAGAACAACTTAGGACTTTTAAGAAAAGAGCTTTTTGGCAAAAAGAACTTACCACTACAGTTACATTGATGTCTGTCAAGAAGATTTCTCTTCCTGCTTCCTGAAGCTACAAGAAGATAAAGTTTGCTCTAACTGAGTAATTCAAGAAGAGCAAATTGATCCTCATTCATCTACTGAAGAGAAGGATCAGAAAGGGGCAGGCTAGAAGCACTGAACTGTCTCAAGACTGCTACTGCAGTTAATCTGCAACAAAAGACCAAAGGCTGAAAGATCTAATTATTTCATCTTTTATTGTAAGCTTCTTTTATAACTTATGTAGGAACATAATTGTTTTGAGTTTGTAGGGCACTTTGCCTGAGGGTGTAGGGCTGCTGGGTCTGAGTGTAGATCTGAGAGTTCATCTTGAGTGTAGGATCTCAGTTGAGATGTGAGGTAGGACTTCTTGATAGGTCTGAGTTGGTAGGGCTGCTGTGCCTGAGGTAGGGCTGTTGAGCCTGAGGTAGGGTTTGGGAAAACCTGAGAGATCCTGAGAAATCTGAGTTGTAAGCTCTTGAAGCTTAGATTGGAGGAGTTGGCCTTGTCTAACTCATTGTTAGAAAGGTGAAGGGGGAAAGAGAACTACTTAAGACACCTTGTCTTGAGGAACCTCTATAAATGCTTGTGTGTTTTCTGTGTGCGTGATTTATTACTAACATTAACTCGGAAAACAACTAGGCTAAAGCTTAAAAGAAAAGAGAACTATTCACCCCCTCTAGGTGATTAATACTACATCCTTAGAAACTATCAAGTGGTATCAGAGGGAGGTTGGTCAAGAAATACATAACTATATGACCGGATCCTACAAAGGAGTAGTCATATATGAATCCAATGGCCTCCACTGGATTGCAGATGGAGTTGGGGTCTATGAAGTTGCTCATATGCAACAAAGAAAACTTTGGCATATGGAAGCAAAGGGTAAGGCTGCTTATGGAAGCATCATACCCATGGATCTACATCACTGTGAAGCAGGGCCCTTTCACCTTTCAAACAACCTCCACCATAGATCTAACTTGGAGAGTGGCCAAGGCTTTTAATGACTTAATCAAGGATGAACTTGCATTATTCACAATGGACAAAAGAGCCCAAAATATCATTGTTAATGCAAATGATGAGACTTGGTGCACTGCACAACATCCAAGGAGATGTGGGATACACTTGTAGTGTATATGGAAGGGACATCTGAGGTGAGGGATGATAGAAAATCACTCCTCAATCAAGAATATGAAGCTTTCAGGCAGCTGGTCCAGGAAAGCATTTCTATCTGCTATGAAAGGTTCTTTAGGATAGTTAATGAACTAAGGATCTATGAAAGGGTATTCAGTGACTATGAGCTAAATGACAAGTTCCTAAGATCTCTAACTATAGGCTGCGACACAAAGATATGTGCCATCAGGGAAGTGGACAAGCTGGGTGAAACTCCTACCATACTTTGTTTGGGAAGCTGCTCTATTATGAGATGTAGTTGTCTGCAAGAAAGGAAGAAGACACTTCCACCAGGGCTCATGCAAGGGAGAGAGCCGTTGCTCTCAAAGCTGATAGTTCTAAGAAGAGCAAAGCCAGGATGGTGTCTCCTCCAAGAAGGATTGTTGAATCTGAATAGTCTGAGAACAACACCTCAGGCAGCTCTTCATCTGATGAGGAGTTTGCTGCCTTCTCAAGGCAGTTCAAGAAGATGATGAGGAGGAAGCAGTGGAAGAACAAGCCCTCCTCCTCCTCACATTCCAAAAGGGATCACATCAAATCTGAAAGACAACACACCAAGGGTGACATGTATGAATCTAAACCTGGTTAACATGTTTCAAATAATATCATATGTTATAGTTGCAGCAAGCCTGAACATGTCATTGCTGACTGTCCAGTAATGAGAAAGGAGAAAGGTGATAAGAAACATTATCACTAAAAGGAAAGGAAAGGTGAAAAATCCTTCCTAGCACAGAAAGAGAAGAGCTGGAGTGAATCTGAATCCTCAACTTCAGATTCAGATGAAGAAGAGGAAGCCTATATTGGGTTGTTTGCAGCAGAAACGGATGATGATTTTTCTACTGCCAAGATTTGAATCAGGGCCCCTCCATTATATTCAGACAGTGACATTGAGGAGGATGAAGAGGACAATGATCATTTAGGCCTTTGGCCATCACTGATGAGGAAGAAAGTCAGAATAATTCTGACAGTGAACAAGTAATGATTCATTACATCTCTTATTCTGATTATGAGACAAGCCCAGAATCTGAAGCACCTTCATCAAATGGTGGAAGTGATTCAGAATCTGAGGAAGATGTCAATCAATTGATTTACAGGTATGGTGCTCTCTTGGAAGCTCTGAAAAAGATCAAGAAGCTGGCCAAGAGGCAAGCCCAAGAAATTGCTTCCCTTAAGTTGGCTGAGAAAGAGAGCACTGAGCCACCTACCCTGGTGGCTCAGATGTGTAGAGAGATAAGCCATCTAAAGACGATAACAATTGTTCATTTGAGCACCATATCCCAAAAGAACATGGTCATCAAGGACCTTGAGGAGAAGCTTCTCTAAGAAAAGTGTCTGGTGGCTCAATTCTCCAAGCCCAAATCAGTGCTTCCCATTATTGACACCTTTTCTCTCAAACAAATAGAAGAGGACTATGGTTCAATAAAATGGAAGTAGGAGAAGGGAGTGAAGAAAAGAGCAAGGATAAGGCTAAGTCTCATACCACCTTTGAAAAGGTACTACTTCCGTCTAACAGGTATGACCATGACAGTATGTATGGTCATTGGAAGAATGGAAGCTCCTATAGGAAGGAAAACACTCCTTCCCTTATTGGAAGAAAGGGCATGGAAATGAGTGCTATGAAGGCTCCCCGTGAAGAAATTCAAATGGCCCAACCTGGACCATTTGTATTTTGTACTTCAGCCCCATCATTCAAGAGTAAGGAAACTAGCTCTTCCAAGTTCATTCCAACAAAGAACAAGACTGTTGTCAAACCTATTGACAAACCTTGCTGCTCAGTCTCTGATGCCATCCAATCTTGCCTAGCTCCCAAGCTAAAGCAAGATGATGCCATTAAGACAAAGGCTGTCAAGACTGTCCACAGATTAGCATTCAGCCAAATCATTGCTGAAAGGAACAAGAAAACTGTTGTTTTCTCCCCTCCTGAACCCAAGCATATTAATGCTCTTTCCTCAAGATATGTTCAAAAGAGGAGATACAACATTCATGAATGTTGGTACTGTGGTAAGGTGGGACACTTTTCTATAGATTGTTGGCACAATCCCAATGTGCCAAGTGCAAAGAAGAGCCTTCCTACAAAGAGTGCAGCTGGTGTGACATCATCTTATCAGGCTAACAAGAACCTAGGACCCAAAATTATTTGGGCTCTTAAGGGTAACTAAATTCCTTCTTGCAGGTTAGTTCAAGTACCCATCTTAAACAAATATGGTACTTAGATAGTGGGTGCTCAAGGCACATGATAGGTACCCGAAGTCTTCTACATGACTACACAGCTGTAAAGAATGGACCTAAAGTCATCTTTGGTGGATCTTTAAAGGGATTCACCAAAGGATATGGTATGATCTCCAATGGCATAGTTTCAATCACAAGGGTAGCTTATGTTGAAGGGTTGCAACACAACCTTGTAAGCATAAGTCAACTATGTGACTTGGGCTATGTCATTGAATATCACAATGACAAGTGCTTGATCAAAAAGTCTAATGACTTAGAGACCATTCTCTCAGGCACAAGGAGTGGGAATCTTTATTGTTTAGATTTTATATGCAATAATTCTCTATCATTTGTATGTCTTGTAGCTAATGAAAATGAGTCTCTTTGTATTCAATGGCACAAGAGACTTGCCCACATTAACTATAAGACAATGTATAGACTATTATCTAAAAACCTTGTTAGGAATAGTCCAAGCTTGAAATGTATTAAAAGTGGTCCCTGTCATGCTTGCCAAATGGGTAAGCAAACAAGGGCCACCTTTAAAAGTATTGGCTCCAAAGTCACTGAAAGATGTCTATATCCATTGCACATGGACTTGTTTTGTCCTTTGCCAATTCAGAGTCTAGGTGAGAAGTTGTATACTTTGGTGATTGTTGATGATCACTCAAAATATATATGGGTATTCTTCGTTAAGAAGAAATCTGATACTTTAAATGTCTTTATAAACCATGTCAAGGCAATTCATAATTACTTACAATGTACTGTAGTCAGGACTAGGACTGACCATGGCACAGAATTTCAATCTGAAGCCATGACAAGGTTTTGTCAAGAATTTGGTATCACCCGAGAGTTCTCCTCCCCAAGGACTCCACAACAAAATGGTGTGGCTGAGAGGAGGAATAGGACCTTGATAGAAGCTGGGAGAACATTGCTTAGTGACTCCTCACTCCTAGAATATTCCTGGGCTGGGGCAGTCAATACTGCATGTTATTTTCTCAATAGAGCTTCCATCAATAAGGTTCATGGAATTACCCCCTATGAGATTCTGAAAGGCAAACAACCAACAATTTCATACTTTAGAATCTTTGGTTCAAAATGCTACATTTCACAATGGAAAATCTCAATTAACAAAGTTTGTAGAGAAATGCAATGTGGGGATTCTTATTGGCTACAACTCACATAGCAGAGCTTATAGAGTTTACAACAAGAAGACTCATGTTGTAGAAGAGTCTATGCATGTGGTGTTTGATGAGACCAGCCTAATCTATAAGGGCTAGTCTAGTTCTTCTATTTTGACAGGAAGTGAAAAGGCAATGGAAAAGATGTCTGTGCAATACTTACCCAGCAGTAGCAAAGTCTATACAAATGCTGCAATTCCTGAAGATGAAGAGGTGCAGGCTGCTAAAGATACTGCTGAACCAATAACTGAAATACATCAAATAGAGGACAGGTTGTATGCAGCAACAAGACACTTAAGGGATCATCCAAGAGAACAAATCATTGGAGACCAGAACCAGGGTGTATTAACAAGAAGCAGGGCTCACAATGAAGCCCTATTTTTGAGCTTCCTGTCACAAATGGAGCCCAAGAAGTTTGAAGAAGCCAACCAAGATACATTCTAGATTCAATCCATGCAAGAAGAGCTTCTTCAATTCAAAATATGCAAGGTATGGAAGTTGGTGCCAAAACCTCAAGGACACAATATCATTGGCACCAAATGGATATACAGAAACAAGTTGGATGAAAATGGAATCATCATAAAAAAAGGCTAGATTAGTAGCCAAGGGCTATAGACAAGAAGAGGGCATAGACTTTGATCAAACCTTTGCCCCAGTTGCAAGGTTAGAAGCAATTAGGCTATTCCTTGCCTATGCTGCCCAAAAGGGGTTCAAAGTATACCAGATGGATGTCAAATCAGCCTTCCTCAATGGTGACTTGAAGGAAGAGGTATATGTTGAACAACCATCAGGTTTTGTGCATCCAACCCTCTCTTCTCATGTGTATTTACTTAGAAAAGCTCTATATGGTCTAAAACAAGCTCCTAGGGCTTGATATGAGACCTTGTCTAGCTTTCTCATCATGAACAAGTTCTTGAGAGGAAAGATAGATAACACATTGTTTCTTAGGGAAACAAAGGGCAAGTGTCTTCTAGTTCAAATATATGTTGATGAAATAATATTTGGGTCTACTGATGACAACCTCTGCAAAAGGTTTGCCAACCTTATGCAAGGGGAGTTTGAGATGAGCAGTATGGGAGAGCACAAGTACTTTTTAGGCCTCCAAGTGAAACAGTCTGATGAGGGGATATTCATCTCTCAGACTAAGTACACTAGGGAGCTTATCAAGAAGTTTGGGATGGAATCAGCTTCCACCATGAAAACTCCCATGGGGTCCAACATTTCCCTGGACAAGGATGAGAAGGGCAAGACCTTTGATGAATCCATGTACAGGTGCATTTTTGGATCCCTATTGTATCTAACTGCTAGTAGACCAGACATTATGTATGCTATATGTGTTTGTGCTAGGTACCAAGCATGCCCTAAGGAATCTCACTACTTTGCTGCAAAGAGGATTTTGAGATACCTTAAAGGCAGCCTACATCTTGGCCTTTGGTACCCTAAGAACGATGATTTTGAACTGACTAGATTTTTAGATGCAGATTTTACAGGATGCAAAGAAGACAGGAAAAACACAGTTCCTAGGAAGGAGGTTGATATCTTGGAGCAGCACGAAGCAGACCAGTGTGGCAATATCCACTGCTGAGACTGAATATATTTCTGCAGGTAGTTGTTGTGCACAACTCTTGTGGATACAACATCAACTAGAGGATTACAATCTCAAGGTAAGTGAGTCTCCTCTATATTGTGACTCATCCAATGTTATCTCAATTGCTAAGAATCCTGTCTCTCATAGCAGGACTAAGCACATAGAGATAAGATATCATTTTATTAGAGAATATGTTGAATGTAAAGATATCTGCCTTGCATTTTTCCCCACTGATAATCAAGTTGATGATATCTTTATAAAACCATTGGATGAGGCTAAATTTAATGCTTTCAAGATTGAACTTGGCATGTTAAATATTGAATAGTTATAAATTTTTTCTTCTATCAGTCATCTATGATATTATGCATGTTATGTTATGACTTAAAATGTAGTCACATCAATACTCTTAGTGACATGGTTAAGACATAAAATAATCAAATCTCAAATGGATTAATGATTAGGTAATATGGTCAGCTAAAACAAAAGAGATTGTTTTACCTGAGTCGCTAAGATAGCTGGGAAAAATCCCAGCTGAACCGCTGAGATAGCTAAATTATCCCAACGGTTGACAGTGCTCTATCCCAGCAGTTTAGGTCGTCATCTCAGTGGTTCCGCTGAGATGGGCTGGTTCAATTATAGATTGCCTAAATGCAACCTCAAATGATCTAAATTCCATTAAAATAATAAGTTCACTAAACTTTAATCATTAGGGGTAATCAAAACATAAATCATGGTTATATAAATTGACAATTGTTAATTAAAGAAAGATACATAACCCATCCTTCCTAGCCACCGAGACGAATAGTATTCTCTTCCATCCCAGTGTCTTCTTCTACAGCAAAATGGCACCAAAGAGCTCAAAGGATCTTCTGGAGGGTTATGAGATTGTAAGGAATGGATTTGCCCAAGCTCCAGAAGAGATAAAGGGATTGATTCAACTCCTAGAAGCCCAAGGTCTGGAGTATTTTCTTTCTGAACCAACTGTCATGCTTAGAACTGAAGTTCTAGAATGATTCAGCAATGCAAAGTTGTCTTCTTCCAAGTCATCTTTAAAGTCTAAGATAGGAGGAGAAAGAGTGAAAATATCCTCAGTAAAAATAGAGAAAGCCTTACAAATTCCCTCATGCAATCAGGATGAGGAGGAAGAAATCTCAGATAAGGATAAGAAAAAGGCTCTGAAGTGGGCTGAATACTGTGATACCAAGATTGGATCATTGAAAAGGAAATCCTTCAATCAAAGAGGCAAACATCTATCAGACATAATGGGAAAAGCAATTCTCTGCAAGGATGGGTCACATGACACAATCTCCCAATATATGTTTGACCTTATGACAAGAATCATTCTGACAAAGAAAACTTCCTGGGGAGAAATTATATTTCAAAGAATTAAGGAATGTATGCAAGCACCTAATATGGGTAGAACTCTCTCCCTCTATCTGATCCAAACCTATCCTGAGAAGTACAAGGGCTTAAAAGGATCAAATCTCCACTACCTGAAGAGAATGGATATAAAACCTTAGATAGGTTCACAAGGGTGCTCCCCATGAGCCAACCCTCTGAGGCAAAGGAGAAGGAGAAAAAGACATCCAAAGCAATCAAGAAGCCAAGAATGGTTTTTTCAAGTTCCGAGTCAGACCAATCTGATAAGAATGTGGATGTTGTTGCTGATCTTGGATCTCACAGCAGTCCTAAAAAGGATGGTCATATGGATGACAAGACTCATGCTGAGCCTGTCCATCCAAATGTCTTGGAGATAGATAGCACCCCTGGTAATTAATTCTTAAACTCCACATTACTAATAATATTATCTAATCTTAACCAATTTATTAGATAATCACTAATGACTCATCAATAATATGAACATCAGATCCTCAAGGCCAACTGGATGCCCTATCTGAGGGGGAGCAACAACAAGAACCATCTTCCATGGATGTTGCTCATGACAATAATAATAGTGAAGCTGTCTCTCACATGATTGATGAGGATAAAGTGCCTTCTCCTGAGGACATGCAAAGTAAGATTGACACACTCATCTTAAATCTTGAAAGAAGAATTAAGCTTAATACTGATAATGAACTAGCTCTCTGGGATTCACCAGGTCACAAACAACCTGATGATGTTTTAAATTTCTTGGACTCATCAGATCCAAACAATGAGGATGATGCTGGTAATGAGGATGAGGATGATAATAATATTGATGGAGGTGATAATAAGGATGATGCTGATAATGATGATGATGGAGCTCCTGACAACACTGATCTTACAGCAAAATCTTTGAAGGAGAGGATCATCATGCTGAGGGGTGCTTCCAGCAGTTGACATTCAGGATAAATAACCTCTAATCATTGAACAACAAGCTTCAACCACCATCTACTCACAGTCCAATGAGAGCATTCTCAATGCCATTCAAATCATGTTAGATACTCATCTAACATCTATGAAGGATTATGTAGACAGGTCAGCTTCTGCAGTAAAAGAATATCTAGACCAGTCTATCATCAATGTGAAATCTAAAGTAATGGCTGAGGTCAAGGAGATCAAGGAAGACACTACAATTCTTAACAAACAAATGACAGTGGTTTGATCTGGCAGAGAAGTCAGTGGTCTCTCAGAATACAATTCTAAGATCAATGGACAAACGCCTCCCACTGTCTGAGCAGGATATGACATATGTCAAGAATTATGTCAGCAAGACAGATGAGGTAATAGAAAAAGCCTCAAATCATATACAAGAATATGTGTACTCCATTGCTCTGCAGCTGAATGGTGAGGCTGACAGGAACTAGGATGAGCTAAAGGCTGATATTGAAAATGTTTTCCAAACAATGTTTTTCACAATAACTGCTGCTCAACAGGATATAAGTCAAAGAATATTTGAAGAAGCCAGAAAGGGGGGATAACAATGTTGTAACCAACTCTGAACTAGCTCTCAAAGTTCTGCAAGGAACTAGGTTATCCTTAAACCTTCCCCTCCTGGACAGAAATAGAGAAGAACATTGGAATTTCCCAAGACAAGAGCAAATTGATCAAAACGTCTGTTTGGCAAAGAGAAGGGAGAGAGAGCACATAATGCTAGTTGAAGAATTTATGGCCAAGCAGAGGGATTAGCAGTCTAAAGACCCAGATTTTGAATAATGGAGTGAAGAATCCAAGAGCATAATATTGAATGCCTGGCTAAGCCATGGACAAATCTGCAAAGATATTGATAAGATCTATCTCTCTGAAGAGTGGATAAAACACTTGGAAAGAAACACAAAGAGAGAAAGAATATTCAAAGCAAATATGGTAAGGAAGGACAATCCACGAAGGATGCCTTCAAGGTACATTCCAAAGCCATTCTTATACTTCAAAAGGCCAGAAAATAGGAAGAAGATACCTGAAATAGAAGCAGCTAAAGAAGAAAAAGACACTGCCACTACTCTTCCTGAAAACATGGATGCGGCTGCTGAAGATAAGGAGGTCCCAACAAAAGGAAAAGAAGTGGTTGCTGAAAACTTGGCTGATGCAGTAGACAAAGAGGCCTCAACCAAAGGAAAAGGAGATGTTGCTGACATTGCTGAGTGCTCAACTTCTTCTAAAAAGAGAAAAACTTAAATGAATGTATCTAAATTTTATGAATATCTAAATGTAAATTGAACAATGTCTCATCACTTTATCTGAAATGAAAATGAATGAGTTGTTGAATCTATTACTTTATGTTGTAAGCTAATCTCAGTCATAGCTTAATTTTATTCTATGTTATTGCTTAAGATAATCTGTGATGCCTTGACATGATTACCTAATCACATTATTGGGTTGATAAACTATGTTGGTACTATGCATGTCATGAATATTATCTGTTATGATATTATCTTTAATGTCATAATAATGTTAACTTGATTATGTTATGATAAATGCCATGTAGTGAAGTTACATGATAAGTATTTATTTGTTATGTACCTTAGCATTGGGGGTGTTCTGTCTTCTTCAAATAGGGGGAGATTGTTGGGAATATTACCCTCAATATTCCCTTGATTTGAAGAAGCATCACACTCAATGCTAAGTACAAGTTGTATTTGATAATCCCTATTTTACCTCATGACGATGTAGGGTTAGGTTATTCCAAGGTGTGGAATAAGTTCAGTGGTTTACTGCCAAAACCTTTGAGACAAGTTCTCAGTCTCAGCTGAACCACTGAGACAAGGCCAGGAGCAGCTGAGAAGGTGTCTGAGACAGCTGAGCTGCAGATAGAGGAAAACCGCTGAGACAACTGCCTGTCTCGGTGGATCCGCTGAGAGGGAGACAAAAGTAGCCGTTGAGACTAGAAGCTGTCTCAGCCCAATCGCTGAGATAGATTCAAATGTGTTGTCGGGTTTTGCTTTTGGCGCAAGTTGCAGAAAAGCAAGATAAGGTACTCCAATCACCTCCATACTTTGTCAGGGGCCATCTGATAGCCGTTGAAGATTGGAGAAGTATAAAAGAACAACTTAGGGCTTTTAAGAAAAGGGCTTTTGGCAAAAAAAACTTACCACTACTGTTACATTGACGGCTGTCAAGAAGATTTCTCTTCCTGCTTCCTGAAGCTACAGGAAGAGAAAGTTTGCTCTACCTAAGTGATTCAAGAAGAGCAAGTTGATCCTCATTCATCTACTGAAGAGAAGGATCATAAAGGGGCAGGATTGAAGCACTGAACTATCTCAAGACTGCTACTGCAGTTAATCTGCAATAGAAGACCAAAGGCTAAAAGATCTAATTATTTCATCTTCTATTGTAAGCTTCTTTTATAACTTCTGTAGGAACATAATTGTTCTGAGTTTGTAGGACACTTTGCCGAAGGGTGTAGGGCTGCTGGGCCTGAGTGTAGAGCTGAGAGTTCAGCTTGAGTGTAGGATCTCAGTTGAGATCTGAGGAGGACATCTTGATAGGTCTGAGTTGGTAGGGCTGCTGTGCCTGGGGTAGGGTTTGGGAAAACCTGAGAAATCCTGAGGGATCTGAGTTGTAAGCTCTTGGAGCTGAGATTGGAGGAGTTGACCTTGTCTAACTCATTGCTAGAAAGGTGAAGGGTGAAAGAGTACTACTCAAGACACCCTGTCTTGAGGAACCTCTTTAAATGCTTGTGTGTTTTCTGTGTGCTTGATTTATTACTAACATTAACTCAGAAAATAGCTAGGCTAAAGCTTAAAAGAAAATAGACCTATTCAACCCTCCCTCTAGGTGATTAAGACTACATCCTAAGAAACTATCAGGCTCAGTGATGATGTATTCTAATTCAGTTGTGTATAGTAGAGTTATGACCATATCCAAATCCTCTTCAGTCTTCTCAAAACCACCTTTCAGAAGTTCTCCACCAGAAGGGATTTTCTCATCATTCTTTTTGGGCGCCATTCCGTTAGCAGAGACTCGTTGGAAGGAAAAAGATGGAGGAAGGATTCTAGGGTTTCGTGTGTGCGTGATTTCTATGCTTACACAATGTCTAATATATAGAATAATGCATTGGAAAGACAAAGAGGCGCGTACCTATTCAAATCCTCCCGTATCGTTTTGAGAATTCTGTAATTGCGGCGCAATAATGACGGTGTCATGTCCTGAGATGTCATTTTGTTGGTCTGGATTGAGCTTTGTCGATGAGAGTGTCGTCGAGATGTCCTTATTCTTGTCATCAAAATCACTTTAGCTTTGTCATTGAGACGCCAGTACTGTCGTCGATACTTGGATGTTGTAGTCGAGACTTCATCAATGTCATCGATATCAATTAAGATGATATTCTTTGTGAAGTTATTTTCCTTTAGAAAACTTTAAGTTATGCTTTCTGGTGTTCCTGTATTCAAAAATTGAGATTGTCAGATCACTTTAGGGTGGACTTTGTGTGAGATCAAGCCCATTATCAAAATATTGCACACCTACTAAATGTGGATATGATGGATTCAACATGCCCAATTTAAGAACTTAATATGCCCAATTCAATTTTGAATTGATTAAACTTGGACTCATCAAGGGGCTTAGTGAAAATGTCAGCTATCTGCCTCTATGTATTAACATACTCAATGTAGACGTCCTCCTTTTCTAGATGCTCCCTAATGAAATGATATCTAATTTCAATATGTTTTGTTCTACTATGTGCCACATGATATTTGACAATGGAAATGACACTTGAGGAATCACAAAAGAGGGGTGTTCTCTTAATGTGCAAATTGTAATCCTCTAATTGGTGTTGAATCCACAGGAGTTGTACACAACAACTACTAGCTGAAATGTATTCTGATTCAGCTGTGGAGATAGCAATGTTGTTTTAGTTTTTACTACTCTAGGACACAAGCCTTCTCCCCAAGGACTGACAAGTTCCTTAAGTGCTTTTTCTGTCCTCTTTGCACCCAGCAAAGTCTGCATTAGAATAGCCACACAACTCAAAATCATCTGACTTAGGGTACCAGATCCCTAGATTTGGAGTACCTTTCAGATATCTCAAAATTCTTTTCACAGCTGAGAATGAGATTCTTTGGGGTTCACTTGATATCTTGCACAGACACATGTAACAAACATATTGTATGGTCTACTAACAATGAGGTAGAGCAATGCGCTAATTATGCTTCTGTACATGGACTCATTATAGGGTTTCCCCTTTTCATCCTTGTCTAGAGACACAGTTGAACCCATAAGAGTTCATAGGGGTAGAGTTCTCCATACCTAATTTCTTAATGATATCCAAGGTAAATTTGGTCTGAGAAATGAAGATTCCTTCCTCAGATTGCTTTACTTGGAGACCTAAGAAATACTTAAGCTCTCCCATACTGCTCATTTCAAATTTACTTTGCATAAGTTTAGTAAACATTTTGCAAGGAATCTATCTATTGATCCAAATATAATGTCACCAACATATAATTGGACCAAAAGGATCTGACCCTTCAACTCTCTCTCAAGAAAAGAGTCTTCTCTATTTTTCCTTTGGAAAATTTGTTTTCAAGGAGAAAGGTAGACAATGTCTCATACCAGGCCCTTGGTGTTTGCTTCAGCCCATACAAGGCTTTCTTGAGGAAATAAACATGATCAGTAAAGGTTGGAGAGATAAAACCTGGTTGTTGAGCTACATAGACTTCTTCTTTTAGATCTCTCAGGAAAGCTGATTTGACATCCATTTGATAGACTTTGAATCCCTTGTATGCAGCATAGGCTAGAAAGAGTCTGATGACCTCCAATCTAGCAACAAGTGCAAATGTCTGATGAAAGTCTATGCCTTCCTTCTGCCTGTATCCTTGGGCTACCAACCTTGCCTTATTCTTTATAATTAATCCAGCTTCATCCATCTTGTTTCTGTAGACCAACTTTATCCCAATGATATTATGCCTTTATGTCCTTGGGACAAGTTTCCATACTTTGCATCTTTTGAATTTATTTAGCTCTTCTTGCGTGGCCATAACCTAGAACTGGTCTTTGTTGGCCTCCTCAAATTTCTTGGGCTGAAGTTGTGATAGAAAACTGAGGTGCAAGTTTTCATTTAAAGCACTTCTTCTTGTTCTAACTTCATGAGTGAGCTCACCAATTATCTGATTTCTTGGATGACTTCTAAGATGTCTCATAGATGTAGGCATCACTCTTGCTGGTTCTCATGTTTTAGTAGCTTCTTCAACTACTGCTTCATGATTCTCATTTTGGGGATTTGGCTCTTCAGTTGAATCTTCTACTGATTCTGGAATAGATTCCCGTGTGGAAGGCTCATTCTTCTCAACTGTTTCTTTTTCTCTGATTTTGAAGTTCTCTAATCATTCTTCAATTCCTGCATTGGATGAGCTAGAAGAAGGATTATGCAGCATGCTGCTCTCATAAAACATAATATGTACAGATTCCTCAATTGTAAGAGCATTCTTATTGAAGACTCTATAGGCTTTGCTTTACTTGCTATATCCTACAAAGACACCTTCATAGATCTTCTCAAAAAATTTGGTAATGTAATGCTTATTGTTTTTCAGCACATAACATTTACTTCCAAGGATTTTGAAGTAAGCACGTGTTGGCTTCTTACCCTTAATCAGCCCATAAGGAGTTTATTATGGTTCTTATTGATGAGTGCTCTATTTTGCACATGACATGCAGTGTTAACTGCCTCAACCCAAAGGTATTCTGGGAGCGAGGAGTCACTTAGCATGGTCCTACTTGCTTCAATAAGTGTTCTATTTTTCCTCTCAGCCACCCCATTCTGTTGGGGAGTTTTGGGAGAGGAAAAGTCTTGTAGGATACCTTCTTCTTCACAGAATTTGGTCATTAACCCAGACTAAAATTCTGTTCCATGATCACTTCTGATTTTTACCACAGAGCTGTTTAATGCATTCTGAATTTGTTTGACAAAATTCTTGAAGGTACTTAGGGTATCAGACGTGTGTTTCAAAAAGAACACCCAGGCAAATCTAGAATGATCATCAACAATAACCAATGTATAGGACATTCCCCCTAAGTTGTGCACTGCCATAGGACCAAATAAGTCCATGTGTAGTAGGTATAAACACCTAGTGGATTCTTTATACTGTATGCTTTTGAATGAAGTTCTTGTTTGCTTACCCATTTGGCATGCATGACAAGGACTCATCTCTAAGAAATCCAGCATAGGAGCATCCCTTACCAAGTTCTCTGTCATTAATTTCATGAGAGACTTGTAGTTAATGTGGGCTAGTCTCTTATGCCACTTTACACAAGCAGACACTCCATCATTTGCTACAAGACATACATGCACATTTTTCCTGATGCAAATGAAATTTAAACAATAGATGTTGCCACACCTAGTGCCTATTAGGATGGATTCATTCTCAGAATCCTTGATCAGGCACTTATCCTTGTGGAAAGAGACAACATATCCCAAGTCACATAGCTGACTTATGCTTATAAGGTTATGTTGTAACCCTTCCACATAAGTTACTCTTGTGATAGTGATACTACCATTTGTGATCTTACCATAGCGCTTGACTACACCTCTGTCAGATCCTCCAAATTTTACTTTGGGTCCATCTTCTACAGGTGCAAACTCCTTCAATAGGCTTCTTGTTCCAGTCATATGCCAGGAACATCCACTGTCCAAGTATCACACAGGAGTCTTTGTGGTTTTTGGACATACCTGCAAGATAACTACACTTCCTTAGGAACCCAGTCTCTTTTGGGTCCTAGGTGCTTGTTAGAGAATGATTTAGCAGCCTGCCTTTTAGTTGCCATGTGGGAATGATTCTGGACTGTTGTGTTGAACCAGCAGTCTAAGGCAAAATGCCCTACTTTTCCATAACACCAACATTCAAATCTATTGTATCTAGATTTTCTCGTGGTGTTTGGACTTACTAGGTTGGGATGTTGCTTGTCAGCTAACCTTCCCTTCTTGTGGGATGAAGAGTTTTCCCCAACATGGCAATTTCTGAAGGCCTTCACTGGAGGATTCTTTTGGGGTGCAGATAGTGCACTCTTCCCAAGGAAAGTTTGTCTACTGCTTAGCTAGGTAGAAGGAAGCTTAAGACCACTGTCAATCTTCTGACTTTCTTTGTATCCATAGATGCTATTGTGATCATATGGATTTGTGGGTATGATCCCTTTTCTAATGATTGTCTTTCCATGGGTAGATTTCCCATTGCCTTCACCTTGAGTGTAGCCCAAACCTTGCATATTTGTTTGTGAAAAGCTATCAATCAAGGGAAGAACTGTTTGTGGCTTAGAATAACTAGCCATAATTTTCTTTTCCTTTAAGAGCATATCCTCCATCTCTTTGATTCTATAATTCTTGTGCTTATTGTCTTCATTCAAAGTGCTAGTGCTCAGTGGAGGGATTGATAATTTGGTTTTCTCTTGAGCTAGCCCAGTTACTTTCTCATGCAGTTCATCTCTCTTCTCACACAAGGAGATGATCTCCGCAGCTTGTGCCTTACAGAGAGCTTTTGCTTTCTTAAGGGCATTAAGCAGTGCACCAAATTTTTCAATATAATCAGTGTTAACTTCTCTTAGGGTCCGTTCGTTTGCACAGAATTGAAGACTTGGAATTGGAATTCGACGACGAATTCTAATTATGTCATTTGGTTCTTAGGTAGCATTAATAATTGGAATTTGAATTGAATATCATGGAATTGATTTTAGCCTAGACACAAAATCTAGCTACACATATCAGAATTGGGAGAGTCTGGTTCGCTCAATTTACTCCCGATAAAAAAAAGGGAGCAACGAATCCTTAACTGCGCTTCACGTTCCTCCTCAACATTTTGATTCGCTAGGGCTGGTCCTCCACTTTCCAGCAGCTATTAGCACTCTTCCGATGATCCAGTAGTGGCACACATTTTTTGTCTGGGCGGGCATTTTACTCTAGTGCGCGTATTTTGTCGCCCAGACGCGCGTATTTCTCCATGGCGTGCGTAATTCGCCCAGGTGCACGTTTTTCTCTCGGGCACACATTTTTTGCCCGGACGCGCGTATTGTAGTCGGGGTGTGCATTTTACGCACGAGCGTGAGTTTTTAGCTCTGGAGCGCTTTTTGCGCCCGGGCGCGTGTTTTTTGTCCGAGCACGCATTTTGTGCCTGAGAGCGCTTTTTTTTCAGCAGGCGCATTTTTTATTATATATGTAAAAAAATTAGTTTCTTCATAATATTTTTAAATTCTAAAATTGAATTTTATTTAACAAACGAACAAAAGAATTGATAAATTCCATAATATTCACTAATATTGTTTATTAGGCGAACGCTGTAATTGGAATTAGACCATTTCCAATTCTGAATATTGAATCCCAATATTGAATTCCAATTCTATCTAAACGAATGAGCCCTTATTGTTGAAGAGGAGCTGGCATCTGAATCTGTGTCAGAGATAGTAGGCGAGGATTTAGGAATTGCCTTTTTGTGATGAATTTCATCACAACATTCTTCATCTGATAAAGTCATGGCTGTTGTGTGGCTATCTGATTCTGATGAAGAGCATTCAGTGTCACTGAGTGTCTTCACTTTCTTTGCCACAAAGCTTTTCTCTGATTTTCTGTTCTTTGTGTGCTTTCTTTCTTTACTCTTCTCTTGTCATTTAAATGGACATTCAGCAATGACATGTACAGGCTTTTTGCTAGATTTAGAGTCATACATGTCTGATCAATGCTTCATCCCAGACTTGTCTTCTCTCCTGGAGCTAGAGGGTGAAGCTTCAGATCTTCTGTTCCCTCTTCTTCTGTTTCTTAGTAGTTTCTTAAACTGCTTGGTGAACAATGTGATTTCTTCATCAGATAGTTCTGAGCTGAAGTTGCTGGAGGTCTCTTCCTCTGAGACATAGATAGGATCCACTGTCTTGTGCTTTCTAGAAGCTTCTGCTTTAAAGGCCACTGTCTTTTCTCTGTTGTAAGCCTTGGAGTTTTCTTCCTCAGCCTTTCTGGTATTTAGCTGCAGCTCATAAGAAAGAGCTTGCCATATAACTGTCTAGGCTCCATTGCTCCCATATTGCCAACTTCTCTTATTGCACACAGCTTCATGTGCCATTCCTTGTTCAGGAATCTCAGGAATTTGCCATTCATCTCATAGTTGGTGAATTCTCTTCCATTGGTTCTGAGCCCATTAACAATCCTGGAGAACTTCTCAAAGCAGGTAGCTATGTTATCCTTCTTATCCTGCCTGAAGGATTCATACTCCTGATTCAGGAGGGATTTTCTGTCATCCCTAACTTCTTCAGTTTCTTCCATGTAAACAACCAATGAATCCCACATTTCCTTAACTGTTTTGCAGTGAATTAGATTTTGAAATGTTGAATCATCAATTGCATTCACAATGATGTTCTTAGCCCTTTTGTCCATAGTAAACAAGGCAACTTCATCCTTGGTGAACTGAGATAAGGTCTTAGGTGTAGGAGTTACGTTGCTGTTGGATCCACAGGAATGTTCATTGGAACATAGGGTTCCTCTTTCACTGCCAGATAGACTCTAGGTTCTGAGGCTTCCATGTACAACTTAACTCTCTATTTTTAGATAGTGAAGTTCTCTTTGGTGCAGATGGGCAGCTTGATTGAGCTCATTTCCTTATGATGCTCATCGGCCATTGACAAAGCACAACCCACTAATTTTGAAGATCTTTTTTCTTAGTTGTTAAGCCTTTGAACTCAACCTCGCTTTGATACCAATTGAAAGATATGGGTTGTCTATAAACTACACCTAGATGGGGGGGGGGTGATTAGGTGTTTTCAGGATTATTTGCTACTTTTAATTTAACTATCACAACACAAAAGCAATCACAAAAAAACACACAAGATTCATAGTGGTTCCCTATAAGACAATGTGTCTAGAGGTAGTCCACTGTCCCTCCTACCTATCTAGCAGTGTGCTAGACTAGGCAACTTCTCCAACTCAGATCTTTTCACTATAAACAGATCCTACAACTCAGGTTCACACAGAACCCTACAAAGCTCAGACTTTACTAGTCTTACAATAACTCAGATCTTCAACAAGATCCTACCAAACTCAGGCTCATGAAGAACCCTACCAACTCAGATCTATCACTAGATCCTACCATCTCAGGCTCACAAAGAACCATACCAAGTAATACAGAGATGTTGTTGCAGAAGAGAAGACTTCACGATAAAAGCTTTGAATAATAGATCTTCTTCTTCTTCTTGTAACAATAAGCCCAGAGATCTTGTGGATCAATGAACCTTTCTTTAGAATCTTCTATAGACCTTTACAACACAACATCAGTGAAGTCTTCTTATTTTTGTTGATTCTTTTCTTTCTCTTCAGGAAGTATGTCAGAGAATAAAACTTTTGAGAATACTGAGCAAGCATATTTCTGTAGATAAAAATATCTCCTTTTATATTGCTCTGCAATTTTGCATAAAACCCCTTGATGATTATTCCATAATCAATTTTCTCGTTTGAAAACGCCTTGCAGAATTGGCAATATTTCATCATAATTACTGGCCGTTCTTAGAACTTGTAGAAAATAGAAATAAAAAATTTCTTTATTAAATACTGTGCAACGACTATATTCTGTAGAGAATATATCTTTTATTGCTCCTTGATATGTGCACAAGATAGGCGGCGTACATTCCCTGAATATCAATTTCCAAGAATGTCTGCACATTAAAAGCTGCTCTGTAATTGTCAACATGACATTTTTCCTTCAAGACGATATCGTCTTGATCAGTGTACACGACAGATATACTTCACAGCAATATCGTCGACATACTTCCTTCTTCATGACTCTACTTGATATCTCAACGATCTTACGTCTTCTAGACGATATCATCGAGATATTTCTTTTAGTAAGACTTAGACTTATCTTCAAGTTGATAACATCTCTTCAAGACGATGTCGTCTTGATCTTCAAGATGATATGAGGTCTTCAACCCGATGTTTGTCTTCATGAGTCTTTCTTCATGACTTAATGAGTTAAGTAATTAATCTTCAAGGCTATACCTTTCCTTCAAGACGATATCGTCGAGACATCTGAACTTAGCTGTTTCAACGATAAGCTTTCTTCAAGATGATATCGGCGAGATCTCTGAACTTATCTTTATCGACGATAAGCTTTCTACAATCTTTAGGACTTATAAAGTTTCTTCAAGACGATGTCGTCGAGTCATCTAGACTTAGTCTTTCTCAGCTATAAGTTTTCTTCAACCTTCAAGACTATATGTTTTCTTCATGACAATATCGTCGAGATATATGTACTAGCTTTATCAACGATAAGCTTTCTTCAAGACGATATCGTCGAAACTTTTTAGACGATATGATATCTTTCTCAACGATTCATCTGCTGAGTCTTGAGATGATATTTTACTTAGTGTTTTTATTACTATTATCATCTAGATACTAGAGATGTAGACTTGATGTATCTATCATATCATGAATTTAAACCTCACATCAAAAACAACTTAGCTTATCTATACTTGTGTTCCTTCTTCAAATCTAGAGACATTGAAGGCATAATACCCAACAGACTTCGTGATTTTAAAGAAGTTTTGTATGAAGCTCCGATAAAACCCTGTGTGCCCAGGAAACTTCTAATCGCTTTAACATTCATTGAAGTGGGGGTGTTTTTCAATAACTTCGATCTTGGCCCTATCGACCTCAATCCCCTTGCCCGACATTTTATGGCCGAGGACTAATCCATCTGACCATAAAATGAAAATTCTCCTAGTTGAGAACTAGATTTATTTCCTCACAACGCTGAAGCACACGCACTACAACAAAATACACTTTTAGTAAGGACTATATTGTAACGAAGAAAAAATTTGTTACTAATAGTTATATTTAGTAACGAAATTTCGTTATCGTTACAAAAGCTTAACTTTTTGTAACAAGTATTTTATGATTCGTTACAGTAACTAAATGATTGTTACAATAAGGGCAGGTATTTGTAACAAGACTAGTTTTACGTTACAAATAGTAAAATATCCTCATAATAAGTAGCAATTGTGACAACGCCATGAAAGTATTTATAACAATTAGAATTTTCTTACAATTAGTATTTTTTGGTAACCAAAGTTTTGTTACAATAAATATATTAATTAAATTTTTAAACATGAGCGCGCATTTTAGGCCCTAGAGCGTCTTTTTCATCCGTGCATGTGTTTTTCACTTGTGCGTGCGTTCTTTGTCTGGTGGCATGTGTTTTTTTTTTACTGCGCACACTTTTTGGCTCGGGAGCACAATTTTGTTTGCGCACAAGTTATTCGCTCATGAGCGTTTTCTTCAAAAACACATTTTTTTCGGGCGCGCTTTTTTCGTCCTGATGCTTTTTCTCACCCGGGCACATTTTAGCCTAGCTAGTTACGCATTTTTTCACGCGCACACATTTTCAACTGGGTGTAAGTACGTACGTACTGTTAGCCCAAGCATGCATTTGTCCTACGGGCGCGCGAGAGATGACTATTAATTAAATATCGTAACATGAAAAATATCTAATGTATCTTTTAAATTTTTGTATAAATAGAAATATATTATTACTAAAAAATAATTTTATTTATTTATTACCACCACTCATAAGGAAACGTTTACGACGATGTTTTTTTGTAGTGGTTAAAAAAACAAGACTAAATATTTTAAATTTGGGGTATTTTTGCGAGCATGGGTTTGCGAGCTGCATGAGCGTCGTCGCACTGCGACAGTATGGAGGCGGGGGTAATTAATGTCGTGTGGGGTACGTGCGCATTTCCTATGCATGCACTGTTAGTTATTGATCGATCGAGCGTCTGAGAGTGTGAGAGTGCAGTTTTGGCGGAGGTACCGTCGCTGCCGGGGTACTGTCACAGCAGAGAGTATCGAGCACGGGCGTACCTCTATAATTTATATATATATATCTAACCGGTTACATATATAATAAATTATAATTTTAATTTTAATTATATATAAACTAGCGTCTATAAAATTTTATATAAATTTTTATTAAACGTTTTTATAAAAATTTTAATATAAAGTTTTTATATAAAACTTTACGAGCAGCTACGCACGGGCTTCGCCCGTGCTCGCTCGCTCTGAGCGGGCTGAGCCCGCATTCGAGCGGGGTGCGCCCATATATATACTACAGTACTTGGCCGACGACGGCGGGCTTCTCCCGCAACATATACATATGAGTACTCAAAATGATCGTAAAAAAATATACATCAAAATTTTATAATTATTTTTTTCTAAAACATTTATATTTTAACAAAAAAATTCTTTTAAAGTTTCTTTACATATAGCAGTTAAAGATATATAAAGTTATATAAAGTTTTTATAAAACTTTGAAAATGTTTTTATAAAAGTTTTTCTTCCTCTCCCCCTCTCTCTTACATGAATGAAATATACGGAGAAAAATTTCCCTCCATAAAATTTTGAAAAAATAAATTCAGAAATTAAAAAACATTAAATTTAAAAATGAATGCAAATTTGACATTGATTTATTAACATAATTTTAGATTAAAAATAACTACGCGCACGGGCCCTGCACGCACGCAAAGACACGTGGTTTAATGAAAATAGATATAAAAAAAGTCATAAATACATGTCATATCGATAAGTGGTACTATTGTAGCATGAGTATTTTTGCGCGCGCGGGGTTTGCAAGCTGCAGGAGCGTCGTCACATTGGGACAATAGTACTATTTAGACGGGGGTAACGTCAACATAGATGCACACGGGCGTGACCTGCAGTGTCACGGCCGTGACAGTGAGCGGCAGTTTATCAGCAGCCTGGGCGTGACTTTGGGGCTGGCGGTGGATTCGTCGAACGCTTGGATAGAGAGTTCGTCGAACGCAGCTCAGGTTTCGTCGAACGCAGCTTGGTTTCGTCGAACGCAGGGCAGAGCGCTTTCGTCGAACGCAGGGCAGAGCACTTTCGTCGAACGAAGGGTGTCGTTTGTCGTATGCTGGACGCTGAGAGGGATTCATCGAATGCAGGGCGTTGTTCGTCGAACGCTGAGACGGAGAGAGTTCGTCGAACGCAGCTCAAATTCGTCGAATGCAGAGCAGAGAGCGTTCGTCGAGCGCAGCTCAATTTTCGTCGAACGCAGGGCAGAGAGCGTTCGTCGAGCGCAGATTGAGAAGTTTGGCATTTTAAAATTACACGCCCTTGGGTCACGGGCGTGACTTGTTGTCACGGGCGTGACTCAGGGGCGTGACTTGACAAAAAATGCCAAAATCTGGAAAAACAAAAATAAAACTAAGTTAGTAAGGAAATAATGAAAAGAAGCAATTTATTTATTAATTTACATAGAAAATTCACAATATTAATTAAAACTATACTAATAATTATACAAAAAATACATATATTTTACTACTTATCAAATACCCCCATACTTAAGCTTTTGCTATTCCAGAGCAAAAGTAAGAGAGATCTATACCGGATTAACATAAGTTCTAATTTTTAGCTATCGTTTCATTTTAATCATAAGAGACTGAAAAATAAAAATTCGGAGTAATAAGAGTTAAGTCCTAAATTATGCAAATGATTTAAGTAGAAAGAAATGTCCTAGCCAAAAGACTTCTTAATTAACCAAATAGCAAACAAAATTGCAATCATTAGTAAACGAGATTAGATCAAAATTATAATAACCTTTGTTTAAAGAAACATGAAGGAAAAATATAAGTTACTAATTATGTTCTCAAATGATTTTTTGAATTAAAACTAGAAACAATAATTTGGCTAAGGGAAAAGGGGTAAAAAGCCTTGGCAAAAAAGAAGAGTACTTGAATTAGGGGTGATGAATTTTATCCTCTCACCCCTCTTTTATAGTTTCCTTTGACTCCCATCGTTGGTTTACGAGGGAAAATTGACCTTTTTTAACTCAATGCCTGTGTTTACGAATTGTTTTTAATTCCATTGACATAGGATCTCTTTTAACAATACTGGGTGCCTATGTTTACGGAATTTTTTTTATTTCCATTGACATAAGATCTTTTTCTTCTTTTAATTTTTTATTTGCCATGCTAAATTGGTGTATACAAGGGGTTTTCAAGAGAAATTCTAGAATAATAAAAAAAAGTTTTGAGAGAAACCTTAGTAATTTGAATATTCCTAGATTCCTAAAGACATAAAGTAGGGATAATTGCAGTCTAAAGTTGTTTTGCCAACATAATACACATGTCTCTATTTTAGCTAGTAGAAGTAGTGCTTGAAAACAAAGCCTCTATTTAAATTAAAAACACAAGAAATTCTTTAAAACTTAACCCCAAACGTTTAAATCTATCGATCTTAGATAAACAAACAAATAGTAAAACTAGCGATTATGGAAATCCACAAACATATACTCTCGAAACTAAATGCTTTAAGAATAAAAGTAAAGTATGGGTTTTATATTTTTTTTGTGTTTGTTTGTTTTTCAACTACTATATAGTTATATATATATATATATATATATATATATATATATATATATTTGAAATGTTTTGGGGTTTTGCAATTTTTTTTTTGATATTTTTGAAACTTTTTGTTTAAGCTTATATTTACAAAAGTAAGCAAAATGCAGAAGAAAACAGGAAAATTTGTTTTTTATAGTTTTGTTCTTTTTTTAAAAAAAAATTTAATTTATTTTTATTTATTTTTGTTTAAATAAAGACAATAAAACACCCCCATATTTAAAACCCAACATTGTCCCCAATGTTGTAATGTAAGTATGAAGAAGAGAAAATAAAAGATGTAGTATGTATGGAAAAAAAGTAAAAGAGAGAGAGAGCAAAAAGGCTTCCCTGAACTAAAACTGGCGGGGCCAAACGAAACCCTGCAAAAAAAAACATGTAAAAGAACAAAACATAATAAAATATTAGATAAATATGGGGTGCCTCCCACAAGCGCTTTATTTACCGTCGCGTAGCTTGACTAAACTAAAGTACCGGGATCATCGTTTGATAGGGAGTGCTGTAGTGAGGGATTAACGTGCAGAGGAACATCATCGTCTCCCACCCGAAGGAGGAGGAGACCATTACTGACATTAATTAGCGCACGGGAGGTGGCGAGGAAGGGAAGACCGAGGATGATAGGTACCTCAGCATCCTCCTCGATGTCCAGGATGACAAAATCTACCAAGAAGATAAACTTGTCTACCTGGACCAGAACATCCATCCATAAGCTAGATACTCATTTTTGTCGGGCTTGGGACGCCCAAGTCGAGTTGTTTAAAAAGAGAAAAAGGCATCAAATTGATGCTGGCGCCCAAGTCTGCTAGAGCATACTTCAATAACATATTGTCGAAGAGGCACGGGATGGAGAACCGTCCCGGGTCGTTTAATTTTGGCGGCAATTTGTTAAGGAAAACAGCCGAGCAGTCCGCGTTAAGGGAAATGCGCGAAACGTCGTCGAGTTTCTTTTTGTCAGAAAGTAACCCTTTAAGATATTTCGCGTATTTCAGCATTTGGGAGAGTGCCTCGCAGAAGGGAATGTTTATTAAAATTTGTTTAAAATTTTATAAGAATTTTCGATATTGCTCGTCCTTGCGCTCGTTGTTTATTTGTGAAGGATAAGGAAGAGGCGAGCAAGAAACGTTCAGCACAATCGGAAGACTCGGTGATTTATCTATTAAAGGAGAGGGTGTAGGGGTCGGTGTCGAAACATGTACCTTAGGCTCGACCCGTTTTGGGGAGGTTACGTCCTTGCCACTGCGAAGATTTATGGCGTTGGCAGTTTCTCGGGGGTTCGGCTCCGTGTTCCCTGGTAGAGCTCCATATGGCCGCTCGGAGACCATCTTTGCCAGCTGTCCTACCTGATTTTCCAAGTTTTTAATCGATCCGGTAATATTCCGGATATTTGACTCGGTGGACGCAACGTATTTAGCAAAAATATCTTCTAGCGGAGAAGATTTTGGAGGTGGAGGCTGAAATCCGTTTGGAAATCCTTGTGGAAATCCTTGCGGATTTACAATTGGGGGGCCTCTGAGCATTGTTAGGATTGCTCCAGGAAAAATTTGGGTGGTTCCTCCAACCCGGATTATAATTATTACTATACGGATTGTAATTAGGGTTGAAGGGGGGGCCTAACTGGGTTTCCTAGGTAATCTACAGTTTCTTCGACAAAAGTATTATTATTATTATTATTATTATTATTATTATTATTATTATTATTATTATTATTATTATTAGGAGCCCAAGCAGGAGTGGAGGAGGAAGCAGTCATCTCCGCCACTTGCTTACTTAACCTTTCGACTTGAGAGGCTAAGTGAGAAGTGGCATCCACTTCATATATCTCATTTGGTTTAGTAGGGCGTGATCTAGGCGCATTCCATTGATAGGCGTTCATTTCCATTTCCTCGAACAGAGCTTGGGTGGCCTCCGGGGTTTTGTTATTTAACGTTCCCCCGACGGCCGCATCGATCATCTGTCGTGTTGAGAAATTTAAACCATTATAAAACTTCTGAACCTGCAGCCAGGATGGCAGCGCGTGATGAGGACATCTACGCAGGAACTCTTTAAAACGCTCCCAAGTCTCATAGAGAGACTCAGAATTGTATTGCATGAAAGAGGCGATATCCGTACGTAACTTAGCGGTTTTTGATGGGGGGAAATATTTAGTTAAAAAGTGTTTCGTCAATTGGGCCCACGTGGTTATGGATCCTCTGGGAAGAGAAGTTAACCATGCTTTTGCCTTCGTTCGCAGCGAAAATAGAAATAAGCGTAAACGAATGGCGTCGTTAGTAACGCCATTAATTTTAAATGTATCACAGATTTCCAAAAAATTTGAAAGATGTAAATTCGGATCCTCATCTGGCAAACCGTCAAATTGGACTGACTGTTGTACCATTTGAATGATGCTAGATTTTATTTCAAAATTATTATTAGCCACTGTTGGGCATGTAATGCTCGATCCAGTATCTTCCAGATTTGGCCTAGCATAATATGCCATGGTCCGTGGCGGGGCCACATCTGGAATTTGATCGGCCATAGGTTTAGTGTAAGTATCTCTGACTGACTCTTCTGGAAATTCGAGTATGTTTTGATCACGAAGTCGGAGGCGCTCGTGAAGAGTTCGCTCGATTTCGGGGTCAAAAGGAATAATCGAATCGTCCGAGGAGTTTCCTCGGGTCATATACTAATAATAAAAATGATATATTTTATTTTTGTATTTTTTTCTTTTCTATGTTATATATATATATAAGTTTTTTTTAATTTATTTATTATATATTTAATATATATGATAAAAGTAATAGTAATTCCTTTTTTCAAATAACAACACTCAAGTCCCCGGCAACGGCGCCAAAAACTTGATGATTTACTCGGATTGTTTCTTTTTTTAATTTATTTGGTTTGCGCAACCTTTATATGATGAGATTAGAGTTAGGCGGGTTTTTTAAAGAGTTTCGCAAGTACTCCTACTTTGAGAAATTAACCGTTATCCTATCGAAAGATAGAAGTAACAGTCTTTTTCTGCTTTCGAAGTATTGACGTTTACACCTTGACTACAATGCCGAATTCAATTGTTTTTTAAAATAGCAAAGGAGAGTTTTGCACTAAATTAGTTTGAACAGTTTTTGTTTAAATTTTAATCCGAACTAATCATATAATAAAGGCAAGTATACCTTATCGTGAGTAATACAGGATATTTTGTTTTAGAAAATATCGAGGTCGTATATTTCCGCGGATCGTGTTGATTATGCTACTTTGAGGAATGAACTATTATTTTATCGGAATAAGATTTTAGTGTGGGTTTTTAAAAGAAAACGATAATAAGCGTATAACTAGAGTTCTAAACGATGATAATAATAGCACCCGATGTCGAATTACCTTGAGACAAAATAGTCTTTTTTAGAAGTAAAAGGGATGACTTTTCAAAATATTAAAACGGCTTGGCCGTGGATGTTCCATAATTTTGAACGCTCCTCTCTCGAGGGTACGCCCACAGGAGATTATGAATATTCGACCATCGAATCTTCTTAATACTCGCTTTATGTTGTGAACCCCGCTATTGGGGTTTTACTTCCAATTCGGGAGACTTACCTCATCCTCTCTCGAGGTAGAGCCCACTTCTCTTTACCCGTGAGCGATCAGTCCGTATGCACCAGCCTCTCAGCTAACTAGTGTACGGAGATGGAAATGAAAACCACACATCGATTATGTGGCTCCACTCAACATTATTCTTGGGTAAACCTTAAGCGTTAATTATTTTAGAAAGAGATGTTTTAATTTTTAGAAAAACTATTTTTGTGTCTCAATGCTCTTCAACATCGTGCGCTAAAGGAAATTAGCCACTCATCGGAATGGAGATGGCATAATTAAGAAAATACATGTTTAATTACTTAAGCGGATATAAGCGGATAAAAAGAGAAATAAAAAGACTTATATAAAAGCAGTAATAATATCCGTCCCAACCGTCTTAAACAAGCGCTAAAAAGTTCTTAGCCTCTTATCCAGGACGGGGGTGGTATAGAAATGAAAAGACTTATAAAGGTGCAGAAATAATATCCGTCCCAACCGTCTTAAACAAGTGCTAAAGTAAATTAGCCTCTTATTCAAGATGGGGGTGGTATATAGCAGTTATATAAAGACTGAAATAAAGCTAGTTACAAAAAAGGAAAACACTATCTCATATACGCACGCACTCTACTTGTAATAAAAAGACTGAATCGAAAGAAAGCGTTTAAACGAAAGCGATAAATAAAGCGTTAAAGAAAATGATAAACTATTTTTATGAAAGCAATAAACCTAAATTATGAAAGCAATAAACTAAGTTATGAAAGCAATAAAACTATTCTCATGCACACACACGCACACTAACATGAATAAAAAAGGAAGATGATCCAAATGAGAAAACAACATTTTATTTCTAAAAGGCAAAAATTACAAACGAACATAAACTTAATTGCATAAAGAAAACTCACAATCACTTAAAAGAACTTAGAATAACATTACAACACTCAAAATTTGGATGAAATTTACTTCAGCCGAGCCCCTCTATTTATAAGCAAAATTTTATTTTTACATGCCCTAGGTCACGGGCGTGTCTTGTGTGTCACGACCGTGACTTAGTGCGTGACATTTGCGCGTGCTTTAGGGGTCGCATCCGCCATCTTCTGGAAGGTTTGGCCGTCAAACATGGCTGCACACAGGCGTGACCTGCAGTGTCACGGCCGTGACAGTGGGCGGCAGTTTATCAGCAGCATGGGAGTGACTTTGGGGCTGGCGGTGGATTCGTCGAACGCTTGGATAGAGAGTTCATCGAACGCAGCTCAGGTTTCGTCGAATGCAGCTCGGTCTTGTCGAACGCAGGGCATAGCGCTTTCGTCGAACGCAGGGCAGAGCGCTTTCGTCGAATGCGGGGTGTCGTTCGTCGAATGCTGGATGCTGCGAGGGATTCGTCGAACGCAGGGCGCCATTCGTCGAACGCTGAGACGGAGAGAGTTCGTAGAACGCAGCTCGAATTCATCGAACGCAGGGCAGAGAGCGTTCGTCGAGCGCAGCTCGATTTTCGTCGAACGCAGGGCAGAGAGCATTCGTCGAGCGTAGATTGAGAAGTTTTGCGTTTTAAAATTACACGCCCTTGGTTCACGGGCGTGACTTGTTATCACGGGCGTTACTTGACAAAAATTGTCAAAATCTGCAAAAACAAAAATAATACTAAGTTAGTAAGGAAATAATGAAAAGAAACTATTTATTTATTAATTTACATAGAAAATTCACAATATTAATTAAAACTATACTAATATTTATACTAAAAATACATATATTTTACAACTTATCACTGCTGTTTTGGAAAAATATGGCCAACTTTGATGACTTTTTGGTGCTATTTGGTTGAAAAACCCTCCTCTGTGAGCTCTTTCTTCCTTTGCCTCCCCATCTCTTCTTCTATTATTATTTTTGGTGCATTTGAATTCTTTTTAGTCTAGTCATTGGTTTATGTTTGATGGTTTCTTATAGTCACTAATGCCTAAGTACATCATGTCTTTCCTTATAGTTTTAATCCATGTCTTTTTTATAAATAAAATTGCTGCTGCGAGTTTGCTGGAGCTGCAGCAAACTACAGCTGCGAGTATGCTGCAGTTGCAGTAAACTGCAGCAGCGGGTTTGTTGCAGCTGCAACAAACTACATCAGCAGGTTTGCTGCGGGTTTGCTTAGGATTGCACTAGAACATGCAAATAAATGGGAATGTGGAACATCACTTAGCATTTCAGTCTGCAATGCATGAAGAGGAGTTATTCAGTTCTCTGATTTGGTTGAACTTATGTAGAATCTAGAATTTCAATAGTTTACTGCAGCAGCGAGTTTGCTGCAGCTGCAGCAAACTCTTTGGTGTGAGTGTTGTGTGTGCATTTGTGCTGAGTGTTGTGTGTGCATTTGTGCTGAGTGTTGTGTGTGTAGTTGTGTATGCAACTGTGAGGGATGTGTGTGCAGCTGCGTTGAGTGCAGTGTTGTGAAGTGCATCTTATTTTTTGTGCAGTGAGTGTTTTGTGCAGAGTATATTGTGTTGGGAGTGAGTAGTGTAGTGTGTTGTGCAGAAAGTAATGAAATATGCTCTTCCCTTGTAGCTGCAGTTTGCCGCAACTGCAGCAAACTAGCAGCAAGCAGTTTGCTGCATCAAACTGCAGCTGCCAATTTGCTGCATTGCTGCAGGTGCCAGTTTGTTGCATTGCTGCAGCTGCCAATGTGTAGTGTTTTGTAGTGAGTGTGCTGTGCTATGAGTGAGTAGTACATTGTGTTGTGTAGTGAGTAGTACGATGTGTTGTGCAGTGTTATGTTGTGCAATGAGTAGTAAGTGTGCAGTGAGTGTGTAGTGATTTGCAGTGCAATGAGTGTTATGTTGTGCAGTGAGTGTGTTGGGCATAGTGTGGTGTGCAGTAACTGAGTGGTGGGCTGTGTTGTGCAGTGAGTAGTGTTGTGCAGTGAGTGTTGAGCTGTGTTGTGCAGTGAGTTGTGTTGTGTAGTGAGTGTGTTGTACTGCAGTGAGTGTGTTGTGCTAGATCATAAAATGCTAATGTATTATACTATAGTGAGCCGTGTTCTTCAATTTCTTATTAAAACTGCTAATGTACTAGATCATAAAATATAGTTATCACTGTATTACTCAAATGAACTTGCATGTTTAGGGTTCTTCAACTGCTTATTCAACTATCTTATCAAATGCTTATGTATTGTAATGATCAAATAAACTATTTATGTATTAAACTTCATCTAAGTATTAGTTTTAAACCTTTATGCCTTGTAAAGCTTACACATTTTCACATCACACCCATGAATCCTCTTTATATTATCTTTTTGCCCCCCTTCAAAGTGTTGCTGCCCCTTTTAATAATTGCTCTCTTTTATTTCTAGTGAGTTGGAGCTTGGAGCAAAAAGTGATGGAAGAAGATGCATTAGTCAGAAAGCGTAGAAGTTGATGTGTTTTGTAAAACATCTTGACCTTATTGTTGTTATGTAATATTGTTTTGTTATAGATGAGATGACACTTAGCTTGTACTCTATCTAGCTACTGCAAGTATTTCAAATTTAATATTTAAAATGTGTTTTCTTTTTATTAATTTAGCATATTTTTTCCTTCCCGTACTTTTTTGAAAATTTAAATATGAAAAGTATATTAGTTTGTAAAACCTATAATGATTTCTATTATTAAATATTCTAATTACAAATTATTAATGAATATAAAATATTATTACATAATCTAAAACTATATTATACTTTAAATAATATTTCATATTCATAATAAAATCATGCCTACCCATCTAAATTAGGAATTGAAAATTTAATAATATAAATGAATTTTTTGGGTAAGGAAGGTATATAACAATTGTAACGAAATAATTATTGTTATGTTATAACAATTGTAACGAAATCAAACATTTGTAATGAAATATTCATATATTTGATATATAAATATAATTTCCTTAGTGGGGAAGAAGTCAAACATTTGTAACGAAACATTCGTTACAATAACTCGTCTTATTGTGAGGAAGTAATGTTTGTCACAAATAAATTATTTGTAACGACAAACAAAAATTCGTTACAAGAACTTCTAGCGTCGAGCCTTAGGTAACGGTCGTCACATAAAGTAAATTTCGTTACAAAAACTTTGCGATATTAGTTACCTTTTGTAACGTTTTTAGTCCTTACTAAAAGTGTAATTTGTTGTAGTGACGCTCGAGATTTCCTAAACAATTTTGGAAGGAATTTCCGAATACGAAGAAGTCGTCCATAAAGACTTCTTTTAACTCCTCTACTAACTCATCAAAGATTGTCAGCATACATCTTTAGAATATAGCTGGTGCGTTAAAAAAGTCAAATGATATCCTTCGATAAACAAAAGTGTCGAAGGGATAAGTGAATGTGGTTTTCTCCTGGTCATCGGGCGAATTAGGAATTTGGAAGTATCCTGATAGACCATCGAGGAAACAGTGGTAGGAGTGACCCAAAAGGCGTTCTAAGATTTGATTGATAAATGATAACTAGAAGTGATCTTTCTGGGTAGCATCATTCAATTTCTGATAGTCTATGCACATCCCGTAAAAGTACGGGTTGGGATTAATTCATTGTTTTCATTTGCGACCACCATTATGCCACCCTTATTTGGAACAACTTGTACTGGGCTAACCCAAGTACTATCCGAGATTCGGTAGATGATCCCCACATCTAAGAGTTTGATAACCTCGGCATTAATGACTTCTTTCATATTCGGGTTTGGGTCGTCGTTGAGGCTGGACTTTGTTGCGGGAATTATCTTCAAGGAAAATTTTGTGAGTGCATAAGGAGGAGTTAATCTCCTAGATATCAGAAATCTGCCACGCAATTACGTGGCGATGATTACTTAAAACTATAGTCAATTCAGAAATTTCTGAATCGCTCAACTCAGATGAGATGATGGGCAATTTAGAAATTTTTCCAAAAATAAATATTTTAGATAAGGGGGAGTTGTTTTAACTCTAAGATATTAAATTTTTGAAGTGGAGTGGAGTGTCCGGGCGGTCTGAATTTGGAGACTGTAGATACCGCACGGTCTGCGCGTCTCTAGTGTTTGCGATCTGCTTCTGTTCACCGTTTGTTCCCAAGTGTTCCTATTCGGGTAGAGACCGGGCGGTCTAGTACTGAGGTCGCTTCAGCGGTCTTGTATTTCGGTCTGCTTGAGATCTCTCTTGCGATCTGCTGTGGTTCCGATCCTATGGGAGACCGTACGGGTTGTATGAGCCTGGTTCTAGCGGTCTGTTCTCGATCTGGTCAGATGCTCATATGGTTCTTCTCCTGTAAGAGACCGGGCGGTCTGCCAGTTTGGAATGAGCGTGTTGTCTTTATTGGACAGTTGCTTAAGTAAATAAAAGGTCCTATTATGACCGCGCGGTCTGGTTCTGGAGACCACGTGCTTCAATAAGGAAGGTGACCATATCCCTCTGTGGCAGTGACGACATCCATTCATTTGCCTATAAATAGAGGGGCAGGGGTAGCCATTCATAAAGCAAGAACTGTAAGAACCTAGTGTGGATTGATTGTGCCAGTCTCCTTTTTGAGGTCGCGCGGTATGAAGATTGTTGACCATTTGTTGTGTTAGCATGTTAGCGGTTAGCAAGTTCCATCAGCATTCTTGCTATCTTTCTAGCTTTGAATAAACCAGCTCGCCAGCGGTCTGTCTAGGCCAATTATGTTTGGAGATTCTTGGTCTGCTTGCAGCGGACTCAGTTGATCAGGCGACCTTAAGCGGTCAGGCAGTCTTGAGTGCGGTCTTGCAGCAGTAAGCAGTTCTTCGTCAAGTGTTCGTGAGATACTTCCTGTGATCTTGAGACCGTACGGGCTGGGTGATCAAGAAGTGCAAACAGTTTTGTTTTCAGCAGTTGCAATAAAGAGCAGTTCATGCGGTCTGACCTTTCAGCGGTCTGGCAGTTCACAGGTCATCAACCTGTCCTGTTTGCGCGGTCTCAGGGAAACCGGCGACCTTGTTAAGTTTGGGCGGTCTCAGCTTGCTGACCGCCAGACTTTTGTGTTGCTTATTCTCATCTATGTTTGCTCTTATAAATCATATATCGCCATGTATGCAATGCATTGTAAGAAGATAGTATTCAATTGAGATTCTCCTGCCTTCATTATCACTGGTTAACTATTGTGAATTTGAATTGAAGACTTCCGATGTTGTCTTCGATCCATTCTCCGAAATTTTAACATGGTATCAGAGGCAGGTTTGAGGCAGTGATCAGCACAGAATCCAACTTCAATCTCTGAAAGGTTGTTAACCAGTGTGATAGCAATGGAAGGAGGTTATACAAGAGGTGTTGGAATTGAGCTCCTTACGCAGACTAACTTCAAGAAGTGGCAGTCGTGCATGGAGAGCTATCTTCTTGGCGATGAATTTTGGGGGGTAGTCGGAGGAGATGCAAGACAAGCTGTTTTAGCTGCTTAAGGGCATCCTGAGCAGGTGAAAGCTTGGAAGATAACCAATGCTAAGGCGGAGTTCACTCTCAAGCGTGCTATCATTCTGGAGCTGTTTGACCACATAATTGGATGTAGGCCAGCTGCTGAGATTTGGACAGCCTTGGATGGCTTGTTCAACAAGAAGATTGTAGCTCGGCTACAGTTCTTGGAAAATGAGTTGGCAAAAGCAACTCAGGGAGATTTATCTATCTCAACTTTCTTCTTGAAGATGAAGAACTTGTGCTCAAAGATATCAGCTTTGGACCCGGATGAACCTATTTCAGAAGTAAGATTGAAGAGGCACATAATCTGCGGCTTGCGGAGGGAGTATGTGGCCTTTGTCACTTATGTTCAAGGTTGGGCCAATCAGCCGACGTTGCTAGAGATGGAGAACTTGCTGGCTTCGCAAGAGTGCTTAGCAAAACAGATGGCTGGGATATTTATCTCTGGGCGAGAGAGCGAGGTTCTGTATTCAGGCAAGAAGAAGAGATAAGACAAGAAGAAGAATTCATCTGTTGGAGATGGTCCATCTGCTTCATATCAGCAGGAGAGGAGTTATGCTCCTAAGTCTGATGGGAATAAGAAGGAAGGGCTGAGATGTTACAGGTGCAACAAGTTTGGTCACTTCAAAAGAGGCTGCAAGGTCAATCTTTAGCCAGGGCATACTGTAGGGAAGGAGGAGGCTGGTTCCAATGTTGAAGGTAGTTGGGGTGGTGTAAGTGTTTTCATGACGGGCACATGTGTTCGGGCATTAGATTCCATCAACTATCAAGATGATTGGATAGTGGACTCTGGGTGTGGTCATCACCTCACCGTGGATCGGTCAAAGTTCTCCTCATTGCAAGCATACTCAGGTAATGATATTATCATTACAACTGATGACACGGTTCATGCAGTTGAGAAGGAGGGTATAGTTTCTTTGAACGGAGATAGAGGTCCTCTTACATTGAAGAGTGTTTATCATGTTCTGGGGATGAAGAAAAACCTCTTCTCGGTGACCAATGCGGTTGATGCTGGCTATCACGTTTTGTTTGGTCCAACAGAAGTGAAGTTTCTTCGAAACGTGTCAGCGATGAAGGCAGATGTCACTCATGTTGAAAAGCGGGTGAAGGACTTGTTTGTGTTATCTACAAGTTCCTATGTTGACAAGATGAGGACTAATGATAGCGTTTCTATCTGGCATGAAATACTTGGACATGTTGGGATGGATAAGTTGAAAGCTATGGCGGGAAGAGGCCTTGTGAGAGGTATGCCTAGCTTGTCTTCTTTTGGTGAAGGTCATGTTTGTGCAGGTTGTCAATATGGTAAGGCTCAACGCCTTCCATTTGACAAATCACAAAGCAGATGCAAAGCACCATTGGAGTGTATTCATGGTGATCTGTTTGGACCTACCGCAACTGTCAGTCTTGGAGGTAGAAGATATATGCTAGTATTGACTGATGACTTCACAAGATATACTCGGGTATATTTTGTGAAGGATAAGTCGGAAGCCTTTGAAAAGTTTGTGGAGTTCAAGGAGCTTGTGGAAGGTCGGCTTAACCTGCGGATTAAGAAGTTCAGAACTGACAATGGAGGGGAGTTCACCTCAAATGCGTTTTTTAACTTATGCAGAAAGCATGGAATCCGAAGAGAGCTATCTTATGCTCACACTCCACAACAAAATGGAGTTGCAGAGTGGAAGATCTGTCATCTGACGGAGACCTGCAAATGTTGGCTTCATGCCGAGAGTATCCCAAAGTCCTTCTGGGCAGATGGAATGTCTTGTGCAACTTATGTCATTAATCGGATGCCTCTCAGTCCTATCAACATGAAGACCCCTCATGAGTTGATGTTCAAGGAAAAGCCTTTGGTATAACACCTTCGAGTGTTCGGATCTACCTGCTACGTGCACGTTCCAGATGCCCTCAGAACGAAGCTAGATGTGAAAGCAAGGAAGCTAGTCTTCATCGGTTATGATGATCGGAAGAAGGGTTGGAGATGCATGGATCCAGAGACACGGAGAGCTGTGGTCTCAAGGGATATGGTATTTGATGAGTTGACAGCATACCAGGGTAACTCTTCTATTGAGTTACAAGAAGGCAGGTCAGGTGGTGGACTTGAAGAAGCTACTAAGGAAGTTTTGGTGGAGTTGCCTGTTTCTCCAGGTGCTCCGGGTGTTTCTATCTTAGGGTCAGGTGCTTCAGGTTCTGGAAGCAGGGGAATGAGGCTCCAAGTATGCCTGAGAGGAGAGCTAGTTCAGAACAAGTAGCTGAAGAGGTGGTTCAGAGTCAAGCTCTGAGGAGGTCCAAAAGGACTATCATTCCACCAGATCAGTATACAGGGGGAAATTTGGTGAGCTTTGTCTCATGTTTCGTCGCAGATCCCCTGAATGAGATAGAGCCATCTTGTTTTGAAAATGCCATTGGATTCAAGGAGTGGGAAAGAGATATGGATGAAGAGATGGCTTCCCTCAGGAAGAATGAGACTTAGGACTTGGTGCCTAAGGTTGAGGGTGTTACTCTAGTGAATTGCGAATGGGTTTTCAATTTGAAGAAGAAGGTTGATGGTAGCATTGAGTGATACAAGGCTCGTCTTGTATCTCGTGGTTTCTCTCAGAAGAATGGGGAAGAATATGAAGAAACTTTCAGCCCTGTTGCCAAAATGACTTCGGTTCGGGTGGTGATCGCATTGGCAGCTTGCCAAGGGTGGACGATTTGGCAAATCGATGTTAAGAATGCTTTCTTATACAACGAGATTGACAAGGATATCTTCATGGATCAACCACCTGGTTATGTTTTCGAAGAGAACCCAGGATATGTGTGGAAGCTCAAGAAGGCTCTTTACGGCTTGAAGCAGGCATCTCGGGCATGGTATGACAAGATTGCAAAATACTTGCAGTTCTGCAGATATTTTGCTTCTGATTCTGATTCGAGCTTATTCGTAAAGAAGATGGGGGAGCTTCAAGTCATGGCACTGCTATATGTTGACGACATGATCGTCATGGGAAATTCTGAAGTGGAGGTAGCTAGACTTCGTACTGAGTTAGCTATCAGATTTGAGATGAAGGACTTGGGTGAGCTCCACCATTTCCTTGGACTTGAAGTGGAGAGGAAAGAGACTGTATGCTTGTTTCCCAGAAAGGCTATGCAGAATGAATTGTGAAGCGATTCGACATGGAAGGAGGGAAGAGTAGCTCTACTCCACTGGAGGTTGGTTTGATACTTCGACGTGATGATGGAAAGGTTCTTTCTGATCCTTTGGTGTTTTGGGCTTTGGTCAGAAGTTTGATTTACTTGACGATCACGAGGCCGAATATCTCTTATGCAGTTGGTCGAGTGAGTCAGTTTATGGCTAAGCCTCTGAAACCTCATCTTATGGCGGCTAGGAGCATTTTGAAGTATGTGAAGTCCACCTCAGATTTGGGTCTCTTCTATGGGAAGAACTCAGGATTTTGCTTGCATGGATACATGGATGTTGATTATGGAGGAGATTTAGATGATCAGAGATCAACCTCTGGATACGTCTTTATGATAGGATCTACAACTATATCATGGTGCAGCAAGAAGCGGGATTCTGTGTTTGTCTCTACCACAGAAGCGGAGTACAAAGCTTCGGCTTTGGCAGCTCAGGAATCCATCTGGCTTAGGAGGCTTGTGGAGGACATTCATAGGGAGGTGCATGGCCCTACTCTGCTTTGGGGTGACAATGAGAGTGCCCTCAAACTGGTGAACAATCTAATTTGTCATGTGCGAACCAAGCACATAGAGATTCAACATAATTTTATTCGAGAGAAGGTGTTGGAGGGATCTCTTATGGTTGAGCATGTGCAGAGCTAGGATAATGTCGCAGACATCTTTACAAAGCCGTTGTCGAAGGGACCATTTGATCGGTTGAGGAGTCTACTTGGGCTGCTTTCCACTTCCCACATCAAGGGGGAGTGTTAAATTTTTGAAGTGGAAGTGGAGTGTCCGGGTGGTCTGAATTTGGAGACCACAGAGACCGCGCGGTCTGCGCGTCTCTGGTGTTGGCGATATGCTTTTGTTCGTCATTTGTGCCCAAGTGTTCCTATTCGGGTAGAGACCGGGCGGTCTAGTACTGAAGGTCTCTTCGGCGGTCTTGTACTTCGGTCTGCTTGTGATCGCTCTTGCGGTCTGCTGTGGTTCCGATCTTATGGGAGACCAGACGGGTTGTGTGAGCCTATTTATGGAGTTCTGTTCTCGATCTGGTCAGATGCTCATATGGTTCTTCTCCTGTAAGAGACCGGGCAGTCTGCCAGTTTGCAATAAGCGTGTTGTCTTTATTGGACAGTTGCTTAAGTAAATAAAAGGTCCTATTATGATCGCGCGGTCTGGTTCTGGAGACTGCGTGCTTCAAGAAGGAAGGTGACCATATCCCTTTGTGGCGGTGATGACATCCGTTCTATGGCCTATAAATAGAGGGGCATGGGTAGCCATTCTTAATGCAAGAACTATAAGAACCTAGTGTGGATTGATTGTGTCGGTCTCATTTTTGAGGTCGCGCGGTCTGAAGATTGTTGACCGTTTATTGTGTTCGCAGGTTAGGCAGCCAGCAAGTTCCGTCAGCATTCTTCCTATCTTTCCAGCTTTGAATAAACCACCTCGCCAGTGGTCTATCTGGGCGAACTGTGTTTGGAGAATCTTGGTCTGCTTGCAGCGGACTCAGTTGATCAGGCGATCTTAAGCGGTCAGGCGGTCTTGAGTGCAGTCTTGCAGCAGTAAGCAGTTCTTTATTAAGTGTTCATGAGATACTTCTATGATCTTGAGACCGTGCAGTCTGGGAAATCAAGAAGTGCGAACAGTTTTGTTTTTAGCAGTTGCAATAAAGAGCAGTTCATGCGATCTGAGCTTTCAGCGGTCTGGCAGTTCACAGGTCGTCAACCTGTCCTGTTCGCGCGGTCTCAGGGAAGCCGGCAACTTTGCAAAGTTCGGGCGGTCTCAGCTTGCTGAGCGCCAGACTTTTGTGTTGCTTGCTCTCATCTATGTTTGCTCTTATAAATCATGTCTCGCCTTGTATGCAACACATTGTAATAAAATAGTATTCAATTGAGATTCTCTTACCTTCATTGTCACTGGTTAACTGTTGTGAATTTGAATTAAAGTCTTCTGATGTTGTCTTCGATCCATTCTCCAAAATTTTAACATAAGATGGGTGGTTCTTCATACAAAGTATTTCTTTTTAGTTTTTCTAAGTGCAGTGGCTCGGGTGATGTGGGGCGAGAAACTTATTCTAAACAGAAGAGCTCGGCGAGCTTGGAATCGTTACTAGATGAGGAGACTAACTCAGAAAGCAAAAAAACTCATTCTCAAAACACTCTTCTATGTAAAAACAGGATTCATTTTGCATCGAGGGATTTATGCTAAATGTAACTTTATCATCTCCAACCTGTAGGAGGAGCTTTCCATTACTAAAGCTGATAATTGCAAATGAGGTGGAGAGGAAGGGGCGGCCGAGTATGGAGGATTCTTCGGAATCCTCTTCGATATCAAGAATGACGAAGTCCACCGGAAAGATGAACTTGTCAACCTTGACGAGCACATCCTCTACTATCCCTACCGGATATTTTAGTGATCCATCTGCGAGTTGTATACTCATTCAGGTGGGGGCTAAGATTTCCTAAACCAAACTTTTTGAATAAGGAAAAAAGTATAAGATTAATACTTGCTCCAAGATCAGCTAAGGCGTATTTTACCAACTAATTGCCAAATAAACATGGGATGGAGAACCGGCCAGGGTCATTTACTTTCTGGGGCAATTTGTTGAGTACAACCACAGAGCATTCTGTGTTAAGAGAAATATGCCAAATATCCTCAAGCTTCTTCTTTTTGGAGAGCAACTCCTTGAAATATTTTGTGTATTTCGGCATTTGAGAGATAGCCTCGCAGAAGGAACATTAATATGAATTTGTTTCAAAATTTCTAAAAACTTTTTATAAATTTTATTGGTGTACTCATTCCTAAGCTTAGACAGATACAAAACATTTGAAGTAGAAGCGTGTGGAACTAAAGTAGTGGGCAAATTTGAAGATAAAATAGGAGGAGGGGGAGGAGTAGAGATAAGTACCTAAGGTCGTCCTTTTTCAAGGCTACCTCCTTTCCGCTGCGGAGGGTAATCACATTCGCGCTTTCCTTTGGATTTGGTTAAGTATTTCCTGGTAAAGCTCCATGCTGACGCTCAGATAATATTTTTGTTAGTTGTCCTACCTGATTTTCTAAATTTTTGATCGATCTGGTGAGATTCCAGATGTTTGACTCATTTGTAGCAACATATTTGGTGAAAACCTCTTCAAGTGGAACGTGCTTCTGTAGTATAGGATACTTAAGAGAAATATCAAGGTCGTATTTCCCGGGGTGCGCCGATTACTTCTACTTCGAGGAGGAAACAATTATCTTATCAACCAATTTCTGTGAGTTGTTTTACATATCTAAAAAAGAGCAAATTGCAAAATTAGGGAAGGGTTTAGGTAATGATTAAAATATTAGTACTCAATCTTGAATCACTTCGGCTTGAGAATAATCAAAAAGTGTAAACAAAATTCTAATTCTCTTTAAATAAAATACTTTGACCGTGGAGGTACCTGAAGCATGAACACACCTCTCTCGAGGAAGTGCCCAACTGAGCTTAGGAAAATACGACCGAACTCTCATTCTATAATCGAATACCTTTGGCTCGCTTTAAACTATGAACCCCACTATAGGATTTGACTCCAATTTGGGAGATTTACGTCATCCTCTCTCAAGGGGTGCGTGCAAATCTCCTTACCCTCAAGTGATCGATTCATACTTGAGCCTCTCAGCTAACCAAGTATGAAAACCTAAGTGAACACTATATATCAAAAATATGGCCTCACTACTTTAAAAATCAAGGGTAAACCAAAAGTGTCACCTTAAAAAGAAAAAGAGAGCTTAAGGATCATAACTTGTTTTTCTCATTCTTGGATCATCTCGATCGAGTAATAATGAGAGTTTAGTTAATTATGGTGGAGGGGTAAGAGGTAGATATGCAATAAAATTTCATGAAGATTAACTAAAGGAGAGAGAGAGATTAAGAAAAGACAAGTAGAATTCTATTAATAATAATAGTTGATTACAAGTTTAAAAAGTGACTACAACAATAGTAAAAGGAGATTACAAGTTCACAAATAGTTGTTGCATGAAAAACTAAGAGAAAATTACTTGAAAATAAGAGAGAAAATGAGAATGTAAGGGAAAAACTTAAAAACCACAAGAAGAGCAACTAGCAGCACCTCCTCACTCCAAATTTCTGGACCCTTGACTCATGGGAGCTGCTGGAATTTATAGAGAATTTTTTTGCAAAGTACATGCCCTCGGTCACTCCCGTGACTTGGGGCATGTAATATTTAGTTGACTTTTGGCAGGAGGAAATCTGGTGGGATTGCGACGGGCTCGGGACTTGGTGGACACGCCCTCCAGTCATGCTTGTGACTTGGGGCGTGTCGAGTACGGTGGACCGCAATTCGACGCAAGTTGTGTAGTAGCAGCTAGAGCTTGGGACTTAGGGAACACGACCACCCCGATCACGCCCGTGACTTGGTGAACACGCCCGTGATCGGGGCATGTCGTGTACGGTGGGCCGCAATTTGACACAAGTTACATTGCAGCTGTAACGCCCCTGAATTTGCAATAATTTAATTAAATAATAATTTTGGTGTAATAATGACGTGAGGGCGTTACGTTAACGCATAGTTAACGGTGCTCGCCTTGGTGAAGAGTTTCCGATAGAAGGAAATTTAAAATAATTAAATTGAACGATTTTGTCAAAAAAAATTGTGCTATAAATTGCGTAAATTAAATTATAGCTCGTAACCGGCTCGTCAAACTTTAATTTCGACTTTGCCATTGTCTTCAGAAGACCGGTATTTGCCTTCGGTGCGATTTTCGTGAAAATCCAAGTTAGTCTTGTCCAAATCGTAAATTTAAGTATAAAACCTTTATAAATTAATATTAAATAAATTTTTCTAAAACCTAGTATAAAAAGGACCTTTGTTAGAAATTAGGATGATTCCCTTCTTCTTTGTTTCCGCCGATTAGAGTCATCGCGCAATTTTAAAGAGGATTGGTGTTCTTCCGAGAGCTTCGGGTGGCCGCTGCAGGAGTTCTAGTGGACGAAATCTTCGACGGAGAGTAGATTTGGAAAGCTCTTGTCGAGACCTTCGCGTGCGCAGTGAGTATTTTTAAGTTTTGTGGATTTTTGGTGTTGGGGGGTTTTTCCCTAAACCTTATTTTTTGTCCTAATCTTTCATAAATTTGTTTGTGGCAGTACTCTTTTGGCCGATCTTTAGACGTGGAGTGCCTGAGATGCCGGTTTCAAGGAGGTTTGAGGCAAGTGGTGGACTAAATTCACTTGGCATGCTCTTTCCCCCTTACCGTATTATTTTATTAAACAGATTGTGTGTTGAAGTGTTCAATTATTTTGAACAAAATTCGTTCAGCATTCTAGCAGAATTCGTCGAATAGTTATGTTAAATTCATCGAGTGCTCTAAGAATTCGTCGAGTGATTTTGACAAATTCGGCGAGTGAATAGGAAGAAATCGTCTGGCTGAGTTAGTATTCTAGTTAAGTTGAGTTCATCGATTAGTCTAAGGGAATTCGTCGAATAATTTCGACAAATTCGTCGAGTAATAATAAAATTCGCCGAGTGTTATCCAAATTCGTCGAGTGTTCTCCAAATTCGTCGAGTGTATTCGTGTAATCCGTCGAGTGTGTTAAGATAGAAATTTGTCGAGTAGCAGACCAAAATTTGTCAAGTAGTTTCGACGAATTCGGCGAGTGTTCTCATAATTCGTCGAGTCATTTTGGGTAATTCGTCGAGTATTCTTAGGATTTGTTGAGTGCTTTCGACGAATCTGTTGTGAGGTTGTACTTAGAGTTTTCTTGGGTTTTTTCCCGTAGTGTCCGATTTAGTTAAGATGTTGTGAATTTCTAACACCCAGTTGGATGTTTTTGGATTGTTGGTTGTGTGGGCGTAACCACTACCACGGTGCATGTTCTTCTTCTTTGGACGTGTTGATTGTTGGTTGTGTGGGCGTATCCACGTCCACAGTGCTTTTGTCCCTTGGATGTTTTGGTCTGATGGTTTGTGTTGGAAAGATAGCCACCATCTCAGTACCGTTTTATGACTGGGATAAATATTTTACTTCTTGAACTAATCTGTCACTTATCTTTGTTTTAGAATTTTAATGTTTAATCTTGACTGCACTTCGTGCAAGTCTTTCCCTGTCTGGTAACCTTTTTTGGAACATGTTAAGTTCTCCATTTTAACTTTTGTTGAATTGTCTTTGTGCTAAGGCATTCTTTTCCTTTGAATGCCTCAGATTTGGACCAGTAGCGGTTGATCAGAGCAAGTCCGGATCTTGCAGACTTTGTAGCTGTTTTTCCTTTCCCTTCTCCGAGAGGTTGTTGATCTTTTTCTGACTTTGGTTATTACTATGGGTTCATGTCAATTTGTTGACGCCCACAGTATGATCTTCTTTTTGTGCTCGACTATAATTGCCACTTATGCGACTACTATTAAATTGATGTTGGTGCAAATGTTCTCTGGGAAGGATTTTTTGCTAGGTTGCATAGTAGATACTTTTATATAAACAAAGTTGCATATTTGCTCATACATTACATCTTTTCAAACTAATATCACCCTATTTTGAAACTCGTAAAAGTTCACTTTTACTTATACTAAACTTAGAAAATGCATATCATTTAAAATATTGATTGAGTCTTCATACTCAAGTAGGATAAATTAAATCGAATGTTGTTTTTTCCGCTGCGTACATCTATACTTTCATGTGGTGGACTAGTTGATCCACTAAGCCGAGGGATATGGTGTTTGGAAACCTCAAACATTAATTATTGTTTTAAAGGCATAGTTTATGTCTTTTATAAAGAGATGTGTAAAGATAGAGCCGCCTGAGCGTCTGCAGTTGTCCCCTGCACGATAGGGCATCATAACACGTGTTTTCTCTCACTCTGATGATATATTTATATATTGAGAAAATGCGGGTTGTGACAGCAGCAGCTAAAATTCGGGACTTGATGAACACGCCCATGATACTAGGCGTGTAATTTGATTTTTTTTCTTGTTTCGGGATCAGGATCATATCTGCGTCGGGATCGAGTTACACGCCCCAGGTCATGTCCGTGACTTGCGGTGTGTACTTGGAAAAAGTTCAAAACAACTTAAAAATCTACAAAACATAAAATAAGACTAAGCTAGAACAATATTTTCAAAAAAAATAACTAATTATAGGCTCCAAATTCATAATGTACAGAAATTTATGTAAGAAAATACATATTTTTACCATAATAAATTAAGATAAATTAGCTTCATCATTTGTCCAACAATTGAGAGTAACGATAATCTGTAATGATTTGTCTTGTAAGTGCAATCCATATAAAAACATCCAGAAACATGTTACTCAATTGGATTGATGTTGGGTGAGCAAAAAACAAGTTCCAAATTACTATCCACAAGATTCACAAAATGAAAGCTGACGTACTTTGCATCATTAATGCATTTGTACAAAAACTGAATGGGATCACAACCATCTAACTCTTTTTTAAACAGTTTGACTTTTTCCTTGTAAATTGTTCTCATGATAGAAGAGTTGGTTGGGTTTCGCTTTTTCAAGGCAGATAATATTTTTCTAGGCTTAACCTCAGAAGCATACATCTCTTCAACATTTTTTTGTTCTTGATCATCTAGTCTACCTGCATAACTGTGTGCCTCCAAGTGAACAAATGTACGATTATGTTTGCCACATTTTACAATAAAATTCCATTCATTTACATAAGCAAACATCGCTTTAAACTAGTTTTCCTAATATTTTCTTGACGTACCCAATCCATGGTCGATTTCCTCGAGAGAAACCAGATTTATCACATCCCAAAAAAACTCTTGGCCTAGGTCTTCCATAATTTTTATCTGTTCTTTGAATAGTAACAATAAACCCCAACCCTTTCCCAACATTACGAGCCCACTGCACTAAGCTCTCTTTACTAGGAAATACTGCATCTGAGATAAAATGCATTCCTACATCTATCTCATTTAACTTTTCAACTATTTCCATCCTACAAACAATAGCAAATAAAGTAAAAACACTAACACATATTCATGTTTCTTCATGTGCACATCTAAAAACACTAACAAATGTTCATGAATTCAAGATAATGCAAAAATATCAAAGTAAAGTATTTTACCTAATAGCAAGAATGCCTCCAAATGCCATAAATAATCCAACTACTCCAGATCAATACCCTATTAGTGAGGAAGAAGAAGAGCAAAGCATTAGGATATTCGGATTGGTAGAGAAAATAACAAAATGTGCCCAAAAAACACTAACCTAATGAAGACAACTGGGAAGAGGAGTGTTGGCCGAAATTTGTAAATAACTACAGAAAATCGGCGACGACCACAAGAAATGTCGGCAAACTAGAGATCTAGGGCTTCGTACTCTGATGAAAGGAGGTGTCGAGCGGCGAACTGATGGCTGACTGAAGAAATGCCGGTGAAATGAGGTTCTAGGGCTTCCTACGCCAATGAGATGGAGGTGTCGAGTGGCATTTGTGTTTGTTGGGCTCCGTCGAGATTAATAGTGGAATTGCGATAGGAGAAAGTGGTGGAAGGTGGAGTGCGCTTAAATGAATAATGTGTGTGTTATTATTAGGGGTTGGGCCCAGATTTTGGAGTGCTATTAGCCATTTACGGTGTGCTTACAACATTGCCTTTTTTATTGTTATTTGCAACCCAATTTTGTCTTGTCGCACCCCAATGTTAACCGCAACCTGGAAATTTTAAAAATGTAAACCGTGACTCAATATTTGACTTGTCGCACCCCATTTTTAAAGACAATCTGAAAATTTGAGAGAAATCAAAGAACACAAAATCTAAAATCTGAGAAGAAATTAGAGAAAGTGGCGACGATCGAAAAGAGAAACAAAAAACAAAAATGAAACAAAAAAGAAACGAAAATCTGAATGAAAATGCAGCATGTGAAAAAGTAATACGTCAAAACCTGGGGGAAACCAAAAATCTGAGGAGAACAAGGAGAAATCTGAGAAGATCGAAAAGGAAAAACAAATTGAAAACGAAATCAACGAACCCATTTCAATTCCTTGATGATTCCTTATGATAACTTCTTCTTTATGAAATTCAACTAGCAAAGAACATTTGCTCGTTGACGTCATTGTTCCATGTATGCCTCCGTCGTCTGTATAGTCCGCATGCACGATGTTGTACAAGACGTCAGACTCAACCTGAGGGCAGATTCTCCGAGGAGTGAGTGTGGATTTGCAGGCAGGGCAGGAATTGGGGATCATCGGGCCCAACGACAGCGGAAAGACGATGCTATTTAGAGTGCTAAACCGCCTATGGGAGCCCTCCACATCGTTATCTTGCTTTGACGGAATCGATATTTATGTTATCTTGCTTCGCCACTGCGTCGACATGATGTTCCAGCTTCAGCGAGTGGAAGGAGGAACTAAAGGGAATACATGAGCGGACATGACTGAAGATGGGACACACGAGGTGTTCGGGGTTTAAGTTTTTGGTTGTGATTAAACATATAATAATGAGGTGTTTTCTGAAATTTTGTGTTGCGGTTAACAATCACGTAAAAAAAACACAAATCTCTAAAAAGTAAAAAAAAACCGTGTGCAACCCAATTCATTAAGAGCCCCGTTAAGTCTTCTCATTACATGCCCAACACCCTTTCCCGATCGCATCCCGCCCAATCCTCAGGACTCCATCCCCAATCGCAATAGCTAAAGCCTTCCAGGACTGTATTCCTCCCCTTTGACGGTCCGCGCAACCTTCCTCCTCGCCGACAGTCGGGCTCCTATGCCATCTCCCCCTTCCTGATTGTGTCTTGCCTGATCGAATACAACCTAATCACAGCCACTGCATCCTCCTTGTCGATGGTCGGCACAACCTTCCTCCTTGTCGATGATCATCGATGGTGGGAGTTCCCTAACCCATCTTCCCCTTCCAAATAGTTTCATGCCCAATCACACCACTTACGATCATTTCCTTCCCGATGTTAATTGAATTTTACCTTCAATTAATTATGATGTGAGGTTCTGCGCCGACGAGGGCACACATTAAGTATTTTGGTTTTGAAGTTTCCATGCAGTAAGGAGAAAAGTGTCAGAATTTAGTAAAGAGGGCATGTTTTTTTCGAATAGGTCATTTTTTGACGCTGCTTCCTTGGTAACTTCATTATCGATTTCTTCTTGCTATTTTCAGTATGGATGATCTATTATCACTGGAAATAACTAGCATTACAAGAATTGAAAGACATCGAGCATGTTAGGGTTTATGAAGATGTGGCAAATGAAATTGATATAGAATTGGAAGAGATTCTAAGGAGATATAATAACACCTCTAACCTTTAATGATAAGAAATGAAGAAAGAACTTTATAAAATTGTGGCTCTTATGTCAAGCCAAACATTGGAACATTTGTTATCAATTAAATTGAAAGGTAGGCAAAGAGAAAACTATCAGAAATTAACAAATGATTACAAATCGACAAAGTGTGATTTCTCACTATTTGAACATGTTCTGATGAGTGAACAATTATCCTTGAAAAAGAATACAAAGTGTTCTGCAAAAAAGGTATTAAGGAATGAAAAATGAATAATTCAGGACTTACGTAAGGAAATGCCATCATATATATTATATTATAGATGTCGTTGATGTATTGGAATACGTGTATTTTAGCTAATGTGATATTAGTAGTTGATTGGACATGAGTAATGATTGGTTAAAAAGTACAGAATGAACAATGCTAAGAACTTCTAATAAAAGAGTGTTTATATGATTATTGATTACATTTTTGGTAAGATAAGCAGATCAGAATTGCGTAAATCATTTAGATTGTGTGGCTGTCCTTCTTTTATGGAGAAGTGGATGTCGATGTATGATATGAGAGTAGTAGTTGATTTTAGCTACAATATTATACTTGCACATTTATCTAGATTTCAGTCTTTCATATTCTTGTTATTGCATTCACCACCTCCAGTATTTTGAAGAATAATATTCATGAGTCTTATGGGTCGCTCAACACTCTCACAAACCAATTGAAGTGGACCACCTTAGCTCGAGAGTGAGTCATGTTTGCAAACAGTCAAATTAATAACCAATAGTAACAAAAAGATTTTTATGTGAAAAATCCGGAAAGAAAAAAATTACGGGGTGAGGCCTAGTTCTAACGAAATCCACTAGTTGTACCTGAGTACATGAGTTAGAGTTTAAGGAGGGTGACATGACACCATATAACACCCTGAATATAACAAACAATATAAGAATAGGTCTGGTCGGGACCCCACGCCATATTGAGCGAACAAAAAAAGAGTTACGTAATGAAAATCAGCAATTAAAACTATGCACCACAGAGATAAAAGCCAACAGAAGCATTTTATTTATTTAAAAAAGAATATCCACATTATCAATAGGAATGTACACACAACCAATGTTTTGGCCTTAAGGTCTTACATGCTTTTAAACAAAACTGTATATAGCAGTCTACAAGGTTTGCATACTTCGGCTCACGGGCCGACAATACCTGAAAACTACAAAACAAACTTGGCCTTCGAGGGCCATCTTAGCACCGGGCTTCGGGCCTCTATAACCTGCTTGGCTTGCCAGTTCTTGTATCATCCACAAATAAGCGGTAAATGAGGGTTAGCTATGGGCTTACCATAAACCATGTAACGATCCCACTCCCGACCATTCTAGTCGACTCCAAGGCGGTGGTACGACACTCCTGCAAGTAAGTCGTACAAGCATTATATATCAAATGAAAGTGCAAGTACTCTAAACATAGTGAAGTTTCAAGCACATTCAATTAGTCTAAGTTGAGCTTCAAAATAAGTGAAACTAGATATGCACATGATGTTGATTGGTCTACCCAAAGGTTCCATTAATTGCTTAAGTATGAGGCTACGAAACATCAATAAAAAATGTTGGTATGCACGACCACACATCTTCATGCTTTCGATACATGTTTGGGTGAACTATCGAACTAGAAGTTCCACCAATCCAAGTATTGCCAACTCATATTCTGAACATTTTACTGGTCAAGCGCATCAGCTCCGACTCAGTCTCTCCTATGCTAACAATGATACTTTTCTTAAGCTGTCGAGCTAAACAACATGGTGTGGGTTCAGTTCAGCAATTGCCCTTTGTTCAAATCAATTTGTTTAGTCAAACAAAATGCGGATATCGCTTTACCTTGGCCCATTCATCGAAAACACGCTACACACATAATCCACTTAAGAGGACATTGGCTTCACGACCGCAACCATTGTATGAGGTCCAAGTACACTCCACTATGGATATGTGGAGATGGTTTGCATTCTACCACCACACAATGAGGTTTTTAATAAGTGTTTCAAGAGCTCCCTTAGTCCAACCTCTCACAATGCGATAACACATTTCTCGGAGACTTTACCAGTACACAATTCAAGCATCATCAATCTGTGACCTACAGTCGCAGATGGGCTTCACACAACATGCCTAAATACGCAAACCAAAAACATTTTTATATGCAATATATGCTAGGTACAGACACAATCGAACTAGTGGAAGTCAAGCATTTCGTTAATCAGTAGAGGAGACGCTTCCATATGAAAAAATAACAACATAAAATAGGACAAAGATGTCCAAAGACCGGAGAGAAGGACCGTTACCCTTGATGATCATTTCAGTGCCATGAATCACACCGGACTGCTCCCCGTTGATCTGAAATCGACTTGAAATCGGAGCTCCAAAGCTCCAACAATGGCAATCTCAAGATCTTCTGCTTCCTCTTTCTTCTCTTCCGTCTCCAAATATCTAAAGTCAAGATAATGACTTAACATTTACTGTCAGACCCTTATGTATAAAAGAACAAACTATTCTGGAACGTTTGATCACTTTTCATAGAGGATTGAACGACCACGATGTAGAGTTTGCGAATTGGTTTTTTTTAGCTACCGCTCGGCGGTAGCACTACTGCCCGGCGGTAGCACTATCATGTTGCTTTAGCATTTAAGCGATGATCTTATCCTGAACAGTTAGCATATCAACTTGAACTCTCACCGATACTTTGAGTGATTGACTAGAAGACCTACCACTAGCAGTATCGCTAACACCTGACATTAGCGTCTAGTCGATATACTCTCGTCGAAAACTCTCGACAACATAGAGAAGCTTCAAGTTGATAACCTGGAGTTTCTAGTCAATACAGCTACCGTCAACAATAGTACTTATTGCACTACGTTGGCCTCTCGATAACAAGCCACCACGTCAACATTTCTCGACGACATAGACAAGTCATGTAGCCAAATGTCTTGATCTTTGCTACCACAAGCGGTAGCAACTACCGCTAGGTGTTAGCTCTCTGCTACATAATTTCTTGCTTTTCTTAGCATTGGGAAAATGGGGGTATTAGTCCCCTCCCCTTAAAGAAATTTCATCCTGAAATTCCAGAACTATGAAAGCTACAAAAGATACAAAACATATAAATTATCCCATAATGGAACAACTCGGTGAACTCCTCAAGCATGGCCTTCTCTCGCTCCCATGAAAGCTCCTCACGATAGCAATTATCCCAGCAGACTTTGACCATACTGATCGCTTTGTTTCGCAATTGCTTGACTTCAGTGTCTTCGATGTGAATGGGCTTGACTTTAGTCGTTACCCCACCATCAACTGACACTTTGACATCAACAACAACATGAGTAGGTTCTTACAATGCCTTCATCAACACTGATATATAAAACACATTGTGTAGACCATTTATCTCTGTCGAAAGAGCAAGGTGGTAGGCAGTTTCACCAACACGCTCGAAGATCTTAAACGGTCCAAGGTTTCTCGGACTTAGCTTTTTCAAGCGTTGAATCCTCGATACACCCTTAAATGGTTTGATCTTTAAGTAAACCCAGTCGCCAACAGTGAACTCGATATTTCGGTGCTTGGCGTTGTAATATCTTACCTGCCTATCCTGAGTAAACAACAATTGCTACCAGATTGTTCGAATCGTCGAATTTGCATCAATGACGCCTTTTCGCTTGAATGACACTTTTTACCATATAGGGCCTCGAAGGCCACCATTTGAATACTCGCTTGGTAGCTTTTGTTGTAGGTGAACTCGATCATATAGAGATGTGTTGGACATGTGTGTCACATCCCTTTGTTTGAGAATAACAAATCCCATATTGCATTTGATATCGCTTGTAGTGTGTTTATAGTGTGCAGGAACTATAGGTGCAATACTCCACAGGTAGAAGACAGCATGGAATCAAACTTTTGAAAGGAGAAGCACTAACGCCAGCGTTATCGCTACCGCCAGGCGCTAGCTCAGGTTCCGTTCGATGAACTTCGAGCTGCGTTCGACGAAATTTTTGTTCGACAAAAAAGTTCCGTTCGACAAACATCGAGCAGCGTTTGACGGAATTTTCATTCGACGAAAATTTTGTTCGACAAACATTTCCGTTTGACGAACTTCGATCTCCGCTCGACGAAAATTTCGTTCGACGAATTCCGTTCGACGAAAGTTTGTTCTGCCACGACGACCGACGGTTTCGCAATCGCTACCGCCAGGCGCTATCTCAAGTTCGTGCACAGCGCCACGCCACTGACGATTTCGCAACCGCTCCACACGAACGCTACCGCAGGCGCTAGGAGCTACCGCAGGAGCTATCTCCAAGTTCTATAAAATGAGCCAACTTCGATCATTTTGGCTATCCATCCCAGAGAGAGTGCTTGTGCCACAATTCTATTGCTGCTATGCTGCCGAAGATGGATCTCCCACTGAAAGCTTAAGGAGAATTTTGGAGGAGGACAACGTCACGCTACATCCGAAGGACGATCGCTTCAACCTCGCTTATGCTACAGCGATCCTTCATCCTCAGCTCCAGAGATCTCATATAGGGAGTTTTATTATTGTTATCTTTACTTTTCATTCCATACTTTCTTTGTAACCGTTTAGTTAATTCGCCTTGTGTTGGCGACTAGGTCTGGGTAGGACTTAGGGGGAAATTCGCCTTGTGTTTGGGACTAGTTCTAGGTGATTAGATCTAGGGGCTCGAGGCCATATCTGGGGAAGGATTGGCTAGAGCGGCTTGAGGCCTTATCCGGGGAAGGATAGGCTAAAGCCAACCAGTTTGTGGGGATACAAGTCGGTATAGAAAAGGAAAAAATTATTTACATATTTGTCGCCTCCGATTTCAAGCGATATTGAAATCAATTTTTGTAAACACCATTTCATATAATATAATCATGTCTCTATTTGTGTTTACTTGATTTCTCTCATTTTGTGTAATCTCTATTATATTGTGTTCTAAGTTTTCAATTCTAAATTTAAATTGTTTATTTCAATCTCATTCATCATAAAATAATTTAGTACTTGTTTCTAAAATTGCAAATCATAAATTTTCTATTCATTTAGCAAAATTGTTATTTTACCTTCTCATATTATAAAACAATTTAGTAATAATCATAACATTATAAGAAAGAATTTTATTCCCTTATTCACCCCCCCCCCCCCCTCTAAGGTCGCCGTAAGATCCAACAAGTGGTATCAAAGCCAAGTTATTCCAAACGGTTTAAAAACCAGGAATAATGGCGTCTCATGATCTCGCTTCTACTAGTGGGGGAAACTTTCTTATAAATGAAAAATCTTTAGCACCACCTTTATTTGAAGGCAAAAATTATAATTGGTGGAAATTTCTTATGGAAAAATTTCTTAAATCTTTGGATATTGAAGTATGGAATATTACAATGAAAATGCCCCCAAGTATTTTAAATAAAAATGAAATGTTTTTAAATGCCAAATCTATGAATAGTCTATATTGTGTATTAGATCAAAATATTTTCAAACTTATTTATACACTTCCTACTGCTTATGAAGTTTGGAAATTTCTTGAGAATTCTTATAGTCTTCCATCCACAGATGATGAACAAGAGGAATTCCTTATGGATCCAAGAGAAGAAATCGATGATGACTCATGCTTGGAGGAAGAAGAACACAACGTCACAATATTGGACTCATTTGTTGGCAACACATCAAGCAAAAGAGAAGACGGAAATACAACTATGGAAGAGGAATGCAAAGAAGATGTCAAAGGAATCGTTGGTCCAAATATTGCCTCATCCTATAGCAATGTAAGAAAATCTAAAACTCCTCTTTTTGTAACAAATTCTATTTCTACTTCTCGTTTGCTTAAAATTGCTAAACGTAAAATTTTAAAGTTAAAAATTTCTAATTCCAAATTACGTTTAGAAAATAAATCTTTAAAAGCAAACGATAATGTAGAATCAAATATTGATGTGTTAAATACTCTCTCTTGCTCTTTAGTTAAAATTCATATTCCTTGTTTTGATTGCAATTTATTAAAAGAAAAATTCAAGGAAATTGAAAAAGGGCTATTAATTTCTAAAAGGCATAATGAAAAATTGATAATTGAAAATGATGCTTTATCTTGTAAGTTATTACAATTAAAATCTTTTGTTGAAAAATTTCAAATGTCATGTAATGAATTTCATCATAAGATTTTAAATAACAAGGATAAATTAACTTACAACATCATTTCTAAAAAGGATCATTTTCACACATCAACTCAAAAGGAGTTTAGTTTCAAAAGTAATTATGATCCTCACAAAATTCTTAAGAGTCATTATTATAGGTCTCAATATATCTTCAATCATGACTCATATTTAAAAACTCCTTTTCATGAAAAACAAACTATAAAATATTTTCCTTCATATTATAAGAGCATGTCTATAAGAAAGAGTGGAAATGAAAATCATCAAAATAATAATCAATCTTTTAAGACATATTGTAACCCACTCTTTCAACAATCACTTCTAAAGAAAGACAATCACTCTTATAAACTTTCAAAGAATCAATATAATAAAATTCATTATGATTATCAACATCAATCTATTTTGAAAAATAATTTGAATAAATATAAATCACAAATGAATTATTTTTCAAACAAATATAATCATACAATGATGTCACATAATCATAATATGAATTTAAAAGATAAACAACCAAGGTATGAATGGAGACCCTTAAAGAAAAATGACACATCAACTTTAATTGAAAGGGCCCATTTATCCTTGTCTCCTAAAAGGCCACCACGATGTATTTGGGTACCCAAAGGAACCATCCCACTTGGTCCCCTTTGGATACCTAAATCTCTTATTCATTAGTATCCTATCATTTGCATGAAGTAGAAATAATTAAAAATGAAATATCAATACTCTACTTCATGATATGCTTATTGTCTCTTTTCTTTTGTTTATTTTTTATTATTTTTTAAACAAACATGCTAAGGTCACTTAGATATATTATGAAATATGACTTTTACATTTTAATCTTAATGTTTATCAAATCAAAATTGAATTAAACTAAATATAAAGTCATAAAATTTTTAAGTGATCTATCTTTCCTTTTTTATATATTTTATCCTTTTTAAATCCATTGCCTATAAATGTCTTATATTATCATTATAAATTGAATGCTAAATTTTCTAAATGATATTATCAAGACTAATGAAATTGCTTTCAAAATTGGATTTAAATGGACTTTTAGGGGTCTTAGGCTAAAATATTAAATGCGCAACTAATTGCATATTTGTCTATTTTTCGTTGCTGCATATAATAGCCCCTATATTGAAAATCATAATCGAGAAAAATCAGAATCAAATAATATCAAAAACTATGTGTTGTAAATCAAATATAGTAACTCTGTTGCTAACGCCATGCGTTATCACTAACGCTGGCGATAGCATAGTTTCCTAAAAATTCTGATTTCTCTATTTATTATTTTCTGAAAAATTATTTTACCGTGTTAAGTATCATTGTCTTCTACTTTCAGATAATCAAAACAATTTGTTTGTCTCTTTAAAAGGATGAATATGAACTATTCACACACCACCATGATCTATTGATATCCTATGCTAAAATTCACTATTATCATATATCATAATTCATGATCTATCAAGAATTATTTTAAATCAACTATTTCTATCAACCTTAGGAATTATGAAATATATGATGGCAATGGTATTATAGTTTCATATATTATTATGTGTGTGATGTGTGTCACCAATGTTTGCATGTATTTTAGACCTTAGAATCATCTTGTATCATTAAAATCAAAAGTTTAATCATTTCATTCTAGGTCTAAAGAAAATTAATTTGAAAACTTCTCATATTACATGCAACATTATCTCCATTAATCCTATGTAATAACATTGCATTCAAACTCATCATCCTAGCATCACTTCTTGGTCTATGCTTATACATTTATGCTAGGTATAACACTTACAATGTTATTCAAATTTCATGATAACTATGTGATTTGTAATCAAAAATTGAATACTAAAATTCCAACAAACACATAGTTTATGGATTAATCATTAGAATATTTATGAATATTGTTTCATGAATCATATATTATCATGCAAAACCAAAGATCAATAAATTCAATTACTGAATGGCATTTTATTTCAAAACTATATATGTGTGATCTTTGTCATTGATATGATAGCATGATCATCATTTTCTAGGCTTAAAAATCAAATATGCTTATTCAAAAGAAAATCACTATATCACTATATCATAAGTCTAGAAGGATTAGATTTCTCATACATCATGATGATCTAACATATATTCTATGCAAAATTCCCTATAATCATAATTCATAATTCATGTTCTATCAAGAAATATCTCAAATCAATGATGTCTATCACCTAGGAATTATGAATCTTATGATAAAAATATGAATAATGTTTCCTTTACATTATTTGATGTATTGATTTGCTTTGCTAGTGATTGCATGTATCTCTCATATTTGTAGATTCTAGAATCAACTTTGTAATGAAAGTATAAATCAAACTTAATCATCACTCTATTCTAGATCTATAATTTGAAACTCTACTTTGGAATATATGCAATTTTAATGTAAATCTTATGACATGACATTAAACCCAAAACTCATCATACTAGCATTGTCACTTATTGAATATTAGTAATTGTGCTAGTTATCTCATATCGTCATCTCATAAAAGTAGAAAAACTATGCGGCTTTATATAACTCATCACATTAAACAAAACCCATAGTTTATATATCAACCCATAGTTTAAAAGCTTAGGTTGTCCAAAGATTATTCACCTATGACTTCATATCTCCCAATAGCGGGGGCGTAGGATTGGATACATTAGAGACCTAACCTCTAAGACATGTCTTGTCCTTAACCAGGGAGGGTTCCAGTGGGGCCTTGCGAGGCACTGGGGGGAAAGAGTGCTAGGTTGAGCGTTCTCTAGTGTGTGCATATGGGATTAACACCCCAACCTATGGCATGTGTGCAGCTCCTCATGCTTATCCGTCACTTAGTACGGGGCTAGGGTGTAGACATTTAGTCGGGGTAGTCTATAATCTTAGGACATACTTATATTACTCTTCGCATGATCTTTTTATTTACTTATCACTTAAATCATGCATATTTTGGGTTGTTTAATAAAAAATTGTCCTCTTGTGTCTTCATAGTTTATATTTTCATGTTTAAATGTTTTTGTAAAACACAAGAATTTGAAAAGCCAAAGTTTCATACAAATTTGATCCACCTAGAGATCTCCAAAAATTCTGAAATTTCAGCATGGAACTACTCTAAGGATACTTAATTAAAATCAAAAATCAGATTTTTAAAATTCTCAAAAAATCAAGTACTGTTTGCCGCGCTAGCACTAGCACCAGCGCTAGCGTGGGTGTTTGATTTTTCTGAATTTTAAAATTTCCAAAAATCTATAAAAATATGTTAGTTCATATGTACTACTTATTTGTTGTGTTTCTGACTTTTGTTATTTTTGTTTTATTCATATTATGAAAAAACAACTATAAAAGTTCAAAATTCAAAAATACAAAAAAAAATATGTTTTTGAGATTTTCTGTTTTTATTTATATTATGGAAAATCAATTATAAAATTTCAAAATTTCAAAATACAAAAATATTTTTTTGAAATTTGTGTGTTATTCATATTATTAAAAATCAACTACAAAAGTTCAAAATTCAAAAATACAAAAATATGTTTTTCTGATTTTCTGTTTTTAATTGATTTAAAAATGATAAAAAAAACTGTATGATCTTTATTGCCAATATCAAGCATGTATGAATTCTATTATTTAGAATTATTTACAATGTTAAAATTTATTCCTTGAAATTACTATGAACATTGTATTGTTTATCATGCTTTGATATATCTATTTAAAGTGCATCAATTGTATTGAAAAATGTGTAGAACCAAGCTTAGCATTCCTCTAAGTATGAGTAAATGTTTTATGATTGATAATGATACATTTCACTCACTTATTTTGGTAATCAACATGTGTGTTTAAATCTAAAATGCTTGCTTGTGTATTGTATTTGTACAATGAATTAAAACTTGCATAAGTTTATTGCCTACACTACATTTGAATTGCACTTATGAAATTTAGAAAAGTGGTTAAGTTAAAAATTTGGGTTTGCAAAACAAGTGTATTCGGAGAATGTTTTCTCACAAATGAGAACAAAAAATCTATATATGTAGACAAATATAACTCCACCAGGCACTACTTGAACCTCCTGATAAGTCTTCATAAGCATTGTGAGGTTGAGCACCTTGGAAAGAATAGTAAAGTGTCTTGTGCAAACCTTAGTTATTACACCACTTTGTTAAAAAATTATGTGCATTAAAAGTGTGTGAAAGTATTTTACTTGTGTTTTATTGTGCACTCTGCTCTACATATGTCTTGTATTTTGTTATTTAAATCAATTAGTAACATTACCCAAAATACACTTATGTGCACATCATTATCTTTCATAACACTTCTTCTCATGAGTATTGGATTCTAATGCTTTATCTATACTACTCTTTATATAAGAAATGCACTAGATAACCTAGCATGATCTCTACAATGTTTTGGTATCTCTTGAACTTAAAATTAAGTAACATTGTAGTATAATCTCTCTTTGATATGTTCATTTCATGCTTGGTATCTTTATGAAAAACTTTGAGATTTCAAAAAGGTTAAAACATCTTTCAATTTTGAACTAAAACTCATATTTTTTTACTTATGCTTTTCATGCCTACAAAAAGATGTTTCTTATAATCTTCCGCTTGCTTACAACTCTTATCTCTTTATTTGAAATCTCTTTAATATAATGCTTAAACTCTTTATGATTTCATATATTGCAAAAGCTCGATCATGATTTATAACTTGCCTAAAGAATGCCTCCTTACTACCCTCACCCACCTTCTTTTGATAATACCAAAAGGGGGAGATTAATTGAAGAAATCTATATAGGAGAAATATAGAAGATTAAGGGGAGAATAATTAATGTAATCTATCATTTAGGGGGAGTAAAAAATTGCATTTACATAAATTGCATTTATGTAGGGGGAGCATTAAGATAGGGGGAGTATGCACATTATCATGCTTATCATTTACTATAGTTGCACTATTATCTTGCTTATCATATACTATAAACACTATTGTTGATTTCTTGCTTAGAGGATTTGTTAGTATCAAAAGGGGGATATTGTTGGACATGTGTGTCACATCCCTTTGTTTGAGAATAACAAATCCCATATTGTATTTGATATTGCTTGTAGTGTGTTTATAGTGTGCAGGAACTATAGGTGCAATACTCCACAGGTAGAAGGCAGCATGGAATCAAACTTTTGAAAGGAGAAGCACTAACGCCAGCGTTATCGCTACCGCCAGGCGCTAGCTCAGGTTCCGTTCGACGAACTTCGAGCTGCGTTCGACGAAATTTTCGTTCGACAAAAAGTTCCGTTAGACAAACTTTGAGCTGCGTTCGACGAAATTTTCGTTCAACAAACATTTCCGTTCGACGAACATCGATCTCCGCTCGATGAAAATTTCATTCGACAAAAGTTTGTTCTGCCACGATGACCGACAGTTTCGCAATCGCTACCGCCAGGCGCTATCTCAAGTTCATGCACAGCGCCACACCGCCGACGGTTTCGCAACCGCTCCACACGAACGCTACCGCAGGCGCTAGGAGCTACCGCAGTCGCTATCTCCAAGTTCTATAAAATGAGCCAACTTCGATCATTTTGGCTATCCATCCCAGAGAGAGTGCTTGTGACACAATTTTATTATTGTTATGCTGCCGAAGATGGATCTCCCACTAAAAGCTTAAGGAGAATTTTGGAGGAGGACAACATCACGCTATATCCGAAGGACGATCGCTTCAACCTCGCTTATGCTACAGCGATCCTTCGTCCTCAGCTCCAGAGATCTCATATAGGGAGTTTTATTATTGTTATCTTTACTTTTCATTCCATACTTTCTGTGTAACTGTTTAGTTAATTCGCCTTGTGTTGGAGACTAGGTCTGGGTAGGACTTAGGGGGGAAATTTGCCTTGTGTTGGCGACTAGTTCTAGGTGATTAGATCTAGGGGGCTCGAGGCCATTTCCAGTGAAGGATTGGCTAGAGCGGCTTGAGGCCTTATCCGGGGAAGGATAGGCTAAAGCCAACCGGTTTGTGGGGATACAAGTTGGTATAAAAAAGGAAAAAATTATTTACATATTTTTCGCCTCCGATTTCAAGCGATATTGAAATCAATTTTTGTAAACACCATTTCATATAATATAATCATGTCTCTATTTGTGTTTACTTGATTTCTCTCATTTGGCGTAATCTCTATTATATTGTGTTCTAAGTTTTCAATTCTAAATCTAAATTGTTTATTTCAATCTCTTTCATCATAAAACAATTTAGTACTTGTTTCTAAAATTGCAAATCATAATTTTTCTATTCATTTAGCTAAATTGTTAGTTAACCTTCTCATATTATAAAACAATTTAGTAATAATCATAACATTATAAGAAAGAATTTTATTCCCTTATTCGCCCCCCTCTAAGGGCGCCATAAGATCCAACAAGATGGTCTTCCGACCTCTTTCCAAAATCTAAGATGCACATTTAGAGCATATCCTCCATGGTTCTATTTGTCCTTTCGGTCTGCTTATCAGTTTGTGGATGGAAGGTCGTGCTAAACTTTAGCTTGGTACCCAATAGTTGGTGGATTAGCCTCCAATCATTCGATGTAAAATGCCCATCTCACTCACTTGCGATGCTATGGGGAACGTCGTGCAATTGTACAATGTTGTCGACATAAAGTTTTACCAACTTTTCCCAGAATCGTCCTCCCGATTTGGAATAAAGTGAGATACTTTAGTCAAACGGTTTACAGTCACCTAGATGACGTCGTTCCCATATTGTGATCTCAACAATCCATACACAAAATCCATCGATATATCGTCAAACTTCCATTCCAGAATCGGCAAAGACTTTAGACATCCACCAGGTTTCTGACATTCTGCCTTCACAAGTGCGCAAGTGTGACACTTTTCTACTTATAGGGCTATGTCTTTCTTCAAACCCGGGCACCAGAAAAGTTTCTTCATGTCCATATACATCTTTGTGCTCCCCCGGTGGATTGAGTACTTGGTAAAATTAGCCTCGTACATCAACTCCTCCAGTAATTTCCTAAAATTTGGGATGCAAAATTGTCTATCTTTCCATAGAGGACCATCGTCGAAGGATAAATCAACATTTGGCCCATCCATGGTCTCTGTCGCATAATGCTTCGTGCTTTCATCCAGCTCCAAGGACTGATGGATCCGATCCACAAGGTCACACTGCACCTCGGTCCAGTTCAAGCATGCACTAGCCATTTTCCTTCCATCGACACACATAATCGAATGGGGCTCTAAGTCACTGATTAGATGCTCATTATGCATTTGAATCTAGTTTGCTTGCACAGAAGCCCTCCAACTCAACGCATCTGCGACAACATTTCCCTTCCTAAGAGTGTAATGAATATTGAAGGTGTAGTCCCCAAGGAACTCCATCCATCTCCTCTGTCACATATTTAGCTCCTTCTGATTTAATAGACAGTTTAAGCTCTCATGGTCCGTAAAGAGGTCAATTTTCACGCCATGGAAGTAATGTCGCCATAACTTAAGAGCGAAAATCACGGCCGCCAACTCCAAGTCATCGACTGAATAATTTCTCTCATGCACTTTCAATTGACGAGAGCCATAAGCAATAACCTTTCCAAACTGAAAAGGAATGCATCCTAAGCAACTCCCTGAGGCATCATTGTAGATTTCATAGTCTTCTGTACCGCATAATGTACACAAAATCAGTGTCGTGGTCAGACGACCCTTCAGTTCCTCAAAAGATCACGTGCATGTCGGCGACCAAACAAACTTCTGCTCCTTCCTAGTCAATGTCGTGAGAGATAGTGTTATCCTTGAAAAGTTCTCTATGAAACAAATATAGTAATTGACAAGTCCTAAGAAACTTTGGACATCCGCCACATTAGTCAACACATGCCACTCTCATATAACAACTATCTTCGCTAGATCCACTGCAATACCCTCTCCACTTACCACATGACCTAGGAATGCCAGTGATGGTAGCCAAAACTCACATTTAGAGAACTAGGCATACAATTGACTCATCCTCAGGTTGCTCAACACTACTCGTAGATGATCTGCATGCTCTTCCTTCAACTGAGAGTACACCAGTATATCGTCGATGAAGACAATCACAAACTAGTCTAAATACTCTCTAAATGTTCTATTCATCAAGTCCATGAATATCGATGACACATTTGTTAGGCTGAATGGCATCACTGTGAACTCGTAGAGCCTATAACGGGTACTGAATGCCATTTTGGGAATATCACATTCCCTGATTCTCAACTAGTAGTAACTGGACTTCAGATCCAGCTTTGAATACACAGTTGATCCAACTAGCTGGTCAAATAAATCATTGAATCTCAAAATAAGATATTTATTCTTCACTGTCAGCTTATTCAGTTCATGATAGTCTATACATAGACGCAAGCTTCTATCCTTCTTCACAAAAAGGACAAGTGCACTCCATGGGGATAAAATTGGACGTGCATAGCCTTACTCTAGTAGCTCTTGCAACTGAACATTCTGAAGGTGAGGTTAGATCTTAATATTACTCTAGAGGGGGGTGAATAGAGTATTAAAACTTTTTCACTTAATTTTATAGTGGAATTAAATTAGTGATACTTATATGTATATTGAGTGAGTAATTAAAGCAAACACAAAGAGAGCACACAGCACAGCACACAGAAAATCACAACACAGAAGACACAAGGATTTTATAGTAGTTCCCCAATAAACCTGGGTATGTCTCCTCTTCTACCATACTTGGTAGGATACACTAGGTTTTTGGTCAGGTGCCCTATCACCAAGGGGTTTTTGTTCAGGTGTCCACACACATAGTGTGCTTTTGATCAGGTGCTCTAACCCAACCACAGGTTTTTGTTCAGGTGCCCTGCCACCAAGGGGTTAACTTTTAAAGGGAGTTAAAATCTTGTACAAGAGGGGATAGAAAGGGTTAAATGTTCTTCTCTGTCAATATTCTGAGAGAAGACTAGTGGATTGATTATGATGTAAAGCTCCTCTGTCTGATTGAAATTTGTTTGACAGTAGATGGTTGGAGCTTTCTCTTGAAAATAGATCTTCCTTTATTTTCCTGCTAGCTGATAAATCTGAGAGAAATGTTTCTCAGATTATTTGTTGCTCTTTTGAAGATCTGATCTTGCAGCAGAAACTGAGAGAATGATTTGTGTTGAAGTTGTTCTCAGTGAATGAGGGTGCTGCTTGAGGAAGAAGATGAAGATGATATGCTAAACTTTTTCTTTCTTCTTCCTGTATATTTTTCCCGACTGTTTTCCTCTTTCTCTTTCTTTTTCCTGTACAGCTATATGTGATATGATCTGTAATGCTTGTCGTGAAAACTGTGTATATTTATACTGTATATCTTCTTCCTTATTCTTTTGATACTCTCTGACTGATTTGAAATTCAAATCCCTTGATTTAAGGAATAAAATAATCTGAATAGATATTCTGGGAACTGCAAATCTGACACGCCGTTTATCTTTTTCCTTTTCCATGAACATGTCCTTTTCCAACAAATGTCAACGGCCTCTTTTCGAAATAGGAAAATAAATTAAAAGGAAATATATTATCCTTACTTATCTGGAAGAATAGAGCCGTTGCTATAGACGATCTGAGTTTAGAGAATGAAATAAGAATAATCTTTCTGAAATTCTGAACAGAAATAAGAATTCGTCGATCTAAAGAATTTTCGTCGATCTAAAGAATTTTCGTCGATCTCAAGAATTTTGTCGAACACAATGTTGAGTTCGTCGACCTCAACTGAATCTAGCTGGAAGAAATGAATTAGTTGAACTGAGAAAAACTTTCATCAATCTGAACATCTGATACTTATTCTTCGAACCCAGAGCTGAGTTCGTCGAACGGGCAAATTCGTCGACCGCTAAACTGAGCAAAATCGTTGACCTCTGAGACTGAATAAAATCGTCGACCTCTGAGCCGCTGAGATGCTGAGACGCTGAGAGAGTGAGTTTGTCGAATGCAGGAGCAAGTCATTCGTCGAACGCAGATAACAAGTCGTTCGTTGAACGCATAGAGCAAGTCATTCGTCGAACGCAGTATGGAGTTCGTCGAACACAGAAAACTTGTCTTTTCTTAAGTTCTATCAGCCTAAACTCTTAACCCATAAGACTATACATTGGGTTCAACTTGATCCTAATAACCAGATAGTGATCCTAGCCCAAATCAGTAATAGGGTTGTTCCAACAATCTCCCCCTATTTGGGTCAGGACACTGTGACAAAATTTGAATAATAAAACAAACATCAAAACAACATGGCATATATATATATATCTGATAGATTTTAAATATTTCATCAGATATAAAAAGTATGATACTCTGAGTTTTGAGAATTTACATTGAAAATAAAACTAATAAAAAGAACCTTTGACTTTCTCTGAATTCTGACATCTGTATTCTGAATTCTGATATTGTCTTCAGCTTTCTGAATTTGATTATCTGAAAAGCTTTATCTGCTATTTTTCAGCTTTTCTGAATTTGTTGTTCTGAACTGTAGCTTTATAATTTAAATATGTTGTGCTACCAATCTGAATTTGAATCTGTCATAACTAAATCTGCAACATCTCATTCCTAAATCTGCAAACTGCTGTGAGCTTTTAAGAACTGAAAATATATTTCTTCATATAGCATTTCCTCTTGATAAAACAACTCCCCTATCATAAAGGAGTTTCTTCAAAACAACTCCCCCTAACAAAAAGGAGCTTCTTCAGCTTTCTCCCCCTGCCTAGTTCATAGAACAACCCCCCTAAGCAAAAATTGCATCATATGGAGCTTCTTCATAGAACATCTCCCCCTGCCTAGTTCCAAGAAGGCCCGAAGCTAGGCCACTTGAAGAAGGGACATTTGATGGAGGTAGGGAAGGATACAAGATTGTCATTGTACCTACAAAATAAAATAGAGATAAAGTGCAAAGGAACTGGAAAGAGAAGCAGTTTCTGTAGCCATTCAGTTAAAATGAAAAAGATTTGATTATAATGACAGGTTCAGAAACAAAAAGCTTCATCAAAACTGGGTTCGACGAAAAATAGATTTTTGTCGATCTCGGTTCGACAAACTTGATGACTTCGTCGATCTCCGTTCGACGAAAAACTTGATTTCGTCGATCTCAGTTCGATGAAGAGATGGGATAAGTAAAAAACTTAATTTTTTATCAGATTGAATCTTCATCTATCATTCCTAGCTGATTTATAAAGAAAATATGTCTCTTTTCATCCAATGGCTTGGTGAAAATATCAGCTCTTTGCAAATCAGTAGAAATGAATTGTAGGCAAATTTTATTTTTATCCACATTATCTCTGATAATGTGGTGCCTAATTTCTATGTGTTTAGTCCTACTATGGAGAACTGGATTTTGTGCTATAGATATTGCATCTATATTGTCATAAAATATAATTAAATTATTTAGATTGACACCATAGTCTAGGAGCTGATTTTGTATCCACAATATCTGTGAGCAGCAACTGCCTGCAGCTATGTATTCAGCTTTAGCTGTTGATGTGGACACAAATGTTTATTTCTTACAAAACCAAGACACAAGCCTATCACCAAAAGACTGACAAGTTCCTGATGTGTTTTTCATGTCTACTCTGCATCCTACATAATCAGAATCTGAGAATCCAGTTAATTCAAATTCTGATGCTGTTGGATACCAGAGTCCTAGATTAGGACAACCCTTTATATATCTCAAAATTCTTTTTAATAAAATAAGGTGAGATTATTTGGGGTTTACTTGAAACCTAGCACAAATACATGTAACAAACATTATATCAGGCTTACTTGCTGATAAATAAAGTAGTGAGCCAACAATTGCTCTATATACTTTCTGATCAACAAGTTTCCCTGATTCATCAGTATCAACAACAACATTTGAGGGCATGGGTGTTTTCATGGTGGAAGCATCAGACATACCAAACCTTTTCACTAATTCCTTAGCATACTTGGATTGTGATATGAATATGCCATTTGGAGTTTGCTTCACTTGAAGACCAAGGAAGTATGATAATTCACCCATACTACTCATTTCAAATTTTGATTGCATTAGGTTAGAAAATCTTTTGCATAAATTTGAATCAGTAGAGCCAAAAATAATATCATCTACATATATTTGAACTAGTAATATTTGATTTTTATGTATCCTGAAAATAGGGTTTTATCAACAATGCCTCTACAGAAATTGTTCTCTAAAAGAAAATTAGCTAAGGTCTCATACCATGCTCTGGGAGCTTGTTTGAGACCATAGAGAGCTTTTTTAAGCCTAAATACATAAGAGGAGTGAGTTGGAGAGATGAAACTTGGTGGTTGTTCCACATAGACTTCTTCTTTGATGTCTCCATTAAGAAATACACTCTTCACATCCATCTGATATACCTTGAATTTCTTGAATGCAGCAAAGGCAAGGAAAATCCTGATAGCTTCAAGTCTTGCAACAGGAGAAAAGGTCTGATCATAGTCAATTCCTTCTTCCTGTGAATATCCTTGGGCTACCAATCTTGCTTTGTTTCTCACTATGTTGCCTTGATCATCTAGCTTGTTCCTGAAGACCCACTTGGTGCCAATAACTGGATGGCCTTTTGGTCTTGGAACCAAATCCAAACCTTGTTCCTTTCAAATTGATTGAGCTCCTCTTGCATTGCAAGTATCCAGTTTGGATCTTGTTCTGCATCTTTTATGGATTGAGGTTCAATCTGGGATAGGAAATAAGTGTGCATCTGATTTTGGTGTAGTTGATACCTTGTTTGAACACCTGCTAAAATATCACTAATCACTTGTGATATTGGATGATCTCTAACTGTGATGTGGTCAACAGTTGGAGTTGGTTCAGCAATGATATCCACTTGGGGAATTTGTTGTTCAGCTGTCACTTGATTTGAGCTGTTGGCAAGATCTGGATGATCACCTTCTTCACTGTCTTCAAGATTTTGTGTTGATGGAAGTGTAGAATCTTCTTTCTGTAGATCTAGTCCATTGAGCTCTTCACAAAGAGCTAGTACCTGCAAAGTATTCTTGGTAGAGGTGGTATTCCTCTCCTCAATTAACATGTTAGTCTCAACAAGATACATGCATGGACTCTTCTATCTTAAGAGTAGATTTGTTGTAAACTCTATATGCCTTACTAGAAAGTGAATATCCAAGGAATATGCCTTCAGCAGCTTTTGCTTCAAACTTCCTTAGACACTTCTTGTCATTATTGTGCACATAGCATTTACATCCAAATATCTTAAAATAGTTAACCTTAGGCCTTTTATTCTTAAGTAATTTATAGGGAGTTTTGCCCTTAAGTTTATGTATCAGGCTTCTGTTCAACATATAATTAGATGTGTTCACTGCCTCTACCCAAAAAGAGAGTGGCAAGTGAGCATCAGCAAGCAATGTAGTTGCTGATTCAATTAGGGTTCTATTTTTTTTTTCAGCTACCCCATTTTATTGTGGAGTTTTAGGAGCAGAGAAACATTTCCTGATCCCTTCTTTTCCACAGAATTCTCTCATCAGAAGAGATTCAAACTATGTGCCATGATCACTTCTGATCAATGCAACTAGAGTAGAGTACTCAATCTTGATGGACCTGAGAAAGTCTGTCAGAACACTGAAGGTGTCAGACTTGTTCCTAAGAAAGAACATCCAAGTAAATCTTCAGAAGTCATCTAAAATCACTAGAAAGTAATGCTTCCCTCCTAGACTTTGTATTGCAGTAGGTCCGAAAAGGTCCAAATGCAGTAAGTACAAAATCCTAGGTGAATCACTCTTGGATAAAGATTTAAAACTACTTCTAGTTTGCTTACCTAATTGACAAGCCCTGCAGAGTCCTTCCTTCTTGTATGAACCAGAAGGCAGCCCTCTAACAAGATTGTCCTTAGAAAGCTTAGATTTTGTTCTAAGGTTAATATGTCCAAGCCTTTTATGCCATAATTCATTTGTTTTACTTATAGAATTGAATAAGCAAATATCAGAATTGGTAGAGTCAAAATTGACTAAGTAAATATTTCCATGTCTAATACCAGATAACACATTAATGTTTTTATTATTGGTAATAAGATAAGGAATGATTGAAAGTTACCTGATAACCTTCATCACATAACTGGCTTATGCTGATGAGGTTGTGCTTGAGACCTTTGACATAAGCTACCTCCTTGAAGGTAACTGCTCCAACTTTGATCTTCCCATATCCTTTGGGTTATCCACCGTTGGAGTCTCCCAAAATCACCTTGGGTCCAAGCTTTGCCTTGTAGTTGTTCAGGTTGGCCTTGTTTCCTGTCATGTGCTTTGAACATCCACTATCCAAATACCATTGTTCATTTAATTTTGGATAGCCCTGTACCTGCACAATAGAAAAAATAAACTAGTTGTTTTTGACCCAGATTACCTTGGGTCCTTTTGCATTACCACAAAACTCTGAAATAAAAGAAATTTCAGGCTGATCCTTATAACCTTGTGGATGATATCTCCTTGGAGGAATTATCCATTCAGTAAAAGAATTGAAAGTATGTGAAGAATAAGAATTTTTCAGTTTTTCTGTATTTTTCCCTGTTCGACGAACTGGGCTGAGTTCGTCGATCGACGTTCGACGAAGTGAACTGCTTTCGTCGAGCGTTGTTCGAATAATGAATATACTGAAATTCTGGCTTCAGAGTTCGTCGATCTCCGTCGACGAAGTGAATTAATTTCATCGAGCTCCGTTCGACGAATTCTGCTGAATTCCCTTATTCTTGACAGCCTTGCTTGAAATGTTTTTATTTACATCTACAACCTCTTTGCTCTTAGCAGAAATGAATTTTATTGGTATAGAAAGTATGTTCTTCTTAATAAGAGGTGGCTCACTTGATGATGCACCCAAGCTCAGTTTGCCACTTAATCTGGCATTTACTGTGCTTCTGATGTCCATCAATTTGATGCTTCTACCATTTATGGATTCTTCAAATTTCTTAGCCTCAGATAGTTTATTCTCAATGAGAATAATATGTTCTCTAGAGGAAGCGAAATCTTTCTTAAGATTAGCCTTTTCTTCACTAAGTTGGTTCATTTCAGCCAACTTATTTCTGAGAGTGATTATTTCCTTCTCAGATTTTATTAAGTCTAAGCAAAGAACTTTGAATTCATCTTTGAATTCAATTGAATTGAAATCAAAATTAGATATTACCTGATCAGTGTCATTGTCAGCTTCTGATTCTGATTCTTCTGAATTACGTCCTGAGGCATTGATAGCCATCATGCAGAAGCTTCTCTCTTCTTCATTATCTTCATCATCAGAAGAGCTAGATGAAGATGCAAGTTCTGATTCACTGCTTGAGTCATAGACAGCCATCAAGCATTGGTCTTTTTCCTTTGATTCTTCTTCATCATCAGAAGAACTGGATGAAGACTCTGACTCAGTTTCACTCCAAGTTTCAGCTATAAATCCTCTTCCCTTGTGTTTGTGTTTGTGGGAGGAGGACTTGCTGGAGTGCCTTCTTTCTTTTTTGTCCTTTCTCTTTTCCTTCTTCTGATTCTCTGGACACTCTGGCAGAAAGTGTCCAGCTTTCCTGCAACCAAAACAGATAATTTCTTTAGAATTTGATTTATCATACCTTGGTTTTTCTCTTGATCTGGAATCCTTCTTTCTGAAATCCTTTCTAGCCATTTTATAGAATCTCTTGACTAGTAAGCTCATGAACTCCATATCCCCTAGAGCCTTTTCTTCTTCTTCAGTAGCTTGGAAAGCTATATTCTTCTCCTTCTTGGATGCTGAAGATGAAGTTGATTGTTCAGCTTCTCTAGATTTGATAAGCTGTTCATAGGATTTGAGTTTGCCCAACAAGCTCTCAGTGGGATCTCATTAAGGCTTCTGGCTTCCTTGATTGGCCAGATTCTAGAGTCCCATGTGCTGGGGAAGCATATAAGGATCTTATCATTAATCTCAGTGATAGAGATCACTTTTTCCAAGGTCTTCAGCTCATTGACTATGAGGCTGAGCCTGTTGTACATATCAGCAACTGTCTCAGATTCTCCCTTTTTGAAATTCTCATATTGAGAAATGAGGTGGGATCTTCTGTCCTTTCTTTCATCTGCTGATCCTTCAACCATGTTGTTGAGTGAGATCCAAATTTCTCTTGCAGAAGTGCATTCCACCACTTTTTGAAAAATGTCATCAGACATTGTTTGTGATAGAATGTCCATAGCTTTAGCATCTGCACTTCTCTGCTTCTTCCGTGCCTCTGTCCACTCAGGAGGTGGAACAACATTGTTGTTAGTTGTGGTTTCAGCACTTGTTGTTGCTGTGGGAGTTGGAGGTCCTGTCAAAATAACATTAAAAATTTCCTCATCAATAGAATTCATGTATAATCTAATCCTTGCCTTCCATAGTGCAAACTTGCTTAGATTGCACATAGGAGGTCTTGTGCTAGAATATTCTTTGTTCTGTGCCATGATATTTTAAGAAAATAAAACTCTAAAATAAATTAAGATCTAATTGATCTTTATGATTCAGGTGTTAGCCTGTAAATAAAAAATCAACTACCCTCTGATACCAATTGAAAGTGCAATTGATATCAGTTGAAAGTGATTGATATAATCAACCACACTTTGATACCAATTGAAGGTGAGGTTAGATTTTAATGTTACTCTAGAGGGGGGTGAATAGAGTATTAAAACTTTTTCACTTAATTTTATAGCGGAATTAAATTAGTGATACTTATATGTGTATTGAGTGAGTAATAAAAGAAAACACAAAGAGAGCACAAAGCACAACACACAGAAAATCATAACACAGAGGACACAAGAATTTTTACAGTAGTTCCCCAATAAACCTGGTTACGTCTACACTTCTACCACACTTGGTAGGATCCACTAGGTTTTTGATCAGGTGCCCTATCACCAAGGGGTTTTTGTTCAGGTGTCCACACACCAAGTGAGCTTTTGATCAGGTGCTCTAACCCAACCACAGGTTTTTGTTCAGGTGCCCTGCCACCAAGGGGTTAACTTTTGATGGGAGTTAAAACCCTATACAAGAGGGGATAGAAAGGGTTAGATGTTCTTCTCTGTCAATATTCTGAGAGAAGAGTAGTGGATTGATGATGATGTAAAGCTCCTCTGTCTGATTGAAATTTGTTTGACTGTAGATGGCTAGATCTTTCTCTTGAAAATAGATCTTCCTTTATCTTCCTGCTAGCTGATAAATCTGAGAGAAATGTTTCTCAGATCATTTGTTGCTCTTTTGAAGATCTGATCTTGCAGCAGAAACTGAGAGAATGATTTGTGTTGAAGTTGTTCTCAGTGAATGAGGGTGCTGCTTGAGGAAGAAGATGAAGATGATCTACTAAACTTTTTCTTTCTTCTTCCTGTATATTTTTCCCGACTGTTTTCCTCTTTCTCTTTCTTTTTCCTGTACAGCTATATGTGATATGATCTGTAATGCTTGTCGTGAAAACTGTGTATATTGATACTGTATATCTTCTTCCTTATTCTTTTGATACTCTCTGACTGATTTGAAATTCAAATCCCTTCATTTAAGGAATAAAATAATCTGAATAGATATTCTGGGAACTGCAAATCTGACACGTCGTTTATCTTTTTCCTTTTCCATGAACATGTCCTTTTCCAACAAATGTCAACGGCCTCTTTTTGAAATAGGAGAATAAATTAAAAGGAAATATATTATTCTTACTTATCTGGAAGAATAGAATCGTTGTTGTAGACGATCTGAGTTCAGAGAATGAAATAAGAATAATCTTTCTGAAATTCTGAACTGAAATAAGAATTCGTCGATCTCAAGAGTTTTGTCGATCTCAAGAATTTTCGTCGATCTCAAGAATTTCGTCGAACACAATGTTGAGTTTGTCGACCTCAACTGAATCTGGTTGGAAGAAATGAATTAGTTAAACTGAGAAGAACTTTCGTCGATCTGAACATCTGATACTTATTATTCGAACGCAGAGCTGAGTTCGTCGAACTGGCAAATTTGTCGACCGCTGAACTGAGCAAAATCGTCGACCGCTGATACTGAGTAAAATCGTCGACCGCTGAGCTGCTGAGACGCTGAGAGAGCGAATTTGTCGAACGCAGGAGCATGTCGTTCGTCGAACGCTGATTGCAAGCCGTTCGTCGAACGCAGAGAGCAAGCCATTCGTCGAACGCAGTATGGAGTTCGTCGAACACAGAAAACTTTTCTTTTCTTAAGTTCTATCAGCCTAAACTCTTGACCCATAAGACTATACATTGGGGTCAACTTGATCCTAATAACCAGATAGTGATCCTAGCCCAAATCAGTAATAGGGTTGTTCCAACACATTCAATTCCGCCATCTCCTTTGGCATTATACGGTACGATGAGCGTGACACAACTTTAGTACCTATCACCGGCTCAATAAAGAAGTCGATCTCTCGCAGAAGCGGAGCTCCAAGGAGATATTTTGGAAACACAACAACAAACTCTGATACGACTGGAACATCACTCAAAATGGGATTGGGCTCTAAAGCCTCCAACAACACGAAGATTAACTCCATGCCTTTCCGAACAGCCTTGACCACTTGGAGAGCAGACATTAGTATCTTGATCGATCCTCGCATACCAAAAAATAGAGCCACGCATTAGTTTTTTGCCCCAGTGTGTCTTTCGTCAGACTACAATCGATGCATGCCTGCTATTTCGACATCCAGTCCATGCCAAAGATCACATTAAACTCATATATCGACCACATTGATGCTTCTAAGCCAAAGTCATGACTTCCTATCCACACATTCACATAACAACTCCTATCTGCACTCAACTTGCACCCATTTGGCAGCACTACATCCAATCTATCTTTCAATATGAAAGAAGGCACTGTGATATGCAGTACAAGGTCCTCAAACAGAAGGAGTGAGATGCTCCAGTGTTAAAGAGAGCTCTCACCGGATAGTTAAGTATTAGCGCAAAGCCTAATACAAACAAGTAATCCCATTTAGGTCCTTCTTTCTTTGGACCCTTTTCATATCCAGTTCAAGAGATCTGGCAGTATTGATCAAGGTTAGAAAACCAAATATCATCGGGCCTGCTAGTAGCAGCCTCATGTCGCCTCACAGACCTTCATAGAACTTATTTGTTTTCTTCTCCTCGTCCTTCAGCATCTCTCCAGCATAGAAGCTAAGCCTAGTAAACTCATAGAACTAATCATTTACCGAATGATCGCCTTGAGTCAGACTCAGGAATTTTTTAGCAACATGATGCGCTGGGAAGAAGAAAAGTATCGTGTAGGAAAATCTCCGTGAACTCTTTCCACGAGATATCAGTAACTTCCTTTCCTATGAACTTATGTATTTCCACCTCTTCCCTGTAAGAGCCCACCCCGAGATGTTTATGATGAGACATCCGAGGTGGTCTTATGCCCAGAACTGCCGCCTTATGGTGACATCAACACACAGGTTAGTCGCCGGTGCAGGATGCCAATCCTGCTGGTAAGAACGATCAACCAGGCTAACATGAGAATAAGAAGCAAGTAATAAAGGCAAGTCCACAATCACACAAAAATGTATATATTAAAGATAACAATAGTCCATCAATGAGTACTAAAAGAAAGAGTAAGAGCTTATTACCGGTACATGTCCAAAATATAAAGCACTCCCTTATGTATTATATGTAGTGTAACCCCAAGCTATACTAATCTATATGCTCCAAGATTACTTCCTGAGGTGCACATTATCATGTTAATGTCCTACAATTTTAGTTCTAGTTTTATCAAAAATCCAAGTGTTATTGATGGTCAAATCCATTGTTCTCATTTTTACTAAATGCAGACCAAGTTCAAATGTTGTGCATGACATATCTCCGATGAATCAACTATCAAAAATATGTGTCCAATTGATCTCTAATTTATTCCAGAGGTTCACCATTTCATCTAAATTGATTTACCAGATTATCATATATTTGTAATTTAATTTGGCCATAAAATAATATTTGATAATATAAATCATCCAAGTTTACACATGAAGTATTGAATTGTGATGTCCAACTGTTACAAGAAGATTACCAGATGTTTATTATAACATAAAAATAGGCCTAATAGAGAATCATAATTTTCCAGAATAATATGATCATTAAAAGCCCATAAATACATTATGAAGAAATTATAATATTGAACATGAACTATATTATTTATTCAACCAAAAATTCAAAATAATTTTCCAGAGGTATATATTGCTCTAACAATTAACTAACCAGAATATTCGAATTTTCCAGGTTATTCTAACCTTGATTATTTCCTAAATTCACATGTGAGAAAAATCCAAATAAATGCAAAACTCAGAGAACATGTTTTTCCAAAATTCTTAATAATTTCCATAGATAAATATTACTCTAATAAGTGACTATCAAGAATATTGGGATTTTCCAGGTTAATTTAGCCATGATTATTTCCTAAATGCACATGTGAGGTAAATCCAAATGAATATAAAAATTAGAGAAAAAGAAGTTCAATAATTCTCATTAAATTTCTATAGGTGTTTTATGACCTAATAACATAAATGACAGTGATTTTGGATTTTTCCTAACTGATTTGGTCACAAATATTTTATTAACTTAAATGTGTGACAAATGAAATATTTACTTAAACTATAGGAAATATGTTCCAAAAATTCTCATTAATTTTCTATAGGTTCATTATGTTTTTATTTTGATCATAAACATTTCACATATATATAAATGTGACAAATGCATCTAAAAGCATTTCACTAGAAAAATCATACAAAAAAATTTCATTAAATTCTTAGAGATGCTTCTTGACCTAACTAACCAAGTGACAGAGAATTGATATTTTCCTAAATGATTTAGTCATATTTATTTCATTCATTTCAAAGTGTGACATACATATTATAAATGAAATATTTAAGGAATCTAAGTCCATAAATCTCAAATTCTCCAATGGTGATATATTCCACCATAATACATGCATGATCAAAATCTTGTTGACATACACCAAGCCATTTAGAAAAAATACACCAAATACACATTTGTGCTAAATGCACCCCATTTCCAAACATACAAGGTTCATGCAAAAGGGATTTACTCACATGAAGAAAGCCAAATGGTCCAAATTGTTTACCAATGGAATATAGTGATCTATATTATAATCTACGAGAGATTTGGCTCACTTTGAGGTTGTTTAGCCATGTATATCACCTATACTAGCTTAATTAAATGTTTGCATAAATTATAGAAAAATTTTCCCCAAAAATTTTTATTTTTGAATGGGAACTCTATGTTGAAAATGTTGAAGTGGAAGTTAGTGGATGTTGGTGGTCTGGGAGGGAGGTCGCGCAGTCTGGCAAATCACGCAGTCTTGCGGTCTCCCTCTGCGTTCTGATCTCTCTGGTCTAGCCGCAGGTCTCTTCGGTGTGATCGATGTTCTTCTGTTCAAGGTGCCGAGGTGAGGCCGCGCGGTCTGGTCATGTGACCGCGTGGCGGAGCAGGTCTCTGCATGGTGATACCGCGCGGTCTGGTTTGCGTGACCGCGTGGTACGGGCAGTCTGGTCTGGTGGCTGTCCGGTCTCTTGGTGGTGTGCGCGGACTAAGGTATTCTTAGTCGGGCGGTCTCCGGTGTGTGTTCGCAGAGCTGGTCCTTCGGCGATCAGCTGGTATATGCGGTCACTGGTGTTTGGTTGACTTGGCAGGCTGTTTCCCTAGTCGGCCTGGTGTGTTCGTGGTCTCTGGAGGAGGTCGGTTGGCGAACACTGGTGGTGGGCGGCTTCTTGGAGGAGTGGTGATCTCCTTGTCTATGTTGAAGCTGGCGAGCTCACTACGCAGAATGATCTTTTACTGATCGCGCGGGTTGACCGGTCTGGTCGCGCGATCAAGGGTAGTGACCCTATCTCATAGGGTGGTTACTGGATCAGGTCTCACACCTATAAATAGGAGCCACTGTAGCAGCAAAATAATCGCACCAAGTGTAAGCAGAGCTCGCGGCTAGTTCTTGCGGTCTTATTTCTTGTGACCGGACGGTTTTGCTGATTGAACTTCTTTTGTGCAGTTTCTGTGGATTGTGCAGGTAGTAGCGGTCACCTCCTCTTCTGAAGGTGTCCGAGCGGTCTCGCGGCTTGCAGTGCGGGTTGCTGGAGTTCAGGAGGATTAGTGGCAGGTCCCAGTGTTCTCAGTTGGTGTTGTTCAAGTTACAGGAAGAAAGTTCGGGCGGTCTCATTTCCTAGTCGCGCGAACTCGCAAGTCGGGCGGTCAGGCGGTCTCAGGATTTCAGACCGCTGGTTATCTTTCAGCATTGTATTTTCTCTTGTTTTTGTGTACTGGCAAAATCATGTCTCGCCATGTATACATCGCCTTGTAATGAAGTTTTCTGCTAGCATCAATAAAGATTGAAGTTGTTTTTCATGTGCTTCTGGTTGTTGGCTTGGACCTTGAGTTATACTATTCCTGCTCACTCCTAGATCTACGAAAAATTTCATATGGTATCAGAGCTAGGTTGGAGTGGATAGAGTAGTGATTAACTCAAAGTTGTCATCGCCTTTGTGAAGAAGGAACCAGTGGTAGAGCCATGGAAGCAAGAGGTCTTGGGATTGAGATGCTCAACTCGACTAACTTCAAAAAGTGGAAGTCGTGTATGCAGAGTTATCTTCTGGGTGAGGACCTCTGGGAGGTTGTTGGAGGAGATAACACGGAGGAAGTTGTCCCAATTGGAGACAATGGTCATGAGGTGAGGAACTGGAGGCGGATCAATGCCAAAGCAGAGTTCGCTCTGAAAACGGCAATATCACCTGACCTATTCGATCACATCTTGGGGTGTGGATCGGCTGCAGAAATCTGGAGAGCCCTGGATGGGCTGTTTAACAAGAAGAATATGGCAAGACTTCAATTTCTGGAGAATGAGCTGGCTAGGTCGGCTCAGGGTGATCTCTCTATCTCTACATTCTTCCTGAAGATGAAGAACCTGTGCGCTGAGATTTCAGCTCTGGATCCTGATGAGCCAATTTCTGAGGCAAAGCTGAAGAGGCACATCATCTGTGGCTTGCGGAAGGAGTATATGGCCTTTGTGACGTCGGTGCAGGGTTGGGCAAATCAGCCGTCTCTGCTGGAGCTGGAAAATCTGCTTGCTTCGCAGGAGAGTCTGGCAAGGAAGATGGCGGGGGTGTCCGTGTCTGGGGGAGATGGCGAGGTTCTCTTCACAGGAAAGAAGAAGAAGTAGGATAAGAAGAAGAAGACCGATGAAGGCAATGGGCCTTCAACTTCTGGACAGCAGGAGAGGGGCTATGCTCCCAAGGCTGAAGGGAAGAAGAAGGGGGAAGGTCCCAAGTGCTTCAGATGTGGGAAGCTTGGTCACATAAGGAAGGATTGTCGGGTGAATCTTCAGTCGGGGCATGCTGCTGCAGGGAAGGAGGAAGCTGAGGCCAGGCAGAATGATGGAGGATGGGGAGGAGCCTTCTCGGCTTCTGTTGGAGCTGCGACTCTTATCAACTATCAGGAGGACTGGATCGTGGACTCGGGGTGTGGTCATCACCTCACCGGGGACGAGTCGAAGCTTACTTCAGCGCAGTGATAGAGGGCCACTGACTTTGAAGAGTGTCTACCATGTGCCCAGAATGAGGAAAAACCTCTTCTCCGTGACCAACGATGTAGACGCTGGGTATCACGTTCTGTTTGGCCCAACAGAAGTAAAGTTTCTTCAAAACTTTGAGGCGGTGAAGGCCGAGGTTGTTCATGTCGGGAGAAGGGCAAAAGACTTGTTCGTTTTATCGACAAGTTCTTATGTCGACAAGATGAGGACGAATGATAGTGCCGTCATATGGCATGAGAGGTTAGGGCATGTAGGGATGGACAAGCTGAAGGCTATGGCGGTGAAAAGTCTGGTCAAGGGCCTGCCTAGTCTATCTTCCTACGGTGACGGTCACATTTGCGCGGGATGTCAGTTCGGCAAGTCTCATCGACTGCCATTTGATAAGTCGCAGATAAGGAGTAGTGTGCCGTTGGAGTGCATCCACGGTGACTTGATGGGACCGACTGCTACCCAAGCCTTGGAGGCAGCAGGTATATGCTGGTGTTGATCGATGATTACACCAGATATGTTTGGGTTTATTTCTTAAAGGAGAAGGCGGAGGCGTTTGCCAAGTTTGTAGCGTTCAAGGAGCGTGTGGAGGGTCGGCTAAGCCTGCGGGTCAAGAAGCTGAGAACTGACAACGGGGGGGAGTTCACCTCTGGTGAGATCTCTAGTTTTTGCAGGAAGGCGGGCATCCGGAGGGAGCTTACTTGTGTGCATACTCCACAACAAAATGAAGTTGCAGAGCAGAAGATCCGTTATCTGATGGAGACCTGCAAGTGTTGGATGCATGCCAAGAGTATCCCAAAGTCCTTCTAGGCAGAGGGAATGTCTTGGTCTGCCTACGTCATCAACAGGATGCCTCTCAGTCCCATCAACATGTTGACCCCGCATGAGATGATGTACAAAGAAAAGCCAAGTGTGGCACACCTTCGGATGTTTGGTCCCACCTTCTATGTGCACGTTCCAGATGCGCTTTAGATGAAGCTAGATGCGAAAGCAAGGAAGCTGGTCTTCGTGGGATATGATGATCGGAAGAAGGGCTAGAAGTGCATGGACCCAGAGATGCAAAGATTTGTTGTATCTCGCAACATCGTGTTTGACGAGGTGACGTCTTACAAGGGAAGTTCTGGTGTTGAACAACCAGAAAGCAGGGTGGAGGAGGAGGAGAGAGCTGTGGAAAATCTTCAGGTGGAGCTGCCCATGTCACCAGGTGGTCCATCTAATTCTAGTTCTGTGACGGAGGCTTCTGGATCAGGAAGCAGGGTGAGCAATGCTCCCAGTACGTCTGGAAGGGGAGCTAGGGAAGAAGCAGCTGAGGATGTTGCGAGTCAGGGGAAGGAGTTGAGGAGATTGAAGCGAACAATCATTGTCCCTGATCGTTATACAGGAGGAAACATGGTGAGCTTTGTCTCATGTTTCTTTGCTGGTCCCCTGGATGAGCGGGAACCAGTGAGCTTTGAGAAGGCCAAAGGCGTGGAACAGTGGGATTCGACTATGCAGGAAGAGATGAACGCTCTTGAGAAGAATGAGACTTGGTCACTGGTGCCCAAGCCCAAGGGTATCACCCCTGTGACATGCAAGTGGGTCTACAAGCTCAAGAAGAAGGCGGATGGTAGTATCGAGCGATACAAGGCTCGCATTGTGGCTCGGTGATTCTCGCAGCAATACGGTGAAGACTATGAAGAGACATTCAGTCCGGTGGCAAAAATGACTTCAGTTCGGTTTGTGATTGCCTTAGCGACATTTTGGGGATGGGAGATTTGGCAGCTCGACGTAAAGAATGTCTTCTTGTACGGCGAGATTGACAAAGATATCTTCATGGTGCAGACGCTAGGTTTCATATCTGAATATTTTTTGGACTATGTCTGTAAGCTGAAGAAGGCCCTGTATGGGTTAAAGCAAGCATCGAGGGCGTGGTACGGGAAGATTGCAGAATATCTCTTATTCTATAGATTCATTGCTTCAGACTCTGACTCAAGCTTGTTCGTCAAGAAGAGTGGGGATCTTCAAGTCATCGTGCTGCTTTACGTCGACGATATGATCGTGATGGGGAATTCGAAGGAGGAAGTAGCAAAGCTTCGGGCTGAGCTATCCATTAGGTTTGAGATGAAGGACTTGGGTGAACTTCACCATTTCTTTTGACTCAAAGTGCAGAGGAAGGGAAGTGGAGTGCTGGTGTCCCAGGCTAGATATGCGGAGCGAATCGTGGAGCGATTCGGCATGAAGGAAGGAAAATGCAAGGCCTTAAAACTTCGGAAGGATGAGGGGAGGATTCTGGAAGATCCGATCGTGTTCCGAGCTCTGGTTGGGAGCTTGATTTATCTGACGATCACTAGGCCGGATATTGCATATGCAGTTGGCAGGGTGAGTCGTTATATGGCGGAACCACGGATGCCTCATCTACTAGCTGCCAAGAATATTTTGAAGTATGTCAAGGCGACTTCAGATATGGGTCACCTTTACAGGAGGGATGCGGGCTTCGAGGTGCATGGGTACTTGGATGCTGATTATGGGGGAGATTCGGATGATCGGAAGTCGACGTTTGGATACATCTTCATGGCGGGCCCCACGGCTATATCATGGTGCAGCAAAAAGCAGGACTTCGTGTCTGACTCCACCACGGAACCGGAATACAAGGCTTCGGCCTTGGCAGCTCAAGAAGCCATCTGGCTTAGGAGGTTGGTGGGAGATGTCCATAAGGAAGTTTGGAGTCCGACTCTGCTCCGCGGCGACAATGAGAGTGCTCTCAAACTGGTTACTAATCCAGTTTGTCACGCGAGGACCAAGCATATCGAGATCGAGCATCATTTCATTCGTGAGAAGGTGTTGGAGGGGTCTCTTTCAGTCGAGCATGTTCGGAGTCAAGACAACACTGCTGACATATTCGCAAAGGCGCTGGCGAAGGGGCCGTTCACTCAGCTAAGGAGTTTACTTGGGCTGTTTTCAACTTCCCACTTCAAGGGGGAGTGTTGAAAATGTTGAAGTGGAAGTTAGTGGAAGTTGGCGGTCTGGGAGGGAGGTCGCGCGGTCTGGAAAACCACGCGGTCTTGCGGTCTCCCTCTGCAGTCTGATCTCTCTGGTCTAGTCGTAGGTCTCTTTGACGTGATCGTTGTTCTTCTGTCCAAGGTGCCGAGGTGAGGCCGCGCAGTCTGGTCGTGTGACCGCGTGGCGGAGCAGGTCTCTGTATGGTGAGACCGCGCGTTCTGGTTTGCGTGACCGTATGGTACGGGCAGTCCGGTCTGGTGGATGTCTGGTCAATTGGTGGTGCGCGCGGACAAAGGTATTCTTAGTCGCGCGGTCTCCGGTGTGTGTTCGCATAGATGGTCCTTCGGCGATCAGCTGGTATATGCGGTCACTGGTGTTTGGTCGACTTAGCGGGCTGTTGCCCTAGTCGGCCTGGTGTGTTCGCGGTCTCTGGAGGAGGTCGGTTGGTGAGCACTGGTGGTGGGCAGCTTCTTAGAGGAGTGGCGATCTCCTTGTCTATGTTGAAGTTGGCGAGCTCACTAAGCAGAATGATCTTTTGTTGATCGCGCGGGTTGACCGGTCTGGTCGCGCGATCAAGGGTGGTGAACCTATCTCATAGGGTGGTGACTGGATCAGGTCTCACGCCTATAAATAGGAGCCATTGTAGCAGCAAAATAATTTCACCAAGTGTAAGCAGAGCTCGCGGCTAGTTCTTGCGGTCTCATTTCTTGTGACCGGTCAGTTTTGCTGATTGAACTTCTTTTGTGCAGCTTCTGTGGATTGTGCGGGTAGCAGCGGTCACCTCATCTTCTGAAGGTGTTCAGGCGGTCTCGCGGCTTGCAGTGCGGGTTGCTGGAGTTCAGGAGGATCAGTGTCAGGTCGCGGTGTTCTCAGTTGGTGTTGTTCAAGTCGCAGGCAGGCAGTTCGGGCGGTCTTGTTTCTTAGTCGCGTGAACTCGCAAGTCGGGCGGTCATGCAGTCTCAAGATTTCAGACCGCTGGTTATCATTCAGCATTGTATTTTCTCTTGTTTTTTGTGTACTGGCGAAATCATGTCTCGTCATGTATACCTCGCCTTGTAATGAAGTTTTCTGCTAGCATCAATAAAGATTGAAGTTGTTTTTCATGTGCTTCTGGTTGTTGGCTTGGACCTTGAGTTATACTATTCCTGCTCACTCCTAGATCTATGGAAAATTTCACACTCTATCTAGGTACCATTCAAGCATGGCATCGCGAACAAACAGCACGATGCGAGTAAACTTTAACCTCATCCCGATCACATAGACGAGCTCACAGGGTTATCACCACAGCCCCCATGGCCATTCTCAATCATACCACGCGATCTCAAGGACTAATGGCGATAGCGTCAGTGCTAGCACTAGCACTAGCGCTAGCTACAGAACTCTGTTCTATCAGCTCTTTCGGGTATTTTCTGGAGATCACCTCCAGAACTCCCTACAGCACATCACATCACCCAGAACCTGAAAACAGTCATACATACTCAGAGTCTTCTCCGAAATGCAATGAGCATCACCAATCCAGACCTACCTATCCAGATGGGCTTTACACAGTATGCTAATGTCCGTACCACGATCCGGACTCTATATGCAATCTCTACGGGGATAAACCATATCGACCCGTCGGAAGAAACCTATGGACTAATTAGTGGAAATCTTCCTGCTACTATGCAAATCAAAGGACTAACAGTCCAGAGATTAAGGAGGAGAATCGTTACCCTTGGTGCTCGTTTTGGTTCCATAGGGTTAGGCTTCCTCTCCACGGATCCAACGATGGCACACACGCGCAAGAGATCTCCTACCCAAACTTGCACTAGCCAAAACTGACCTCCTTCCTCTCCCTGACCTCTCTATTTTCCTTTGAAGAGAGTCCACGTGAGAAACTAAGAAAAATCCATGAATTTGTCGGCTATATATAGAAAAATGCTACCGCCGATGCTACCACCTAACGCAGGCTATAAGATCCCTCTCCCGCACCAGGAGAGTTCCCGGATCTTATGCCCAGAATCGCCGCCTTACGATGACGCCAACACACGAGTTAGCCGCCTCCGCAAGACGTCGATCCTACCGGCAAGAACAATCAACAAGGCCAACAAAAGATAAGAAGAAAAACTAGGTAAACTAAACCAAGTCCACAATCACATACTTATATATATGTCAAAATAGTATACAAGTCCATCAATGAGTACAATAAATGAAAGAGAGTAAGGGCTTAAGCCCGATACATAACCAAATGAAATACAATAAAGTAACTCTCTCTCTCTCTCTCTCTCAACAATTCTATGTCGAAGCTAAACACTCTCATCATCTAGCACCTATCTCATAGTGGAAATAATGCGCAGCACCTGCTCCTCAGTTCATATCACCTCGTCCGGCTGGTCGTCCTAGTGATCTATCTCCTCGGGCTCCTACGGTCACAACCGACCATTAGTCATAAAGACTAAGCCAATTTTGTCCCCGCCTCCCCCCGCGACTCCTAGGCACCGGGCGGGAGGAAGAAGCGGAGGACAACAAGGGGTAATAACAAATGCAGGTGAGAAGGGAATCTATACTAGCAAGTATATACAAAACAAGGTAAACTATACTAGCAGATATATACGAGCAGTAAGTGAAGTAGTAAACAAACAGTAAGTAAAGCAGTAAGTAAGCAGTAAGTAAGTAATGCAGTTTATGCAAGTTATCATAACCCGAGCCTCCATCTCGCAGGACCAACCCCTTCTTGATAAACAACTTCTCGAGCCTCCAGCTCGCAGGACCAACTCATCCTGATATACAAATTCCCGAGCCTCCAGCTCGCAGGACTAACCCATCCTGATATACAACTTCCCATCCCTTAACTCGGAATGAAGTTTAACATATCTCATGATCATTTAGTTAGACTACTTTTGTCTAATTTTCATTATACTTAGAAGTTTAGGGTGAATCTTGGACTTTTCGAGGTTTACCCGGTGAAGGACTCGCAGCGGTACTAGGGAATGCGATGGGCTGAAGCCCAAATCCCCTTTTCCAAGATACTTACTCTTATTGGTGGCTTCCCCATTCTAAAGACCCACTCTCCTTATTACTTTTTATGACTTAGATGCTTTATGACTTATCCTTTACCCTATTTCTAAGCAAACGTTCTCTTGAACTATGCTCAACACCTAAGATCTCTCATCCTCTAAGTGGTGTAGACCTTTGTATAATTCTCAATATTCCTAATCACACTCTAAAGATATAACATGAACACTTTACCATGCTGTGTGATTACTATGCTCTCATAATGTAATCATTGCCCCTTTATGTATAGTTTGACATGAATCTAAATCACTCCCTAACTATAGTACTAATATACTCCAAAAATTATGTTACTTCTAGGGGTTAATGTAAATGATATGTTACTGTTATAATCCAAATCTCACTGATTTTCTAGGTGATCTTGCTGGTCAAATCATCACATTAAGTTTTTATAATTACAGACCAAAATGAGATTTAACTAGATTTGATTCTTATGATGCAATCTTGACCATATCATATCCAAATGAGTTCCAATTTTACCATATGTTCATAACGGATAAATTAAGAGTTGACCAGAGTTTTGACATAATCCAAAATAATTTGACCTCTATTTAAAATTCATTAATCAATTGACATCTTCTAAATTACAAAAGTACCATGCCAGTAATTTAAATCTTGCTAATAAAATTTCAAGATGTGATAGATGACATAATAACATGATTTCCAAAATTCCATAATTTTTCAGCGGATTTATAATCATAATTTCCATTTAAAATAAAAGGGATGAAAATGTAACTTTACACATCAAGGAATAAAAGGGATTTATAATCATAATTTCCAAAAATTCTGAGAAAATTACTATAGCACTGTAATGACCTAAGAACATCCTATCCAGAGTTTCATAATTTTCTAGGAATATTTGAACATAGATATTTCATAAAGTAAGAAGTGTGATAAACTGAATATATGAAATTTTACCATGCATGATATATCCAAAAATTCTACTAAAAATTTCAGAGGTTTATAATTAGATTCCTAATGATTTTCCAGAGTTTTAAAAATTTCTCAAACATTTTGCTCACTAAAATTTCAGTTATTTAACTATGTGACCTATGATAAATTTGATAATTTCTAAAGAAATAATCTCTGAATTTTTTTACAAAAATGTGCAGAGATTCTAAATGGTATAACAAGTGATTCTCGAGAGTTTCAAAATTTCTCACAAGGTATTAGCCATGAACATTTCACAAATACATAAATCATATTTATCATAAATGTGATGTATTATGCCATAAAGAGGGGGTGACCAAAATTTCAGAAGCTAACACTAAGCCATATGTGCTAAATACACAAAATATCCCTTTTGGCTATTGGCACACCATAACACATTTTAGGCAAAGACATGCAAGTGGAATTACCCTACATGCAGAGGTCGAATTGCTCTCAAATTTTAACCACGGTCTAATAATGGCCTAATAAGCATGACACCCAAATTTGGGGTCATTTGGAGGTGCCTATCTCCTTAAATCACATTAACAATCCCCCCGCCATTTTCGGGTTTCGGACAAGAACATCAAAAATGGCAGTGCGATCCACTAGAGTTTACAGCAAATTAAAAGGGAAGAGAGGGGGAATACTAGCACGAGGGGAGAGGAGGAGAAACCGGATCTTCATGTGGCTTGAGATTGAGGAGAGCTCGGAATCGCTATGGCCGACCACCTCCATTAGAGAACCTTGCCGGTCTCCCAATTCTGCATCATTTCCTTCACTTCAAAGTTCCATCCGGACTCCTTTCAGGCTTCTAAAGATGATGGAAGGGTCAAATTGACATGGGGAGGGCTGTATAAGGATTTTTGAATAAGGGGAGTTCGGGTTCACTTTGGTTGCTCCTCCTAGCTACCACATGGCTCCAATTCAGCCCAAATTTGGCTGGGTATTCATTGAGGAGGTCGGGCATGACTTTGGGCGGAGGAATGGAGTGCAAAATGTCTTCCATTCCTCAAATTCTTCTTGGCTTTAATGGAGGTTTGGGGAAAAGTCCACTCTACCCCTTTGCATGTCATCCCTTTCCAATTTTAGGGGGCATGGCTGGTAATTGGACTCTTGGGCTACTGAATGGGCTTGGATTGAGGCCTTGGCCCAATTGAATTTGGTTTGGGCTTCTAATTTCTTCATTTAGGCCTAAAGATGACCATGGTTGACCTTGATGTTGACTTGGTCAATTGGGTGGGTTGACTGGTCCAAAATGTTTACCTTGAGTCCCTTGACACCCCCCAATATTAATTGTGTCATGGTGATGCCCCCAATTGGGCCAATTTAGCCAATAGGTATAATTTTGACTAAAATTGGGGATAGTTGACTTTAGTCAATCTGGTCCAATTGATGATCTCATGATGGGGCTTTTGGGTCAATTGGGTCCCCCGTGATGTTCTAAGACTGGGGATGAAATCAATTTCATGTTTTAGGGGTCAATTGAACCTATTGATGAAGGATTGACTTATGTTGACCTAAGTTTGACTTTCGTCAAATTGTACCAATTGATGACCCCATGATGGGGCTTTTGGGTCCATAGCACTCCTGTAGAGCTTTACCATCTAGTTGTGGGGTCAATTTGATCATATCAAGTCTAATTGACCCAATTGTGTTGAATTTGCCTATGTTAACCTATTCTGACCTAAGGTTGATTTGGTCAAATTGGCCAAACTTGGTGACCCTATGATAGGGCTTTTGGTTCACTTGGGCCTCTTTCAGGGTTAGGGACCTATTGGTAAGTCCAATTTGAGTTGGTGAGTCCAATTTGAAGTAGATTGGCCTAGGTTGACTTGTGCACTTTTGGGGTGCTTATAGCAATTTTCCTAAGTTCAGATTGACCTAGGTTCATACCATGAACACTACTCACAGCTCCAACCCTGACTCTAACCCAAGGGTTCTAGAAGGAATGAGGATGTTACAAATCCCAATAAACAAAAAAATAATTTCGTCCCCGAAATTCAAGTTTGGGTCTACGGGGTTCCATGCTCAATGAAGATGAAAAGTCTCAAGATGGTCTATAATGATATCACAAGACTATCTGGTAATTGTTATATAATCACATTATCAATATTTCAACATATCCATCTTTCAACTTATATTCCAAGGTTCCACTTTGTGAAGAAAGTATCAAAATGTGTAACCATAAATTCCAACAAAATTTCCAAAAGTTCATATTGTTATCAAAAGTCCATGCACAAGTTTATATGGACTTTCTGTATTAATAATTCAAGTTATGAGTTTCCTAAGTTATAACCCCAAACACTACATTGTGATGGAAGTACCATATATATATGGACATAAATTCCAGGAAAATTATTAGAGGTGTATAATATTATCACAAGGTTATGTCTAGATTTCTAGAATATTCCAGTGTCAACTATTCCAGATATGAATATTCTAAATTATAACTCCAAATTGCACATTGTGAATGAACTATGAAGTTTACTCAGAGATTGAATCAAATAAAACTTCCATAGCTTCATACTGATATAAAAGGACTTTGTACAAAATTTCATAACATTTCAATATCAATAATTCAGGGAATTAACTTCTCAAGCTATGAGTCCAAATACCGCTTTGTGAAGGAAGCTTGTTATTTACCCGAGGATTAATTCTAATAAAATTTCCAAAGCTCTCTACTGATATGAAAAGTCTATATACAAAAATTCACAACGTTTCAGTGAGATTCGACCCTATATTTACTCACTTGGGGTCTATGTGACCAAAACATGTGAAGTCAACTTTCCTAGGGAAACTAACCCCAAGGTTAATGATTTTCACTATAGAGTATTGTATTATGATCCTAAGTGCATGGTTTAAACTTCATAAAAGTTGACCAAAGGAAAACCCTTAAACTCTAATGTAAACCTAGTATTACATGGTGGTGTTATATGCACACCAAACTTTCCTTACACTTGTATGTGAAATAACCTATTGTGTAGAGGTCCAACTGACCTGAAGTTTTAACCATGGACTATTATTTGCATAACCAACCTCCCAAAGGAGCTTTGGTGTGATTTGAGTCCAAATCACTCATATTATACAGCAAATTTTTTTTATTAAATTTCTACTAAAACCTTAGATAAACGTGCCCCAACAATTCTGATCTTTGGGCATATAGTAGATCTAGGGTGCCTACACACATGGTTAAATTATTCGCCTCGTATCATTTAATATGGAAGAGTTATTCACATTTTAAGGTATGTCCTTCACTACGACCAGCCTTACTAAATCTGACCTACTGAGAATTGCAGGGTTCCAAATGGTGTGATCTCACTTTCTAAAGATAGTAGACACAAATGCCTACAAAAGTTATCTCAGCCTACTACTCATTTTATGGCCTTTAAGGGCCTCAAAATTGGAGAGCAAAAGGTCTATTTTACTAGGGTAAAAATAACCAATTGGTGCGGCCTAAGTAAAGGTTTTTCTATCGATCATTTAAATATAGTTCTACTACATTGCTCAGAAATTTAGAATTCTCTCGAAGTCTTATACAACCATTCTTGATTTCAAGAGTCGCATGCAAATATATTTAGGCGACCTGATTTATATCTTCGAAGACTCCGTTTACTATTTTCTTTGTTTTACTTACCCGTACAATCCTTAGAGAAATAAGGGGGTGAATAATCATTCTCGAAAGGCTCTTATTCCGATTGTGAATTTATAACAATCACAACATAACATTAATACTTCACATTTCTTAAGATAAAGAAATTTTCAAGAATCTCGACTTCTAAGGAGGGTTGATCACCCAACTGATTATGCATTCTTCGGATTCTCTTCTTCGGCCGAGTAACGTTTGGATAATTTAAAATCGCCCATATTTGTGATGAACATTTCCACCATTAAAGTCTAGGAAACCCATGTTGGTACTTGACTAGGCCAATAAACAAAAGGATTAGTCCCCACGCATTTTGGGCTAATTTTCTTTGGTATCATTAGGATATATTCGTCCTAGATATGCACTCAATCCTTAGGGTATCCAACCCTAGACTTATAGTCTCATGCTGAGACCTATTGATATTCCACGTACTTTAAGATCTTCGTGGTTACTAATTTTCACACCCTTCTCAAGGGTATATATGCAGCCCCAAGATGAGAATTTTCTAAACACCAATCCTTATTCGACTGAACACAAATCCTTATCCGACTTCTGGTATTTGTCACGATGATTGGTTCGATGCAACCTAGTTGTTGGTTTGGAGATTAACTTACGAGTCTCTTGTAATTTCTCTAATGGATTTCATCTACCAGTCTCTTGAGGCGATCCTATCCATTGGGTAAGAAGTGATAATCTCACTTGGTAGGAGAATTAGGGACATCGAAGTTTAAGCCTTAAGCAACTACTTCCCTATAAGGTTCTTCTCCTTGTCACTTTGGGTTTCATCATGCCTTAATCAGTCTATGTCGGTTTTGGATTAGTATATGCTATGAAATCATCTTGGTGCGTCAAACTAGAATGATGTCCTAGTTGGGTTGGACTAACTCATTGATTAATGGACTATTTTGTGTGATTTTTACACATGGGCACACCACTGCTTCTGCTGCTAATTTGTCCTAAAACTAATTCGACCTGGGGAGTCCTGTAACGCCCCGGGTTTTTTTCTTATAATTATTTTATTTAAAACATATGGAATTTATGATAATTATTCGCAAGCGAGATTTAATTTAGGGTGTCGATGCGTAGGGGCGTTATCTTTCGAGATCGTCGTCGTCCGGCGAGTTAATCCTTGATTGAGTCATCTATGCGGTTATGTTTTTATATAGGTAAGTTTATAAGTAAATAGGCTTATATAGTTATAGATATAAATGTTTAGATATAGAAGTTTATAAGTAGGAAAATTATATAAGTGTGTATATGTATTTGCATTTGTGCTAGGGGTTGTATAAGGGTTTATGTTGGTGCGTATAGTGGCGTATAAAGATTTATACAAACATAAATACAACATATATATGTATGCGTATATGCGTATAAGATTTGGGATACATTAGGCTTTATGTTTATATGCGGGTGGTTGTACAAGTATACATAAGTTTTACGCTTATAAACTTCCTATATATATATATATATAAATATAAGTTATTTTTTTTATATATAAAGAAAAAAAAGAGTTTATTAATATATAAACATACATATATTATAACTAAACCCACCCCCCCTCCCATCCATTCTCTCCTTCTCCCCGTGCCCCGATAACCCTCCTCCCCTTTTTTTAGCGATTTCTTCTTCTGCCGAGGGTGCTGGTAGAGGCGACCTAGGGCTTCGTCGGTGGCGCCGGAGGTCGGGGGCTTGGCCGTCGGAGTGGTCTCGGGAGGTCGTCGGGCCTTTCTTTCGTCGCCGGGGGCAGCCTTTTAGGTCGGCTTTCGTCGGTCTTGCCGCGATCCGGCGAGTCGTCAATCGAATCCAGGCAAGAAAACCTTTCCTCCCTCCCTCCTTCTCTTTTTTCTGGATCTCTAAGCTCAGAAGTTTTAATTTGTTGCCAAGATCGTTGGATCATATTAGGGGCTGCTCTTTGTTTTTCATTCCCTAATGGGGGTTGTTGATTCTTAGCTTGGGCTGCTGTCTTTAGCTTGGGTTGTTGTTGTTTCTTAGCTTGGTATGCTGTTAGTTGGGTTGCTATGTTGATTCCTGTTAGTATGCTGTTAGTTGGGCTGCTCCTGATTTGATCTTGTGGCAAAGATCTGGGTTCTTACCCTTGATTTATATGTTTGATTCTTACAAAATTGGGAGGCATGTACTTGATCGTTGATTGCAAAAAAAACTGGGAGCATGGGTTTGTTTTGTCCTTCTAAAAATCTGGAGTTATTCTTGTTGTTTGCTAAACCTAGATTGAATAGACCATTTCTTGATCGAAATTGTGGTTAACCGGGACTCTTGGCTAATCTTGATTTTTCTTTTGGTGTTCCTCTAAACCTGGTCTTAAGTTGGTTAATACTTAATCAACCCAAGGCTAATCTTGTTTATTTAAGTTCGCACTGGTCTTATAAAAGTGGAAATTTGGATCCCTCTAAGCTTGTTTTAATCGGTTGGATCGTCCATCTGGGGTAAGTTCTGCATAGTTCATCCTTTGGAGGCTCGGTTAGGCTGCTTATATATATGAATTCATTTTAGGCTGCTGCAGTTAAATCTCTACTTAGGGGGTGTTAATCTCTTTGGGCTGCTATATTTATGTTTTCCCCTTTTATGTTGAGGGGGCTGCTATGTATTTAATCCTCTTTTTTCTTGTTGAGGGGGGGCTGCTGTATATATATAACTCTCCTATTCTTATTGGGGGGCTGCCTCTTATGCTTTTGTATGGTGGCTGTTTCATATATTGCTCATTTGGGGCTGTCTGGTTTATACTTTGTTCAGGGGGATGCTCCTCAAGTACTGTTGATGGGGGATGCTGGTTGTATATATCCTCTAATTGGGGCTGCTGTAATTATGATCCTACCTATTAGGTTATGTGTGGTGTTCCTCTTGGTTGTTGGCAAGGTTCCTTATAGTTTCTTTGTGCCTGTCTTCCCCTTGATTTACCATGGCAGCTTTTGATATATCTTATTTTTTCCCTTGTTCCCCCTAATTTGAACACTTAATATATAAACCTCTGCGCCTATACGCTAGGAAATTTTCTTGGTATAACCTTAAGTAAATTACCGATTCGTAAATTTTCTGGGTTTAAGTTTGATGGCTAGGTATTTACTTAGGTTTATGCAAAGTTAGATTTCCTAGGCTATATGCTAGAGGTTTCGTCTCGTGGGGAAGTTGTGCATGTCAGCTATTGGTTTTATGCGAGGTTTCTCCTTGGTCTTTATGTTATTGGTTAAATCTTGGACTTATCTGTTTAGTTAAGCATAAGTGGTCTTGCTCGGTAAATCTCTAAATCCTGCACTATTCTTTTGTTGGCTATGTTCTGATGGTCTAGCCGGTTAAATTCCCTGGGATTTTGTTTCCTAATTCCCGACGGGTACGGGGAATTAGATGCTAAACTCCCTGGGAATTTCTTTTGCTAGTTCTCGATGACACAACGAAATCATTTATTGCTAATGTGGATAGTTGGGTGGTTGCATTTTGGGTTTCAAGCTCTTCACCCGTTCCAATTATTGAAACTTTCATTCTTACAGAAAAGTGATCATTTATGGTGTCTTGTCGTGCCCAATTCATTGCACGGTTTCGAGAAGTTCGTTGGGAGTCAAGTTTGGACTCACCAAGTGTTTTCAAATGAATCGTTTAGTAGTGTTCATTTCTTTGTGACCCTATCCTTAGGGTGTTATGGTGCTGGTATCTCGGGTTACGTCCCGTGTCTTAATTGAAACTTAATTTGATTATTTAGAACCTTTGTTTTAAGCCTTGCACGGTGGGTAGTTTTGGGTGGCAGTGGATAGAGTACCACCACCCGGATTTGGTTTTGGGTGGCAGTGGATAGAGGACCACGACCCGGGTTTTGGGCTGCAGGCGTTGGTGGAAGATACCACCGTCGCAGTACCTTCTTTTGGGGGACGCTTTTCCCTCGAGCTGATCAGTCTCAAGTTCTTAAGCACATATGCTTATATATGTGTATTATGATAGTATATGTATGACTATCTCATCTGAGCGGCAATGGCGGACACGTGGTGGGCTTTGATTGTGTTGACTATTACCTTCTGGTGCAGGCTTTTCTTCTTACCGAGTTCACTCGTTTGAGCTGGCTCGGGTTGTTGTAAGATTATAGATGTTTACCTGCTTAGTTTTCCTTTCTGCACTCTCTTATTTCTCTTACTGCTAATCTTGGTTTTCTTGCACCCTCTTGGGCTGAGGCATTCTTTTCTTATGAATGTCTCAGGTTCAGGTTTTTAGCCGCCGCAGGAGTTAGAGCGGCGTCGTTCAGTGTTCCTGTCGAGGCCCTTCCCCTCTTAGGTAAGGGGTAGTTGCTTAGTTGTTGTCTCTCCTTTAGGTGTTTTTCCTTCTTCCCTGCGGGTTCGTGTCAGCTGTGGGCGCCCGTATGGCTTTTATGTTTAGAGTACTTGCTGCTTGCTTTGCTGTTACTTTTGAGTACCTTACTTACTTGCTCTCTGGGAAGCTTTTTGCTAAGATGTAGTAGTTACTTTATTAATGTAAAAATGTCATCCTTGCACATCATGATTTTTAAACAAATGTCACATATTTTGAAAATCGAAGAAAATCCTTTCTTACTGTACTAAACCTAGATATGTGCATATCATTTCTGGAATGCTTATTTACTTGCTCATGTAGGCTAAAAATAAACCTATTTTCCGCTGCGTATATATAGTTTTCTACTTGTGGACTAGATGATCCACTAGACCGAGGGACGTGGTCTTAAGCTAAAATGAAAATTTCTCTTTTAATCCAATCACATATATGTCTTTTATAAAATTATCGTAAAGAGTGTTTGCCTGAGCGTCTGTAGTCGTCTCCTGCAGGCGTGGCATCATGACGCGTATTTTTCCCTTGCTCTGATATTACGTATTATATTTTTGGGAAAAATGCGGGTTGTGACAAGTCCCATGGTTTTGTGGACTTCTTTCTTGTCGGATCATTTGTTCAAGTGATACCAATTGTAAGATCCCTCTCCCGCACTAGGAGAGTTCCCGGATCTTATGCCCAGAACCGCCGCCTTACGGTGATGCCAACACATAAGTTAGCCACCTCCGCAATAGGTCGATCTACCGGCAGGAACGATCAACCAGGCCAACAAGAGATGAGAAAAAAACTAGGTAAACTAAACCAAGTCCACAATCACACACTTATATATATATATCAAAATAGTATACAAGTCCATCAATGAGTACAATAAATGAAAGAGAGTAAGAGCTTATGCCCGATAAATAACCCAATGAAATACATTAAAGTAACTCTCTCTCAACAACTCTATGCGGAAGATAAACACTCTCATCATCCAGCACCTGTCTCGTAGTGGAAGTAATGCGCGGCACCTGCTCCTCAGTTCCTGTCATCTCGTCCGACTGGTCGTGCTGGTGCTCCATCTCCTCGAGCTCCTACGATCACAACCAACTGTTAGTCATAAAGACTAAGCCAATTTTGTCCCCGCCTCCCCCCGCGACTCCTAGCCACCGGGCGGGAGGAAGAAGTGGAGGACAACAAGGGGTAATAAAAAATGCAGGTGATAAGAGAATCTATACTAGCAAGTATAAACATAACAAGGTAAACTATACTAGCAGATATATGCGAGCAGTAAGTGAAGTAGTAAACAAGCAGTAAGTAAAGCAGTAAGTAAGCGGTTACTAAGTAAAGCAGTGCACGCAAGTTATCATAACCCGGGCCTCCAGCTCGCAGGACCAACCCGTCCTGATAAACAACTTCCCGAGCCTCCAGCTCGCAGGACTAATCCGTACTGATGTACAACTTCACGAGCCTCCAGCTCGCAAGACTAACCCGTCCTGATATACAACTTCCCATCCCTTATCTCGGAATGAAGATTAACATATCTATTGATCATTTAGTTAGACTACTCTTGCCTAATTGTCGTTATACTTAAAAGTTTAGGGTGAATCTTGGACTTCCCAAAGTTTACTCGGTGAAGGACTCGCATCGGTACTAGGGAATGCGATGGGATGAAGCCCAAATCCCCCTTTCCAAGATACTTACTCTTATTTTTGGCTACCCCTTTCTAAAGACCCACTCTCCTTATTACTCTTTATGACTTAGATGCTTTATGACTTATCCTTCACCCTATTCCTAAGCAAACGTTCTCTTGAACTATGCTCAACACCTAAGATCTCTCATCCTCTAAGTGGTGTAGGCCTTTGTGTAATTCTCAATATCCCTAATCACACTCTAAAGATATAACATGAACACTTTACCATGCTGTGTGATTACTATTCTCTCATAACGTAATCAATGCCCCTTTATGTATAGTGCGACATGAATCTAAATCACTCCCTAACTATAGTACTAATGTACTCCAAAAATTCCATAACTTCTAGGGGTTAACGTAAATGATATGTTATTGTTATAATTCAAATCTCACTGATTTTCTAAGTGATCTTGTTGGTCAAATCATCACAATAAGTTTTTACTATTCGTAGACCAAAATGAGATTGAACTAGATTTGATTCCTATGATGCAATCTTGACCATATCATGTCCAAATGAGTTCCAATTTTTACCATATGTTCAAAACGGATAATTTAAGGGTTGACCAGAGTTTTGACATAATCCATAATAATTTGACCTCTATTTAAAATTCATTAATCAATTGACATCTTCTAAATTACAAAGGAAGTACCATGCCTATAATTTAAATCTTGCTAATAAAATTTCCAGAGGTGATAGATGACATAATAACATGATTTCCAAAATTCCATAATTTTTCAGAGGATTTATAATCATAATTTCCATTTAAAATAAAAGGGATGAAAATGTAACTTTATACATCAAGTACTAGTTTATGTCTTCCAAATTTTTTGAAAAAACTACTATAACACTGTAATGCCCTAAGAACATCCTATCCATAGTTTCATAATTTTCTAGGAATCTTTGAACATAGATATTTCATAAAATAGGAAGTGTGACAAACTGAATATATGGAATTTTACCATGCATGATATATTCAAAAATTCTACCAAAAATTCCAGAGGTTTTTAATTAGATTCCTAATGATTTGCCATAGTTTCAAAAATTTCTCAAACATTTTGCTCAGTAAACTTTCAATTATTCAACTATGTGACCTATGATAAATTTTATAATTTCTAAAGAAATAATCTCTGAAATTTTCTACAAAAATTTACAGAGATTCTAAATGGTATAGCAAGTGATTCTCCAGAGTTTCAAAAAAATTCACAAGGTATTAGCCATGAACATTTCACAAATACACAAATGTGACATAAATCATATTTATCATATACTTAGGATTTTTGATCCCAAAAATCCTAATTTTTCTTGAGGTGATGTATTATGCCATAAAGAGGGGGTGGTCAAAATTTCAGAAGCTAACACTAAGCCATATGTGCTAAATACACAAAATATCCCTTTTGGCTATTGGCACACCATAACACATTTTAGGCAAAAACATGCAAGTGGAATTTCCCTACATGCAGAGGTCCAATTGCTCTCAAATTTTAACCATGGTCTAATAATGGCCTAATAAGCATGACAACCAAATTTGAGGTCATTTGGAGGTGTCTATCTCCTTAAATCACATTAATTTGATATATCAAATAATGAACAAAACTATAGACAAATGTTCTCCAAAAATTTTGATTTTTAGTCACAATATGGTCCTAGGGCACATGCATGCATGACCCAAGTTTCAGCTTGTTTGGAGCTATATAACTCCTTGAATTAATTTCCAAAGTTCACACCTACATTGTGACACATTGTGTTAATATTTTCTAAAACTTAGGGAAAATGTTTTCTGAAAATCCCAAATTTTTGGCAGGGGCTTCTTTATGGCATATCTCGTGCAAGACCCAAATTTCAGGTCATTAGGAGCTATATCTCTCTAAATAAATTTCTAAATGCCTAGGAACTCATATGTACATGTCTTACCAAAATGGATGCCCAGGGAGCTACAATGCTCCAAATCTAATGATGTCAATTTCTAAAAATAGTAGACTCATAGATCTTCATTTTTCATGTTGGGCATTTTTCCTGATTCATGGCCAATATTTTTCTATGTTTAATTCTAGGTTCAGCGCAATTTAGGTTATTTCAACATTTAATTAAATCTAGGAGATAAAGAATTGGTCTGCGGCTAGCAGATCCTCCATATCGGACGGCTAGGAATCCATCTTCCTCCTTGAGCAAACAGACAGGATCGTCTCATCCTGGGGCTACTTCAACTCCAAATTCTGGCGATCTCCAGCTATTGCTGGAGAATTCCCCAAGCCACCACCTCCGTCCGAGGTAGGGCTATCCATTGGCGGTGAGAACACGGTCGGGGGTGGCCGGAATAAGCCCCCCGCAGTTTTCATTTTTTGGACATGAACATTAAAAATGGCGGTACGATCCACTGGATTTTACAGCAAATTAAAAGGGAAGAGAGGGGGAATACTAGCACTAGGGGAGAGGAGGAGAAACCGGACCTTCATGTGGCTTGAGGTTGAGGAGAGCTCAGAATCTCCATGGCTGACCACCTCCATTGGAGCACCTTGCCGATCTCCCAATTCTGCATCATTTCCTTCACTTCAAAGATCCATCCCGACTCCTCTCAAGCTTCTAAAGCTGATGGAAGGGTCAAATTGAGCTGGGGAGGGCTGTATAAGGAGATTTGAATAAGGGGAACTCGGGTTCACATTGGTTGCTCCTCCTAGCTGCCTCATGGCACCAATTTAGCCCAAATCTGGATGGGTATTCATTGAGGAGGTCAGGCATGACTTTGGGCAGAGGAATGGAGTGCCCAATGGACTCCATTTTTCAAATTCCTCTTGGCTTTAATGGAGGTTTGGGGAAAAGTCCACTCTACCCCTTTGCATGTCATCCCTTTCTAATTTCAGGGGCATGGCTGGTAATTGGAATCTTGGGCTGCTGAATGGGCATGGCTGATAATCAGTTGACTGGTCCAAAATGTTTACCTTGAGTCCCTTGACACCACCCAATGTTAATTGTGTCATGGTGATGCCCCAATTAAGCCAATTTAGCCAATAGGTGTGATTTTGACCAAAATTGGTGAAAAGTTGACTTTGGTCAATTTGGTTCAATTGATGATCTCGTGATGGAGCATTTGGGTCAATTGGGTCCCCCATGATATTCTAAGACTGGGGGTGAAATCAATTTCATGTTTTAGGGGTCAATTGAACCTATTGATGAAGGACTGGCTTAAGTTGACCTAAGTTTTACTTTCATCAAATTGGACCAATTGGTGACGCCATGATGGGGCTTTTGGGTCAATAACACTCCTGTAGAGCTTTACCATCTAGTGGTTGGGTCAATTTGATCACATCAAGTCTAATTGACCCAATTGTGTTGAATTTGCTTATGTTAACCTATTCTGACCTAAGGTTGATTGTGAAATTTTCTGTAGATCTAGGAGTGAGCAGGAATTGTATAACTAAAAGTTTAAGCCAAACAACCAGAAGCACATGAAGCAAACATGATCTTTATTGATAAACAAAATTCTTCATTACAGGGTGAGGTATACATAGCGAGACATGATTTCGCCAGTACACAAAAAACAGGAGAGAAAAGCAGCAGAAAAGAAAACCAGCGGTCTGCCAACTTGAGACCGCCTGACCGCCCGACCTGACAGTCCGCCCGGCTAGAAAACCAGATTGCCCGAACTGCCTGCCTGCGCCTAGATCAACACCAATTGAGAACCACGCAAACTCCCGAACTCCACTGATCCTTACGAACTCCAGCAACCCGCACTGCAAACCGCGAGACCGCCCGAACACCTTCAGAAGAGGAGGTGACCACTGCTACCCGCACAACCTGCAGAAGCTGCACAAAACAAGTTCGATCAGCTAGCCAACCGGATACAGAAAAAAACAGACCGCAAGAACAGGTCGCGAGCTCAGCTTACAATTGGTGTTATATGTTTGCGCTACAGTGGTTCCAATTTATAGGCAGGTGACCTGATCCAGTCACCACCCTATGAGATAGGATCACCACCCCTTGATCGCTCGACCAGACCGGTCAACCCGCGCGACCAGCAAAAGAACCTTCTGCTTAGTGAGCTCGCCGACTTCAACAGAAGCCGCGCGATCATGACAAATCGCCCGGTCATGTCGCTCACCACCTGTGTTCGCCACCCGACCTCCTCCAGAGACCGCAAACACACCAGACCGACTAGGGCACAGCCCGCTAAGTTGATCAAACACCTGTGACCGCATATACCAGCTGATCGCCGAAGGACCAGCCATGCGAACACAACTCGGAGACCGCGCGACTAAGACGACCTTAGTCCGCGCGCACCATAAAGAACCTAGATAGCCTCCAGACCGGGCTGCCCGCACCACGCGGTCACAAGCACCAGACCGCGCGCCGCCCTTACCAGGTAGAAACCTGCTCCGCCATGCGGTCAGACAACCAGACCGCGCGGCCTCACCTCGGCACCCTTGGACAGAAGAATGGCGATCACGCCGAGTAGCCCGTGGCTAGACCAAAGAGGTCAAACCGCCAGAGGAGACCGCAAGACCGTGCGGTTAGACCAAACCGCGCGGTGTCCTCCCAGACCGCCAACTTCACAAAACTCCCACTTCAACATTTCCAACACTCCCCCTTGAAGTGGGACGTTGAAAACAGTCCAACTAAGCTCCTTAGCCGAGTAAACGGCCCCTTCGCCAGCGCCTAGGTGAAGATGTCAGCAATGTTGTCCTGACTCCAAACATGCTCGACCGAAATAGACCCCTCCAGCACCTTCTCACGGATGAAATGATGCTCGATCTCGATATGCTTGGTCCTTGCATGACAAACTGGATTAGTAACCAATTTGAGAGCACTCTCATTGTCTCCGCGGAGCAGAGTCGGACCCCGAACCTCCTTATGGACGTCTCCAACCAACCTCCTAAGCTAGATGGCTTCTTGAGCTGCCAAGGCCGAGGCCTTGTATTCTGCTTCCGTGGTGGAGACAGACACGGAATCCTACTTCTTACTGCACCATGATATAGCTGTGGGGCCCTCCATGAAGACGTATCCAGATGTCGACTTCTGATCATCCGAATCTCCCCCGTAATCGGCATCCATGTACCCATGCACCTCGAAGCCCGCATCCCTTCTGTAAAGAAGACCCATATCCGAAGTTGCCTTGACATACTTCAATATATTCTTGGCCGCTAGAAGATGAGGCATCCGTGGTTCCGCCATATAACGGCTCACCCTGCCAACTGCATATGAAATATCTGGCCTGGTAATCGTCAGATAGATCAAGCTCCCAACCAGAGCCTGGAACACCAACGGATCTTCCAGAATCCTCCCCTCATCCTTGTGAAGTTTCATGGCCTTCAGCAGAGGTGTGGAGATGCACTTCCCTTCCTTCATGCCGAACCATTCCACGATTTGCTCAGCATATCCAGCCTGGGACACCAACACTCCACTTTCCTTCCTCTGCACCTCGAGTCCAAGGAAATGGTGAAGCTCACCTAAGTCCTTCATCTCGAACCTGATAGATAGCTCAGCTTGAAGCCTTGCTACTTCCTCCTTTGAATTCCCCGTCACGATCATATCGTCGACGTAAAGTAGCACGATGACTTGAAGCTCCCCGCTCTTCTTGACGAACAAGCTTGAGTCTGAGTCTGAAGCACCAAACCCGCAAAATAAAAGATACTCTGCTATCTTTCCATACCACGCCCTCGGCGCTTGCTTCAACCCATACAGGGCCTTCTTCAACTTGCAGACATGCTCCGGAAAATCTTCAGATACGAAGCCTGGTGGCTGGACCATGAAGATGTCCTTGTCAATCTCGCCATACAAGAATGCATTCTTTACGTCGAGCTGCCAAATCTCTGACCCCCAACACGCCGCCAAGGCAATCACAACCCGAACTGAAGTCATTTTTGCCACCGGACTGAATGTCTCTTCATAGTCTTCACCGCATTGCCGCGAGAATCCCTGAGCCACAAGGCGAGCCTTGTATCGCTCGATACTGCCGTCTGCCTTCTTCTTCAGCTTGTAGACCCACTTGCATGTCACAGGAGTGATACCCTAGGGCTTGGGCACCAGAGACCAAGTCTCATTCTTCTCAAGAGCACTCATCTCTTCCTGCATAGATGAATCCCACTGTTCCATGCCTTTGGCCTTTTCAAAGCTCGACGGCTCCTTCTCATCCAAGGGACCAACAAAGAAACACGAGACAAAGCTCACCATGTTTCCTCCTGTATAGCGATCAGGGGCAATGATGGTTCGCTTCGATCTCCGCAATGCCTTCCCCTGACTCGCAGTATCTTCAACTACTTCTTCTCTAGCTCCCCTTCCAGACGTACTTGGAGCATCGCTCCCCTTGCTTCCTGATCTAGAAGCCTCCGCCTCAGAACTAGAAATTGATGGACCACCTGGTGACACAGGCAGCTCCACCTGAAGATTTTCCACAGCTTTCTCCGACTCCTCCACCCTGCTTTCTTGTAGCTCAACACCAGAACTTCCCTTGTAAGACGTCACCTCGTCGAACACGACGTCGCGAGATACAACAAATCTCCCCATCTCTGGGTCCATGCACTTCCAGCCCTTCTTCCGATCATCATAACCCACGAAGACTAGCTTCCTTGCTTTCGCATCTAGCTTCGTCTGAAGCGCATCTGGAACGTGCACATAGCAGGTGGAACCAAACACCCGAAGGTGTGCCACACTTGGCTTTTCCTTGAACATCAATTCATGCGGGGTCTTCATATTGATGGGACTAAGAGGCATCATGTTGATGACGTAGGCAGCACAAGACATTCCCTTTGCCCAGGACTTTGGAATACTTTTGGCATGCAGCCAACACTTGCAGGTCTCCGTCAGATGACGGACCTTCCGCTCTGCAACTCCGTTTTATTGTGGAGTATGTGCACAAGTAAGCTCCCTACGGATGCCTGCCTTCCTGCAAAAAGTAGAGAACTCACCAGAGGTGAACTCCCCTCCGTTGTCAATTCTCAGCTTCTTAACCCGCAGGCCAATCCGACCCTCCACAAGCTCCTTGAAATCCACGAACTTGGCAAACGCCTCCGCCTTCTCCTTTAAGAAATATACCCAGACATATCTGGTGTAATCATCGATTAGCATCAGCATATATCTGATGCCTCCGAGGCTTGGGGTAGCAGTCAGACCCATCAAGTCACCGTGGATGCATTCCAACGCCACGCTACTCCTTGTCTGTGACTTGTCAAACGGTAGTCGATGAGACTTGCCGAACTGACATCCTGCGCACACATGACCGTCTCCGTAGGAAGATATACTAGGCAGGCCCTTGACCAGACCTTTCACCGCCATTGCTTTCAGCTTATCCATCCCTACGTGCCCCAACCTCTCGTGGCATATGATAGCACTATCATTCGTCCGCATCTTCTCAACATAAGAACTTGCGATAAAACGAACAAGTCTTTAGCTCTCCTCCCCACATGAACGACATCTGCCTTCACATCTTCAATATTCCGAAGAAACCTCACTTCTGTCGGGCCAAACAGAACGTGATACCCAGCGTCTACAGCGTTGGTCATGGAGAAAAGTTTTTTCCTCATTCCAGACATATGATAGACACTCTTCAACATAAGCGGCCCTCTAGCATTGCCCAAGGAAACAACCCCCACCTTCTCGACAGCATGCACGGTATTATCAGCAGTAATAATGGCATCATTACCTGAGTACGGCTGAGCTGAATAAATGTTCGACTCGTCCCCGGTGAGGTGATGACCACACCCCGAGTCCACGATCCAGTCTTCCTGATAGTTGATAGAATCCGCAGCTTCAACAGAAGCCGAGAAGGCTCCTCCCCATCCTCCATCAGTCTGGCTGGCATCAGCTTCCTCCTTTCCTGCAGCAGCATGCCCCGGCTGAAGATTCACCTGGCAATCCTTCCTGATGTGGCCAACCTTTCCGCACCTGAAGCACTTGGGACCTTCTCCCTTCTTCTTCCCTTCAGCCTTAGGAGCATAGCCCCTCTCCTGCTGACCAGAAGTTGAAGGCCCATAGCCTCCTCCAGCGGTCTTCTTCTTATCCCACTTCTTCTTCTTCCCCGTGAAGAGAACCTCGCCATCTCCCCCAGACGCTAATACCCCCGCCATCTGCCTTGCCAGACTCTCATGCGAAGCAAGCAGATTTTCCAGCTCCAGCAGAGACGGCTGATTTGCCCAACCCTGCACCGATGTCACAAAGGTAACATATTCCTTCCGCAAGCCACGAATGATGTGCCTCTTCAGCTTCGCCTCATAAATTGGCTCATCAGGATCCAGCGCTGAAATCTCGGCGCACAAGTTCTTCATCTTCAAGAAGAACGTAGAGATAGAAAGGTCACCTTGAGCCGATCTGGCCAGCTCATTCTCCAGGAATTGAAGTCTTGCCACATTTTTCTTATTAAACAGCCCATCCAGGGCTCTCCAGATATTTGCAGCTGATCCACACCCCAAGATATGATCAAACAGGCCATGTGATATTTCCCTCTTCAGGGCGAACTCCGCTTTGGCATTAATCCGCCTCCAGTTCCTCACCTAATGACCGTTATCCCCAATCAGAATAACTTCCTCCGTGCTCTCTCCTCCAACTACCTCCCAGAGGTCCTCACCCAGAAGATAACTTTGCATACACGACTTCCACTTCTTAAAGTTAGTCGATGTAAGCATCTCAATTCCAAGACCCCTTGCTTCCATGGCTCTACCACTGGTTCCTTCTTCAGAAAGGCGATGGCAACTTTTAGTTATTCACTGCTCTATCCACTACAACCTCGTTTTGATACCATGTGAAATTTTTCGTAGATCTAGGAGTGAGCAGGAATTGTATAACTACAAGTTCAAGCCAAACAACCAGAAGCACATGAAGCAAACATGATCTTTATTGATAAACAAAATTCTTCATTACAGGACGAGGTATACATGGCGAGACATGATTTCGCCAGTACATAAAAAACAGGAGAGAAAAGTAGCAGAAAAGACAACCAGCGGTCTGCCAACTTGAGACCGCCTAACCGCCCGACCTGACAGTCCGCCCGGCTAGAAAACCAGATCGCCCGAACTGCCTGCCTGCGCCTAGATCAACACCAATTGAGAACCACGCAAACTCCCGAACTCCACTGATCATCGCGAACTCCAGCAACCCGCACTGCAAGCCGCGAGACCACCCAAACACCTTCAGAAGAGGAGGTCACCGCTGCTACCCACACAATCCGCAGAAGCTGCACAAAACAAGTTCGATCAGCTAGCCGGCCGGATACAGAAAAAACAGACCGCAAGAACAGGTCGCGAGCTCAGCTTACACTTGGTGCTATATGTTTGCTGCTACAGTGTCTCCTATTTATAGGCAGGCGACATGATCCAGTCACCACCCTATGAGATAGGATCACCACCCCCCTTGATCGCGCGACCAGACCGGTCAACCCGCGCGACCAGCAAAAGAACCTCCTGCTTAGTGAGCTCGCCGACTTCAACAGAAGTCGCGCGATCATGACAACTCGCCCGGTCATGTCGCTCACCACCTGTGTTCGCCACCCGACCTCCTCCAGAGACCGCGAACACACCAGACCGACTAGGGCACAGCCCGCCAAGTTGATCAAACACCTATGACCGTATATACCAGCTGATCGCCGAAGGACCAGCCATGCGAACACAACCAAGAGACCGCGCGACTAAGACGACCTTAGTCCGCGCGCACCACAAAGAACCCGGACAGCCTCCAGACCGGGTTGCCCGCACCACGCGGTCATAAGCACCAAACTGCGCGCCGCCCTAACCAGGTAGAAACCTGCTCCGCCACGCGGTCAGACAACCAGACCGCGCGGCCTCACCTCGGCACCCTTGGACAAAAGAATGGCGATCACGCCGAGTAACCCGCGGCTAGAGCAAAGAGGTCAAACTTCTAGAGGAGACCGCAAGACCGTGCGGTTAGACCAAACCGCGCGGTCTCCTCCCAGACCGCCAACTTCACAAAACTCCCATTTCAACATTTTCAACATTGATTTGGTCAAATTGGCCAAACTTGGTGACCCTATGATAGGGTTTTTGGGTCACTTGGGCCTCTTTCAGGGTTAGGGACCTATTGGTAAGTCCAATTTGAGTTGGTGAGTCCAATTTGAAGTAGATTGGCCAAGGTTGACTTGTGCACTTTTGGGGTGCTTATAGCAATTTTCCTAAGTTCAGGTTGACCTAGATTCATACCATGAACACTACTCACAGCTCCAACCCTGACCCTAACCCAAAGGGTCTAGAAGGAATGTGGATGTTACAAATCCCAATAAACAAAAAAAATAATTTCGTCCCCGAAATTCATGTTTGGGTCTACGGGGTTCCATGCTCAACGAAGATGAAAAGTCTCAAGATGGTCTATAATGATATCACAAGACTATCTGGTAATTGTTATATTATCCCATCATCAATATTTCAACATATCCATCTTTCAACTTATATTCCATGGTTCCACTTTGTGAAGGAAGTATCAAAATGTGTAACCATAAATTCCATCAAAATTTCCAGAAGTTCATATTATTATCAAAAGTCCATGCACAAGTTTCTATGACCATTCTGTATTAATAATTCAAGTTATGTGTTTCCTAAGTTATAACCCCAAACACTACATTGTGAGGGAAGTACCATATATATATGGACATAAATTCAAGGAAAATTATCAGAGGTGTAATGAAGAATTTGGTTCAGTCCAGATTTCTACAATATTCCAGTGTCAATTATTCCAGATATGAATATTCTAATTTATAACTCCAAATTGCACATTGTGAATGAAGTATGAAGTTTACTCAGAGATTGAATCAAATAAAATTTCCATAGCTTCATACTGATATAAAAGGACTTTGTACAAAATTTCATAACATTTCAATATCAATAATTCAGGGAATTAACTTCTCAAGCTATGGGTCCAAATACCGCTTTGTGAAGGATGCTTGTTATTTACTCGAGGATTAATTCTAACAAAATTTCTAGAGCTCTCTACTGATATGAAAAGTCTATATACAAAAATTCACAGTGTTTCCGTGAGCTTCGACCCTATATTTACTCACTTGGGGTCTATGCGACCAAAACATGTGAAGTCAACTTTCCTAGGGAAACTAACCCCAAGGTTAATGATTTTCAATATTGAGTATTGTATTATGATCCTAAGTGCATGGTTTAAACTTCATAAAAGTTGACCAAAGGAAAACCCTTAAACTCTAATGTAAACCTAGTATTATATAGTGGTGCTATACGCACTCCAAATTTTCCTTACACTTGTATGTGAAATAAACTAATGTGTAGAGGCCCAATTGACCTGAAATTTTAACCATGGACTATTATTTGCATAACCAACCTCCCAAAGGAGATTTGGTGAGATTTGAGTCCAAATCACTCATATTATACACCATATATGATTTATTAAATTTCTACTAAAACCTTAGAGAAATGTGCCCCAACAATTCTGTTCTTTGGGCATATAGTAGATCTAGGGTGCCTACACACATGGTTAAATTATCCGCCTCATATCATTTAATATGTAAGAGTTATTCACATTTTAAGGTATATCCTTCACTAGGACCAGCCTTACTAAATCTGACTTACTGAGAGTTGTAGGGTTCCAAATGGTGTGATTGCACATTCTAAAGATAGTAGACACAAATGCCTACAAAAATTATCTCAGACTACTTCTCATTTTAAGGCCTTTAAGGGCCTCAAAATTGGAGAGCAAAAGGTCTATTTTACTAGGGTAAAAATAAACCTATTGGTCGGCCTAAGTAAAGGTTTTTCTATCGGTCATTTAAACATAGGTCTACTACATTGTGCTCAGAAATTTAGAATTCTCTCGAAGTCTTATACTACCTTTCTTGATTTCAAGAGTCGCATGCAAATATATCTAGGCGACCTGATTTATATCTTCGAAGGCTCCGTTTACTATTTTCTTTGTTTACTTACCTATATAATCCTTAGAGCAATAAGGGGGTGAATAATCATTATCGAAAGGCTCTTATTCCGATTGTGAATTTATAACAATCACATCATAACATTAATAATTCACATTTCTTAAGATAAAGGAATTTTCAAGGATCTCGACTTCTAAAGAGGGTTGATCACCCAACTGATTATGCAATCTTCGGATTCTCTTCTTCGGCCGAGTAACGTTTGGATACTTTAAAATCGCTCGCATTTGTGATGAACATTTCCACCATTAAAGTCTAGGGAACCCAAGTTGGTACTTGACTAGGCCAATAAATAAAAGGATTAGCCCCCACGCATTTTGGGCTATGTTTCTTTGGTATCATTAGGATATATTCGTTCTAGATATGCACTCAATCCTTAGGGTATCTGACCCAAGACTTAGAGTCTCATCCTGAGACCTATTGATATTCCACGTACTTTAAGATCTTCGAGGTTACCAATTTTCACACCCTTCTGAAGGTTAGTATATATGCAGCCCCAAGATGGGCATTTTCTAAACACCAATCCTTATTCGACTGAACACAAATCCTTATCCGACTTCTGGTATTTGTCACGATGATGGGTTCAATGCAACCTAGTTATTGGTTTGGAGATTAAGCTTACGAGTCTCTTGTTATTTCTCTAATGGATTTCATGTACCAGTCTCTTGAGGCGATCCTATCCATTAGGTAAGAAGGGATAATCTCACTTGGTAGGAGAATTAGGGACATCTATAATTAAGCCTTAAGCAACTACTTCCCTATAAGGTTCTTCTCCTTATCACTTTAGGTGTCATCATGCCTTAATCAGTCTATACCCGAGGTCAGTTTTGGATTAGTATATGCTATGAAATCATCTTGGTGCGTCAAACTAGAATGATGTCCTAGTTGGGTTGGCCTAACTCATTGATTAATGGACTATTTTGTGTGATTTTTACATATGGGCACACCACTGCTTCCGCTGCTAGTTTGTCCCCAAACTAACTCGAGCAGGGGTGTCCTAGGGTTTTGTGGACTTCTTTCTCATTGGATCGTTTGATCAAGTGATACCAGTTGTAAGATCCCTCTCCCGCACCAGGAGAGTTCCCAGATCTTATGCCCAGAACCGCCGTCTTACGGTGACGCCAACACACGAGTTAGCCACCTCCACAAGATGCTGATCCTGCCGGCAAGAATGATCAACCAGGCCAACAAGTGATAAGAAGAAAAATTAGGTAAACTAAACCAAGTCCACAATCACACACGTATATATATGTCAAAATATTATACAAGTCCATCAATGAGTACAATAAATAAAAGAGAGTAAAGGCTTATGCCTGATACATAACCAAATGAAATACAATAAATTAACTCTCTCTCTCTCTCTCTCTCAACAACTCTATGCGGAAAATAAACACTCTCATCTTCCAGTACCTGTCTCGTAGTGGAAGTAATGTGCGGCACCTGCTCCTCAGTTCCTGTCACCTCTCGTCTGGCTAGTCGTGCTGGTGCTCCATCTCCTCGGGCTCATACGGTCACAACCGACCGTTAGTCATAAAGACTAAGCCAATTTTGTCCCCGCCTCCCCCGCGACTCGTAGGCACCGGCCGGGAGGAAGAAGCAGAGGACAAGGATGGGTAATAACAAATGCAGGTGACAAGGGAATCTATACTAGCAAGTATATACATAACAAGGTAAACTATACTAGCAGATATATATGAGCAGTAAGTGAAGTAGTAAGCAAACAGTAAGTAAAGCAGTAAGTAAGCGGTAAGTAAGTAAAATAGTGCACGCAAATTATCATAACCCGAGCCTCCAGCTCGCAGGACCAACCCGTCCTGATAAACAACTTCCCGAGCCTCCAGCTCGCAGGACTAACCCGTCCTGATACACAACTTCCTGAGCCTCCAACTCGCAGGATTAACCCGTCCTGATATACAACTTCCCATCCCTTAACTCAGAATGAAGTTTAACATATCTCTTGATCATTTAGTTAGACTACTCTGGTCTAATTGTCATTATACTTAGAAGTTTAGGGTGAATCTTGGACTTCCCGAGGTTTACTCGGTGAAGGACTCGCATCGATACTAGGGAGTGCGATGGGCTGAAGCCTAAATCCCCCTTTACAAGATACTTACTCTTATTGTTGGCTACCCCTTTCTAAAAACCACTCTCTTTATTACTCTTTATGACTTAGATGTTTTCTAATCCTAAGCAAGCGTTCTCTTGAACTATGCTCAACACCTAAGATCTCTCATCCTCTAAGTGGTGTAGGCCTTTGTGTAATTCTCAATATCCCTAATCACACTCACAAGATATAACATGAACACTTTACCATGCTGTGTGATTGCTCTCATAACGTAATTCATGCCCTTTTATGTATAGTACAACATGAATATAAATCACTCCCTAACTATAGTACTAATGTACTCCAAAAATTCCATAACTTCTAGGAGTTAATGTAAATGATATGTTACTATTATAATCCAAATCTCACTGATTTTCTAAGTGATCTTGCTGGTCAAATCATTACATTAAGTTTTTACTATTCGCAGACCAAAATGAGATTGAACTAGATTTGATTCCTATGATGCAATCTTGACCATATCATGTCCAAATGAGTTCCAACTTTTACCATAGGTTCATAACGGATAAATTAAGGGTTGACCAGAGTTTTGACATAACTCATAATAATTTGACCTCTATTTAAAATTCATTAATCAATTGACATCTTCTAAATTACAAAGGAAATACCATGACAACAATTTAAATCTTGCTAATAAAATTTCCAGAGGTGATAGATGACATAATAACTTGATTTCCAAAATTCCATAATTTTTCAGAGGATTTATAATCATAATTTCCATTTAAAATAAAAGGGATGAAAATGTAACTTTACACATCAAGTACTAGTTTATGTCATCCAAAAGTTCTGAGAAAATTACTATAGCACTGTAATGACCTAAGAACAGCCTATCCAGAGTTTCATAATTTTCCAGGAATATTTCACCATAGATATTACATAAAATAAGAAATGTGACAAACTGAATATATGGAATTTTACCATGCATGATATATCCAAAAATTCTTCCAAAAATTCTAGAGGTTCATAATTAGATCACTAATGATTATCCAGAGTTTCAAAAATTTTGCAAACATTTTGCTCAGTAAAATTTCAGTTATTCAACTATGTGACCAATGATAAATTTGATCATTTCTAAAGAAATAATCTCTGAAATTTTCTACAAAAATTTGCAGAGATTCTAAATGGTATAATAAGTGATTCTCCAGAGTTTCAAAATTTCTCACAAGGTATTAGCCATGAACATTTCACAAATACATAAATGTGACATAAATCTTATTTATCATATACTTAGGATTTTTGATCCAAAAAATCCTAATTTTTCCTGAGGTGATGTATTATGTCATAAAGAGGGAGTGGCCAAATTTCAGAACCAAACACTAAGCTATATGTGCTAAATACACAAAATATCCCTTTTGTCTATTGGCACACCATAACACATTTTAGGCAAAGACATGCAAGTAGAATTACCCTACATGCAGAGGTCCAATTGCTCTCAAATTTTGACCATGCTCTAATAATGGCCTATTAAGCATGACACCCAAATTTGGGGTCGTTTGGAGGTGTCTATCTCCTTAAATCACATTAATTTGATAAATCAAATAATGAACAAAACTATAGACCAATTTTCTCCAAAAATTCTAATTTTTGGTCACAATATGGTGCTAGGGCACATGCATGCATGTCCCAAGTTTCAGCCTGTTTGGAGTTATATAACTCCTTGAATTAATTTCCAAAGTTCACACCTGCATTGTGACGCATTGTGTAAATATTTTCTAGAACTTAGGGAAAATGTTTTCTGAAAATCCCAACTTTTTGGTAGGGGCTTCTTTATGGCATATCTCATGTGATGTAGGCTACGCTCTCTGGCACGATCGTTATGAACACGCATGCGTTACCTCCCAACGCTTCCAAATTTTACGCTCGTACGAAATTACTCAAAACGTACACACAACACAATATTTATCAATTAGACGATAACGTATGGGTAGTCACACCGCAAGAGGTTAAACAGATATCAATATGCCAAAATTCTTCCCGACTAAAAGGACCCACCCTGTCCGAACAAGCTTTAGTTGTACCAAAAGAGATCCACCAAAAATTACGATTTCACAAGGGTAGATCTCACCCAACAAAAAGTCGAGGTTCGCCAATCCTCTTCGAAAATTAAAAGAAATAAGTAGAGCAGACAAATCGATCGAAGAAAACCACGACTATTCATGTGATTCGAAGATCATGCCAAAATTACCACCACAAGAAATTAACAAGAGGGAAAATCTCATGTGTAGAAATTTCATTACCCCGCTTGAGATGGGATTATCCTCAAGCATGCACTCGCCCGAATCATTCTTCTACGGGTCCACCGGAGCTGCGTCGAATGGAGAGAAACTCATTCGCCTTGATTGCTTCATGTCGGATCTTGGTTTCCCGGAACCACGACCCGTTCTTCTACTTTCTTCACCTTGGACGAAACTTCCCAAGAGGAGGAAGTATGATGGGGGCGGCAATGAGAGAGGGCTGAAGTTTATGGGAGGAAGAGAATAGAGGGAAGGAGAGGTGGTGGCCGATGGCCAAGATGAAGGAGACAAGAGGGAGAGGGGTGGCCAAGAGGGGGGCCGAAATTCCTAGAAGGAAATAGAGAGAGGGGGCGGCTAGGAGAGAGGAAAGACCAAGAGAAGATTAGGTTGAAATTTTCTTATCATTCAATAATAAAAATCCAATACAAGATGGTCTTTTATAGGCTAGCCAACAAGCATGGCTAAACGCAGTCCGAAATTAAAATAAAATATGAGCATGGCTAAACGCAGTCCAAACTTAAAATAAAACATGGACATAAACAAGTCCAAAAATAAAAGACAAAGCTAGATAAAATTTTAATTAATAATTATAATAAAATAATTATAATTATTAATTATTAATCTTGCGCCGCGGACGAAGGTTGTAACGGCGATGACGTTCGTTATGATGTAGGTCTTTGGTTGGAGAGGCGTGATCTTCCGTAAGCGTGCCGATACCAACATCTTCAAGTTGAGGGCCATCGTCGCCATCAATCCTCCCCACTCAAAAGTACTCATCACCGATGAGTTGTCCTAAAGGTAGCGGCGGAGAAGAGCATCATCCAAAAGAGCCACCTCCGATTCTGGAATCCACGAGTCATCAGAGGCCGGACGATCACGCCAACGAATCAAGTAGCGGTGACTGTAACCACTAGGAGAGGAGAGCACTTCATCTTTGAGGATCCTGCCAGGCACAAAAGTGGTTCGGCAGAACCTTGGAAAAGCATTAGGCAAATAAGGAGAACAAGTTCTGCCATCAACATTCAACGTACCTCCAGTAGGAACCGAAGAAGAGAGAGAACCGGGCACAAGCTCACCCACCAACCCATTAGAAAATGTAGTGGAACCAAACGGACAGTTGGTTAATTCAAGTGGTGGAGAAATATATGGCATTAAATCCGAAACATTGAAAATAGGGGAGATTCCCCAATCAGTGGGTAACTCCAAAAGAAAGCATTTTCTCCTAATTTTTTTATAATTTGAAATGGACCCGCTCGCCGTTTTGCTAACTTTTTTATGGTGCCCGAAGGCAACCATTCAGGGATGAGACGCACCATAACCAAATCACCAACTTTCAAGTGAGATGCTCTCTTATGTACGTTTGCATGAGATTGATAAGATGTGTATTAAGTAGCTAGCGTGTCCTTGATGTGCTTGTGTAAATTATGAATGTGAGAGGCAAAATCTTGTGCAAATTGACTTATAAGATGGAGGTAACGGAACCAAGTCAAGTGGCACCGGTGACTTATATCCGTGCACGATCTCATTTGGAGACAACCCTGTGGACCTATTTTTGGAATTATTGTACGCTAATTGGGCATGGGGAAGGAGGAGATCCCACGTACCCTTGTGGCCACCTACCAGACAACGGAGTAAACTACCCAAACTTCTATTGACCACTTCCGTTTGCCCATCCGTCTGTGGATGGTAGGCCGAGGAAAATAAGAGCTTGGTGCCCATGATCCGCCACAGGGTCTTCCAAAAATTACTAGTGAACTTTACGTCCTGATCAGTGACAATAGTCTTAGGGACGCGCCTATGGCCAACGACTTCCTTACAGAATAATTTAGCTACGTGCAACGCATCATCGGTCTTAATACTCGCAATAAAATAAGCCATTTTAGAGAACCGGTCGACGACCACTAAAATGGAGTCATGACGCCTAAACGTGATGGGAAGACCAAGAATAAAATCCATATTAATATCTTCCCAAGGTACGGAAGGAATCGGAAGAGGGGTATAAAGTCCCGCGTTCATTTTATTGTCCTTAGCTAATTGACACGTGCGACAACTCTCCACAATTTTATGCACCGTTGATTTAAGGCCCGACCAATAAAACTTAACCTCCACTAACGTGAGGGTCTTGTCATGCCCAAAATGACCACCTAGCCAGCCACTATGTAATTCCCAAACTATGAAATGGCGAAGGGAAGGGCGAGGGATACAGAGCTTGGCATGCTTAAATAAGTAGCCGTCACGGATATAATACGCAGAAATGGTAGTAGGTGCGTCGCTTTTGCACGGATAGATAGAGATCCTTGAAATATGGGCAATGAACATATTCATCCTTAATTTGTTCAAACCCAATGACTTTCACTTCTAACGTGGATAGTAATAAAGAAACGTGACTAAGGGCGTCCGCAACATGATTTAAATTTCCCTTAAGGTGTTTTCTGATAAACGTGTACTCCTGAAGATAGGAGATCCATTTAGCATGCCGCGGGCTGACCTTACTTTGGGAGTTGACAAATCTCAACGGCTCGTGATCGGACTGCATAACAAACTCCTTAGGGAGAAGATAGTGTCGCCAATGTTGGAGGCAATGAATAACGGCGTAAAACTCGCGGTCATAATTAGAATAATTCAACTTCGGACCCGCAAGTTTCTCACTAAAGTACCCAACAGGATGACCCTCCTGACTCAACACGCCTCCAATACCGATCCCAGATGCATCACAAGACAATTCAAAATCCTTACTAAAGTCTGGTAACCACAATAGAGGAGCTTCCGACATCCTATCCTTTATTGTTTGGAACGCCTTAGTGGCCGATTTCATCCAAGTAAAATCACCCTTTTTCATGCACTCCGTGATCGGTGTCATGATACTACTAAAGTCACGAATGAATCGGTGATAAAACATAGCTAAACCGTGGAAGCTCCGAACGTCACGAATGTTGGTGGGTTCTGGCCAATCTTTGATGGCTTGGACCTTCTTTGTATCTACATGTATACCTTCCAAACTCACTATATAGGCAAGGAACTCTACGGACGAAATGTAGAAAGTACATTTTTTAATATTGACAAATAATTTTTCCGCACGTAACATCGCTAGGATAGTCCTCAAGTGAGATTCATGATCAAGGGTAGACGTACTAAAAATGAGAATATCATCAAAATATACCACAATAAATTTTCCCCATGTAGGGTTGGAAGACGCGTGTCATCATCCTAGAAAATGTACTAGGGCCATTGGAAAGCCTAAACGGCATCACTAACCACTCGTAGAGCCCCTCTTTAGATTTAAAGGTTGTCTTCCACTCGTCACCCTCTCTAATTCGAATCTGGTGGTAGCCACTCCTAAGATCCAATTTTGAAAAGATAGTGGCTCCGGCTAGCATATCCAACAAATCGTCCAAACGAGAGATTGGAAACCGATATTTAATAGTAATTTTATTTATAGCTCGGCTATCCACACACATCCTTCAAGAGCCATCTTTCTTAGGAGCAAGCAAAGTCGGAATGGCACATGGACTCTTACTATGACGAATGAACCCCTTTTGTAACAAGTCAGTAATTTGCGTTTGGAACTCTAGGTGTGCGGAAGGGTTTAATCGATAGTGGGGAAGGTTGGGTAACGATGAACCCGGAACGAAATCTATAACATGATGTATGTCGCGCAAGGGAGGCAACATAGGCGGTAACTCCTCTGGATATACATCCTTAAACTCTTCCAACAGACTCCACAGCACGGGCGGTAAACTCTCAAACGTAGACACATCCTCCTTTGCTTGTAAGCAAACTAACGCATAGAGGACACCATCCAAAAATGTCTGGCGCGCGAACTCCTTCTTACCAATCAAGCTCAAGGTTTTTTTATCTATAGGCACAATTGTGTCTTTAGAGGCGACCGAAGGATCCTTGGGTGTAGTGGGTTTTAAAATAATGGTCTTGCCATTAAACTTGAACTCATACGTGTTGGCACGCCCGAAATGAGTAACGTCATGGTCAAATAGCCACGGTCGTCCTAATAACACATGACAGGCATCCATGGGCATGACGTCACACCAAACCTTTTCAGAATAAGCCTTGATGGTAAGGGGTACCAAACAATGCTTCGCTACTGGAAGGGATGTCTTATTAACCCAAGCAACCTTATAGGGGTGAGGGTGCGGCTCAGTGGCTAACATCATCCGGGTAACCGCATTCTCAGAAATCACGTTGATACAACTACTGCTATCAATGATCAATTTGCACCACTTCTCTCCGCTCTTAAAATTTAGCAAAAAAATATTCATCTTATTCCAATCATCTGAAGCACGCGGAGTAGCCAAAATACATCTCATCACCATTATATTGACGTCATCATCCAAGTCACTCGGCACACATTCCGAATCAGAGTCTTCACCAGCCTCATACATGAGCTCGGCGGGTTCAGTCGAGGTATCTAGCAAGGCTAGGGGTTTGGGCTTAGTGGGACATTCACTTGCATAATGTCCTTGAATACCGCAAGTAAAACATGTAGCATTCATCTTGCTAATCCTACCCACGGGCACTCGCTCGTCGGATGGGTTTCGTGTATTCCTAGCGGTAATGAAAACCGAGTTCGAATCAGTGGACCGGAACTTACCCTTATCTTTTAGAGCTATCGGAGGGGGGGGGGGGGGGGGGGTCCTAAGACGGACTTATATGGAATGAAATGAAAATAATGATAACAACAATAAAAACTCCATATATGAGATCTTCTGAAGTTGGAGATGAAGGATCGTTGTAGTATGAGCGAGGTCGAAGCAATCGTCCTCCGGATGTAGCGTGATGTAGTCCTCCTCCAGAATTCTCCTTAAGCTTTTTGTGGGAGATCCATCTTCGGCAGTATAACAGCAATAGAATTGTGGCAAAAGCAATCTCTCTGGGATCTCTAACCAAAACGAGAGAGAATCCATCAATTTATTGACTTTGTCGCTAGCGCCTGTGGTAGCTCCTAACGCCTGCGGTAGCATTCGTGTAGAGCAGTTGTGAAACCGTCGGCGGCATGGTGTTGTGCACGAACTTGAGCTAGCGCTAGGCGGTAGCGCTAGCGCTGATGGTGGCGGTAGCACTAGCGCCTGCGGTAACCTCTAGCGTTGGCGGTAGTGCTTTTGTTGGTTCCAAGCCGCTTTCTACCTGTGGAGTATTGCACCTATAGTTCATGCACACTATAAACACGCGACAAGCAAGATCAAATACAATTTGGGATTTGTTATTCTCAAACAAAGGGATGTGACACACATGTCCAACAACTCGTACCATAACCATCACTTGATTCTTTGGCCTTAGGTATTGCACTGCCTGTTGTGGAGACGGTGGAGGTTGGTACTGTGATTAAAGGAATTAAAGGATGGGATGATAGAAAGAAGAACGTCGTCTTCTCTCCAACACCAACATTTTGGGCTTTTTCTGGCATATCCATGATATCAACAAGGGATCAGAAAATAATAGATAGCGTTCACTTACAATCTCCCAAAAGGTCTAATTAATTTGTTGGTTTTGAGGCAATTATCATTTGAAATATTTAACTAATAAAACTTGAATTTTGCAGTTTGAACATTTTATTTGAGTGAGGGAATATTGTTATGTATCGCTCAAACATGTTAGAACTTCTGAACACTAGGTGAATAAGCAACGTCCACTTGGACACTTATAGTGTTGGTTTGAGTGTGTACAGATCTACGAGACCAAAGAGAGTGCGATATTTTCTAAAAGTTTCCTCCAATCACGCAGTAAGTACATGTAGTTTTTATATATAATTTGTATTCTGATTAAATTTGTTTAACGCTAATTTGTTGTATATTATAACTTTCAGTACTTCAAAAAGAGTTCTATGAGTAACAGTCAGATTTACATAAATCATATTATGCCATATGCAGTCAAGTACTCGGATTTCATTCTAATTCATGTCTATATATCCAACCATTGGAGTTTGCTGGTTGCAAATTTGAACAATCAGATTTGGAAATTTTATGCTTCAATGTTTTCTTCTAGGCGTTATAATGCTGCACCCGGAGTAGTAATGTTTGGCTCTCTAATTTCTTCATTTCAGCAGTTTTAAATGCTACTATAAATCTAAAGAACAATATTTTCTTTTTGAAGATTAACTTTTTATATGAAGATATTGCTACCTAAAGATATAATTGAGTGGCCAATCATTCTTATAGAAGGGATTCCACAACAAAATAATGTGAATGACTGTGGCGTCTTCATGATGATATATATATATATATAAAGACATTGGTTGGTACTTTGCAGTTCCAGTGGAGGAAATACACAGCATGGCAGAAGCAAATGCCAAAATTTCGGGCAAAATATGGGTGGAATTGATTGAGACATTCATTAAATGAAATACTCAAGCATAATGACATTTTTTATTATTTATAATATGAGTGCGGCTGTTATGTGATGATGTATATGTAATATCTGAATTTTTGTGTACAATGATAGTACTTTAGTTTTGGTGCTCTATTATTCGAGAATATAGTGGTTTTATGTTAGACTATGAGAATGAATAGTGAATAATTTAGTATTGTGCTTTACATTTATTGGTTATTATTCATAGAGTTGATTTTCATCAACTCTGTTGAGAATGAATGCTAAATATTTGCTGAATATATGGTGATGTTACAATGCTGAATATATTGGTTATTATTTTGATGTTCCAGTTTCAAAATATTCATTATTTTCTAATTTTTTGCTGAATATATGGTGATGTACAGCTTCATATTAGAAATGTTTATTTTCAATCATGCATGTGGTTAAAATATCGACAATGTCAATTTTTTATATCTAAAAGCTAAATACGGTCAGACTTTTAACAATTCAATCACACAGACTTCGAAAATGGTCGTAATATTCTAGAATACGACCAAATAATATTTGAAAAATAGTTTAATTCTTTAGTTTCTGAATGGTAGAGTTTTCTGAAAGTTCATAGCAAATTTGATTGTGTGAATTATACAATTTTATGAATGGTAAAAGTTTCTGAATTGTCGTTGCAAAATGATTTAATTCAGTAGGAATTTTCTGAATGTTCAATAGCAATTGTGATTGGTATAATTTTCAGAACATTTTTGTTTATTGAATGCATATTTTGAATTATATGCACACGCATTATTGTTTTTCTATTAATGAAGATTGTCATGAAAATCGATGTGTTCTGAAACCAAGACCCTGCTTACTGGGAGACCTCCTTGGTGAAGCTGCACTAATATGGCTATATCATATTCTTCTGAGGCTCAAAGCTTTAATGTTTTTTCATATTTGTGAACATAAGGATATATCAATTAAGACTAAAGAACATTTTAAGTAAGCTTTCATTTTGTTGTTTTATTGTTTTTCTCTAGATCTACTGAGTGTTAGATATGCTTCAGCTGCTAAATATGTTTCAGTTGTTAGAATGTTTCAGATGTTAGATATGTTTCAGCTGTTAAGTAAGCATATTGGTTCCGTTGTTAGATATGCTTCAGCTCTCTTCTAATCTGATGGTAGTGTTAATGAAAATATAATTACAACAGCTGGAATACATAAATTGCATACAAAAGTTGTACAATATTTATACCCAACTCATGTCCGATCAAAGTGTTAATGAAAACATAAATTACAAATACTATATTAGCGAGATACAAATCAACATTTAAACACATATGGAATACATGAAAAATTCAAAGGCATGTTAATGGATAAGTTATCCTTTATAGGGAAATTGTCATTTAGATCAACGAATGTTGTAGTTGGTATTGAATTTGAATCGAACTCGCAAGAAGAATGGTCCATAAAGTTATGCTCCTTCGGTTGCTCTGACACATCAATTATTGCAGACCCTTTTATCTCTGGAAGCGTGTGTCCTCTCTGTTTGACATTAAAAAGTTGAATTAGCATACATATGAAGTAATTAAAAATACAAAATGCGTCAACATTACTTTTTTTCGAAGGGCTCCCAATAATTCTTCAAACGTGTGTTTGATACCCTTTAGGTCGCATTGATGGTGGATTTTTTTACAATGTTCTCGCCTTTGTAAATGTTGACAGAGATTCTCTTCTTAATATTCTCATCGCAGTACACATATCTTCCAGAGTTTTACCCACATCGTTAATTATATTCACAAGATATTCCTTTGCTAGCTAGTTGGCAATTTTCAATTCGATAGCATAAGTCATAGGTGTACCGCATCATTTGATTATTGTACAGTAAATTGGAAACACAATCATTCGAGGTTGTGGACTCTTTAGTATGTACTTCAGTTAAATATTTTTCACATTCCGAATATTGTAAACGCGTAAAAATGTTTGCATAACAACCCCTTTGTTTGAAAACCCCTACACGAGCATTCCGCATCATTACTATTTGTATCTACTATCACAATTCATTGTTTATCAACATCATTTCCATTGTAATGTCGTGTGTTGTATACCACCTAATCTTGGCCGTATTTTGTCTACTCTACAACCATCAAACCTACTGCACCTTTCATAAAAGCTTGCTCAAAGATTGAATATATTTTTCTGATGTACAGCTTGGACATTTGTCTAAGTAATAAATATTTTTTTTGAATTTTAGGGTGATACTACCTTTCTTACATTTGAAGTCTTCTTCATGCTCAATCCTACGCCAATCATAAATCATTTTTTTCAAGCCAATGAAACATTCAACAATCGAGCTTTTTGCTTTTGAGCATTCATGCAAGCCATTATTAGCCAATTCAATATGTTGGGTGGATAAAATTCCAAGATCTAATTGTTACTTATTGAATCTAGTGGAAACTTTATTCTAATTTTGTAAAGATCACAGAGTCATCATTTTTCATGCAAGTTACCCCTTGTTATCATATCTTTCCAATGTATCTCAAACTCCATTTTACTATCACATTTGCTCAGGCAAATATTAAATAAGGATCTAATCTGCATGTCGTGGTTGAAAGTTGGTACCTTCTATGACGTTTTTTGGAAATGTGTCATTAGCATAAATGTGTTGAATGGTAGTAAAAACCCTCTCAATAGCTACTACCATAGTCTGATCTTGGTTCGTAAAAATTTTGGTTGGTTGTTTACCGCTAACAAACCTTTACAAGGTCTCAAAAACCCAGCAAAAAGATTCGATCGTCTCATTTGCTACAAATGCCCCGCCAATAAAAATATTTTGCTAGTGGTGGTTCCCCGTTATGAAGGAAACACATGCTAAATTGTACTGGTTCAGCCTGTAAGTGGTGTCAAAAATGATGATATCACCAAAAGTATCATATCGAGTTTTCCATGTCCGTCAATCCAAAAGAACCTGCGAAGCCTATTCATTTCATCTGGCTGGAAATCAAAAGAGAACATGTTATCTAGGGCTGAGCATATTATTCAAAACTCAAAAGTCGCTCGAAAATCGCTCGAATATTGAGCCAAATCGGAATTAGTTACAACTGATTCGACTCAATTTGACTCGAATCTGATTTCGAGTCGATTTCGAGCCAGCCGTGAATCGCTCGAAATATGATTTGAATCAGCTCGAATTGATTAAAAATATTATGTATTTATTAATATATTATTATTTTAAAACTAAAAACACTAAATTTTAAACCTAAATACAAATATTGAAGGCTTTAAGTGTTTCATTTACTAAATTTAAATGTTTCCCAATTTAATTTTGAGCCAACTAGGAATAAAGAGAAAAATTGTTCAATTTCGAGTCAGCTTGATTCGATTACGAGCTAGCTCGATTCGATTTTGAGCCAACTAAATTCAATTTCGAGCCATCTCGATTCGATTTCGAGCCAGCTCGGAATCGAGCCATTTCGAGTCAACTCGAAATCAATTTCGATTTCAAGCCGAGTTCAACTCGAAAATTTTGATTTCAAGCCGAGCCCAAATCGCTCGAACTCGACTCGATATCAGCCCTAATGTTATCTTCCAACTGTCTCTATTTCAATATTTCCAACAACATTGTCGAGTCTCCATTTTCTATCACCGCTCTCCTCTCTCAATGTACAAGATTGTATGCATCTGTTTTCGAGAACCCAATGTTTTGAACACAACCGACTTCCTCTGCTAAAAAGTTGAATGTGTCAACGGTTCTAATACCTACTCATGTCATGTTCTCAATAAGGGAGGTTTGCCTATCAGATATATTGTGATGTGATCTCAACATATGTGTATCATTCTGTAGTGCAAGTAGATGATTGTGCTCTTCAATAAATTTAGACACCTCCCAAATCTTTCCCTCTTGATAAGAAGTCAAGTGTATGCACACAAGACATCTGGTGCGTGTATCCAGTTTATGAAACTTCTTTTGCACATCAGTCGCCGGCTTGGAAATTTTATGACTTGCTTTGGCACAAGAAAATTCTCTTCCCTTGATGATCCTTGTATGCATCCAATAATGAATATGTTGTTTTCAGACACTAAAACCAATGTTGGTGCATACTCAAAGTACATTGCATATGCTTCTTCTTCAAAATGAAAAATAGGGAAAACAATTGCCATCATGTTAGTCTGCAAAAAGAGATGTAATGGTAAGTGACTGTAAAATTCATATCCACTGAATTCATTTTGGAGTCATCTAATTTGCATGAAAAAAACGGCATGGTTTACAATAAAATACGACCTCGATGTTTAGCTCAAAATACGTCCGTCTTTAATTAAATACGATTGTTTATGTGACCAATTTGATCGTTTTACAAACATATAACTGCTATTTCAGTACACGAACTAAGAAAAGAGAACAGCGGAGCAAGCAACAGAAAAAAAATGAAGTGGCTTATAGTATCTATTATCTCCTTAGGGTTCCCGGCTAGAAACTCGTCGGCGAACATTCACCAGATTTGTCCCGGTTTGCCACTGTTCTGAAACGGGACGACAACCAGTCAGCTACGGATTCCGGCAAAGAAAAACTCGTTATTTCTCAGTTCCGTAAGTGAAATGTCACATAGGATGTCGTGCAGATCTGTACTTCTTGTTTCGTAGAAGGAGGAGGCAGAGCGAGCCTAGGGCATTCCTTGTCTCACTAAAGGAGGAGGGAGAGTTTCGCGCTAGGGCATTCTTTGTTTCGCAGAGGGAGGAAGCGAGCGGGAAAATTTGGAGCAAATGTTGTGGGCCACGCAAAAAAATTGCGTCCTTTATTCCCGCGCCTAAAATAAGGTGCATCACATGTACCTAATTTTTTCCCCTATTAGTGTGTTTGTTAATGGAATAGAGCTTTCCCCCCAAACAAGAGTCATATCATCAACCCCTAACCATATAATAGGTTTTTACTGTCACACACTTGAATATTTTTTCGCATTTTCCACGTGTCACTGTTTTGACTTTGTGAATGATTTTTGGCTTCGTTTGGCGTGGTGTTGTCGTGTTAGTCGTGAGCGCGGTGGTCATAAACCATCGTTCGTGAACGCCCGACCTCACTTTAAAAAATTCATATATTTTATGCTGAAAACTAGTTTATTTTCTTGGTAGCTGTCATTAATTAACCTTTGCCTTGTCAAAGGAAGCCTTTACTTATAGCAGAATATATATCTTTAACTACTATATACAAGAAGTTGTCTTTGGTGCAACATTCAAAATTGCCAAATATAACCTCATTCTTTTATTTCAATGACTTAACATATATTATGAAAAAAATGAAAATTTATAAAATATAATGTCTATTTGTGTAATTACACTATATCCCTATAATAAAAATAATGATAAAAATTCATAAAATCCAAAAGTTTTTTAGTAGACCTCCTACACCTACTATGGTGGGTTATCATTAGACCTAGGTTATCATTAAACCTACTTTAAAATGATTTTTTTATTAAAATATAATTGTTTTTGAAAAAATGATTATAAAATATTAATTAAAATTTTTGTGCGATCATTTTGAATACTCATATGTACATGTTCAGGCGGGGGCGGGCGAAACCCGCCGTTGCCGGCCGGGTACTGTCACGCTCCGCCCGAGACCCTCACTGGTTTATATATATATATATATATATATATATATATATATATATATAATAAGGATATTCTGCAGTTACGGTCGCCTGTCGTCGGTCACAGGAAATGACCCTTTTGCCCCTGTACGAACGAAAAAATTGGTGCGGCTGCGGGCTCGGTCACGCCGGATCGTGGGGGGCGGGCGCGATGAGGCGGCGGCGGGCGGGCTCACGAGGGTCAGGCCGGGGAGAGCCAGGCGGGAGCGGGAGGGCTCACGCGGTGCAGGGCGGGCACAGTCGGGCGGGGTCAAGCTACAAGTTCAAGAGAACAGAAGGTTCTCGCCCTTATATACAGCGCAAACATTCTGTTCTCCGCGATGTGGGACTAAAAAAATTGATGCGGCTCGGTCACGCCTGTGGGAGCGGGCGAGCTCAAGCGGGGGCGGGCGGGCTCACGCGGGTCAGGGAGGTAGGAGCCGAGCGGGCTCCTACAGTCCAGGAGTGGGCGAGGCAGCCGCCCGCCCGCTGGGATCTTTTACAATACAGCGGCTTTTCGCTATATAACAGCGGAAAGCCCCTGTTATTGGCGATGTGGGACTATAAAAGTCCCACATCGCCAATTAAGCAGGCGGGGCCCGCCTGTGGTCCCCGCCTGTTATTTGTTTAAAAAAAATACATTTAGGGGGCGGGGCCCGCCTGTGGGCCCCGTCTCCTTTGTTTTTAACAATAGAGTGCGGATGAACAGTGGCGTTCATCCGCAAATGAATTTTAAAATTAAAATACTTAATTTTTTTAACTGTTTTTCAAATTTTTGTTTAATAACTTTCTCAAATTTTTTTGAAGTTTATTTAAATAAAATATTTAACTTTTTTTTAGGTTTATTTAAATAACATATGTTACTTTTCTTAAATATATATTTTTTAGTTTTTTTTACATGTTCTTTTAATCAACAAAAAATGTTGGAATTTAAAAAAATTTATTGCGAAGACTGGCGAGGGGCGAGCGAATACCGGCGAGGGGCGGGCGAAGCCCGCCGACGCCGAGGGGGCGGGCGAGGCCCGGCGACGCCGAGGGGGCAGGCAAAGCCCGCCTTGAATGCCAAGCGGGCGAAGCACGCTTGCTTGCGGGCGAAGCACGCATTGATGCGGCCGAAGGCCGCCCGAGATTTTAGGGGGTTACATTTTTGAATCTCTTTAATTTATTTTTTCTTTTACTATATAATAAATGGAAAATTATTTAATGACAAGCGGGCGAGGCCCGCTTGATTGCGGGCGAAGCTGTTACTACATGCATCCTGTTAGGGTTTGTCGTAAACATCTGAAGGCTACGGTTCTTAAATTGAAGTGTTCTTAAATTGAAGTGTTGAGAATTGATTTTGAATTTGGATTTTAGATATAAATTATGAAAAAAATAATCAAATATAAATGAAATATTGTTGGTGCTATATATTATGTTCATAGTTTTACATGATGAAATTGTCATGCATAATGCATTATTAATGGTGAAAATACCCTTATAATTAGTAACATTCTGGTTTTAACCGAGACAGACTTCTTTCATTTGACAATAATTTTTCATATTTATTATATATAAAATAATAATAATTACTATTATAAAATATTTGGACGGTTGCGATGACTGAGATGATTTCACCATCAAATATGAAGATTCTATTACTAATAACTATATATAAGAGCATATAGCTATTTTGTGCTAATACTTCATTAGAGCCATCAACCATCCAATAGTCTTTATTTTTAATCAAATATGTTTTATAAAATCAAAAATAAATATAATATAGTAAATTGAATTTATAAAATATAGTATAAATTGAATAAAAATATTAAAGGATACAAATAATATAAATATAAACATGCAATAATACAATTATAAAATATATTACATAAAACATTTATAAAATATATTAAATAACATTGATAAATATAAACAAGAGAAGAAAATAAAGTATCATAGGATAGAAAATTATGAAGCGATTGAACATATGGTGTACTCGGTATCCTATATTTGTTAGGTGGCGTTTGGTTGGACATTTCTCTTGCGTGTGGTTGAAACGCACCGGCGTTTTGCGAGACAGTAGCGTTTGGGCGGCTTATTTTGAAAACCACGTTTCATTGAACCCGCGGTCGTGTAATTCAGGTAAATTTCTTGAATTACTAATTTCTTTAGCAAATAAACTAAGTTTTCAGACTGTTACTGGGAGGTCAAGATCAGTTAGATCAGCAAATCTACTGTAGCTTAAATCTAGGGTGGTAATACCTTCAGGTAAATTCGGTAGTTCCGTCGAATCGCTCATGGTTCTGCGCATTAATTGCAGAGCCTTCAATGACAAGCGGGCGAAGCCCGCTTGGTTGCGGGCGAAGCCCGTATTTATGCGGTCGAAGGCCGCCCGAGATCATCGAGCATGGGCGAAGACCGGCGAGGGGCGGGCGAATACTGGCGAGGAGCGGGCGAAGCCCGCCGATGCCGAGGGGGCGGGCGAATCCCGCCTTGAATGACAAGCGGGCGAAGCCCGCATTGATGCGGCCGAAGGCCGCCCGAGAGCATCGAGCACGGGCGTAGCCCGTGCGAAGCTTCGCCCGCATTGATGCGGCCGAAGGCCGCCCGAGAGCATCGAGCACGGGCGTAGCCCGTGCGAAGAAGCTCGTGTGTATATATATATATATACTATATTAAAAAGATATATCATAATACCTCTCCATAGCAAGGAAAATATGCTACCAATGACAAGGAAAATGAGACAACTCTACGTCACAGCCCTCCATCTAAAACTCCAACCAAACTAGATCGGCCTAATATACATCGCCTCTTCGACAAATGCCCTAACCGCGCCCCACCAAATCCTCTCCCGCTCGCCATTTCCCCGCATCTCCAGGACGGCGAACTCCCGCGAAGCCTTCATCCTCATCCTCGACAAGTGCCCTAACCGCGCTCCTTGCCCACGATTTCTCACCCCACCGTTGCGCCTCACTCCCCACCAAATCCTCTCCCGCTCGCCATTTCCACGCAAACTGACGACGGCGAACTCCCGCGAAGCCTTCTTCCTCATCCTCGACTACAGAATCACCCTCCAGCCGCACCTCTCTCTTATCCAGCCACCATCCCTCGCAAAAAGGTGAGCCCTAACAAAGCAACTAAAACACCCAAACGTAAACCCCTAACTCCACTGCATCGTCATCGATTCCTGTAGGAGGATCTCCGGCTGGAGAAGCGACATCCAACGGCTGCAACCTCTCCGTCACACTGGTGCCAGTTTCGACATCTAACAGAGGTACTCTACTTCACCCCACTCCATCTCCTCATTCTTGACCACCCCAATCAACTTCTTCTAGATAATCATTTATTTCTTCAGCAAAAAGGCCCCCCCCCCCCCCCCCCCCCCCCCCCCCTCGTCATTTCTCATCGTTTAGGACTGCAAGGCTATGCCCATGGAAAATCTTCCGGATATGCTGTTTGCTTCTCAGATTCTTCTGACCGTGTTCAAGCCACCATAAAAACTTAATTGCATTTTTTGCACTTAAGGTGTTTGTTCTACTGTCCAAATGAGTCAATTTCACATTACTTAAGTTTTTGTTTTAAATTTCTACATGCTTCCGGTGAATTTTTGTTTCAGATTTCTACATGGTTTCAATGATTTTTTGTTTCAAATTTCATTTACTAAAGATATGTGGTTTCTATATTTCAGGGTTGCACAACTTCAAACTTGGGAACATAATTTCCTCTAAAGATGCAAATCATCATTTTCCTTGCTCCATTTTAGGTGTGAATCTCTTTGCTGTCTCATGATATCCATGCAATTGTGCATTAGTTGTTATTTGATTAGGTTGTTTCCTATTAATTTCAATCTCTCATTTTGGACTTAATTACAATTTGTTCTTCCTCATCATCTTTGTGCCATGATTGTTTTTTATAATTTAAGTGCATCATTCTCGATGACTAATATTTGTTCCTAACAATATTTCTATACAAATATTAGTTTCTATTTGTTTCAATCAATAGTGGGAATTGAAGTACTTTTTAAGTTAGTTTTAGACACCCGCCCCACTCTTTGCAGCCCAGTCTTTGCCTTTCAAAATTTTGATCACCTCTCATCACCCTACACGGTCAATTTATTAGTGCTGGGCAATGAAATAGCATAAGATGTCGAGGTCCATCAACAATATTGTCCAAAGTAAATGTAAATTTATGATATAACATAACTAATTGATTAACATGAACCGGTAAATTTGTGAACATGAACTGGTGAAGCCTACACAGTATTTACTTGCCATAGTTGATCTCTCTGATCTAAGCTTGCTTGATCATATGTAAGAACTGGAAATCATACACAGAAGATGGTTCTAAAAGGCCCATACATCGGCCGCATATTGAACTATACAGTTTGTATATTTTCTTGATCTGTTTGACTCATTGTTATAAAAGTTAACTTATTTAACTTCAATTTTTCATGATAGTTGAAAAGGTAATCAGGTCTTGGCCTTTAGCATCATGTGTAAATGGAGATCTAAACAGGTACTGCTTAATGGAACATGAATTTTATATTCTGAGAACCTCATGACTGGCACTATCAGAAGCTTAATGAATGATTGTTTCATTAATTTGATTTAGTCCATATATTTTGGCGTGCCTTAATGAAGATCTTTTGTATCTGATATACTAACTACATTGTGGTATGCTTCTTATATCTCTGAACATGGTTCATGCATGTTCAGACTACAATTGTACAGCTGCAATGGTATGCTTCTTGAATCTCTCTGAACTTCACGAAAATATTGTTACCTACTATTTGTTGATGATTGTTGACTGCATATAAGAATGCAATCAATATATTAGGAAAATCTGAAGTCGCCACCCTCTATAAACTTTATAAAATTCAACATTTTGGTCGTTAAACAATTTAAAAAATTTAGAACATATCAAAGAGAAGAGTTTACAGGATATTATTACTACTACATTTGTTGCTTACGCATTGATGTAAAATTAGTGATTGATTTAGGGTGAATTTCAATTTGAGTACCAGGCCGCATTGATGTGAGCATTTTTCAATGTAGTAAATAAAAATAGGCATTGATGCCCTCGCTCATGCCGAATGTCGCCGCCCCTGCCGAATGTCGCAGTCCCCACCGAATGTCCCCGCCTACGCCGAATGTCTGCACTCCCGCCGAATGACCTCTCCCGACGAATGTTGTCGTCCGACGAATTTTGCCGTCCGACGAAATTTGCTGGCCGACGAATGTTGTCGTCCGACAAATGTTGCTATCCGACGAATGTTGTCTGGGATAGGGGCGGAGCCCCGTGCCTGTCACTCGTCTATATATATATATATATATATATATATATATATATATATATATATACACGAGCAGTCGTGAACGGAGGACCCCGTGCGGGCGACGACAATCGGCGGGGGCGGCGACATTGGTCGGGGGGACGAAATTGGTTGTGGGAGGGGACATTGGTCATGGGTGGCGACATTAGTCGTGGAAGGCGACATTGGTCGTGGGGGACGACATTGGTCGTGGGCGGCGACATTGGTCGTGGGGGGCCACATTGGTCGTGGGCGGCGTGGGCGGCCACATTTGTCGTGAGCGGCGACATTTATCGTTGGCAGCGACATTGGTCGTGGGGGGCGACAATGGTTGTGGGCGGCGACATTGGTCGTGGGGGGTGGGGGCGACGATCGGCGGGACATTCTTCGGGGGCAGTGACACTCGGCGGGAGTGGTGACACTCGGCGGGAGCGGCGACACTCAGCGGGGGCAAAACAATGTGCGGGTTAAATAACATTGGGTAGGCAAAAAAGCAGGCGGACAAAACATCTGGTGTGAGAAACCTTTTGCGGACAAAACATTTGTCGGGCAAAACATTCGACGTGTGAATCATATTGTGGGAGAAAATTCGGCGAGCTAATCGTTCAGCAAGCTAAACATTCGGCGGGCCAAAAATTTGGAGGGCAAAACATTCGGCGAGCAAAACATGAAAAACAGCAGGCGGGCAAAACATCTAGTGGGAAAAACTTTTTGCGGACAAAACATTTGTCGGGCAAAACATCCGACGTGCGAATCATATTGTGGGAGAAAATTCACTGGGCTATTCGTTCGGCAAGCTAAACATTCAGCGGGACAAAAATTTGGCGGGCAAAACATTCGGTAGGAAACATTTGGCCAGCGGAACGATCGGCTGCCGAAACATTCAGCGAAATATTCAGCGTGCGAAATTCAAAATTAAAGAGCAAATTGATAAATATATTTCATGGAGCAAAATTTTCTATATTTCCTCCACTCCTTCACTCTTTTTTAAATGAGCAAAATTTTTAAAAAAATTAACATTTAATTTGAGCCCGTTTGCTCAAGACACATTACATGAGTTAATAAATATATTTAGCACAATCAGACATACATCGGCGCGAAAAAGCGTGCTCCTCTCGGAAGCTAAGAGTAGCTAAGAAATGCTATTGATGAGATCTTAAACCAATGAATTTTAAGTTTCAAACAGGGCATTGCTTTCGGCACTGCCAACAATTTGTCAATAGTATTCTACCAAAAGCTGATTAGATAAATATTTGTTCACTTATATTTTAACAATTTAATATTTAAAACCTTGTGTTATATAAGACTTGGTAAATATTTGTTAATTTTTTTAAATCGTTAAACGATGATGCCAAAAGACAACAACTAAACAAAATGAAATTTCCGCAATACAAATTGAATTTCTTCAATATCAACTTAATGCACACCATCCCAAACAAAATTGAAACAAAAAACTTTCAGAACTTGGACTCACTAATATCCATCTCATGGCTGTCCAAATTTATCCATCAGAAGATTCATCCATGACTGACTCGCTTCGCAGATCTTTATCAATTTGTACTGTCTATAATTGAAACATAAAGAAAATGATTCAATCAAAATATTGTCTAACCATACGAAAAAAGTAATAGCTAAGAAATTGAGGACACCATCAAGTTTGGCAGCTTGCAAAGTTGCATGTATTCCATCTCTATCAAGCGCCAAGTTGTCATGGGCGAAGTCATTGGTCGTTGGTGGCCAATGGAAAAATTGAAATGAAAGCGCTATAGAATTAGAGAGAGAGAAAGATCCCATCGCTACAAATCGTTGTAGAGGGCATCAGGTGCGATCAAACACCCAAAAGAAATACTCCTTTTTAATCAATAATCAAAATAGAAAGAATTTCAACAAAAACCCAACTATTTTAGGGATCAATGAAAGCATACAACATTGAAAACCATATTAAATCAAACAATACAATATTGTACAGATTTTTCTATAAACAATAATACTCGGTCTTTTTCTTCACTGCATGATTCACATTGTAGTAAGAAACCAATTCATGACAAAACAGTTGGCGAAATTGATGAAGGCCATTTTGGAAAACAATATCACCAAATGCAAAGAAACGTTCAAAAATTTTAGTAGAAGCTGTGTAATTTATGAAGGTCATTTTAGAAAACAATATCATCAAATGCAAGAGACATTAAGTAATTTCACTGAAACCAAAAATTTAAACAATGATGAGATCTGAAGTTGGAGGTCACCTCAAATTACTTTGAAGCCTGTCCTTCTATGAAATCTCTCAATAAAACATTATAATGGAGGAGTATATTCTCTGAAGTTCCACTAACTATCTGCAATATTATATTTAGGTAAGCAAATAATGAAATTTATGACTCAGAGGTAGTAAAAAAAATATTAGAGAAGGGAAAATGCAACGGGGTTAAGCAATAGCATGGGGAGAAATTGAAAATTCAGCAATTACATATGTCCTTTTCATCGGGAAACCATAAAGGAAGGATTTTAACCCCTGCTTGAAAAAGAGAAAGCAATTAGATAGTTATCAAACTGTTTCATTTTTATCAGGTTAGAATAGCTGATAGAACTTAATAGATATTATATTTATTCATTACTATTAATATATGAGTATATACATACAGTTAATATCAAACCAAGATTTAAATAAGAATAAATGGAAAATGCTATACATGAAGAATGCAGAGGGGTGGGGAAATCGCCTACAGTTTCTCTAAGATGGCCTCTTCGTAGGAAACTCTAGTTTTGTCCAAACATTGTCAAAATCAGCTTCATCAATAAAAATAACAGAGTTTTGTTAAGTAAAATAAAGTAGATAGAGCAGCATCTCGTTTCTCTTGCGGTCTCTCTAGTGAAGCTTGCTCATTCTCTACGACAGCAGCTTCCCCTCTTTCTAGCATTTTTTGTCTCTAAAAATTTGTCCACATAATCCTTTTCCTCATTTTCCAGCCCTTGAAATCTATTTTAGAGACGGCTCAAGCCCATGAAAATGTTGTTCTAGCTCTTTCCAGTTGAAATTCAAAGATATAGTACTATGACTATCAAGTTCAGTAAATGCTTGCTGAAGTTGTTGTAACTTTGAGGCTGTAGATTCAATTAGAGTACTAACAGATGGTGTATCGGCCATGAATATAAACCTGCGCTACGAAAGAAATGCAAGGCGCAGGGACTTAAATCGCTGCAGGTTTGCGAGATTCGGAGTATTTGCAGCTCTCAATGCCAAATAGCCGGCAAATTAAAAATTGATAACCAAATGTAGATATTACTAATGCAAATGAGTTACATCTAAGATCCCTAATGTAGACACTGCAGCCATTCTCAAAGTAAAACCCACGCAAATGAGTTACTATCAAACATCTAAGATCTCTAATCTGCAACATATCCGTCTAAGATCACCTGAAATTTCAGAACTTTTCCATGAGAGCCAGGCCATTACTTGTTCTTTCACCATTCCATGGAGATCAGAGCCTGCAGAAAGAAGTAGAAGCAGATGAGCAGAGATTCTTCTGGGTACCTCTGGAGAAGGTAAAAAGGGAGAGCGGTGGTTACCAGTTGATGGAGTGAGGCGCGATAGGTCGCCGATCGGGAGCGAAGAGGAGAGAACGCGAAGAGCTTTTGGGAGGTATTTGATATTATGAGTCTGTTTGGGACAGCTCTGGCGGATTGAAAAACTGCTGTCCGGATAGAGCTGTTTTAAAAGAGCTCTCTGGGGAGCAGTTTTGAAAAGCTGCAGAGTGTTTGGGTGTTCTGTGCAGAAGTGCGCTTTGAAGAGCGATTTTCTAATTTAGCTGTTTGGAGAAACAACTTTTAGAAGCTGTTTTTTTTAGATCGATGACATAACTACACGACAGTACTCTATATATTGTCTCCGCTCAGGCGAAAGACTTGTTGAATCCCCGGAATCCTCAGAGGAGTCATGCTCTTCCATTGTAGTACCTGCATTTAAAGTATCACATAACATTTATCATAATCTATGTGAAGAAAATACCACAACAACTAATATAAATCCGACCACATAAAAAGGTTAATCAACATGAAGTAGAAAGATATAAAATATCACATAAAAAGTTTTTAAAACTTAAAACATAACAATTTTTTAAAAATAACATCACTGAGCCCTCCTCTCATACGCCTTCATAATCCACCAAACACGCATATCTTCTGGAATACTCATGAAGATCTCCCTACTGGTCTTGTCCCTGATGTGGTCGAGAGCAAAGTAATATACATCCTGGTTTGCCCGTATCTCTGGGCTACTGGAAATCAACTCCACCACCTCTTTGACTGTGATAACTGGTGGAGGCTTCACAGCTAGGGTGGATTGATGTAAGTCTGACATCAAAGAAAATGTCATTCCTTTGTTCTTCCCGATCTTTCTTCTTTTACTTGCCGAGGTGGACGCATTCCCAATGGTTGTTGAATGACCAATCTCTTCAGGGCCACCTTGATTGTTCTCTATGACTTCTTCTACATCATTATCTTCCAAATGGATCCTCCCCACATCCGGTGGCAAACTCCCAACAGAAGGAGCCCATGAGTTTTCTCCAGTTGCGACAACCTGACTGAACATGGTGTTCAGTTTCTCCTCCAACTCAGGTGCAATACCTCTGTATTAAAATTTTTTCGCTGTGCAACAACCTGTTATAATCAATTCAACAATATTAAAATTTGTCAAAATAAGAACTACTACCATGAAATGAAAAATGAATTTGTTTTCACCTTTATCTTTTCTGCCCACCATTCTTCTGATGCAGCAATAGTTCTCTTCTCTGGATCCCAACCTAAACCAGTCTCGCCATGTTTCAGCTCCTTCCATAACTTCCAATCCTTCTTCAAATGATCCCATTTATTTTTCATTTGCATTCGATCGTAGCTTTTCCCGGTACGTTCTTTAAACCCTGCAATCAATTTTTTCCACCCTTCTCTGCTAAAGTGGGTGGTAGGCCGATTCCCCAAACCAATCTCTTTTATGCAGAGATCACAAAATAACATCACCTCGCTAGACTCCCAACTCGCTACGATTCCTCCTTCTTTAGGTTTACCCATTACACTATTAATAAAAGTAATGAAATTTTATAAGCTATTTCTACTTAAAAAATACACATACATCACACATACCCCTCCTAAATACATACATACACACACACACAAACACTCACACACACACACACACAAACATACACAAACAAACACACACACACACACACACATACACACACACACACACACACACACACACACACATACAAAAACACACACACACACACACACACACAAACATACACACACACATACACATATATACATCCACACACACACATTCAAAAAAACAAACACACACACACACACACACATATATATACATCCACACACACACACATTCAAAAAAACAAACACAACACACACACATATATATACATACACACACATACACATATATACATCCACACACACACACATATATACATCCACACACACACACACACATATACATCCACACACACACACACACACACATATACATCCACACACACACATTCAAAAAAACAAACACACACACACACACACACACACACACACACACACACATATATACATCCACACACACACACACATTCAAAAAAACAAACACAACACACACACATATATATACATACACACACACATACACATATATACATCCACACACACACACATATACATCCACACACACACATATATGCGTCCACACACACACACATATATACATCCACACACACACACACATATATACATCCACACACACACACATATATACATCCACACACACACACACATATATACATCCACACACACATACATATATATACATCCACACACACACATATATACATCCACACACACACATATTCAAAAAAACAAACACACACACACATATATACATCCACCACTTGCACTACATATACACACACACACACAAACACAAAACAAAAACACAACATCACATTCACACACACATAATAGATCTGTACACACACACAAAAATCTGTGTACACACACACATAAATCTGTACACACACACACACATAAAGCTGTACACACACACATAAATCTGTACACACACACACACACATAAATCTGTACACACAGACACACAAAAATCTGTAACGAAATGCAGTCGGGGGAGGAAGAAACGAGAGGAGAAAGACCAATACCTGCAGTCGGTGGCGTAGGAGGGAGCGGCGAGGGGCACGGGAGCGCTGGGAGCGAGATCGGGAGCGTCGGAATGCTAGGGCACGGCTGGATCTGGGAGGAAGAGGATCGGCGGCTGGATCTAGGAGGAAGAAGACCGGCGAAGGTCGTCGGCGGCGTAGGAGGGAGCGGCGAGGGGCACGGGAGCGCTGGGAGCGGCGAGGGGAACGGTTGGGAGCGATGATCGGGGGTCGCGGGATGCAGAGCGGAAAGAGGGAATCGAAAAAAAAACGCCCTGGGAGCGATTCCTAAAGAGCGGAACGCGGGGGGGGGGGGGGGGGGGGGGGGGGGGGGGGGGCGGCTTCCGGAAAAGAGCTCTGGGAGCGGGAATTGAAAAGCGCTTCTTTTCGGGAGCTGTCCCAAACGCACTTAATAACAGCTCTGGCGGCTGGGAAAGAGCTTCTCCAGCCGCCAGAGCTGTCCCAAACAGACCCTATACCTGCTGCTTTCGGCGGGGGTTGTGTCGAGGGGAGGTGCTTTCGGCTTGGGCGGGTGGCAGTCGAGGAATAGAGGAGAGGAGGAGAGGAAGAGACTTGCCGTGTGGGAGGGTTTTTGTCAGGCTTTCACGGTCAAAAGCTGATGGAGGTGGCAGTGAGGAACAGAGGAGGCTTGCAAAAAAGCTGGGTCAAAAGCTGATGGAGGGTCAAAAATTCGGGTCTGGGGGGGTGAAGAGCGGCTTTGCACTTCACCGTGCAGTGCAGCCTTTGGGATTATGACACCTGTAAAGCTTTCCATCAAATGGACATAAATACACCTGCATAAAGTAGGAAAAACAGGCTGTAAATTAATAAAAAAATAGAACAAAAGTGGCGGAAGAAATCCAAGCTGAATTTTTTTTCCGCCCTGCACCATCAAATCAATTCCGCCATTTTCTTTTGCTCGCTTGCTCCGCCCCTCTCAACATCTTCTTCCCTCTCTCCGATAAATCGCCCATGGCTGCGCTGGAAAGATCGCCGGAACACAAGTGATGTATGGTTGTGCCGGAAAGATCGCCGGACTTAGTTGATAAGCATCGCAAACATTTGATTTCAGCAGCTAATTTTTTTTCGATCTGCAGACTCTCAGCTTGTATTGTCTTGTTTTAGGCACACTTATTGTTTTGAAGATGATTATCTTATGCATATTTGGATTGTCTTGAAGATACTTTTCATTGAATTTATTTGAATCAGAACAGAGAAAAAAAACTGATTTGAACATAACAACCAGAGCAGAAATGGAACGAGCAAACAAGATGACATAAAAACAGAAAAAAATAATTCTTCTCTTGAAATTCAAAGGGAAACATACAAGATGACATAAAAACATATATAAAGTCCACCAACAAAATTTGAGTAAACCCTGCATATCAAAAAAAATTAAATGGAACGCCAACATCTTGTCTCCCTTGTAAAGCAGCAGTCTTTGGTTTCTTTTGGATCAATTTCTCTTGCCATTGTTTCATCCTTTTCGAGTTTTTTACTTTCACTTCCCTTTTCTTGAAACCCTTGGCACGAGCAAAATTTGGATCAATCCAATCAGATCCACCTCCAAATTCCATGACTTTTTCTCTTACATCATCTTCAACGGAACCATTTGATGAAACAATTTTTTCAATTTCTTGACACAATTGCGGTAAACAATGAGATAAGTGTTTAAACGCATTTTCATTCTCAACTGCCATAGCCACCATTTTTACTGCCACGTGACTCCATGTCCTGTATCTCGATGCCACCAACAACTTTGGATCCTCCTCACATGTAGAAGGTAGATACGATGAACATGTCTTTGCATCCTTTCTCCACCTTCCTAAAATATATCTAGAAGGTAGATAAGTTATGTCCATTCTATCGAGGATCTTGAGGGCATGCCTACATAAAATCCCAAAATTTTCAAATTTTTTGCAATTGCAACATACAGTTAGAGCTTCTAGATTACCAATGACATGATATTCTTTGGCCTTCTCGGTCACCTCAAACCTTACTCCAACATCAATCTCCTCGCATTGTTTTACTTTACAAGAAATTGATGCTAGAAATTCGTTTTGAAATATTTCAAATACTGAATAAGTGTAATATCTTGAAGCCTTCAACAACATATCACAGTCGTGAATTATTATATTCTGGATTTTATCATTTAAGATAAATGTTGACTTCAGTTCATTGTACCTCACATCCTCCATAACTCGATCAAAGTGAGTGAAAAATTCCGACAAGTTATGATCTTTATTGAGATATCGTCGTATCCTCGCATTAAAGCTTTCACTTAATTGGGTGCTTCGCATTCCTCCCGAAAAATGCCATGTCATATAAACATGTGCCCACTTTTCTCGTAAGTTCCATGTTTTTTGCATCCATGCATTGTCCTGCAATTTGTATTGAGTAAGTATTATGCGCCATGCTTCATTCAGTTCATCCTCTGTCTCATATGAGTAAAAGCAAGCACTCAAATCACGAAGGAACAGTGATCCCTTCTTGCATAGATATCCTAAATGGTTTAAGGCGTTTTGAGAAAGGTGCCAAGTACAAAGGCCATGGAATGTGTCTGTCATGATATTTTTAAGAGCGCTTGCCATTGCTTGGTCTTGATCTGTGAAAATCGTCATAGGTTTCTTCCCTAACATTGCATGTACAAAAGTCTGAAACACCCACTCAAATGAAGGAATGGTTTCATCGTACATAAGAGCAGCGCCAAAAACAACTGTTTGTCTGAAATGATTGAATCCCACAAAGCAACCAAACGGTCTTGATTCCTTATTTATCTGAAAGGTAGTATCAAAAGACATAACATCGCCAAAGTCTGCATAGTCGCTAATCATTCTACCATCGGCCCAGAATATATTAGTGATATATTCGGTACAATCCATTTGGACTGCATAGTAAAATGAAGGGTCTTCTCCCTTCTTATCTTGTAGATATTTCATCAATCCTCCTAAACCTCCGTACTCCATGTCCCTTTGTCTTCTAGTACGCAAGTACTATTTTAAATCTTCATTTGTGAAGCCTAAGTTCTCTTTGCCTCCAACTTGAGTGCTCATTAGGTCCAAAGACGCCTTCAAAGTTAAACCTGAATCTGCAGCAATACAAGCATTGGTTCTTTGTACCGAAGTTATTCACCGTTGTGATAGCATCATGTGACTCACTTCTGGAATGTGTAATTCATGATTATGGACTTCAGAAAATGTCGTCACAAACCATTTATTTGCTTCTCGACTCAAGGAGACGCCGAAACTTGCTTTACATTTAGTTCTTGTCAGCTTAACTCTAGTATTTAGTGTTTGCCCATTTCTCATATTTGTTCTTTCTCCCTCTTTTGAACATACAAAGTTCCGGTTGTTCACGATGCCATCCTTTCTGCTTAGATTTCGATAATGTTTCTGGATACTAAAACCAGCATGTCTCCCATACTCATTGTAGAATTGATATGCTAGTTCATCGGAATCAAACTCCATTCCAAGACAAGGAGTAATTTGTTGGTCGACATGTGGAGTAAACTTTAACTCATCACTTTCTCTGTCCTCAATGTTGTAATTCATCCGGGTATCACTACTACCTGTAATGGATTAAAACTTTGATTTATCACCTCCGCATGTCATAAAAATTTGAGGAATTTTATTTTGTTAAACATAGTACATCAACTTACAATTTAATGTCTGTTCGAACTCATGTCTCGGCGACCTTGCCGAAACTGCCATGGACGAGCGATTGGCAGAACAGAGGAGAAAGGTTCAGCAGCTTTTGAAGGAGCTCCCTCTGTAAATGAAGCCAAACAAAGGGGTCACCATTAACTACGCATTTGGATCACCATGCTTTTCTGTCGACTACTATGAAAAGAAAAGCGATACTTCAATATGACTCCTTAACTGAATTGAATCCAAACAATTACAGTAAAACAAATTGAAACTAATACAACAAATTAGCTGCATGAAGCATACCTAGAAGCCCAGCAAAAGCAAGAGGATCAACAGGTACACCCACACCTTCGACGGCATTCGGCAACACCTTTGTCGGAGCCTGATTAAGGTGGAACCTGATGAAGCCGGAATCTGATGAAGCCGTAGCCTGATGAAGACCTAGAGGACGACCAAAGCGTGAAATCTGATGAAGCTGTCGCTAACGCTGTTCTGGAGACCTTGCCGGCGACTCCACGGACGATTGATCGGAGAAAGGGAGTAGCGGGAGAGGGGCGGAGAGAAAGGTTCTTATTTTGTTCGATTTAATTTCAGCTGGGCGGAATAAAAAATGGCGGGACTTCTTCCGCCACTTTTGTTCTTCCGCCATTTTTGTTCTATTTTTTTATTAATTTACAGCCTGTTTTTCCTACTTTATGCGGGTGTATTTATGTCCATTTGATGGAAAGCTTTACATGTGTCATAATCCCAAAGGCTGCACTGCACGGTGAAGTGCAAAGCCGCACTTCACCCCCCCCCCCCCCCCCCCCCCCCCGGACCCCAAAAATTCAAAATCTGATGGGAGGTGGCATGGGTTAAAAGCTCATGGATAAAGCTGGCGGGAAAATGTAATGACCAAAAAAGGCAAAGTAATGAATGTAGGAGGGGTTGTGATTATATTTATATATAAAGATATATATATATATTTTAGTCAGTATTAATTAAACATGGGCGAATCCGCCACCAACCGATATCTAATATTCTAATCCAGCTCAATCACCCCACCGCATTCCCTATAAGCAAACCCGAACCGTTACTCAGTTAATGTATCCGTTAACTGTGCTCTTTATTATATCTGCCAGCTACCTTTTATTTAATGTATTAAGTGCTCTAATTGCCTTTAAATAGAGCCATCTTCCATGTATCCCGCATTAAGACATTTCAAGTAAAATCAAGCATTAGTAAAACTCCTGTTCATCTTCCCGCTTCTTATTATTCCTGTTTCCGCTGATTTCATCCAGTTCTGCAAAGATGCAGGAATTGCTCATGAACTTACTTCTCCAGCATCACCACAACAAAATGGAGTTGTAGAAAGGCGCAATCGAACGATTGTTGAGATGGCAAGGACAATGATGATACACAAATCCTGTCCAAAGTATCTATGGGCAGAAGCAACATCCACGGCTGTCTATGTACTCAATCGAGTACCAACAAAGAGTCTCACCCGCTCTACTCCTTACCTGGAGCTCTTCCAGCACAAGCCAACCATTGCTCACCTGAAGGTATTCGGGTCGATCGCCTACGCCCATAAAAATAGAGAGAAGAAAGACAAGTTGGATGAAACCAGCCAAAAATGTGTCCTACTGGGATACTGTGAAACCAGCAAAGCCTACCGTCTTCTGGATCCACTTACAAAGAAGATAATTGTTTCCAGAGATGTAATTTTTGATGAAGAAAGCAAATGGGACTGGGGCTCAGAATCATACCCTACAGAGGATCATCATGAATTGCCGGTTATGCTTGAGTCACCTCCAAGCACCATCCATTGCAATTCTCAGCCAACCAACTTGGTGGACACTACCTCCTATCCATCAACGCCCCAAAAGTTTCGATCCCTTGCAGAAATCTACAGTCAGGACGAGTTTGCTTTGCTTGCCACAAACCCCCTTAGTTTTGAAGAAGCAGTAAAACACAAACATTGGCAGCAAGCTATGGAGGAAGAGATGCATGCCATTCAAGCCAATCAAACCTGGTCCCTTGTCACAAGACCAGCCAACAAAGAGATAATTGGACTCAAATGGGTCTACAAAGCTAAGCTTAATGAAGAAGGAGAGATTGTCAAATATAAAGCCAGAATTGTGGCTAAAGGCTACTCACAGCGGCCAGGGGAGGACTATGAAGAGACTTACGCCCCTGTGGCGCGCATGACCACAATCCGACTGATACTTGCAGTAGCAGCCCAAAACAAATATCCCATTTTTCAGCTTGATGTAAAATCAGCCTTCCTAAATGGGAAAATAAAGGAAGAGATCTATGTTTCACAACCACCTGGGTATGCTAAGAAAGGAGAGGAGAAGAAGGTCTGCCGTCTGCACAAGGCTCTATACGGGCTTAAACAAGCGCCAAGGGCATGGCATGACAACATCGACTCATTTTTTTCCAAGAAGGCTTCAACGCAAGCAAGAGTGAGCCTTCTCTATACCTGAAAAGAGAACACAATGCCACCACTGTCGTCTGCCTTTATGTAGACGACCTGATACTCACCGGACCAGATATCTCAGTAATCAACAACCTCAAAGCTAAAATGATGAAGACATATGCAATGACTGATCTTGGGCATCTCAAGTTCTTTCTTGGAATGCAGATCAAATAGGTTCCGGGCACCATCTTTATTTCTCAAGAACAATATACTAACTCTCTTCTTACTCGTTTTAATCTCAATGAATGCAATCCTGCATTATCCCCCATGTCTACCACCGACAAGCTCGCCGCAAGAAGAGACGATGAAGAAGGAGTAGATAAAGAAATGTATCGCAGCCTTGTAGGCTCTCTCATTTATCTGACGAATACGCGACCAGACATCGAGAACGCTGTTAACATCATCGCCCGCTTCGTCAGCAACCCTAGCAAGGCTCATCTCGCTGCAGGAAAAAGAATTCTACGATACTTACAGGGAACAAAGGATCATGGTCTACTTTATCGAATCGAAGAGAAGGATGATCTGATCGGCTTCACTGACTCTGATTGGGCGGGTAATCTAGACGACAGAAAAAGTACCGGAGGTTTTATCTTCTTCCTTGGAACCAAGCCAATTTCCTGGTCTTCCAGGAAACAACAAACAATAGCGCTCTCAACAACGGAAGCCGAGTACATGGCGTTAAACTCGGCCGCCTGTGAGGCACTCTGGCTTCATCGTCTTTGGGCGGAAATATGCCAGGATGATAATGGAAAAGAAAAAGGAGGGGGAGTCAAGATCGCCTGCGATAATACTTCCGCAATAGAATTATCGAAGAATCCCGTTCATCACAAGCGGAGCAAACATATAGATATAAAATTCCATTTCATTCGAGAGCTTTTGGAAGAGAAGAGGATCGATCTCAGCTATGTCACGACCAAACTCTAGCTGGCGGACATAATGACCAAGCTCTTACCTCGGGAGCGATTCCTGGAGCTGAAGATGAAGATTGGGATTATAGCGGGTTCGGATTTAGAAGGGGTATAAGTAGCAAACCCGAACCGTTACTCATTTAATGTATCCGTTAACTGTGTTCTTTATTATATCTGCCAGCTACCTTTTATTTAATGTATTAAGTGCTCTAATTGCCTTTAAATAGAGCCATCTTCCATGTATCCCGCATTAAGACATTTCAAGTAAAATCAAGCATTAGTAAAACTCCTGTTCATCTTCCCGCTTCTTATTATTCCTGTTTCTGCCTCTGTGTGTCTATCATTCCCGACCCCCGGAATGGCGAGCGCCGGCGCTTCAAACATTCCGACTCCGCCACCACGGTTGAAACCGGAGACATCGGAACTCGATGCGCCTCTCCACTTACTGGGCTTTCAGATCGACGTCCTCTCGGCGACAACGGTCACCGGCCATCTCCGCGTCACCGATTCCTGCTGCCAGGTAAGCATAATCTCTCTCATCTCCCCTCACCTCCGTCGACTCTTTCTCTCTCAAGAACTGACAACATTCTCGCCGTCGATCGGACTCTTGGCACGACGGAAGCCGTTCAAGATGCTCCACCGGGGTGTATCTGCACTGATTGCGGAGGCGCTGTCGAGCATGGGGGCCCACGTGGCATCCGGGTTCCAGAGAGTCGCCGGCATCGAGATCAGTATCAACCACCACCGAAGCGCCGCCGCCGGCGATCTCGTCTATGCGCATGCCGTGCCCCTCGAAGCTTGCAAGCCCATTCAGGTGCGCTTGATCCTCCGTATGCATGCGCTAATTATTGCCAGTTAAATTAGGAATCATGCACGAAAATATGCAGCGTAAATTTTAGATGGCTTCGGTTTAATTCAGTAAATCATTTAATTTTAAAAAATAAATCCTTGGTCGCATGATTTCTGCAGATGCAAAAAAAAAAAGAGATTAATTCATTTTTAAAATTCTGTCGTTTGAGAGGGTGACCAAAACTGCACAACAATAATACCGTGCATTAAATATGTTTTACGGAAAATGCGATATGTTAGTAAATATTTTAGGCGGTTGTTAACCACAATCCAATTTTAATTTGTTGCACCTTAATGTTAACCGCAATACGAAAATTTAAAAAATGTTAACCGCAACCCGATTTTCTTATTGCCGCACCCTGCAAAAGTATACACTTATTTCAGATTTTTTTTCCAGCCCGGAAAATTAAAAGCAAGATTCATAAACTAGTAGAAAATCTGGAATGGAACCTAAGGATTAATCAAAAACTAAGCTCACATGAATCAACACCAAAAAACACATGAATCAAAACTGGGCACTGACTGACTGGCGCCCAACAGCAGAAAATTGAAATATGGATTGAATTGGAAATCTGGAATGGAACCCAGACAAGGTCTCTTAGGCCCAGAGTTTTCATGGTTCCGGTTCGGTTCCGGTTCTACTAAAACCGTGAATCGAACCGCTAAGATAACGATTCTTAAAATTAGAACCAAAATCGTACTTGGTTTGATCGGTTCCGGTTCTGGTTCCGGTTCCAGCATAATTTTTGGAACCATCGTATTAACGGTTCCGGTTCCGGTTACGGTTCAACAAGAACCAAAACCAAACCGGTCACTAACGGTTCGGTTCGGTTCTATGCGGTTTCGTCCGGTTCCAACCAGAACCAAAACCAAACTTGGCGGAATGAATGAATGAGGTAAAAAAAACAAGAGGGGAAAAGTATACCCGTTCATTTTTTTTACAAGAGGGACTTCGAAGTCTGAGGCCCGAGCTCAGGAATTTCACGTTACACCAAGAGGGAGTACTTTTTGTAAATATATAGTAAGTTGAGCTGAAAGTTAAGAACTGAAACCGCAAAACCACAAAATTGCATCAGACCGCTCCGATTTTAAAAATTCAAAGATCACGATATCGTGTAATGCTGATGCAATGTTCATGTGGCTGAAGATCACGACTTAACATAGGTAAAGAACTTTGAATTGTTGCTCTTGAAATCTTATTTTACAATTAAAATTTTGTTTAAAGAATATATTAGTTAATTAAATTTGACAAATTTATCAGCTACAATTAGAATTGTCTTTCATGATTACTATTAAATAGTAGTTATATATCCTCTATATTTTTAAAACAAAATATTTCAGAAAAATATGTGAGTAAAATTGAAAATACATTATATGACTGTGTAAAACCGAAAGTACACCGTAAAAACCGACTCCAAACAGCACCAATCTCATACCACACAGCACGGTTTTGGTGCAGTGTGATTGTGTTCAGTCCAAAACCAACCCCCTTTGTTGCGATTGCGGTTTGGGTTCAAACCGTACAAGTTTCACCCATAATAGTAAATATAGATATTATAGATATATTATAAAAAAAATAACAATATTATAATTATATTAATAATAATAATAAAAATAAACGGGTTGCGGTTCGGTTCTGCTTCGGTCCGATTCGAACACGTTATAAAAATCTTGAAACCGCTTGAGACTTGTATATTGCGGTTCCGGTTTCGGTCCGGATATTAAAATGAAAGAACCACACAAGGACCAATGTTGTTCACGGTTCCAAAATTCAAATCGGAATCCAAATAATTCGCGAACAGTTTGGTCCGGTTCTTTGCGGTTCCGGTTCGATTTACGGTTTTCGGTTTTAAATGCACCAAAGTTCTGGAACTAAAAATCAATGTAAGGGGGAGATCTGGAACTGGAAGATAAAATCTAGAATGGAGTTAGAAATCTGGAATGGAACCTGGACAAGCTCGCTTGGGCCACCAGAGTTCTGGAACTGAGAAATGTAGTAAGGTGGAGATCTGGAACTGGAAACTACCTTAGATGAAACGGTCGGAGAACCAAGAGTATCTCCCTCGTCGACGTCGCAGCTAGAGGTCGCTCGTCGGCATCATCGTCGATTTTAGGGCACAACGTATTGCGTCCTGCGGTGGGAGCATGGAGAAGCTTGTGACCTCCGTCGACGATAGAGAGGAGAGGAGGGAGGCCTCCGTCGTGAGGCACTGCGACTTCATCGAAGAGGTAGAGACGAGAGCGGTGGGCTTCAAATGGTGTTTATTTGGGGTTGGTTGAAGGAAGATGGAAATGGCAGCGACGACGGGTTCGGCGGAAGGAGGAAGAAGGTCTCAGTGTCAAACGAGCGGCAACTTCAGCGAGGGAGCGGGCGGAAAAAATAGAAATGTGGTTTGGGCTTTTAGGGTTGCGATTAAAGAGAATATATATTGGTGAAGGAATTTTTAAATTGCGGTTAGCCAAAACCGGATTGCGGTTAACACAATCGCCATATTTTATACTATTAATTATTCAAATCTTTTTTAGGAGTTAACATAATTACAGATTGCATCTCTCTATCTTTTGAAATTTCAAAAACCTCCCCTGTGAGTGACATTTCATAACATGGTTGCACAAAATCCCTCCCCAATCCGTCCCATATTTGGGACGAGAATTATTTACCGAATTCTCCTACTTATCTACTCTTGTCTATCATTTAGTTTTACTTAGAGATTTAGGGTAAACCTTGGACTTCCTGAGGGCTACCCGGTAAAGGGCTCGTAACGGTACTAGAAAGTATGATGAGGTGATATCCCAAACTTCCCTTTCTATGATATTTAATCTTATTGATGACTACCCATTCTTATTTACTCACTTCCTCTCTAGTTACACTAGCATCATAAGATGGTTTACGATCACCGGGATAGGGAAGCGACGAAGTTCAATTGAACATCGATCCTTGCCCATTTCTTAGTGGCTAACTGCATCTTCACGACATCACTCAATTTCTATCTAAGGGTTCCATAATCTGATATTAATCAGGACTTCTATTTGCTGATGAGTCCCCCCTCACCTTGACCCTTATGATCATTCAAGGAGGTCAATGGGTCTTTATGGACCCTTTTGGTCAACCAAATTGGTCAATTTGACCAAAGTCAACTTTAGCCCAAAATAGGTCAAACCTCCCTAATTGAAGTCAATTAGACTTCATATGATCAAATTGACCCCACCACTGTATTACAAACCCTAATTGGGTTGCAATGAACCCAAAAGCCCATCATGTGGTCACCAATTGACTCAAATTGACCAAAGTACCATTTAGGTCAACATAGGTCAATCCTTCACCAATAAGTTCAATTGACCCCCCAAAATGCAATTGACCTCACCCCTAGTCTTATAACATCATAGGTGATCCAATGAACCAAAAAGCCTCATCAAGTGGTGATCAATTGGTCCAATTTGACCAAAGTCAACTTTCCCCCAATTTTGCTCAAAATCACTCCTATTGGCTAAATTGGCCCAATTAAGGCATCGCCATGACCCAATCAACATTGGGTGGTATCAAGGGACTCAAGACCAACATATTGGATCAGTCAACCCATCAAATTGACCAAGTCAACTCCAAAGTCAACCTTGGTCAAAGTAAGCCCTAATTATGAAGTTGAAAGCCCTATATTAAATCCAATTGGGCTAAGCCCAAATCCAAAGCCCACCCAGCTCTACAGTTCTGGGTGTTGGGCAGTGAATGGTGTACACGAGCAAAAAATGGGAGTTGCGGAGATGAGAATGCTTAGGTGGATGTGTGGTCACACGAGACTGGATAAAATTAAGAAAGAATGTATCAGGGATAAGACAGGAGTGGCACCAATTGTAGAGAAGATGCGAGAAGCTCATTTAAGATGGTTCGGGCATGTACATAGGAGACCATTAGAGGCACTTGTTAGGCGTTGTGAGAGTTTAGTAACTAGACATGTTAAACGGGGGAGGGGTAGACCAAAAAAGACTTGGAATGAAACTATAAGGAAAGATATGATGTACTTAGGTATTAATGAGGCTATGATTAAAGATAGGCCGCAATGACGACAAAGGATCCATATAGCCGACCCCACTATGGTGGGATAAAGGCTTGAGTGTTGTTGTTGTTGTTTGGGACCTTTAGATAGAAATTGAGTGATGTCTGTAAGAACCGAACCTGATGATATGCATAAATGGTGTAAAATATAATAAAGAAATAATTTCCCCGATGATGAAAAATAAGATTTAATGCCGATTCGACGCTGCACAATTTATTTTTGAAGTTTGAGATTTTTGATGTTTTGCGGCGTTCGTTTCGTATTATGTTGAAATCAAATTCTGAATTTATGAAATGGGAGGTGGACTGGGTTGGCTTGGTGCATGGCTGACTTGGAAGTTTAGCCTGGCCGGATGGCTAAATTGCTGTTTGGGCTAGCTGTGCCTTGCTGTGTAGTGCTGGTCTCCATTAGATGATATTCTATAGAAATAGATATAATATTAATACATTCCTTTCTTAAGCGGTGGCTGGTTTGGCTGATTTTGGGCTGGTTGATGGCTGTGCTGATACATATTATTATTATTATATCTATCATATATCCCTTAGGCGGTGGCTTCATTCTGTGCCTGCTCCCGATACCTTACTCCTAGAGCCTTGCCGATCTGAGCCCCTCTTCGTCCTGCTCCTTTCCGTGGCTGTGCTGGACTGTGCTGGGAGCTTTGTCTCGTGGCTGTCCTGGGAGCTTCTTCCCGTGGCTGTGCTGGGAGCTCTGATTAGGGCCTTGCTGCTCTCCTAATTGTGAGATCTTCTTCTTTGTCTTTATCCTCTTCTCCTTATTTATAGAGATGGTTGTTTTGCTGCTGAAATTGGTAGGGGAGGAGTTAATTCCTTTGGGTTGCTAGGGTTTTGATTTATTTCCTCTCCCTCTCCCTCCATATTTGAGCTGATTTCTTTCATGCTTTGTTGGCTTTTGGCTGCCTTGTGCTATTGCTTTTGGCTGCCTATGATGGAGGCTCATGAACTCTATTTTTGGTTGTTATTCCTCTTGTTTCCTCATAGCCGGCCGCTGTGTTGGTTTCCTACTGTTGGCATGCTGTTTTGATAGTGTTTTGCCTTGATTTTCCTTGGATTTGGAAGCCGTGAGAGGGCTGTTTTGAGTATGATTGCTAGCTGCTTTTGATGGTGCAGGCCGGCTGGTATATGGACTCATGAAATCTGTTTGTGGTGGTTGTTACTTGGCTGCATTGCTTCTAGTTGTGGGCTGTCATTTGACTGCTATTAGGGCTGTTAATTGCTATCAAGTTCTTTTGTTACTGCTTGTGTTGGCAGACTTTTATTGTTGGTTCTTAAGGACTCCTCTTAACTACCCTCTTTATACTTATTGTGGGCTGAAAATCTGATCTTTGTACGAGTTAAAAAATCTGATTTCCGCATCTCTTTCGAGTCACCCAAGCTTGTCCCTTCCTAGGCAACTCCTAGGGGTCATAGTTGTGGTCATCTTAAGGACTCTATTCGTAGCTATTTAAATACGCAACCCTATAGTAAATGATTTAATTGATACTGCAGAGGATGGCGTCCGGAAATAGACGCGGCGAGAATCCTATGAAGGACAAGGACAAAGGAAAAGCTGTGGTGAGTCCTTACGACTTTGATTTCATATGCATTCGAATATTTCTTTGAATAAGATTTGCTTTGATATAAAATGTGGAAGATTTGAAATCACTGAAATGTATGAAATCGCTAAAAAGATAAATATGGATTAGCAAGCGATAGAATTTCTGAGGGGAATTAAAACAATTATTTCCTAGATTTATGATTTGAATATGAAATGAAAGGAATAAGAAAAAGAGAGTGCGTCGACGCATCGAAACACTAAGGGTCAGCCTAGTAGGGGGGTAAGCTTCAGACTCCTACACCCAGTGGAGGGATAGATCTCCGACGGAAATTGATACTGAAATGTCCAAATCAGGAGGCATGATAGCCTGTTGCGTGGTTGAACGCCCTAGAATGGACATTGATTTTGATGGGCCCAGATATTTGATTGAGAATGACCCTCAGTATTTCGAGAGAACGAAAAGAAAGATAATTGAACATGAAAATGAACTATAAGAAGATGTAAAAACTGAACTAACAGAAATTGTTTATTTCTGTGTCCCAGTTTACTTTACCTGTCTACTTTCATGTTCATACAGTTTTTCAGATTTATATAACTGCTTATTATAGCTGACTCTTCGTGTTTGCCTGTAGGGCGGTTGAAGAGGTAAGGAACTCACTTAGTTTTCTAAAACTAATTGGATGTTAATTTTCTTAATAGGATCAGACCGCCAGCGTGCTAGGCCCCGCTAGGAGGAGACTCGCGGAGGCAGAAAGGAAGCAAAGGGAAGATGCGTCTCGACCTCGGGTTAGAATGTATTTTAGTAGTATACATCTCAGTTTGATATGTACTTTTGTATTTTGGCTCTCCCTATAAGCATGGACATGATGTAAATTATGATAACGAATAAAAGTACCTTTTGTCTTTTACTGGTACTACTCCCGTGATTCGCTTAGCTGCATTATTTATTTGTGTAAAACCTGCTCAGAAGATAATAAAGAAGATTTAAATTGTGGCGGGCTTCGGGCCGTTACAATTAAGTGGTATCAGAGCCAGGTTTTTCACAAGTCGCGTAATGAAGAGAGTACCAATTGAAGGACATAATGTTACTTTGATGTTCATATACTGAGATCATGTCTTGTGTTCAGGAGCCCCTTCAAGTATACTCGAGCCGTAGAATTCGAGAGGCTCGAGAAGAACCTGAAGCTGCCGGGGAAGCTATGTCTGAAGAAAGTGATAATGGGCATAGAGCTGCCCCGCTTCAAATTGCAGATATAGCCCAGGCCATTGCGGAGGCTATTAGACTGGTACGGGATACACCTCCTGTAGCTGCACCGGTTGTGCCAGCTATGCCTCCTCCAACACCGATTGTGCCAGTTGTGCCTCCCCCAACACTAGTGGATACGGATTTGAGGCCGTTTCTGGATTTAAAACCGCCAACCTTTCGTGGAGGTCTTTCACCGATAGAGACCGAGGATTGGATTTTGCGGATCGAGACTATATTTGAAGCGATGCGGTGCCCAGTAGAGCGGAAGGTAGAACTAGTTGCCCTTTTGCTAGAAGGAGAGGCAAAGCGTTGGTGGCTTTCTATGATGAAAGGAAAATTTGCCGCGAAGGGCTTGGCGAATGTCACATGGACGGAATTTACTGGTGAGTTCACAAAGTGGTTCATGCCGAGGACCGAAAAGAGACAACTCCAGGAAAAATTCTTGCGTTTAGTGCAAGGAAATCGCTCGGTTCCGCAGTATGAGGCGGAATTCGCTAGTTTAGCTTATTATTCTGAGTCTGCCGTGGCCACAGAGGAAGCGCGGTGCTTGCGTTTTCAGGAAGGCTTGCACGATGATATCCGCGTAGCAGTTGTTCCATTTGATATTACAGATTATGCAGTTCTAGTGGAAAAAGCCAGAATGGTTAAATTGGATGCCGAGAAGAGGCAACGCCGAGCTGAACTGTATAAGAAACGCTTCAAAGAAGGATTCAGTCCAGAGTCATCAAACAAAGCAAGTATACCCCCGTGGAAGAAGAAGAAACAACAACAATCTTCGTCGACCGTTAGTACACAGGTCTCCCAAGCGACGGTGACAAAGTGTGCCAAGTGTGGCAAGATGCACAGGGGGAATGTTTGACTGGTGTCTACTTTTACTGTCGCCAACCGGGACATCAGCGGAAGAATTGTCTGAAGCTGCAGCGGACTGAAAGCCAGAAGGGAGCTCCAGCTTTGCCAGTTCAGAAAATGTTTCATATAGGGACTTCCAAGGAAGGGGAGTCTATTGCTTCGGTATCTGTTCCTGTTGAAGGAGACAGAGAAGAAAGGCTGGTCCATCCCCGAGCTTTCAATCTTAGGCAACAAGAAGCGAAAGCTGATGATACTGTGGTTACAGGTGTGATAAATGTGCACGATCAGTTATTAAAGGTTTTATTTGATACTAGTGCTAGTCATTCCTTTATTTTGTCATATATACTTAATTCTGTTCGTACACACCAATATTAAGTTGTAAAACCGTTGAATGTTCTTATGCCAAATAATACGGTGCTGACTACTCAAAAGCGAGCCATAGTACCGTTATCTTTTAACAAGAAAAGAATAGAAGTAGATGTTGCAGCGCTACCGTTAGTTGAATACGATATTATTCTCGATATGGATTGGTTGTCGAATCAAGAAGCAGTAATCAACTGCAAATCGAAGGAGGTAGTTTTTAAATATCCAGACGGGAGTTTATGTGTATTTAGGGGACTGGGAGAAGTCTCCAAGATTATGATTTCTGCCATGAAGGCATGGAAGAAAATGAGAAAAGGCTGTGATGCCATTTTAGTAATGATTAAGGAGTCCAAAGAGGAAAAGAAGGAAATTTCAGCGGTGCCTGTAGTGCGGGAATACTTGGATGTATTTCCCGAATACTTGCCTGGTGTGCCTCCGACTCGAGAAGTTGAATTTGAAATCAAGTTGATTGAAGGAGCTTGAAAGTGCACAGTTAACCTCACTAGAATTCTCTAGAGGGGGGTGAATAGAGATTAAAAATACTTTGTGCAATTATATATATATATATATAATCACAGATTTAAGCTTCCCACACACCAACAAGAATTAAGCAAGTAAAGAAGAAAAATGACAACAAGAAAATCACAGCACAACACAAAGAAATATAGTGATTCCCCAAACTTTGGGTAGTCCACTCTTCTACCCCCTTGGTAGGAATTCACTAACTTGCACTGAGTCTTTTGATAAGGAGACTCTTAGAACCAGACTGAGTCTTTTGATAAGGAGACTCTTAGAACCAAACCGAGTCTTTTGGTAAGGAGACTCTTAGACCACTACAACTGAATTTTTTGAAGAGAGATTCTAAAAACTCTTTTACACAGTTTAAAAGTGAAATAAGAAAGAGAAGAAGAAGTAGAACAAGTAGAAGAATAGAAGACAATATATATAAGAAGGAATCTTCTTCCTAGCAAGAAGATTAGAAGCACAAGTATAGTGAATATGATCTCTCTTCTATAGTGAGAAGGAGATTTGTAAGCTTTTCTCTCTTTTGTGAGAGCTTTCAGAATTTGCAGCAGAATGACTTCAGAAGAAGGAGAAGATGAAGGCTTTTTCTTTTGCTGCAGCACACTATCTCTTTTCTCAATTTTCTCACTCTTCACTTGAGAGCTCTTCCTCTTTTTCAAATGTATATGGTGGATCACTTCTTCTTATTCTCTGCCGACCTCCTTCTTATTTATAGCTCTGTTTAAAATATATTTGCTAAGAGGGAATAATCAATTAACAGACACAGAAATAGAAAGAGATAAGAGTTTTCATAATTAATATTTCTGTAGAAGGAAATGAATTCATTCTGATTTCAAATAATATCCATAATAGTCTTAATCAAATTAGCCAGGAATCAAATAGAAGGAAAGGCTGATTCAGAACGGCTATAAAAGAATAATATCATTCCATAAAAAATCAGATCTACAGAAAGAAGGAAAGAGATCTGGCATGTTTTTGATTTACTTATAGATATCGACGTGCGTCGATTACTATTCGACGTAAACGTCGATTTCATCCTGGCTGGACGTCAAGAGGAGAATAAGGAAGGTGCGTCGACAAATGTGCGTCGACTTTATCAAATGCGTCGACTAGAAGTCAGAGGTACGTCGACTATGATTACTTCGAATTCTTCTAAGAGTTACTTCGACTCATTCTGAGAGAAACGTCGACTATATTTCGACGTTGCGTCGAATACTATTCGACGCATATTTACTTAGTCTGATTTTTCATACTTAGAATTTATATTCTTCTTAATTCTAGGGGTTAAGATAAATCATTTCCCCAACAATCTCCCCTATTTGTCTTAACCCTATATAGAGAGAAATTGTATTAGCTTATAATCAACAAAGCAAAGCATTTATATAGAGAAGAAATATGCTAAGCAATCATAAGAAGATAGAATAAGAAATTATATAAACAAATTTCATGTTCAGTTGACTGATCAACATTTAAGCATAGACAATTGTAGAGTATATCATCATTGTTCAGGGGTAGGATGAGTTTTTCTTTTCCTAGTAAATACTTTTGTGGGTTGCTCCTTCTCAGTAGCAGGTGATTTCCTCAGCTCCCCCTGAGTCTCAGCAATTTGCTCCCCCTGGGATGGAACTTCTTTTGAGCCTTCTACTTCTTCTCCATTTTCCTTTTCATTTCTAGTTTCAGGTATAACAACATTTGGCTCCCCCTGAGTCTCAGCTCCCTTTTCAGCTTCATTCTCTGCTCTACTTGCCTCCCCTTGTAATAGAATCACTTGTTGAGTAGCTTCTCTTGCTATATTGAGTACCTCTGTTAGGTGCTCTTCACTATGTAGCTCAGGTACAACTTCATTCCCAATGGTCTTGAGCAGTGCAATACTGCCATTCTTTGAAGTAGGAAGAGACTTGTGAGAGAGAGATTTATGACTGGAGAGCTGCTCTTCATCTAACCTCTCCCCCTTCTTGACCTTCTTAGCAAGGGAGGTTAAGAAATATCTGGTGACCTTAGAGGAAGAGATTGAGGTCTTCAGGCTTTGTACAGAGGCACTGACCCCATCTATTTGGGTCTGCATATGTAAGATGGAGGAATGAATCTTGGAGCAGTGCCCATCCAGCATTGCTTGGAATCTTTGGGTTGTGGAGTGGATACACTGAGTGATCAGGTTGTCAGTGGATGAAGATGGTTCAAAGTGTGTTGGAGGAGGAGGAGTTAATGGAGGAGGAGGTGTTGTATGTAATGAAGGTGAAGAGGGGACTATATCATTTTGATGAGGTGTATTGGATGGAGATGGTGGAGGAATAAATGAGGGTTGAGCAGGTGATTAGGTTGGTATTTGTGAAGGTGTGGATGTTGGTGGTACAGAAGAAATGTCTGTATGAAGAGGAGGAGGAGGTGAAGATGGATGAGCAGGAGAGTTAGGAGGAGATGGAGTACTTTCAGGAATGGAACCAGACTTGGGAATTTGCCTGGTCCATTTTGAGAAGAGGGCTATTGACATCCTTTTTCCTGGAGGGATAGAGATTCCTTTTGACCTACATAGGTCAGGGAAGGAGTGGAAGAGTACTTGACTCATGATTCTCATATAGGCATTCTCTTTGTGAGAGTATTTGTAGCCTATCATTTTGAGCAGGAGGCTGTCCCAGTCTACCTTCTTCTTCAGCACAAGGGCCCCCATGATGTTCAGTTGTTGTTTGGGTATTGCATCATGGGCAGAGATCTTGGATAGTAGAATTTTTCCTACTATATCTGCCAGTAATCTATATTCATCAGAGAAGTCAATTTTCTTCAGGTGGATTGGTCTATCTTTTGAAAACTTCATGGTGATTAATAGATTCTTGATTTCATCAGGAGTGAGTTCCACAGGTTCATCACCTGATAAGGGAATGATGAAGGAGACTTGTTTAGTTGCTCTTTAGAAACTGATTTTCTTTCCCTATTTGAGTTGAACAAAGATAACATTGGAATGTACCTGACGGAAGATCAAAGGTGGTCCTAATGTGTTCTGCAGAGATTGAGAAAGGTGTCTCATGGATTGTTCCTTGGATTTCTCCTTATTCAGATATCTGAACATGAGTCATGAGCTCTGTGAGTTCTGTCTCTAGGAGCTTGCATCTTGTGGAGATGAGCTTGTCTAATCCAGCTTCAGTAAACAGAGTTATGATGCTCTTGTAATTTTCTGCGGCGACTTGGAAAGATTCGAGGTCAATGTCAAAGCCTGAGTTGGTCTTAGGAGCCATTTTAGGTCAGTGAGAGAGAGGAAGAAATGGTTGGACTGAGGAACAAGAAGGATGAAGGATGCAGATGTCGTGAAGGTTTCTAACTGAAGAGTCTATTTAAGTCAGGTGAAACGTCGAAACGAGGCACAATTCGAGGCTTATTCGGTACAACAGTGGATGTGACCGAAAATATTTTAGTATTGCCGCTCGTTTTCATGAAGTCAACGTTACGTCGAGTGGAATTCGACGTGAGTGTCAATATTGTCTGGTTTGGGATGATAGGGTTTCCTATCAACGTATGCGTCGATTGGAGTAGATGCATGCGTCGATTTTATTTATTGAACTGAGTTATCGACAGTGCGTCGATTCGAAGTCGACGTGACTTTATTTGACAGGTTCTGGGTTTTCCTGAGGGATTCTTTCTACAATTGTCTAAGTTATCCTAGGACTAGTTTTATGAGCAATTTGATTGATTATGCCAACACTGTTTGGAGTGTGGCCAATTTTATTGCAAATATAACACCTGATTTTCTTTTGACTAAGAAAATTTGAGTTTAGGGAGGAATAGGGATGTTGATTTGGATAGAGATTTTGATTAGGATAGAAATTTTGGGTAGGATAGAAGTTTTGATTAGGATAGAAATTATGATCAGGATGAATTGGTCCTGAATGGGGGTTAAGATGGAAGGTTTTTGGAGAATGAAAGTGTTCTGTCTTTATTTTGCCCTGAGTTTGTATGCGTCGATATCTATTCGACGTATGTTGATAGTTGCGTCGATTTATATTCGGTGCTTTCTCCAGATTACGTTGATCTGGAATCGATGCATGGAAGAAGTTGCGTCGATTTGAAGTCGACGTACTTTTATTCAAGCGTCGAATTGAGGTCGAAGCATCTGAGAGATTGCGTCGAGTGGAATTCGACGCACTATCATTCATGCATCGATATGAAGTCGACGCAATTGTGTTTTCACAAACTTTATTTTTCCCTTTTTCTGATTTTATTTCTTTATGAGTTGTTTCTCTTGGCCTAGTTACCTTCTCAGAAGAAGTTTGAGAGTCATCAGCTGAATAGTATGATGTTTCATCAAATTGGTTTATTTCCTTGAAGTCTTCTCCCTTATTTTGTGAGTCTTCTTCTTGGTTTGTTGATTTGATGGGTTTAGTAAATATAACAGGGCACATCCAAGCAGGTTTGTTGGATGGATTAAGACTAGCTGAGGGATCAGCTCCTAGCCCAAGATTTTTATGTCTTCTTGTTTGTTTTTCTGTGATTTCTTTAAGTGTTTGGCTTCTCATTTTTATTGATTCTTCAAAAGCTTTTGCTTGGGATACCTTATTCTTAAGAAGCTGGTTTTCTATTTTAGCTCTCTCTATTTCTTTTTCTATGATGTTAGCCCTTAACTCATGATTTTTAGAACAAGTATCCTCTATATTTCTCTGGTTTTTAATGACATTAATTTGTTCTTTCAGATTATTAATTTCTTGTTTAGCTTTTAGTTGATCTAAACATAATTCTTTAAAATCATTTTTGAAGTCATCACACAGAAAATCTATGTCATCAAAAATGCTTACCTCATCCTTATCCTCAGATTCCTCTATGAGAATAAGGCTATTTTCTTTACCATCTTCAGAAAAGATGCTTCCTTCTGATTCTGTCTCACTCCATGATTTGGCATCATATTCTTCCTTTGAGCTTTCAAAAGCCATTAGGCATAGGTCTTCTTGCTTAGACTCTTCATTGTCATTTTTGGATGAGGTGCTGTCCTCAGAATCTGTTTCACTCTAAGCTTCTGCAATGAAGCCTCTTTCTTTCTTCTTCCCCTTTTTCTTAAGATCTTTCTTTTTCAGATCTTTCTTTTTCTCAGTATTTTCTGGACATTCTGGTGCAATGTGTCCAGTTTTCCTGCAGGAATAACATATGATTTCTTTAGTAGGAGTTTTATCATACCTTGGTTTTGATTCTCTCCTTCTAGACCCATCTGTCTTGACCTATTTCTTGAATCTTCTGGCCAGGAGGCTGAACAATTCTTCTTCAGTGACAGGGGTCTCTTCTTCCGTTGCTTTCAAAGCAATGTTTCTATCTTTTGAGGAGGTTGAAGTGCTTCCTCTTCTTTCCTTCTCTTCTCTGGTTTTCAGCAGTTGCTCATAGGATTTGAGTTTTCCTAGGAGGGCATCTGTTGAGATTTCCCTTTGTCCTCTTGTATCTCTTATTGCCCATATTCTTGAGTCCCAAGAACTTGGAAGACTCATTAACAGTTTGTCATTGATCTCTGTGAGAGAGATCTCTCTATCTAGGCTCCTTAATTGATTGATGATCAGACTAAATCTGTCATACATCTCAGATATGCTTTCTTCCTGCTTATTTTGAAAGTTCTCATATTGGGAGATCAATAGAGCCTTTCTATCTTTCCTTTCATCAGCACTCCCTTCTACCATCTTTGTAAGAGCTTCCCAGATTTCTTTGGCTGATTCACATTCAACAACCTTTTGAAAGATTTCATCTGAGAGGGTTGAGACCAGAATGTTCACAGCTTTTGCATCACATGTTCCTGCCTTCTTTTCTTCAGCTGTCCACTCAGCCTTTGGGACAAGTGTTTGAGTCACTTCACCACTTGAGTTTCCTCTATAAGGTTTGGGAGGACCTGTCAGAATAATATTAAATAATTCTTCATCAATAGAATTCATATAAATCCTAATTCTTGTTTTCCAAACTGCAAACTTTTCAAGATTGCACATTGGTGGTCTGGTGGAAGCATAATCTTTGATTTGTGCCATGTGAAAAGATATATAAATATATATATATATATATGAGGTAGGATCTTTTTGATCAATGAGTTAACCTTTTTAGATCAACCTCGCTTTGATACCAATTGAAAGTGCACAGTTAACCTCACTAGAATTCTCTAGAGGGGGGGGGGGGGGGGGGAATAAAGATTAAAAATACTTTGTGCAATTATATATATATATATATATGTGTAATAATCACAGATTTAAGCTTCCCACACACCAACAAGAATTAAGCAAGTAAAGAAGAAAAATGACAACAAGAAAATCACAGCACAACACAAAGAAATATAGTGGTTCCCCAAACTTTGGGTAGTCCACTCTTCTACCCCCTTGGTAGGAATTCACTAACTTGCACTAAGTCTTTTGATAAGAAGACTCTTAGAACCAGACAGAGTCTTTTGATAAGGAGACTCTTAGAACCAAACTGAGTCTTTTGGTAAGGAGACTCTTAGAACCACTACAACTGAATTTTTTGAAGAGAGATTCTAAAAACTCTTTTACACAGTTTAAAAGTGAAATAAGAAAGAGAAGAACAAGTAGAACAAGTAGAAGAATAGAAGACAATATATATAAGAAGGAATCTTCTTCCTAGCAAGAAGATTAGAAGCACAAGTATAGTGAATATGATCTCTCTTCTATAGTGAGAAGGAGATTTATAAGCTTTTCTCTCTTTTGTGAGAGCTTTCAGAATTTGCAGCAGAATGACTTCAGAAGAAGGAGAAGATGAAGGCTTTTTCTTTTGCTGCAGCATACTATCTCTTTTCTCAATTTTCTCACTCTTCACTTGGGAGCTCTTCCTTTTTTCAAATATATATGGTGGATCACTTCTTCTTATTCTCTGCCGACCTCCTTCTTATTTATAGCTCTGTTTAAAATATATTTGCTAAGAGAGAATAATTAATTAGCAGACACAGAAATAGAAAGAGATAAGAGTTTCCATAATTAATATTTCAGTAGAAGAAAATGAATTCATTCTGATTTCAAATAATATCCATAATAGTCTTAATCAAATTAGCCAGGAATCAAATAGAAGGAAAGGCTGATTCAGAACGGCTATAAAAGAATAATATCATTCCATAAAAAATCAGATCTACAGAAAGAAGGAAAGAGATCTGACGTGTTTTTGATTTACTTATAGATATCGACGTGCGTCGATTACTATTCGACGTAAACGTCGATTTCATCCTGGCTGGACGTCGAGAGGAGAATAAGGAAGGTGCGTCGATAAATGTGCGTCGACTTTATCAAATGCGTCGACTAGAAGTCAGAGGTACGTCGACTATGATTACGTCGAATTCTTCTAAGAGTTACTTTGACTCATTCTGAGAGAAACGTCGACTATATTTCGACGTTGCGTCGAATACTATTCGACGCATATTTACTTAGCCTGATTTTTCATACTTAGAATTTATATTCTTCTTAATTCTAGGGGTTAAGATAAATCATTTCTCCAACAGAGCTGCTCTAGTGGCCAAGGCACCTTATCGGATGGCGCCTAAAGAATTGGCGGAATTAAAAGTGCAGTTGCAAGAGTTGTTAGATAAAAATTTTATTCGGCCGAGCACTTCACCATGGGGCGCTCCAGTGTTATTTGTTAAAAAGAAGGACGGATCTCTCCGTTTATGTGTTGATTATCGTGAATTAAATAAGCTGACAATTAAGAATAAATACCCTTTGCCTCGGATTGATGATTTATTTGATCAACTAGTGGGTGCGCGAGTGTTTTCAAAAATTGATCTTCGATCAGGATATCACCAGCTGCGAATTAAAGATGAAGATATTCTGAAGGCTGCATTTAGTACCAGGTATGAGCATTTTGAATTTGTTGTAATGCCTTTTGGTCTAACAAATGCTCCTGCAGCTTTTATGGACTTAATGAATCGAGTCTTTAAAGCCTTTCTCGATCAGTTCGTGATCGTTTTCATTGATGATATTCTGATCTATTCTAAGTCAGAAGAAGAACATTCCCAGCATTTGCGTCTAGCCTTGCAGACGTTGAGAGAACAACGTCTTTTTGCTAAATTTTCGAAGTGCGACTTCTGGTTAAAAGAAGTGGCTTTTCTGGGCCACATGATTAATCAAGAAGGTCTATCAGTTGATCCAGCTAAAATTGAAGCAATTGTGAAGTGGACTCAACCAAAGTCGGTAACCGAAGTGCGCAGTTTCTTGGGTTTAGCAGGGTATTATAGAAAATTTGTGAAAAACTTTTCCAAGTTAGCGCTACCCTTGACGCAGCTAACTCGAAAGAATGTACCTTTCAAATGGGAAGGCGAGTGCCAGCAAGCATTTGAGGCACTGAAAGATGGTCTAACGACTGCTCTAGTTTTGTTAATGCCTGAAGGATCAGATGAGTTTCAAATTTATAGTGATACATCCTATAAGGGATTAGGTTGCGTATTAATGCAACGTGGAAAGGTGATTGCCTTTGCTTCTAGGCAATTAAAGGATGCTGAAAAGAATTATCCAAAGCATGACCTGGAGCTTGCGGCAGTTGTGTTTGTGCTAAAGATCTGGCGTCACTATTTGTATGGTGTGCGTTGTGAAATCTTCACTGATCATAAAAGTTTAAAGTATATTTTTGATCAGAAAGAAATTAATCCGCGACAGAGAAGATGGCTGGAACTTATTAAAGATTATGATTTGGATATTCAGTACCATCCCGGCAAAGCAAATGTTGTTGCAGATGCCTTGAGTCGAAAAAGTGTAGCCGCAATATCTGTAATGCCACAGTTTAACAGAAAGCTCTTACGAGAGTTGCAAGAAATGGAAATTGTTTTTATTTTGTCGCACGAAGAAAAGCGAGCGCAGCTATTCCAGATGCAGATCCAATATTCACTGAAAGATCGAATCCAGAAGGCAATGCCACAAGATTCATTTCTGATGGGTGTGTTAGAAAAGGTAAAAAGGGGAGAAGCAAGTGCTTTTACCCAGCAAAATGGACTGCTATTTTTGAATAATAGAATCTGCGTCCCTGACGTGGATAATTTAAGAAAAGATATTTTATATGAGGCTCATAACACACCGTATTTGATTCATCCTGGCCGAACAAAAATGTACCAAGATCTAAAACAGGAGTTTTGGTGGCCTAAAATGAAGCAGGATATGAACAATTATATTGCTCGATGTCATACCTGTCAGGTAGTGAAAGCTGAGCATATGAAGCCTGCTGGTTATCTTCGGTCACTTCCTATTCTTGAATGGAAATGGGATGATGTAACAATGGATTTTGTTTTTGGCTTACCTCGTAGTAAGCCAGGTAATGATGGAATCTGGATAATTATTGATCGCTTGACGAAGAACGCTCATTTTATTGCAATGCAGCAAGGAGGACCTACTGAAAAGTTAGTGGAATTATATATCAATGTAATCGTTAAGCTACATGGAATTCCGCGAACTATTGTATCAGATCGAGATGGAAGATTTACATCGGATATATGGAGACGAGTGCATAAAAGACTGGGAACAAGATTATTGTATAGTACAGCTTTTCATCCTCAGACTGATGGTCAATCAGAACGCACTATTCAGATGCTCGAAGATTTATTGAGAATGGTGGTTCTGGATTTGAAAGGTTCGTGGGAGAAATATTTGGCATTGGTAGAATTTGCGTATAATAATAGCTGCCAATCGACGATCCAAATGACTCCATTTGAAGCTCTTTATGGAAGACGATGCAGAACTCCTCTCAGTTGGGCGGAAGATGGAGAAAAGAAATTATTTCCGAGAAATAAGACAAGCAAAATTGAAGAAAAAGTTCGAATAATTCAGCAAAGAATGAAGATCGCGCAAGACCGTCAATAGAAGTATTATAATATTCGGCATCGTCGGGTCGAATTTAATGTTGGCGATCAAGTGTGCTTAAAAATTAAACCTTTTAAAGGAGTTTCTAGATTTCGACGAATCGGGAAACTCAGTCCAAGATTTGTTGGCCCTTTTCCAATTCTTGAGCGTATTGGCGATGTGGCCTATCGTTTGGCTCTTCCTGATGAATTACAGAAATTACATGATGTGTTTCATGTTTCTGCTCTCCGGTGATATATTCCTGATCCAGATTTGATGATCTCTGCCAGTGATGTGCAGATAGAAGCTGATTTGTCTAGCCCGACGGAACCTTATAATATTATTGATCGTCAGAGCAAGAATCTACGAAATCACGATGTGAACTTTTGTCAAAGTATGGTGGAAAGGTCACCCTGCCAATACTGCTACTTGGGAACGAGAAGATACGATGATGAACTTATTTCCAGCGTTCTTTCTGAACCCAGAAGATTGAATTTTCGAGGGCGAAAATTTTCTTAAGAAGGGGAGAATTGTAAGAACCGAACCTGATGATATGTATAAATGGTGTAAAATATAATAAAGAAATAATTTCCCCGATGATGAAAAATAAGATTTAATGCCGATTCGACGCTGCACAATTTATTTTTGAAGTTTGAGATTTTTGATGTTTTGCGGCGTTCGTTTCATATTATGTTGAAATCAAATTCTGAATTTATGAAATGGGAGGTGGACTGGGTTGGCTTGGTGCATGGCTGACTTGGAAGTTTAGCCTGTCCGGATGGCTGAATTGCTGTTTGGGCTAGCTGTGCCTTGCTGTGTAGTGCTGGTCTCCATTAGATGATATTCTATAGAAATAGATATAATATTAATACATTCCTTTCTTAAGCGGTGGCTGGTTTGGCTGATTTTGGGCTGGTTGATGGCTGTGCTGATACGTATTATTATTATATATATCTTATATCCCTTAGGCGGTGGCTTCATTTTGTGTCTGCTCCCGATACCTTACTCCTGGAGCCTTGCCGATCTCAGCCCCTCTTCGTCCTGCTCCTTTCCGTGGCTGTGCTGGACTGTGCTGGGAGCTTTGTCCCGTGGCTGTCCTGGGAGCTTCTTCCCGTGGCTGTGCTGGGAGCTCTGATTAGGACCTTGCTGCTCTCCTAATTGTGAGCTCTTCTTCTTTGTCTTTATCCTCTTCTCCTTCTTTATAGAGATGGTTGTTTTGCTGCTGAAATTGGTAGGGGAGGAGTTAATTCCTTTGGGTTGCTAGGGTTTTGATTTATTACCTCTCCCTCTCCCTCCATATTTGAGCTGATTTCTTTCATGCTTTGTTGGATGTTGGCTGCCTTGTACTATTGCTTTTGGCTGCCTATGATGGAGGCTCATGAACTCTATTTTTGGCTGTTATTCCTCTTGTTTCCTCATAGCCGGCAGCTGTGTTGGTTTCCTACTGTTGGCATGCTGTTTTGATAGTGTTTTGCCTTGATTTTCCTTGGATTTGGAAGCCATGAGAGGGTTGTTTTTTAGTATGATTGCTGTCCGCTTTTGATGGTGCAGGCCGGCTGGTATATGGACTCATGAAATCTGTTTGTGGTGGTTGTTACTTGGCTGCTATTGCTTCTAGTTGTGGACTGTCATTTGACTGCTATTAGGGATGTTAATTGCTATCGAGTTCTGTTGTTACTGCTTGTGTTGGCAGGCTTTTATTGTTGGTTCTTGAGGACTCCTCTTAGCTACCCTCTTTATACTTATTGTGGGCTGAAAATCTAATCTTTGTACGAGTTAAAAATCTGATTTCCGCATCTCTTTCGAGTCACCCAAGCTTGTTCCTTCCTAGGCAACTCCTAGGGGTCGTAGTTGTGGCCATCTTAAGGACTCTATTCGTAGCTATTTAAAGACGCAACCCTATAGTAAATGATTTACTTGATACTGCAGAGGATGGCGTCCGGAAATAGACGCGATGAGAATTCTACAAAGGACAAGGACAAAGGAAAAGCTGCGGTGAGTCCTTACGGCTTTGATTTCGTATGCATTCGAATATTTCTTTGAATATGAATTGCTTTGATATAGAATGTGGAAGATTTGGAATCACTGAAATGTATGAAATCGCTAAAAAGCTAAATATGAATTAGCAAGCGATAGAATTTCTGAGGGGAATTAAAACAATTATTTCCTAGATTTATGATTTGAATATGAAATGAAATGAATAAGAAAAAGAGAGTGCGTCGACGCATCGAAACACTAAGGGTCAGCCTAGTAGGGTGGGTAAGCTTCAGACTCATACACCCAGTGGAGGGGTAGATCTCCGACGAAAATTGATACTGAAATGTCCAAATTAGGAGGCTTGAGAGCCTGTTGCGTGGTTGAACGCCCTAGAATGGACATTGATTTTGATGGGCCCGGATATTTGATTGAGAATGACCCTCAGTATTTCGAGAGAACGAAAAGAAAGATAATTGAACATGAAAATGAACTATAAGAAGATGTAAAAACTGAACTAACAGAAATTGTTTATTTCTGTGTCCCAGTTTACTTTACCTGTCTACTTTCATGTTCATACAATTTTTCAGATTTATATAACTGCTTATTATAGCTGACTCTTCGTGTTTGCCTGTTGGGCGGTTAAAGAGGTAAGAAACTCACTTAGTTTTCTAAAACTAATTGGATGTTAATTTTCTTTTTAGGATCAGACCGCCAGCGTGCTAGGCCCCGCTAGGAGGAGACCTGTGGAGGCAGAAAGGAAGCAAAGGGAAGATGCGTCTCGACCTCGGGTTAGAATGTATTTTAGTAGTATACATCTCAGTTTGATATGTACTTTTGTATTTTGGCTCTCCCTGTAAGCATGGACATGATGTAAATTATGATAATGAATAAAAGTACTTTTTGTCTTTTACTGGTACTACTCCTGTGATTCGCTTAGCTGCATTATTTATTTGTGTAAAACCTGCTCAGAAGATAATAAAGAAGATTTAAATTGTGCCGGGCTTCGGGCCGTTACAATGTCGTGAAGATGCAGTTAGCCACTAAGAAAGGGGCAGGGATCGATGTTCAATTGAACTTCCTCGCTTCCCTGTCCCGGTAATCCTAAACCATCTTATGATGCTAGTGTAACTAGAGAGAAAGTGGGTAAATAAGAACGGGTAGTTTTCAATAAGATTAAATTTCTTGAGAAAGGGAAGTTTGGGATGCCACACCATCAGACTTCCTAGTACCATTGCGAGCCCTTCACCGGGTAGCCCTCGGTAAGTTCAAGGTTCACCCTAAATCTCTATGTACAACTAAATGATAGACAATAGTAGATAAGTAGGAGAACTCGACAAATAAGCTTCGTCCCAAATATGGGGGCACAAGGACTTGTTGGTCCTGCGAGTGGTAGGCTCGGTGTATTCTATAGAGGACTGGATAGTCCGACGAGCTGGAGGCTCAGAGAAATTCAAATTAAGAGGTGGTTACTTATTATATAATACTGGGATACACTCTGTGTTCTTAGGGGCGTACATAAGGTCTAGGCTGGGAGGTGTTGGTAGAATCCTAGAAGTAGATATGCCCGATCCACTGCCCCTGTTTGCCTCAACGGGGTACCTGAGTTGGCATACTCGAACAGAGGGAACTTAACAGGTATGTATGTATAGAGTTGGGTGGGTAAGTTGTATCATTGCATTGCATAGCATATCATAACATCATTGCATAAACAAGACCTCATCGTATAAATTAGTATGGGCTCTTTTTTACGATGAGTTTACCTTAGTGCCATATCCCCTATCTTATAAGTTTGTATGTGCATTCTTATAAGATAGGGTTACTTTCGTAGCTATTTATTTTATATACTCTACTTTACTTACTTATACTGTTGCGATTGTTATTTTTTGCTCATTGTACTATGCTGCCTTTATTAGAGCTTTTCTTGTCTATTATGTATAGACTTTATAGTAGAATTGCTAGAATATACTCTTTTCTGTCTATACTTGTGCTAGATATGGCCACTGCCACCTCCTTGATTTTGTTACCCATTGTTACCTTTCTCTTCATCCTCCCCGCCGGTGCCTAGGAGTCACGGGTGGAGGGAACGAGGAATCTGCTTAGTCTTATAGACTAACGTCCGGATGTGGCATAACAACAGGAGCATAAGGAGAAGCAAACCCACAACCGGAGGGAGGAAAATGATGCGGTGGCCAGGCCCGGAGTTGAACTTTCAGTAGCTGTAGGGAGAGCACCAGTGAGATACCACCTTCCAATTGTATTCTTCCATCCTTTCCCTAACCAGTGCTTAGGATGTTTAAATATGAGGAAATGTAGTGAGGAATAAATGTACTAGGGCTTAAGCCCTTTTTATTCTAACACTCTTATTTTAGAACTTTTATCGATTATGTATCTCATTTGGACAAGTATCCTATTTATTGTGTGATTGTTATGGACATGTTTCTCTATTATAGTGTGGTGTACGGTTGGCCTGGATGAATAAATAGCCGGCAGGATCAGCGTCTTGGGTGGGAACCTTCCTGAGTGAAGGTGTCGCCGCAAGGCGACGATTCTGGGCAGTAAGACCCAGAATGTAAAAAAAAAAGAGTCTTACAAACTATTATTAGAGGGTTTAGGGTCTTACAAACTGATATATCACATAAACTTTATGAATATCGAAACTTTATGATATTCAATTTATGAATATTCTTTTAATATTTGATTTCAAAAAATTATTCATGAATTTAAATAAAGTGCAAAATGAAATACAAATAAATGAAATGGAGCTTTATGTAGCCTCCCACTAGCAAATCAATTGACTCCATAAGACTCATACTGTTGGCATGCTTTTGAAATATATTGGGGTGAAATCCTTTAGTGAGGGGATCAACTACCATATCATGTGTTCCTATATGTTGCACTCTAATGTCACCTTTTCTTAACCCACTCCTTAATGGAATTTTCATGTGTTTGGACTATGTGATATTTTTATTGTTCATCAAGAATATAACTGCAGAAATATTATCACAGTACAACTGAATAGGTCCAGATATAGAATCAACGACCATTAATTTTGAAAGTGCACAGTGTGCCTCTGAGTATTCTCTAGGGGGGTGAATAGATATTTAAAATCTTTTCTATCCTAACTGAGCATACGATAAAAATACTAAGGGATTATGCTTCAGCAACACCAAGGGGGCAGAATAAATTAAATGCAGTAAATATAAAAACAGAAAATAGCAAGCTATAAAAGGGACATCGCAGAAAATGTACAACATAGAAGACACAAGATTTTTATAGAGGTTCCCCAAAATGTGGGTAGTCCACTCTTCTACCTCCCTGGTAGGATTGCACAACCTATGCCTGAGTCTTTTGATAAGGAGACTCTTAGAACCAAAGATATTTTGATAAGGAGATCTTGAACCACTGAATCCTTTGGAAGAGGGATTCTTAAAACTCTGTTATAATAGTAGAATAGAGTAAGAAAAAAGAAGGAAGTAGAAGATAAATAATTCTGTTCTCAGAATTCTTTAGAAGCTTTTCTCAAGTTCAACTTCTGTTTTCTTTCATTGGATCTGTTGATGATGAACCCTTGCTTATGATTGTGATGATTGGCAAGGGTTATGTTTCTCAGATCCTTTTCTCTAAAAGCTTCTTGTAATCTAGTTGCTGTGAGATGTAGAAGAAGAAGCAGCCATGTATATTTCCTGTGCAGAGGGAGCACTTGATTTTTGTATGTGTCTCTTAGGGTTGAAGGAGGAAGAAGAGGAAACAACCCTAATCGACAGCCCAGATTTTTGTAATTAATGCTATATATTTTTCTTTTCTTCTCTTCTCGGCTTACTTATTGTCCATCATTGAGTTTTGAATTTCTTTCTAACTTTGGACAGTCCTGAGAAGGAATTCTAATTGGGTACATTAATTCTTCTTTCTTCTTTTGTTCCAGACTCGTCCATCATATTTGAAAAATATTCCAAGAATGCTTTTGCCATTCTGGAATGCTTCATTCCTTTCTTGGCAACAAGCAAACCGTTGGAGAACTGTCTTCAATCTGGTGGTCCTTCTGAAAAGGTGTTAGAGAGACAGTTGGAAAGACTTTCTTTTTCAAATTGTATTCGACGTTGCGTCGACTTCATCAATCTTCATGTTGACGCACCTCTGAGTTCTTATTGACGTAGCTTTGAATTTCTTCTTAGCCTTGGCTGAACTCAGATGTCGACATTACGTCGATATCTTATCGACGTACCAGTCGAGTTGAAGCATTATACTTGATCTCTTAACTTCTGCGTCGAATTGTAGTCGACATTGCGTTGACTTGTTAGATGGCTTCGACAAGCTATATCTTCTGCGTCGAGATTCTTTCAACGTTCCATCGACTTGACTTATACTTCGACATGCTGAATGATCTGCTTCGACATCAACTCAGAGTTGCGTCGATATCAAGTCGAAGTTGCGTCGACTTGTATTCGATGCAAGACTTAACTTAACTCAATTTATGCTTGTCTTGACTTGGTCTTGACACTCTAAGTTGAGTGTGACATCCCAAGACATCTAATGACTAGAGTACCCTTACTATACAATATGGGTAATAAACATAAGAGATAAATCACTTATAGTTAATTTGTTAATTTAAATCAGAAGGAGTTTTTTCCCAACAATCTCCCCCTATTTATCTTAACAAATTTTACAGTTTGTTTTAAAGTGATTTTACACAAACTTTGACATAAATACAAATACAAATACAAACAAGACATTTATAGACAATATGATATGATAGAACAAAATTGCATGTCATTTCATTCATTGTCAAGTAAATATATTGTTCACCATATCTATTTACCAGAATACCTGAGTTTTAATGCTCCTTATTAGGAGTTTTCCTTTTCCTTGAAAAGACCTTAGGTATTACCTTCCTTGCAGCAAATGCAAGAGGTTCTTCATCTTCTTCAAGGTTCCTTTCAGCTTCTTTATTGATTTCATCATCTTTGGGAAGCTCCCCCAGATATTGCGCATTCTCCTCAGCATCCTAAGCAGCTTCCTTAGCAATTCTTGATACCTCATCTAGTAGATCATCTTTATGGGGCTCCCCCGGAGTAGAGGGAATCACCTCCCCCTAGTTCAATGTTGTATCTTCAGCAATCATTTCCCCTTCCAGATTTCCTTGAATATATGTAATAGACTCTCCCTGAGCAGAGACAATCACCTCCCCTTGGTTCAATTCTCCAGCTGGTTCTTGAGCTGGTTCTTGAGCTGGAAGCTCCCCCTGATTCTCTTGAGGCTCCTCTTGAGGCTCCCCTTAAACATTTGCATCTTGGAAGATAGTAATTTTATCAGGGGCTTCAACATCATTGCCCTTTTCATGGCCACTCATCTCTAGAATAGGTCTTTCCTCCTCCTAAATTTTCTCCCCCTTCTTAACCTTGCTGGCTAGTGAGGTTAAGAAATCCTTTGTCACCAAGGAGGAGGACATGAATTCTTTGATACCCAGGAGATACCTCTTTGAATCTAGGATTTCAGACTCAATTTGGGAGTACTTCTTTTCAAATCTTTTGGCTTGGCTGGCCAGTAGGTCAGCAAATTTGCTGGAGGCCAAACCTACTGTCTTAGAAGTGACTTGCTCAATGGTAATGGAAGGGGTAGACTGAGAGGTAGAGACAAGTGGAGGTGGAGGTGTGAGGTTCACATTCAGATCAGGAGGATCTTGGTAGGCAGGGGAAAGAGATTGGTAGGTTTCTGGAGAGAAATGAACTGGTGGTGGTGGAGGAGCAAGATGATTGTCTGTAGGTAGGGAAGATGGTTGTTGCTGTGGTTGGAGAGGATACTGTGGTATTTGCTCTAGAACTGTAGTGGATGGGGTGGATTGGATATTATGAGCAGGAAAATCTTCTGGAATGGTATCTTGTTGCATTGTTGTAGGATCCTGTGATGGGATGTCTTCCTTTGAGGGTTCTGGGACTATGCCCTGTGGAGTTAGAGAGGGAGGAGGAGAAGGAGCAGATTGACTAGGCTTTAGGATCTGCCTGGTCCACTTAGAGAATATTCCAATATTCATCCTCTTTCCTGGAGGAATGGACACTCCTTTTGATTTGCACATACCTGAATAATGATGGAAGAGCACCCGTCTCATGATCCTCATGTAGGCATTTTCCTTGTGAGAGTATTTGTGGCCAATCAGCTTCAGTAGGCATCTCCCCCAGTTTATCTTCTTTCCCAGAAATAAAATACACATAATTTGCAACTGCTGCTTGGGGATAACATCATGTATTGATATCTTGCACAACAATACCTTGCCCACTATGTCAGCAAGGAACCTGTATTCTTCTCCAAGATCAATTTTCTTCAAGTTAATGGCTTTCTCCTTTTTGAATTGCATAATTTCTAGAACTTTCTTTGTCTCTTCCCCTGATAGATCATCAGATTCATCACCAGTGGGAAGGTCAAATGTTTGAGATACCATTTTTGCAGTAATGCAGATGTCACTTTTAACAATTTTCCCACTGAGGGCTCCATCCTCTTCAAGGTGAATGCTTTCCTTGAGCCCTGTCAGCTCCACATCCAATATCTTGCATCTGGTAGAGATTAACTTTGTTAAACCTGTAGTCTGGAACAATCCAAGAATGGATCTGAAATTATCGGAGGATGCGGTGAAAGAGTCTACATCCACATCAAATCCTGAATTGATCTTAGGAGGGGCCATTGTCTTTGTGATTGTGTACCTGCAAAGAAAAGAGAGAGAGAGAGACAAGGATACAAGAGAGCTAGAGAAGAAAGGAGCAAGAGAGCATGGAGAGGAAAATTCGAAAGCGTAAATGATTCGACGCTGAAGTTGCTTAAAAGAAGATGATTTGTCGCAACTTAGGGTTTAAGTTGAAGCACCGTCGATATACATTAATATTCAGTGCGCCAAAATATGCCAGGACAACTTCTAGAAGCAATCCTGTGCACGCTGGCATCTCGACATTGCTTCGATTACTATTCGACGCAACTTCGAGATTGTTTAGGAACAAATAAGTCGACGTAGTCATGTCGACGTTGCGTCGAGTTGTAATCGACGTGACCTCGAATTTAATCAACGACTATTAAGTCGACACATGCGTCGATATGAACTTGACGCTGCGTCGAATATCATTCGTATTATCCGCTTCGATTGGCTCTCAAAGCTTCGGTCGAGTAGGACCCGACGGTACGTCGAGTAGGACCCGACGGTATGTCGAGTTCTTTTCGACGCGACTCTGAATAAATAGTTTCATTTTCTTTGAAAATTCTTGCTGTTTTTCCAGCAACGATGTTTATTGAAAATAGTGTTTATGCTTATTACTTTTATGAACTATGCGAATATCAAGGCAATTTAGGGAAGAAATCACTGCCTTGATTGAATTTAGTTCATCCTTCCTCTTTCACTATCTCTTAGATAGGACCCTTACCTTATCCTGCACAAGTAATTCAAACATTAGAAGGAACCCAGATTACCTTGGGCCCTTTGATTTTACCATTATAAGGTTCAATGAAAGAGTAGAAGGGTCTTTCATGATATCATTTTGGATGATAAATAATGGGTTCACCAAACCAATGGTTATTATTTTGGAATTTGTAATGTGTATAAAATGTATCCAAAGATAATAAATCAGCTGAGTGTCTTATTATTCTATTTTTAGCTTTAGTCTTTTGACTGTTTAATTTCCCTACATTGTTCTTGCCTATTAATTTCTTTTCAGTGTTTAGAATTACTTTGTTAGGCACAATTATTTTAGGTGGATTATTACTGTCATTAGTTACTGCACTCTCCTCACCTGATTGATAGTCACTAGGTCTAATAAATCTAACTAGATTTTTCCAGGCAGGTTTCCTAGGGACTTCTGTGCTAGTGCATGGGTCTGCTCCTAGTCCTAGGTGCTTAAATCTCATAGAGAGATTTTGTGTAATGTTTTTGAGTTTTTGACTCCTCCCACTCAGTGAGTCCTCAAAGGCTCTTGCCTTTGTTAGCTCTCCCTTTAATTCTAGATTCTCATTTCTGATTTTAATTAGTTCTGATTCCTTATTGTTTATTTCATTTATTAAATCTTGATTTCTCAAATATAATTCATCTTTCTTTAGGTTTTCTAGTTCTACCCTAGATGTTTCTATTTCTTTTTGTATATTAAGGAAATCATTACAAAATTCTTTAAATTAATTTTTGAAATCAGCAGAATTGAAATCAAATTCATTAAAAATAGATACCTGATCATCTTCATCATTTGAAGATATTCCCAGTGCCATCATGCAGGCTGCTTCAGCTTCTTTTTCTTCATCACTCTCTGATGAAGAGGAGCTTGATTCTGCTTCGGAGTCCTTTGGCTTTCTTCTTGTCTTTCTTCCTGAAAGACTTCTTCTGATGCTTCTTTTTGCTGATAGCTTGTCCCTTTGCTCTTCTGGACAATCAGGAGCAAAGTACCCTAGTTTATTGCATGAGAAGCAAATCACCTCCTTCTTTGGAGTCTTGTCATATCTGGGCTTTGAGCTCCTCTCTCTTCTCCTTGAGTCTTCTGTCTTGACCCGCTTTCTAAATCTCCTTGCTAGGAGACTGAACATTTCATCTTCAGGAGTGGAGGTCTCTCCTTCAGTAGATTTCAGAGCAAGACTCCTTTGGATTGGAGTTGGAGTTGTCTCCTTTGCCTTTGTTTCAGCTCTATTTTTCAGTAGCATCTCATATGACTTAAGCTTTCCTAACAAAGCCTCAGTAGAGATTTCTCTATGGCATCTGGACTCTCTGATGACCCAAATCCTTGAATCACATGAGCTAGGAAAACACATGAGGATCTTATCATTTATTTCTGTCAAAGATATCTCCTTGTCCAGACTCTTCAGCACATTAACAATGATGCTGAATCTGTCATAAATCTCAGCAACAGATTCATCAGCTTTCTTTTGAAAGTTCTCATATTGGGATATAAGAAGGGACTTCCTATCCTTTCTTTGGCTGATTGGCAGTCAGCTACCTTCTGGAAAATATCATCTGACATGGTGGATACCCGAATGTTCATAGGCTTGGCATCACATGCCTTCTGCTTCTTCTCTGTCTCTGTCCACTCAGCCCTGGGTACAGGTTCCTGTGTTGAAGCTCCACTGGCATCTTTCTTATATGGGGCTGGAGGACCTGAAATGATAACATCAAAGATGTCCTCATCAATAGAGTTCATATAAAGTTTAATTCTGGCCTTCAAAGTATAAACTTGTTTAGATTACACACTGGGGGTCTTGTTGATGCATAATCCTTAGAACTCATTTTCTTTAAAAATAGTTTTAATTAATTTTAAAATGAATAAATGAGAGTAGGAGATCTTTTGATCAAGGTGTTAACCTTTTAATGATCAACCTCCCTCTGATACCAACTGAAAGTGCACAATGTGCCTCTGAGTATTCTCTAGAGGGGGGGGGGGGGTGAATAGAGATTTAAAATCTTTTATATCCTAACTGAGCATACAATAAAAATATTAAGGGATTATGCTTCAGCAACACCAAGGGACAGAATAAATTAAATGCAGTAAATATAAAAACAGAAAAACAGTAAGCTATAAAAGGGACAGCACAGAAAATGCACAACACTGAAGACACAAGATTTTTATAGAGGTTCCCCAAAATGTGGGTAGTCCTCTCTTCTACCTTCCTGGTAGGATTGCACAACATATGCCTGAGTCTTTTGATAAGGAGACTCTTAGAACCAAAGATCTTTTGATAAGGAGATCTTGAACCACTGAATCCTTTGGAAGAGGGATTCTTAAAACTCTGTTACAGTTAGATGTGTTAAAAAAATGGGCCCGGGGGGCCGGCCCGAAAAAAGCCCGGCTAGGCCCGGGCCCGGGCCGGGCTATGGGGGCCCAACAACATATATACCCAAAGCTCGGCCCGGTGCCCGGCCTAGGCCAGGCTCGCCTAAGCCCGGGCACCGGGCCTTACCTGGGCCTGACACCGAGGCCAAGCACCAAGCGGGATAAACCCACCTAAATAGGCAGGATTTTAATTAAATCCCGCCTATTCGGCGGGATTTATTAACCGGGCCCGGTCTGGCCCAGCCCGGCCTGGCCGGGCCTTGGGGGCCTTGGCAGGCCCCATGCTGGGCTGGTGCCCGAGCCTGACTAAAGCAAGGCCCAGGTGACAAAAGCCCGGGCCCGTCAGGCCCGGTACCAGCCTGGCCCGGGCAAGCTTTTTGGATAGGGCTAGTTATAGTAGTAGAATAGAGTAAGAGGAAAGAAGGAAGTAGAAGATAAAGAATTCTGTTCTCAGAATTCTTTAGAAGTTTTTCTCAAGTTCAGCTTCTGTTTTCTTTTACTGGATCTGCTGATGATGAACCCTTGCTTATGACTGTGATGATTTGCAAGGGTTATGTTTCTCAGATCCTTTTCTCTAAAATCTTATTGCAATCTGGCTGCTGTGAGATGTAGAAGAAGAAGCAACCCTGTATATTTTCTGTGCAGAGGGAGCACTTGATTTCTGTATGTGTCTCTTAGGGTTGAAGGAGGAAGAAGAGGAAACAACCCTAATCGACAGTCCAGATTTTTGTAATGAATGCTCTATATTTCTCTTTTCTTCTCTTCTCGGCTTACTTATTGTCCATCATTGAGTTTTGAATTTCTTTCTAACTTTGGACAGGCCTGAGAAGGAATTCTGATTGGGTACATTAATTCTTCTTTCTTCTTTTGTTCCCGACTCGTCCATCATATTTGAAAAACATTCCAAGAATGCTTTTGCCCTTCTAGAGTACTTCATTCCTTTCTTGGCAACAAATGAGTCGTTGGAGAACTGTCTTTAATCTGGTGGTCCTTCTGAAAAGGTGTTAGAGAGACAAATGGAAAGACTTTCTTTTCCAGACTGTATTCGACGTTGCGTCGACTTCATCAATCTTCATGTCGACGCACCTTTGAGTTCTTATTGACGTAGCTTCAAATTTCTTCTTAACCTTGGCTGAACTTAGATGTCGGCGTTACGTCGATATCTTATCGACGTACCAGTCGAGTTGAAGCATTGAACTTGATCTCTTAACTTTTGCGTCGAATTATAGTCGACGTTGCGTCGACTTGTTAGATGGCTTCGACAAGCTCTATCTTCTGCGTCGAGATCCTTTCGACGTTCCGTCGACTTGACTTATACTTTGACAGGCTGATGATCTGCTTCGACATCAACTCATAGTTGCGTTGATATCAAGTCGAAGTTGCGTCGACTTGTATTCGACGCAAGACTTAACTCAATTTAGGCTTGTCTTGACTTGGTCTTGACACTCTAAGTTGAGTGTGACATCCTAAGACATCTAATGACCTGATTACCCTTACTATACAATGTGGGTAATAAACCTAAGAGGTAAAATCCCTTATAGTTAATTTGTTAAGTTAAATCAAAAGGGGTTTTTCCCAACAAATTTTGCAATGAAATTCTTAAGCTACACCATATGAGTAGAAGCTCCTAAAAGAGCAACAAACTCCGCATGCATTGTGGATGAAGTAATGCGTGTCTTTTTGACATTGTTCCATGAAACGTCCCCGGCATCAAACTTAAATATGTAATCGGAAGTAGACTTGCTATCATCCTCACACCCGACAAAGTCAGAATCTGTATACCCCACCAATTCAAGGTTTTGAACTTCATGGTAAACCAACTTAAAATCTTTTGTTCCCTTCATATACCTTAAAACCTTCATAGCAGCCACCCAATAAGCTGGTAATAAGTTCGAGTGATATCTGCCTAGAAGTCCTACTGCGAAGGCAATGTTCGGTCTGGTATAGATCTAGACATACATTAAGTTGTCTACTGTACTAGCATAAGGTATATACTCTATGAACTCTCTCTATATCGTTCCTGGGACATTGTGACAAGCTCAGCTTATCACCCTTAATCACAGGTACATCTTTAGGCTTACATTCAAACATGCTAAATCTCTTAAGTACACGCTCTATGTAGGCTTTCTGAGAGATTGCTAATGTACGGTGAGCTCGATCCATGATGATCTCAATCCCTCGAACAAAAGACGCTTCTCCAAGAGCTTTCATATCAAAATGTTTTGACAAAAAATTCTTACATTCTTGCAGTAATGTCAAATCACTACTCCCAAGCAAGATATCATATACACAAAGAATTAAAGAGATGAATCTGCTCCCACTAATCTTGAGATATATACAACGGTCTGCATTATTCTCTATAAATCAAATGAAGTGACAACCACTCCGAATTTCAAGTACCATTGTCTAGATGCTTGCTTTAGACCATATTGGGATCTGTTAAGCTTACATACAAGTTGGTTAGTATGACCGTACTAGAATCCCTCAAGCTATACCATATAGATTTCTTCGGCTAGATCGCCATTCAGGAATGTGATCTTTACATCCATCTGGTGTAACTCCAAATTATAATGAGCTACAAGCGCCATTATTACTCTAAAAGATTATTTAGAGGAAATAGGCGAGAAGGTTTCGTTAAAATCGAATCTCTCCTTATATAAATACATTAGCTACCAGTCGTGGTTTAGACTACTTGACCTTTCTTTTGGAGTCTTTTTTTTGGTATTAAACACCTATTTAGAACCAATGATTTTGCAGCATTTGGGTAACTCAACTAACTTTCAAACTTTGTTCAGCTTCATTGACTCCATCTCGTCTTTCATTCCCGCCCACCACAGATCAGTTTGAGGTCAGAAATAACCTCCTTAAATGTCACTGGGTCAACTACATAATCAATGTTAAAATCACTCCCGCATAGGTAGACTTCATAGTTTGAGGAAATTGCGGGCCTCCTCCACCTAATAGATCTCCTAACAGGTGGATGATCCATCTGAATCTGCGGAGGAATATTAATTAGAATCGGTGGCAAGACCGATTCCACTTCTTCTATAGGTTCTATGATCGGCTCATGCACCATTGGGTTCTCCACTAAGGACACATTTAAACTAATATGCATAACTTCATCCATCTCACTAATAGTGCAAAAACATCTCGGTTCGTCAGTGATATCTTATTCTAAGAACTTAGCTGTTTGTGAATTTACAATTCTGGGACCTCCTAAAGGAGAATAGAACTTAAATCCTTTTGAATGATCTGGGTAGCCAATAAAGTAGCAACAACAAGACCTATGCAATATCTTATTCTCCGATGGATTATATAATCAGACTTCCATGGGACAACTCCAAACACGTAAGCGATTAAGGCTGGGTCGTCTACCAATCTATAACTCCAAAGGTGTTTTGGGTACTAACTTAAATGATACTTTATTGAGGATATACACCAAAGTCTTAAGTGCCTCACCCCACAAATTTTTTGGAAGATTGGTCTTACTCATCATACTCCTCATCATTTTCTTAAGGGTGTGATTGGGCCTTTCGGCCAAACCATTCTGTTCAGTGTTGAAACTGAGAACCGGTCTCTTGTGGAGCTCTGGCCCTCAACAAGTTGGGGGTGACCTCACACTTACTTCTCCCAAGGGAGAGCACTAGGTTGAAGGCTTAAGGAACTAGAAACAAGACCAAGGGCTTAGCGAGGAGGTCCCACCACACACCCGGAAGATCTTAGAGCGCTTCCCCTCACAAGACAATGTTGAGCTTGGGGCACCTTTGGAGGCTCTCTTCCCCCACCAAAGAAACCTAGGGGGAGAGTAACCGAGAGAGAGAGAGAGATCTGCCTTCAAAGGTGCCCCCTTGGTCCTATTTATAGATTACTGAACTTGGTCTGTCAATGGCCAGATTCTGGCCTAAGAGATTACAAAAATACCCCCAAGTTTGGCCTGTCAACAACTAAATCCCTCCATTCCAAGGCGCTAAACGCAGGCCGCCTCCTCTTCTTGGGGCTGGGCGAGAGGGGGCAGTTCGCCTCCCTTGCTCCCCCTACTGGGCTGGGCGAGCGGGAGGCCGCCCACCTCCCCGGCTCGCCCCTCTAACAAGGCCGGGCGAGCGGGAGGCCGCCCGCCTCCCCGGCTCGCCCTCTAACAGGGCCGGGCGAGCGGGAGGCTTCCCGCCTCCCCGGCTCGCCCCCCTAACAGGGCCAGGCGAGTGGGAGGCCGCCCGCCTCCCCGACTCGCCCCTCTAACAGGGTCAGGCAATCGGGAGGCCGCCCGCCTCCCCAGCTCGCCCGCCTAATAGGGGCGGGCGAGCGGGAGGCCGCCTGCCTCCCCGGCTCACCCCCCTAACAGGGCCGGGCGAGCGGGAGGCCGCCCGCCTCCCCATCTCGCCCGCCTAACAGGGCTGGGCGAGCGGGAGGCTGCCCGCCTCCCCGGCTAGCCCCTCTAACAGGGACGGGTGAGCGGGAGGCCGCCCGCCTCCCCGGCTCACCCCCCTAACAGGGCCGGGCGAGCGGGAGGCCGCCCGCCTCCCCAGCTCGCCCCGCTAACAGGGCTGAGCGAGCGGGAGGCCGCCTGCCTCCCCGACTCGCCCCTCTAATAGGGCCGGGCGAGCGGGAGGCCGCCCGCCTCCCCGGCTCGCCCCACAAACAGGGCCGGGTGAGCGGGAGGCCGCCCGCCTCCCTGGCACGCCCCCTAACAGGGCCGGGCGAGCGGGAGGCCGCCCGCCTCCCCGGCTCACCCCCTAATAGGGCCGGGCGAGCGGGAGGCCGCACACCTCCCCGGCTCGCCCCCTACTGTTGGGCATAACCTTGAGCCCGCCCACCCCTCTTTCCTGGGGCAGTGCCTCTTAAAAATTCTGGGCCTAGCGACACTGATGCGCAAAACTATGCCTGCAATTGACAACGACAAGTGTACCGTATCGAATGTAGTATATGTTTATAAAAACCAAGGTCGTATTAGACTCGGGGCGGTTGAATATTCTTTCTTGGGAAAATCTCTATTATCTTATCAATTAAAACTTCGGTTTGGTTGTTTGCAAGAAAGGGAAATAACTTATTTTAAAACTATGAGTTAAAAGACTAGTACTCAACCTTGAATCACCTCGGAAAATAAATATAAGAAATAAAACTTCTAATTCTCCTAAAGAAATTACTTGACCGTGGAGGTTCCCTAATTATAAACGTACCTCTCTTGAGGATGCACTCAACTGAGTTTAGGTTGATCAATCGAACTTTTGCTCTTGAATCAAAACCCGTAAAACTCGCTTCTTCGTAGTGAACCCCTCTATTGGATTTGACTCCAATCTGGAAGAATTATGTCATCCTCTCTCGAGGAGTGCATTCAACTCTCTTTATCCTTGAAATGATCGATTCGAATTCAGAACCTCTCGGTTATTAGACTACGAAAACAAGAATGAGAATTATATATCGAAAATATAATCTCAATCCAATAAAGTTCAAGGATAAATCTAAAGCGTTCTAAGGAAGAGAAAGAGAAGCTATAAATTAAAGCATAAATCATATTTTCCTTGGATCATCTCGGTCGAGTACTAATAGAAATTTAGCTACTCATAGAGATGGAGGGATTAACGAAAATAGAAGAGTGCATGATGAAAAAGAGAATAGAAAAGGAGAAAAAGAACTATTTTATTGATTTGAAGTTACAACTAAGGAATTGAAAGTTACAAGCTTTTGAAATGAAAGTACAAGTTAAGAAGAAAGAGGAGTACAAGAGCTTGAGAATAAGAAAACAGTTCATAAACTACAACTAGAACTCCAAAAAATTTCGTCCTTGATCATCTGGAGAAGCTCCCTTTAAATAACTAGAAATTTGGGGTTACACGCCCTTGGTCACGCCCGTGACCAAGGGCGTGTAAGGGGCGTGATCGAAGCAGTAGCGGAGAGTGCGCCTTCTGGAGTAATTGCGGGCGTTACGTGCGCATCACGCCCTAGGTCACGCCCGTGACCTAGGGCGTGTAACATTAAAACTGGTTGCTGACGGCAAACTTTCGGCGAGAAGGAGCGCTGGATGAGTCACGCCCGTGACTAGATGCCACGCCCTCAGTCACGCCCGTGACCGAGGGCATGTAATTTTAATTGACGTGGCATTACACTTCTGCTGCTGGTGGCGGGTCGCAGCCGTGACATTGGGTCACGCCCGTGACCTGGGGCGTGTATTTGGCAAATTTTCACGGAATGCGCCGGGGTGGCGGGATCGGGTCTGGAACACATCTAGGCTGTCACGCCCCTTGGTCACGCCCGTGACCTTAGGCGTGTACTTTGGAAATTTTCTCAAAAGTGCCCAAAAAACATGAAAATATTAAATAAACTTAAGTTAGTTCATGAAATCAAAAAGGGAAAGATTTATATGATATAATTTATATAATTTATATAATTTATATAATTTCATATTAAAAATATATTAAAACTATACTAAGGGATGAGTATAAAAACTACTCATCAAACACCCCATATTTGAGCTTTTACTATTCCAAAGCAAAAGAATGAAGAAAGAATTATAAGAAATCGATATTATTTCTAATTAACCAAAATTTCATTAGACCAAAAGTAAGTTAAAATCAAATTCTAGAAATTTAAGAATTAAGTCATAAGTTATGGTGATAATTTAAAAAGAGAAAAATATTTAGCAAACGAAATTATAGAAATTTTCAAACAAGAATAGATTGAAATTATAAACACTCTAACATAAAAGAAACTTAAGGAAAAGACACCTACCAAAATATTGCTCTCTTAATAATTTAGTTTAGGACTAGAAATAATGAAATTGGCTAGGGATGGGTTTTAACGAAATGACAAAATGAAGAGATACTAAAATAAAGGTGATGAATTTTATCCTCTCACCTTATTTGAATACGAATTTGTATATGTTTAGGAAAATAATGAATTTTATCCTCTTATTTTTCATGCCATATAATCTTTTTTTTTTAAATCTCTTCAATCAAAAACTCAAAATGTATATATTTAGATGTAATGAATTTTATCCTCTTACATCATGACATATAATCTTTTAAATGATTTTGGGTGCATATGTTTAGGGGATAATGAATTTTATCCTCTTATTCCCATGACATATGATCTTTTTTCTACATTTTTTTATTTGCCAACAAAGGGTAATGGTAGGGAAATACTTCTAGTTTATAAATTAAATTATTTTGAGAGCAATTTTTTTAGTGGAATGAACTTTCCTAAGATCTTAAAGTTAAAAGTGACTATAATAAAATCTAGAGATGTTTAGCCAATTTACAAAAATTTGAAGCCATTTAAAATTAAAAAGAGAAGTGAAGCTAAATAAATTATCTAATTGAATTAAAAACATAAAATATTTCTTAAAACTAAATTACTTCAAATTTAAATCTAACAAATTCTGATAAAACAAAATATTAGCTAAATTAAAAATGTAAGAATACTTATAATCAGACCTTAAACTAGATTTCTAGAAAAAACAAAAACAACAAGTCTAGGCGTGTTTATTATTATTAGTTTTTTTGTTAGTTCTTTATTCCTTCTTGGATTTCCCAATGGCTACCTGGTGAAGAGTTCGCAAGGTACTAGGAGGTGCGATGAGAGTTCAAACCCAAACCTCCCTTTCCAAGAAATTAGATTTTTATTAAATTATAATTTTTTTTAATAAAAATACAATGAACGCTAATGCTATACCCCCACACTTAAAATTAAACTGTCCCCAATGTTTAAAACTAAGTATGAAGAGAAAAAAAAAGAATTACACTTTTTTTTAAGAAAAACTAAATTGATTAAAAAAACAAAAAGGAAGATCAAATATAAGTGACTAAAGGTTGAAGAGGGCTTCCCTGGTTGGTAGACGGGGTTGCCGGACAAGAACCTGCAAAATTAAATTAAACAACAAACAAGAAAGGAAATAAAAAAATAACGTTTGGGTGCCTCCTAAAATCGTTTTGTTTACCTTCTCGTAGCTTGACTAAGTGACGATTTTAAATATTTTGGAAGTGAATTGTTTCGATGTTTTCGGACGCTGGGTCACCGGGGTGGTATAATTTTAGACGCTGTGCGTTGACCTTGAAAGAGCCTTTTTCCGGGTGCTCTATTAGCACGGCCCTGTATGACCAAACTTCTTTTACTATGAAGGGACCGGACCATCGGGATTTTAATTTGCCCAGAAAAAGCTTAAGTCTAGAATTATATAGAAGAACTAAATCTCCCGGTGAAAAAGTTTTTGGATTTTTGATTTTTTTATCATGATAAAACTTAGTTCGCTCCTTATAAAATTTATTATTTGCATAGGCGTTCGCGCACCATTCATCTAGTTCATTTACTTGCATTTTTCTATTTTCGGGGGATAAGTCTAAATCCAAATTTAAAAATTTTACCACCCAAAAAGCGCGATGTTCTAATTCTACCGGTAAATGACAAGCTTTTCCATAGACTAACCGGTACGGCGTACATCCGATGGTGGTTTTGTACGCTGTCTGATAGGTCCATAGTGCGTCGTCCAATTTTAGCGACCAGTCCTTCCCATTAATGGACACAGTTTTTTCTAATATTCTTTTTAGTTCACGATTCACCACCTCCACTTGGCCATTTGCTTGCTGGTGGTAGGCGGTAGACAGCTTGTGTGTAACTCCATATTTTGCTAAAATTTTAGCAAGTTGGTTATTACAGAAATGTGTGCCCCAATCACTAATTAGTGCTCGGGGTGTGCCAAATCGTGAAAATATTTTTTTTGAAAAATTTACGACGACTCTCGTGTCGTTGGTGGGGAAAGCTTGTGCTTCCGCCCATCTCGACACGTAATCGACCGCAACGAGGATATATTTATTATTAAAAGAGGAGGGTAAAGGACCTACGAAATCTATTCCCCAAAGATAAAAAATTTCGCATTCTAGAAAAATATTTTGGGGCATTTCGTCCCGGTTAGAAATGTTACCTGACAATTGGCACCGATCACAATTACTCACAAAATTGTGAGCGTCTTTGAATAAGGTGGGCCAATAGAAGCCCGCCTCTAGTATCTTCCTCGCGGTCCGGTTTGCTTGATAGTGACCACCGGTTGGTCCTTCGTGGCAGTGCTGCAGAATTTGGACGCCTTCCTCGCCTGAAATACACCTTCTTACCACTTGGTCCGCGCAGCCACGAAATAAAAAGGGGTCCTCCCAAAAATAATTTTTCAAGTCCGAAAAGAATTTCTTCTTTTGTTGACTTAAAAATCTTTTTGTAGGACCCAGGCCACTAAATAGTTGGCCGAATCCGCGTACCAAGGGGTGAAAGAAGTTGTTACCTTTTCGATGGCGAGGAGGCGCTCTTCAGGGAATTTGGCGTCAATTTCGACCTCCACTAGCGCGTTTGCAGTCGGATTTTCCAACCGTGAGAGGTGGTCGGCCGCAACATTCTCCGCTCCCGTTTTGTCCTGGATCTACAAATCGAATTCTTGCAGTAGGAGGATCCACCTTAGTAGTCAGGGCTTTGCATCTCTTTTATTTAATAAATACCGGAGAGTGGAGTGATCTGTAAAGACAAAAACTTTTGAAAGCGTTATATAAGATCGAAATTTATCAAATGCAAAAATTATAGCCAAAAATTCCTTTTCCGTCGTTGTATAATTTGCTTGTGCGGATGTTAGCGTTTTGCTTGCGTAATAAATCAGGTGAAAGTATTTATTCACTCGTTGGCCTAAAACTGCACCTACAGCAAAATCGCTCGCATCGCACATAATTTTGAACGGGAGAGACCAATTTGGCGCGATTAAAATTGGAGAATTGATAAGTTCATTTTTAATTTTATTAAACGCTTTTAAACACTCTTCATCAAAATTAAACGCGGATTCTTTTTCTAATAATTGTGTTAGCGGTTTTGTAATTTTTGAAAAATCTTTAATAAACCGCCTATAGAAACCCGCATTTCCTAGAAAACTCCTAATGGATTTAATATTTGTAGGAGGGGGAAGTTTTTCTATGACCTCGATCTTGGCCCGATCGACCTCGATCCCCTTACTAGAAACTTTATGTCCGAGGACTAACCCTTCTCGGACCATAAAGTGGCACTTCTCCAGTTGAGTGCAAAATTCGTGTCTTCACAGCGTTGAAGAACACGATCAAGATTATTTAAACAATTTGTAAAAGAATCGCCAAAGACGGAAAAATCGTCCATAAAAACTTTCATTGCGTCTTCTACTAATTCATTAAAAATTGCCAGCATACATCTTTGAAATGTAGCCGGTGCGTTGCAGAGACCAAACAACATTCTTCGATATGCGAAGGTGCCGAACGGACAGGTGAAGGTTATTTTCTCATGGTCTTCGGGCGCAATTGGGATTTGGATATATTCCGAAAGACCATCGAGAAAACAGTAGTGTGAATGACCGGATAGGCGTTCTAAAATTTGGTCAATAAAGGGCAACAGAAAGTGATCCTTGGGGGTAACATCATTTAATTTTCTGTAATCGATGCACACCCGCCAACCCATAACAGTATGGGTTGGAATTAACTCGTTATTTTCGTTTGTAACTACCATTATTCCACCCTTTTTAGGCACGACTTGCACTGGGCTAACCAAGTGCTATCAGAAATCGGGTAAATAATTCCCGCGTCTAATAATTTTATAATTTCGGCCTTAACGACATCCTTCATATTGGGATTAAGGCGTCGTTGAGGCTGAATAGTGCCGCGAAAATTATTTTCTAAATTTATTTTATGTGTGCAAAATGAGGGGTTAATCCCCTTGATATCCGAAATTTGTCATGCAATTGCGTGGCGGTGATTATTTAAAATTTTAAATAATTCAGAAATTTCTGAATCGTCAAAGTGCGGAAGATATTATCACGGGCAATTTTGAATCTTTTTCTAAAAATATATATTTTAAATGTTCCGGTAATTGTTTTAATTCTAAACTCGGCTCCTCGTAAGATGTTGTTGTTTTTGAATTATTCAATTTTACTTCTTCAAATTTGAGCGGCCGAGTTATTTCTTTTAGACAAAATAAATTTAGAATTTTCGGATTTAAAAAAAAAAGAGAAATTATTTCAGAAAACGACGTTATTTTCTCTTCAAAATTTGTTTCTAAGGTAAAACAAGAGTCGTAGTTTGGAAGCGCATTTCTCATTGACTGATTTATATTAAAAGTAACTTCTTCTTCCCCAACTCGTAGGAGAAGATTTCCGTTACTTACGTCAATTATAGCCCGAGCGGTGGCTAGGAAGGGCCAGCCGAGTATGAGGGGTACTTCGGCGTCCTCTTCGATTTCGAGGATGACAAAGTCTACCGGAAAGATAAACTTGTCATCTTTCACTAGCACATCTTCTATGACCCCGATCGGGTACTTAACAGACCGATCCGCTAGTTGGATGCTTATACTGGTTGGGCTTGGGGTGCCCAAACCAAGCTTCTTAAATAAGGAGAACAACATAAGATTTATGCTAGCTCTTAGATCGGCCAAGGCGTGTTTAATTAATAAATTGCCGAACAAACACGGGATAGAGAATCGTCCCGGATCATTTAATTTTTCCGGCAATTTATTTAAAACAATCGTCGAACATTCTGCGTTAAGAGAAACGCGCGAAATATCTTCAAGTCTTTTTTTATTTGATAATAAATCCTTGAGATATTTCGCGTATTTAGGCATTTGAGAGAGTGCCTCGCAGAATGGTACGTTGATTTGAATTTGTTTTAAAATATTTATGAATTTTTTGTACTGCTCCTCATTGCGCTCATTTTGTAATTTAGAAGGATACAAAATAGAAGGCGTTTGAATAATGCGCGGAGCTAAATCAGAAGAATTTAAATGCGGAGGCGGAGTTGAAACGTTTACCTCAGGCTCGACCAATTTTAAAGTTTTTTACCTTCTTTCCGCTACGAAGGGTTATATCATTAGCGCTCTCCCGTGGATTGGGCTCAGTATTGCCCGGTAGGGCTCCTGGCTGGTGTTCGGAGAACATCTTGGCGAGTTGTCCAATCTGATTTTCTAAGCTTTTAATGGATCCGGAAAGATTCCGGATGTTGGACTCATTGGAGGCAACGTATTTGGTGAAGGCCTCTTCAAATGAAAAGGGCTTGTGTGGTTGTGGCGGAGCGAATCTGGGAGGATTCACTTGTGGTGGATGCTGAGCATTATTGGGGTTGTTCCATGAAAAAATTGGGTGATTCCTTAAACCTAGATTATAAGAATTATTAAACGGAATGTTATTATTCGGGTTATAAGGAGGACGATAAGAGTTCCCCATATAATCTACGTGCTCTTGAATGAAATTATTATTATTATCGTTATTATTATTAGCCCAATTGGTGGCGGAGGAAGCAGACATCTTCGTCACTTGCTTAGTTAATCTCTCTACTTGCAACGCTAAATTAGTGGCTGTCTCGACTTCATAGAGTCCGGCCGGCTTGTTATGGCGCGTCCGTGGCGCATTCCACTGATATGCGTTCATGGCCATCTCTTCAAAAAGTTCTTGAGCGGCCTCGGGGGTTTTGTTATTAAGAGTTCCCTCTGATGCCGCATCAATCATTTACCATGTTTGGAGATTCAAACCATTGTAGAAAGTTTAAACTTGCTGCCACAAAGAAAGGGCATGATGAAGACATCTCCGCAATAATTCCTTGAAGCGCTTCCATGTGTCGTAGTGAGACTCCGAGTCTATTTGCGTGAATGAGAGAATGTCCGTACGTAATTTAGCGGACTTTGCCGGAGGAAAATATTTCGTTAAGAATTTCTCCGTCATTTCGGTCTATGTAGTGATGGAACCTCTAGGAAGAGATCCCAACCACTGCTTGGCCTTAGTCCGCAAAGAAAAAGAAAATAAATGCAAACGAATGACGTCATCGGCGACGCCATTGATTTTAAACGTATCGCAAATTTCCAAAAAATTCAACAAATGTAAATTTTGATCTTCATCTGGTAAGCCATCGAAAACGGCGGTTTGCTGTACCATCTGAATAATACTCGTTTTAATTTCAAAATTATTATTCGCCACCGCCGGGCGAATAATACTAGATTGTGTCCCCTCCTAATTTGGCCTTGCATAATAGGACATAGTCCGTAGCGGGGCCTCATTATGGTCGGGATCTTCCATTATACCTTCGTTAGTTTCTCCGATTGACTCTTCTCGAATTATTGGTAGATTACTAAATCAGAGACGACGCCGCAAGGTGCGCTCGATTTCCGGATCAAAACAAAATTCAATATTAAGTGAAGAGTTTCCTCGGGTCATAAACCAAAAGAAAAGAAAAGAGAAAAAGATGCGAAGAGGAAGAAAGATGAAGAAAGATGAAGAAAGATGAAGAAGAAGAAATTAAAATTATTGTATTATTAAAAAAAATTTAATTAATTTTTTATTTATTTATTTTTATATTTTTTTTTTCAAAAAACGGGTTAAGTTAGTCCCGTACTTCCCGAGGTCTACCCTGTGAAGGGTTCACAAGGTACTAGGAGATGCGATGGGAGTTCAAGCCAAAATCTCCCTTTTCGAGAATTTAAATTACGCCTCTTAAGATTTTTTTTTTAAAAAAAATTAAGAAAAGGGGGGAAGAAAGAGGACGATAAAATTAATAGATATTTCTTTTTTCGAAATATCGACATAAATTCCCCGGCAATGACGACAAAAACTTGATGCACAAAACTATGCCTACAAACGACAACGACAAGTGTACCGTATCGAATGTAGTATAGGTTTATAAAAACCAAGGTCGTATTAGACTCGGAGCGGTTGAATATTCTTACTTGGGAAAATCTCTATTATCTTATCAATTAAAACTTGGGTTTGGTTGTTTGCAGGAAAGAGAGATAACTTATTTTAAAACTATGAGTTAAAAGACTAGTACTCAACCTTGAATCACCTCGAAAAATAAATATAAGAAATAAAACTTCTAATTCTCCTAAAGAAATTACTTGACCGTGGAGGTTCCCGAATTATAAACGTACCTCTCTCGAGGATGCGCTCGATTGAGTTTATGTTGATCAATCGAACTTTTTCTCTAGAATCAAAACCCCTAAAACTCGCTTCTTCGTAGTGAACCCCTCTATTGGATTGGACTCCAATCCGGGAGAATTATGGCATCCTCTCTCGAGGAGTGCATTCAACTCTCTTTATCCTTGAAATGATCGATTCGAATTTAGAACCTCTCGATTATTAGACTACGAAAACAAGAATGAGAATTATATATCGAAAATATAATCTCAATCCAATAAAGTTCAAGGATAAATTTAAAGCGTTCAAAGGAAGAGAAAGAGAAGCTATAAATTAAAGCATAAATTATATTTTCCTTGGATCATCTCTGTCGAGTACTAATAGAAATTTAACTACTCATAGAGATAGAGGGATTAACGAAAATAGAAGAGTGCATGATGAAAAAGAGAATAGAAAAGGAGAAAAAGAACTATTTTATTGTTTTCCAAAAGAAGTTACAACTAAGGAATTGAATTACAAGCTTTTGAAATGAAAATACAAGTTAAGAATAAAGAGGAGTACAAGAGCTTGAGAATAAGAAAACAGTGCATAAACTACAGCTATAACTCCCAAAAATTTTGTCCTTGATCATCTGGAGAAGCTCCCTTTAAATAGCTAGAAATTTGGGGTTACATGCCCTTGGTCACACCCGTGACCAAGGGCGTGTAAGGGCGTGATCGAAGCAGCAGCGGAGAGGGCGCCTTCTGGAGTAATTGCTGGCGTTACGTGCGCGTCACGCCCTAGGTCACGCCCGTGACCTAGGGCGTGTAACATTAAAACTAGCTGCTGGCGGCAAACTTTCGGCGGGAAGGAGCGCGGGATGAGTCACGCCCGTGACTGGATGCCACGCCCTCGGTCACGCCGTGACCGAGGGCGTGTAATTTTAATTGACGTGGCATTGCGCTTCTGCTGGTGACGGGTCGCGACCGTGACATTGGGTCACGCCCGTGACCTGGGGCGTGTATTGGGCGAATTTTCACGGAATGCGCCGGGGTGGTGGGATCGAGTCTGGAATACATCTAGACTGTCACGCCCCTTGGTCACGCCCATGACCTTGGGTGTATACTTTGGAAATTTTCTCAAAAGTGCCAAAAAACCCTGAAAATATTAAATAAACTTAAGTTAGTTCATGAAATCAAAAAGGGAAAGATTTATATGATATAATTTATATAATTTATATAATTTCATATTAAAAATATATTAAAACTATACTAAGGGATGAGTATAAAAACTACTCATCAGACACCCTGGACCCCGAGGACCTACTCGGCGAATACAGGGTTGTACACTCAGGACTACCCAACATTAAGTATTGTGTAACAATGTCATAACTCTCCAAGTATCTAGCAAACAAACCCTTATATTCCCCTTTTGGCATCATGCATCCAAAATACTCGCCACCTCTGTCAGATCTAACTATCTTGATGAGTTTCCCTGTTTACTTCTCCACTTCAGTCTTGAAAATCTTGAACTTTTCAAGAGATTCAGACTTCTCCTTAATTAAGTACAAGTAACTAAAACATGGAGTAGTCATCTATGAATGTAATTAAATAGGTGTTCTTACAGAGTGTAATTGAATAAGGACCACTAATGTCCGTATGAATAACCTCTAATAAATCATGACTGCGTGGAGACCTTTTTCTTAATCTTGAATATTTTGCCTCTACAATAATCGACACATGTCTCTAGGTCGTTGAAGCCAAGAGTAAGGAGAATAGTTTCCTTAATTAATCTCTCTACTCTCCCCTAGATGGCCTAAGTTTTTATGCCACAGCATAAATGACTTCTCCTTATGTAAATGTCTTTTACTGACAACACGTTCTATGCTAAAGGAGATTGCATAAATATTCGTAGGAGCTAGATATAGAATATATAATCCGCCAGATAATGAACAGTGACCTATAACTTGTGATTCAAATGTAATATCAATAGAACCACCATGAATGTTAAAGCTATAATTAAGTTTATCTAGTGCGGAAATAAAAATTAAGTTTCTTCTAAATGAAGGAATATAAAAGACGTCTCTTAAAAGTAGTTCATAGCATGAAGCTAGAATTAAATAAATATCTCCTATAAACTCCACCTCCACTTCAATATTATTGTCTACCGTGAGTCTACACTCAAACTTGCTTGGCTTCCTCTTTTTAATAAATCACTGCAATGTGAAAACAACATCATTCGTTGCTCCACTATCAAACCACTAGGAACTGGATGATGCTTCAATTAAGTTGGATTTACAAAGTACTAATGCAAAGAGTTTGCTTTAGGAGTGAAACCCCATTTTTCTATCAAAGCTTTAAACTTCATGCACTTCGACTTCACATGTCCATTCTTCTTACAGAAGAAGCACGTAAGAGGTTTATTTCTACTAGCGTCCTTAATATCTGAAGTTTGTGCATCCCGAGTTATATAAGGAGTTTTGGACTTCTTCTTTTGAAAGGGGAGATTTGACACTAGCACTGTAGTGCGAGTCTTTTCAATCTTTAGTTTTTCTTCTTTAGCGACACAATTGGTAATTAGATCATTGATCTTCCACATCTCATTCTAGTGCTCAGAAATAGAATTCTTCATAGTGAACAAACAAGTCTTGTCGGACTTGTTCCACGCAAGAAAGTGATCGTTATTAACTTCAGTGTTGGTCGCTAAAAGAACTACAAACTGATTAGTATTCATTGCCATTTCTATATTAGTCATTTGTAGTGCGAACTTAATGTCGAACATCGAGTTCATGAAGTTCGACTCAGTGAATTTTCGATGATCTTCAATTATTATGAATTTTAAAGGCGACTTTAAAGAGGGAAAGGAAATATTATTTAGAAAATAGAACAGTAGTGACTACAAACCTTAAATAACACACTAGGTGGAGAATCCAGACGTATCATCAGCAACACCTTTGGGTAGATTACGCGCTACGCAATTAGTAATTCTCCGCACAAGAATGAGCAACAGTTATGTTTGAGTTTTTTTGTAGATCTACCACCTTTGGGTGAATAGATTACTAGAGCCCTGCACTACCGTCAAATTGTCTGTGTGTATCCTTCTGAACCTCTTGCGCAAGCACCATCTTTGGGTGAATGATTGCGCATTAGTTTCAGAGAACTCCCTAAAACATGTGAAACTGTAATCTCACAGATTGACTCGAAAATGTCACTTTGACAGCTACAGTTCTTATCAACTTATAAGACTCCCTCACACGTAGATATCTGAATATTGCTCAAAACTTAATCTCGTGTTCTCTTTTTAATGACATGTGGGCACTGAATCATCTTAATTAGTCCATGTATTTATTTCTCTCAATTAAAAAGTATGTGTTTTCTAATTTGGTATTCTTATGTACTTAATTAGAAATTAATCTTACTTTAAATAATGAATGAGACTAATATATTGAAATAAGTTCCCTCTGATATCAACTGTTATAAAAATTAAGGGTGTCACTACCATATTGTATTATCAAAAACTCATGACAACATAAATACTGAATGTAGCGACAATTGAAATGCAAAATCTTCTTATTCAAAATCTATCAACCTATTATCTACCAAAAAATGAAGATGAGAGAGGCTCGGGATTCAGCCCTGATTCACGAAAGGCGACTGAAGGAAAAATTAATTCAAGGGTTTCATATCAGACTTTTAATAGGAGAAGCCCTCATTGGAGTTACAAATTTTGGGCACAATGAATTCCCAATTAATCTCCAAACATAATGAAACATGAAACCCCCGTTAAGTCAATTTGATTTCATAACTATGCCAATATTCGTGCCCAGGGTGAGACCAGGTTCGCGACATGAAATTACGCGACAATCTAGTCCACCTATCACAGGCTTCGACCATTAGCGACTAAATTAACGCATGCTCATGAGAGTTCGAATTGACCCAAAATTCGTGTACGACCTTAACGGGTCATCTCGAGTCCACCAAACAAAAAATTTCCAACATTATTAATATTTCTTATTTATTAAGCTCTACACTTTTAAATATGCTAATACATGAGACCAATGAGCCAATTGCATTTGTAAAATTATCGCTCTTGGGATTGTGCTTTAGAGCAGCAATATTTATTAATTTGTGTTTTTACATTTCCTCTTCTTGTTTATGGTACACAACTTTTCTCAAAATGCTATCTTAGGTGAAAACGTCCCTAAAATCATCCAGATGCGGTTTTAGATATTTGCGGTGCGGAACACGCCCGACCAGAAAGACATTATTTGGTTAAAAAACTCGGCCTTCAAAGTGCCACAGGAAAAAGTAAACTCTACAGCACAGTTTAACATCACAATTCATGCCACAACCGCACCAACCCCAAATTCGTCCCAAACTGAACCATAAACCCCCTTAAGGGCTCGCTAAATCATGAGCTCGTAGAGAGTTTAAGAACTACTGAAGCCAAATTAAATAATGTCCGCATCATAAAATTAGCATAACAGTTCATTGTGAGAAGTTATTTGAACAGTATTCTCTGCAGTTACTTTCCCAGGATCACAGTTTAATAAAAAATTCATTGTCATCAATAGCAGGTATGGGAAGTTTGCCTGTGGAAGATGAATGAATCAACCATGACTAGAGAAGCCCTTATAGCATCCTCAAAGGTTACAATTCTATCATATATGGCAGTGCCTGAGAATGCAAAGGATGCTGTGCTTGCTTTCAGAAAATATGCCAAGCTATAGGTTTGCTTGCACTTCATTGTGGACATAATATTTGTTATTTCTGAGTGTGATGCTATGTTTTTTGTTAACTTTCTTCTGTTTGTACGATTTCCTTCAACAGATGGATTGATAAGCTTGTACTTTGCCGCAATGAACGCATAAATAGGCTTTTAGTAATTTGATATGGTAAAAACTTGTTATCTTTAGAAATGTTACAATGCAAAGAGGCTATACTTTTAGAGAGCGGCGATCAAATAGGAAAGGAAGTTAGAAGAGAAACATCAGCGGCCACGCACGCACACGGAATATACTAAAAAAGCTCAAGCTTTTTTAACCCTAAAAAAACGTAAGCTCGTTCTCCCAAAATACATGTTGAAATTAAGAAAATAATATATGCATTTTGTAGCCAAGAACGAGATCTACAACTTTTATGTTGAACATTTTTTTAAAATATGCACGATTTGGCCGGAATATGGCCTGAAAGGTGACTAAATCACGTTCTCACATGCCTCAACTAATATTTTACCTCTCAAAATTCAATAGACACATTGTAATATTTGTCTAGAAACAAGATAACATGAACAATCAATGCTCACAACAAAATTTTCATCCTAGAAATGAATAATACTCGAGTATTACTGGCTCGTTAAAGACTCATAATTATAGTCTACTCCATTTATTACAAAATTTATGGGCAATATAATATTTTGGCAAAGGGAATATTATATAATAACGGCTTCTCCTATAAGAATCTCAGCAGAAATCCACCACACCATCCACTGCATAAGGTGGAATAATTTCTATCCTTGTGGCCTTGCCTTCAGAATGTAGTTGTAGCAATGTATTGGCCTCTTTGGCTGCAAATCCTTCTCGAGTCCAAATCGTGGCATGAGGCCATAAATTTTTGGAGCTTATCTTTTCGCCATTGATGGAACCTATTCGCGCTTCAAGAGCGGCGAAATTTTCAGAAAATAGTAATGCAGTAAATTCGACGGGAACTTTCTGATGGAGATGAACAGCATAGCTAGCAACAGCTGTCACCCCATGACTTCTTTTGTGAGCTAAGGTGACATGAGCCTTGGTTAAATTTTGCTCCAGTTCTTTGCCTTTCAGGAATGATTCCACTTCAGGTTCTTTACTGGCCAACTGAATATAATTTGTTATTATGAATAAAAGTTTAGCAGCTCAGGAAATGAAACAAACAAAACGCTCGGTCATAGTATGAATTTAAAGCCTAGTATTACCTTTTCTAATAGACTTCTAACCTCGGGCACCGGCAAAGTGACAGCTGCAAAAACAAGGTCGCCAAATCTCCTCTTCTCAGGTTCTGGTGTTCTAATTCCGCCTTTTGTGATATTTTTGAGTTGTTCAGCGACTTCCTTGACAGCAATGTCGAACGGAACCTGGAAGATGAAATCAATATGCGTCGCAAAAATCCAGCTCATCATATCCTCATCAAAGTTTAAACAATAAAACTGAACTACAAAATGTTGGAATATTTACAATAAATTATCAAAATAATATATATATTTTCATTTTAGAAAAATATTATACTATCATATATGAATCTTGAAAACAATAAGACGAAGAAAACTTGTAAAAAAAGAGATTAAGAAATCGAGTTTGGGTAAGACGTGATATCACTGCCCTAAAGAAGCTGCACCACCCTCCGACAGGGCTTTCAGCCGATGCTCACTCCTTCAAAGTACAACACCCGGCTAGATCCCGAAAACTCCAATACGCGCGGACACCAAAAACTCATAGAGCACGGGAACTTTCACTTGATGAAACAAACGTAAAAGAGAGCAAATCGAAATCGCAAAAATGGAGAAAACTGCGAGATAGAATGAGCGTGAGAATGCCTCATTTCGTTTCAGGAAAACCTCCTATATAGGAGCATCGTAAAACCGCAAATAATTATCACGTAATTAATTGCAACGGTTATACTAAGTAAATTTTTAGTGTGTAGAAACATATATTTCCAACATAAACTTGAATGAGCAAAACCGCGTACAAAAAACACATACAAAAATCACGCGTGAAAGGTGAAGAAACCAATGCATGAGAAATCGGCATGGAAATCGACGTAAGTCGATTTCCTATCGTCGCATAGAAATAAACGCTTATCGTCGCATAGAAATCAACGTAAGTCGATTTCCAGAGAAGGAATCGACGTATATACCTAAAAATGCAAAAAAATAACAACTTCGACTTTGCAGAGGAACATATTTGAGAGTCAACCCGGGTGCGTGTTAGTAATTGGAGACGGTCATTGACTAAAAAACAACGAAGTGCAATGAATGAGAGGAGAAGACAATCGCGTTCATCAATGACTTTGTCATCAACCATGGAAGTTCAAACAAATGAGGCAGAACCTCCAAATCAACCAATTGAAAGTGAAGATAATCGTTCTGCGCCCAATCCGAGAGTAGGACATAGAAATATAGCAAGAACTTATCGTTCCTCTGACAATCTCCGTGTCCTTCGGATCCCACAACCAACAACTTGCCCTCACTATGCAGCTCGATTATTCCATAAAGAATAAAAAAATTTATGCTGCAATCTTGGTAAAGTTATCCTACCAGACATTCCCGTCCCCACACAGTACTGACTCTTTACACCGACCAATCCACGAAAGGGCGACATTTCAGACAAAATATACGTGCATACAACCACATATTCTCTTTCACATCCATGGGTGTAAACTTGACGAAACACTCCTTGCGTTCAACCAGGGTTGGTATACATTCAGAGCACATGGGGCTATATATCACAAGATTGGATCTCTTATTCGTACTCCGGGAAACACACGATTCCTACAAATGTTCATCTACGACACCGAAAATGAAACCACACATTGTTTGGAAGAAAGTAATGGACTCAAATATGGAAATATTGAATGAGATCAACCATATCCTTGATACTCACAAACCCATTTGCCGAAAATTTTAGACAAATTGCTCAACATCAGCCGTTACAATCGTGTCAACTACTTATTCGTGAACGACCGTCTACCGACCGACAATACATCCTGCTGCATCTCAGGTGGCTGCAGTGTTAGTTGGTGTAGAAGATTTCGCTGAGTCTACGAATATGGACATCAAAATTCATTCTACAAGCGGACATCTCACAAAAGTCAAGGAGTACGCAGGTTATTACGATCCACTTCAATACCCACTCATGCTACCGCGCGGTACTTATGGTTGGAATAAAGCTTTTCAGACAGATCAGGGGATGCACGTTAGTTGTTGTGACTACTATGCATCTTTGCTCCAGGTTCCAAAAATTTTAAGTTGTATTGTTTCACAACTTCCTGTAGTAAATTTTTTATGTGCTGTGTTTGAGTAACTTGTGGCCTAATATAGATAAGCACATCTAATCCATCAATACTTCTTCGCGGAGAACGACTGCTTCAACAATATGTCGTAGATAACTACATAGAAATTAAGAATCAAAGACTAAGATGGATTAACTTGAATTAAATAAGATTTGTGTAGAGCTATATAAAGGATTACAAAATTGCTTAAATGCTGGTGAAAATGATGCAGGTATGGTACATTTATTTTCTTATTTATGCTATCTCTGAGATTTAGTACGTGTCAGCTGTTGGTTAGCTTCATTTGTGAAATTCTTTCTACTTAGGAAACATCGGGCGACGAACAGTCATTTCCTTCATTGGAAGTCCTCGGGATATGTACCAGAGGTATCAAGATGCAATGTCAATCGTGCAACACTTATGGCAAACAAGATATATTTTTAACCATGACGAGCAATCCCAACTGGAATGAAATAAAAAAATGAACTGTATCAAGGACAATCACCACGTGATCGTCCAGATTTACTTACAAGAATTTTTCGAGCAAAATATGAAAATTTAAAAGAGATCTTCAATAAGGGTATCCTTGGTAAGATGGTTGCGCACGTTCACATTATTGAATTTAAAATAAAGGGTCTACCACACGTACACATGGTGGTTATTTTTGATGCGAAAGATAAATTAAATACTCCAGACGAGTATGATTCCTTGGTGAGCGCTGAGATACCCAATCAACAAGAGGATCGCACTTTTATATGATGCAGTTCTAAAACATACAATACATGGCCCATGTGGCCACTACAAACAGGATGCCCCATGCATGAAAATCTTTGGGTACAACAAAGGATATCCTAAGCCTTTTGCAGAATATACTGTGCAAGGGAATGAATCCTATCCAGTTTATCGACGAAGTATTGACAACAGTAGAACTATTACAATTGGTCGTGGCGAAGGAGCTGTTGTAGACAATAGATGGGTCGTACCGTACAATCCGTGGTTACTCTTAAAGTATGATTGTAACATAAATGTGGAGATATGTAGTAGTATTAAAAGTATTAAGCATTTGTATAAGCACGTCTACAAGAGACATGACTGCGCGCCGTTTGAAGTTCGTCCTGCCCCTAATTATGATGAGGTTAGCAAATACGTCGACGGTCGTTGGGTTTGCTCACTGGAAGCACTGTGAAAAATATTCAAGTTTGAGATGACGAGGATGTATCCCTCTGTTTTAAGACTACAGATTCATTTACTAAATCAACATCAGGTTCAGTTCAACAGTGGCCAAACAATTGCAAGTGTCCTGACAAATACTAGGAACTCTCGGTCAATACTAACTGAATTTTTTAGTAAGTACAACGACCAAGAGCTCGAGAAATACTTATATAGAGATTTTCTAAAATACTATAGAAATCTAACTGCCGAGCGCAAGTGGATACCGAGAGTATCAAATCAAAAAGTTATTGTTAGAATATATGCAGTCTCCCCGATGGAAGGCGAAAGATTTTACTTGCGACTAGTACTACTCAACCACGTTAAAGGTCCAAAATCATTTGTGGATCTAAAATGTGTGACCGGTGTTCACTGTACAACCTTTAAACAAGTTGTAGAGCAAAATGGACTTTTTGAAGAGGACAATAGCATTCGAGATTGTTTGGCTGAAGCAAGATGTTTTAGACTGCCAACTTCATTGAGAAGACTATTTGCAACGATTTTGTTAAACTGTGAACCAAGCTCTGTGCGAGATCTGTGGAATGAAAATTTCGACAGTATTACTGAAGATTACACATCAACAAGCACTGTAAATAGTACATACGTAAAAGATAAGTTACTTCATGATTTGGACGACATTCTACAACAACATAAGAAAACAGTAACAGATTTTGATTTGTCAGGCATAAGTGAAGAATTTGAGGGTTTGCACAACTTCTCCAGTCTAATAGAACATGAACTTTATATCTCAATATCTGATGATGACTTAAATTCCGTTAACTCATTTAATTCAGATCAACTAGCAACATTCAACATCATCGGTACGGCTATACGAGAAAGACAAAATGCAATGTTCTTCTTAGATGGTTCAGGAGGCACAGGAAAAACATACCTTTATCGAGCATTACTGGCCACTTTTAAAAAAGAAGGCTTCATTATATTGACAACAGCTTCATCGGGCATCACGACAAACCTACTCCCAGGTGGGAGGACTGCATATTCAAAGTTCAAAATACCAATTAGATTTGAAATTATGTCAACATGCAAGTTTAATAAGCAGTCGGATTTGCATGGTTGAATACAACAAGCAGGATCAATTATTTGGGATGAGGCACCAATGATTCATAAGGCATTCGAAGCTGTAGATCGATCTTTCAAGGATGTGCTTGATGTGAATCAACCCTTCAATGGCAAGGTTATGATCTTTGGTGGTGATTTTCACGAACTAACACCCGTTGTTGTAAATGGAACAAAATCTCAAATTATTAGCGCAAGCATCGTTGAGTCATATTTATGGACGAACGTCCACATTCATAGCTTAACTGTGAACATGAGAGCTCATGGCGATCCACATTTCTCGGACTTCTTATTGCGTGTTGGTATAGGTGATGAACCAACTGTGCAAAATGATATGATTCAAATTTCAAACTCCATGGTCATACCTTGGGAAGATGAAAACTCTGTAAATATATTGATCAAAGCGATATTTCCTAATCTAAATTTGACAACTGATGTCAGATAGATAGAAAGCAGAGCAATAATAACGCATTTGAATGAGGATGTCAAAAGAATAAATGAAAAATATCTTGAAATATTTTCGGGGGAATGCAAAATGAAACGGATGTGCTCGTCGACGAGACGTCGTGGCGGGTCTACACGCGGAGGAAGACGATGACGGGTCCGTCTGGAGGAGGAGAGATTGAAGATGCGCCAATGGCATGATTATTTTAGTTATATTCGATTATGTTGTATGCTTTAATATCAGCACCGGACTTTTGTTATCCGCACCCCGCACCTATAAAGAGTCGTATTGTATTCTTTTTTATTATCTTTGGATGAATGTGTTTTAGGGTTGCTCCCTAGAGGTCTCTCTCAATCTCTTTCCCTCCTCTTTCTCTCCTCTCCTCCGCCGGCCCTCCCCCTCGCCGGATTTTCCTCCCGGGTACCGTAATATCTTGTCCGACCTGACTCACCGCCCGCCCTGCAATCGCAGGTGCTCAACCGCGACTCTCCTTCCGTGCCGAATCCCACTCAAGTCCACGGGCGTCCACTGTTTCTCGTCGATCTACGCCCGTCCTGTCCGTCCCGTCCAGCGCAGGCCTCCAGCTCCCGATTTACGTCGATTCCGCCCGGATCCGCTCCTTCTGCGACAGTTGTGCCTCACCCAGCCCAGATCTTCTGCCGACCGACTCTGTTGGCCTCGCCCCGCCTCGATCCGCCGCAAGGCCCTTACGTCGACCTCGTCAAGCCCCGATCCAGCGGATCCTTGCCACTTTTTTCTAGCCGAATCGTTCCTCCGCCATCGTCCGAATTCATGTCCTCCAACCGCCACCCTCCGGCTCCAGCCCCCATGGCTCAAAACTTTCGCTCTTCCGATGACCCGCGTCGGATGCCGCCGCCTCCTTGAGCCGACGTGTGGAGGCTCAGGAACAACTCATCGCATCAATGCACGCCTCCCGCCTAACCCTCCACTCCAAGATTGACTCCATCCACGCGTCCGCCGCCGCCGTTATCGTCATGTCCGGCTCTGGCTCGCCCGCGGACGGCGGATCCCTCTTCGGCGTCGGTCCACCGCCCAATTCCGTCGGAACCACACCTCGCCCACTCCGGGGCGGCCTGCTCTCTCCTTCGACATTCCCTCTTTTGGCGGCGTTGAATCGATGGGTTGGATCTCCAAAGCGGAGCAATATTTCGGCGTCAACTTCACACCGGAGCAGGACAAGGTGTTTACGGCCGTGGTGGGCCTGGATGGCTCGGCCCTCCACTGGGCTCGGTGGCTTCGCCAATCCAACCTGTTCCTCTCCTGGTCCGAGCTCAAGCAGGAGATGATCCGGCGTAATGACACCCGCTACTCGGGCTCCGCCATCGAACGATTGTGCGGCATACGCCAGCCGGCCATCCTGGACGAGTATATCGACGAGTTTGTCTCCTTGGTCACCCACGTCCCCGGATTACCGCCAACCATTACCTAGGCTTCTTCATAAAAGGATTACTGCTCATATCCGCTCCCGTCACCGCACGCACAATCTCCGCACGATCTCTGACGCCCTCGACATGGCGCGTCTAGTGGAGGCCGACCTCGTGCCCAGAGCGCCTAGGCCTGCAGCCAGTTACCACCCGCCTCAGCCACCCTGGCGGCCACCTCCCTCAACGGTCCCGCAGCGGCCGCCCCCAGGGGGGACCGGCCCGACCGCCCCCCAACGCATCTCCAGCAGTGCCTACAACGACTACTGCAGTAAGGGCGACTTCGACCCGGAGGTTACCTTGGAGGACTTCGAGGCACTCGAGCTCTCCGAGGGTGACGACGTGTTGGACACCGCCGAGGCTGCTTTCCACCGCTTGGAGTTGCCCTGTTTCTCGGTGGGTCAGATTTCAGGGCCTCAAACCATGAAGCTAGCTGGCACTTTGTGTGACCGCCCCATTGTTGCCATGGTGGACAGTGGTGCGAGCAAAAATTTCCTTTCCGCACAGTTGGCGCACCAGCTTCACCTTCCACTGGTTCCCTCCCCTGAATTTATAGTCTGTCTGGGCGATGGGCGTCGCCGGCCGACCCAAGGGTGTTGCATCGCTCTCTCCCTGACACTGTTTTAAATGTCGGCCGACATGTCCGACATGTTGGCCGACATGTCCGACATGTCGGCCGACATGTCCTGTTTGAACCAAAAACGACTTGCATAATGAAAATTTAAAGGTTATGACGTTTTTCATTATGTCGGCCGACATATCCGATTAAATCTGATATATTGGCCGCCGCTGACATTTCTAAATGTCGCCGACATTTCTAAATGTCCCACGATCAGAGATTTCTCTCCGCTTATTCTCCGCCCTCGCCGTTGGAAGAGTTTTTTGCTAAGTTTTTCTCATTTTATTGATTGCACATTTCCGAGCACGTGAATTATGCTTGATTTTCACTTGTCTCCTTCCAATGCTTTCTTCTTGAATGCTTTATGTATGGAGTATCAGTTGCGTATTTGATTGCTGCAATTTATTCCATGAAGTTTTGTCATTGTCACCAAGCCTACCACATTTATTCTTAGTATTGTACAGTTAATTTGCATGTTTATATGGAAGTAAAAAAACCCATTATTTAATGCAGGTTGATATCATTTCCGTTTCCAACAATGAGGAAGAATGATAAAATAATTTACAACATTTAAGTGCTTAAAAATGAAAATAATAAATGGAGATATACATACAAAGAAAATAGATACATGGTTAGAAGATAATGGTGATTGAAGATAGATTTGAGTATTTTGAAAGTAATACAACTAAATAGAAAATGTGTCCATTGAGTAGAACAAATTAATGTAGTTTATAGAGCTAAGATAATATGGCATAACCTATAATATGAATATTTTTTAGGAATCCGACATATTAAAATATCCCCGACATGTCTCCGACATCCGACATCCGACATCTAAAAACCCAATCCGACATGTCTCCGACATCCGACATTTAAAACCTTGCTCCCTGACGGTGGGATCCTGCCCGATGACTGCGGACTTCTACGCCTTTGGCATCGGCGGTATTGACACAGTTCTGGGCGTGCCTTGGCTCCGCACATTGGGCAAAGTGCGGGTCAACTGGGCAAGTATGACTATGCAGTTCCTCCAGCAGGGCCAGACGTGCCACCTCGTGGGTGACTCTGCTTTGCTTCGCTCTCCAATATCCATCAGGGCAATCCAGCGAACCGCCGACATTGATTTTTCCGCGTGGCTTTGGCCGCTCTCCGCTCCGGCTCCGCCGCATCTTCCACACCTGGCCGACCATCGGGCATTACTCATCGAGTTTGCCGAAATCTTTGAGGCCCCGACCGTCCTCCTTCCTGGTCGCCCGACTGATCACTCCATTCCCCTCCAGCCCGATACCGGCGGTGTCAGTCCGCCCTTACCGCTACGACCATGTGCAGAAGGACGAGATCGAGTGGATGGTCCGTGAGATGTTGACGGGGGGACTCATCCGCCCCACTGTGAGTCCTTTCTCCAGCCCGAACCTCCTGGTCTGAAAGAAGGACGGTATCTGGAGGTTCTGCGTGTGAAAGTGCACAGTGTGCCTCTGAGTATTCTCTAGAGGGGGGGGGGGGGGTGACTAGAGTTTTAAAACTTTATACCCTAGTTATGCACACACAATAAAACTACTAAGTATTATGCAATCAACAATACCAAAAACAGAATAAAGTAAGTTCAGAAAATATAAGCATTAAACTGGACAGCACAGAAAATCAATCCAGAAGACAAAATTTTTATAGTGGTTCCCCAAAATGTGGGTAGTTCACTCTTCTACCTCCCTGGTTGGATTGCACTAATTGTGCCTGAGTCTTTTGATAAGGAGACTTTCAGAACCACAAAGTCTTTTGATAAGGAGACTCTTAGAACCACTGAGTCTTTTGATAAGGAGACTTTTAGAACCACTGAATCCTTTGAAAGGGGGATTCTTAAAACTCTTTTACAATTAGAGAATGAAAACATGAGAAGGAGAAGAAAGAAGAGAATGGAATTCCTCTGTAAGAATTCTTCAGAAGCTGTTTCTTTGAATGTTGCTTCTGTTTATCTCAGGATCTGAATATGATGAACCCTTGCTTAAGATAGTGATGATTGCAAGGGTTATGAGCTTGATCCTAATCCTCTCTGTACTTTTGATGACTTGCTGTTATATGATGTAGAAGAAGAAGCAGCAATGTTGTAACAATCTTTTTCTGTGCAGAGAAGTTGTTCTTGTGTTCTGTCTTAGGGTTAGAGGAGGAAGAAGAAGAAGCTCTAGGCCACAGACAGAATAATGAATAAGTTCTTTGTGTTTTTCTTCTCATCTCAGCATACTAATTCTCTATCATTTGAGTTTGAATTTGTTTCTTCTTCCGAGTTGTCCTTAGAAAGAATGTTCATTGGACAATTGATGTTTCCTTCTATTTTTGTTCCCGACCCGTCCATCTGATTTGAATAACTTCCAAGAATGTCTTTGTTGTATTTCTGGAATACTTCATTCCATTCTTGGCAAAAACGAGCCGTTGGAGAACATATTTCAGCCTTGCAGATCATCTGGAAAAGCACCAGAAAGGACAACAGAAAACCTTATATTTCTGTATGTATTCGACGCTGCGTCGACTTCATCTTTCGTCATATCGACGCACCTCTGAGTTCTTATGGAAGTAGCTTCGAATTCCTTCTTAGCTCTGGCTGAACTCAGATGTCGACGTTGCATCGACTACTTATCGACATATCCGTCGAGTTGAAGATTTGAACTTGAACTTTATCTTCTGCGTCGAATTGAAGTCGAAGTAACGTCGACTTCTGAGATGGCTTCGACAGACTCTTCCTTTTGCGTCGAGTTCCTTTCGACGTTGCGTCGACTTGTCTTGATATTTCGACATGCAGATTGAGTTACTTCGACTTTCAGTAAGAGTTACGTCGACATTTAGTCGAAGTTGCGTCGACTTCTATTCGACGCAAGTTTTAACTTAACTAAATTTGTGCTTCTCTTAGGCCTGGTCTTGACATACTAAGTAAATATGATATCCTAGGACATCTAATGACCATTTTAACCTTTCTATACAATGTGGGTAATACAACCTAACTGATGAAATCACTTTAAGATAATTTGTTAGATAAATCAAAAGGGTTTTTCCCAACAGCGTGGACTACCGGGAGCTCAAAAAGGCCACCATCCCGGACAAGTACCCGATCCCTGTGATTCAGGAGCCCCTGGACGAGCTCCACGACGCCATCTTCATTACCAAGCTGGACATCCGCGCGGGCTATCACCAGATCCGGGTGCGGCCCAAGGACGACGCAGACCACCTTCTGGACGCACGACGACCACTACGAGTTCTTGGTCATGCCCTTCGACCTGACCAACGCACCCGCCACCTTCCAGGCAACGATGAACGATATCTTCCGGCTGGTACATCGTCGACATGTTCACTTTTTTTATGACATTTTGGTATACAATTCTTCCTGGCAGGACTACCTTCGGCACGTATGCCTCACTCTGACCACCATCCGGTGAAATCACCTCAAGCTCCACCCGAAGAAGTGCTCCTTTGGGGTGTCGGAGGTGAGCTACCTTGACCACACTATCTCGGCCCAGGGGGTCGCCATTGATAAGTAGAAGATTACGGCGGTCCTTCATCGGCCAACTCCTACATCCCTGCGGGACGTCCAGGGCTTCCTCGACTTAACGGGTTACTACTGCCGCTTAATCCATGGGTACGAGGCTCTAGCTCGCCCCCTTACGCAGCTTCTGAAGAAGTCAGAAGAGGGCCTTTCCAGTGGACGGTCGCGACAGCGTTTGCCACCCTTCAGCAAGCCCTGGTCCACGAGACGATGCTGACCATGCCCGATTTCTCTCTGCAATTCCTCGTGGAGTGTGATCTTCGTCATCTCCTTGTCCACCTGCTCCATGAGAATAACCACAATCTCAGAGGTCGGTCTCTCCTTTGGGAGACCGCCAGAAGTTCCCGGCTTCATTGTCATGTGGGCAGGACCGGCCCTAAGCGTCGCGACCTCGGCGGCCAGAGCGGCGGCCTTCCCTTTATAATATTCAGCATCCTTTTCGGCCCTCCGGAGCGCCCTGTTCAGTTAGACATTTTTTAGCTCGCATTCCTCGCGGGCTCGCTTCTCCGTGGCGCGCAGCAGCTCATCTTGTGCCCGCTCGCGAGCTCGCATGGTGCGAACATCCTCAAACATGGGCTTGAGGATGTCAGCGAGCTGCGGAAGAATCACCAACTATTGCAGGATCTCCCCTTCCTCAGGAGTCTCCACGACCTCATCAGTATCTGCGATCAAAAGTAGAGAACGGTTAGCTCAACTACAACAACTTAAAAATAGAAGAGCTCGCGCAAAGAAAGTACTTCGAAAGAAATTAAGACCGCAATCGCGTAAGGCATTTTCAACATCTTTTGTGACCGTAGGGTCTGCGGTCAGCAAAATGCGGTCTTATCCCCTAAAGCGCTCAAGGTTCATTCTTTCCAATTCCCTCTTCTGTGACCTCTCTCCTTCTTTTCTTCTTCTTTTCAATTCTGCATTGCTAACGAGGATGACATCTGTTTCAATGATGACGATCTCAAGCCGCTCTTTTGGAGATCTAGGTCGAGCAGGCAGAGGAAGGAATTCCGGCGGTCTCGCGATCAGTTTTGCCTTACCAGTCCGCAGGGCAGAGACCGCTGTCGCACGATCTGCTGCTGCCTTATCCAATTTGTCTTTCTGGATAGCGGAGAGATTCTTCAGACCGGTGGATAGCGCAACCTTCTTTTTCTTGATCTGCCGGATTCCTTCTCCTCTCTCCTCTTCCTTCTCTCCCTTAGCAGCGGTCAGAGCTGTCTTCTCCTCTTTCTCTTTCCTCTCTTTTTCAGCGACAACCTGCGCTGCCCGCTCTTCCTCTTCCTTCTTCTCCTTCTCGGCGACGATCAACATCACCTTCTCTTTCTCTTTTCTTTCTTCTTCTGCAGCGGCCTGCGCGACCTTCTCCTCTTTTTCCTTTCTCCCTTTTTCTTCCTTCTCTTTCTCCTCCGCCTCTGCCTTCTTCCTGGCCGCTTCTTCCCCGGTCTTCCTCTTCTCAGCAATCTCCCGCTCTTCGGCGGCCTCCCGAAGACTCTCAGACTCAAAAGGGTCAATCACTTGCGAAACCGAGTAAACAGGACCGTTAGAAGAATCACCATCAAGATAAGCAATCAACTTTGGGTCCGCTCCTTTAGAAGAAACTGAGATAGCAGGAGGAAAAGGGAGTTCGACTTGCTTACTTACCTTCTCAGAGCCATCCACAGGAGGACGTCTCAAACCGCCATCTTCAGGGAGTGTGACCGCCTCCTTAGCGGTCACTATTTTACTTTCTCTACTTTTCTTTTTCTGGGCGGTCTGAATAGAAGAGTTTGTGTTTTTTCTTTTTTTTCCCTCTTGCAGCTTCCTGTTTATCTGCGATCTTCTGCCTGAGTTTTTATGCGGAAGCCTTCTTCTCTTGCATCTGAGCTTTGGTAGCCTCAGTAGAAGCGGTATCCCCAATCTGGACAACGACCTCGCTAAGAATTTCCTATGACTTTTGGCAGTCAAAGGAGATAAAGACACCTGGAAGGTTCAACACAGGAGGCCCTGAAGAGGTGGTTGACAAGTCGACAACACTTGAGACCTCCAAGACCGCATCCATCTTCGGCAATAAAGCTTCCTTTTCCCGAGGAACGACGACGGTCTCCTTCGGCGCCTCTACCTTTGCCGCGTCCTTAGAGGACTTGACCGTCAGAGCCTTCTTGGATCTAGCGGTCTCCTTCTCTTCGCTTTTTCCCTTTAGGGAAGCTACCTTGGGCGCCCCATGGTCCTGTGCTCGCTTAGACAGACGATTCAGAATGCTCTCCATTCAGAGACCGTTGCGGTCTGAAAAGCAGTGATCGCTGATAGCACAAGCTCGCAGTTCTTTCCAGAAAGTTCTAAATTCCGAAGCCTTGAAGCCGTATTTATAGATTCTCTCGCATTTATGACGGTCGCGGTCTCAACGGTCAAAGCGTACATTTCCGAAGTTCCAGCGAAACTTGAAAATGTGCGGGGATCATGTTTGCCCGGAAGTCCGCGACCTCTCCTTTTTGGTCAGAATGGTCGGTGCCAGCGGTCTCAATTTCGGGAGACCGCCTGTCTTCTCTACAGCAGTTTTTCCCAAGGCACAGGCGGCCAAGCTCCAAGGAGATCGCTAAGACCGCGCAGTCTGAGGTTTATCTTCTTTTTGTTATTTGCACCCCCTGTCTCTGCCCCGGTTCTCCTGTACCCCAGGCAGCCAGTAATTTTTGGATCTGCCCGTTTGGGCAGCCTCCGCGTCTATAAATCGAGGGGTAGGGGTACCAGAAAAGGGAATTTTGCTTCGAGCTTCCAGCTTGCAACCTGTGCAAGCGGTCTCGTTTTCTGTCACTTTTCTACCTCTCACCCTTACCTGTTTTAGACCCCCGTCCTGTAACCTTCTTTCAGATCAATCGAAACAGCTTTTCTCTCGGAGATCTCTTCTGGCATCCTTTGTCTCTAGTAACCTACACTCCGCAGTCTTTCCCCCCTCTCTATTTTAGTGTGAGTTTTGGAGGTACAGTTTTTATGTCAACAGCTGGCTAGCTGCTTTGTCCCTGATTATACTCCAACATTCCCTACTCCAGCAGCCTTATACCTACTATCCTAGCCCCCAAATTGCCGTAGAATTCCACCCACCCATCTGAATTAGTGCAAAACTAAAGCTACGTCACTGTCCATCCACCGAATCAGCCCCCTTCCTATTCCCCGGCCTCCTCTTACTTAATTCTTGTTTGAAGTCAATATTATTTATTGTTGCATATTTGGTGAATGACATATTATTTTGAATTTTAATTCGTACAAGTCTGTCCATTACTTAGACTACTTGCAAGGTTTATTAGCTTCAAATCAAATTGAAGCACTTGTAATCTTAATTTGACTTAAAATTGCTTGTTTATCTAGTGTTCTAGCCTCAATCGTGGTTGCTTGCGGGCATCTTTATTAATTCTAGTACTCACAATAATTAATAATTATTCGTTGGATATTTTGTTTATGCATTGCATCATTCCTAAAACTACCACAATCCTATAATAACACTTGTACATTAGAGTTCCTTAAGGCATAATTACAGCACAACGTCACTTTATCCTGCATCACAGCAGCTCTCCTCAAGAGGGCATTGAGGATGATTCCACAATGCAAGAGAGAAGGACGACAGAGAAGATGTTTCAAATGTGCTACTTCCTTATACACAACCTGGATATATACACATAGAAGTGCACTTCAGGGTCTATATAAAGAAGGTACAAAAATTATAATGTACCCATGTATTATATAAATAAATAGATTAAACAAATACACGATGTTCTTTAAAAAAAGTTCCAAAACAAGAAAAAGAACATAGTTATAAATAAGGCGAGATGACTTTGGTAGGGAAATCTTCAATAAGAATGTGGCCTCGCCTTAGCAAAAAGATTAGGAGTACAAGTCTTTATGTCACGTCACATAGTTTGAAATTTTTAAATAAGACATTTTAAAATAATGGAGTTTTTCAAAATCAATATTTGGTTAGAGGTTAAATTAAATATAAACTCCACAAAATTCCAAACAACTTCCTCAATAGTGGTGATTGGTAGAAATTGAATTCAAACTCCATAATTTCATGAATCTCTAAAGTGGTGATTACATTCACATGCCCAAAATGAGTTAAAATGAAACCACCACTTTCAAAAACTTATTTTCCATCTACAAACAACAAAATTAGTGTCCTTATTTAAAAATGATATTTTTTTACTGAAAAAATGTAATAAGTAGCACATTAGACACAACAAGACTGCACAAATTTAACTGTAAAGCTAACCATTACAGTACCTGGATAGAGTTGAGATAATCAACATTTCTCAAAAAGACCTCCCGTATGCGCTTCTCCCATTGCACCCACTCCTTTGCATATGAGCCTTTGCTAGGTTCCGCCCTAATCCATGTTGCATAATTTAACAATATTAGAATCCAGTGAAGTGTCAAGAAAAAAAAGACAACCTAGATCAACTTATGACTTGCTATGGAAATCAAAATAATTACTGTACGATACCAATTAATAACTGTAGAAATTTGGCTTACCTATGCAAAGAGTAGTATTCATCTGAATGTTTCGAAACAATAAATTCAGGATCAATTATACTGGGATAAATATTCAAACAAAAGGAACATAATAACAAGGAATGAGTGTCTAGATAGTGTAATTGAGAAAGAAACGAATGATGGTTAACTCTATAAATATGAGTAATGGGCTTCAATATGAGGGATTGAAAGTTGAAGAGAGAATTCCCCCTCTTGGGTCACCTAGTGCTGAAACAGGAGTCTAGATGTGAAGCCTAAGAAAACCTCCCCACTCCCCTTGGCCGGTGTCTCCACCTCTACATCACCTAGCCAGCCACCATTCCCCTTCCCATCTCCTTAGCCAGCCAACAACAACTCCCTAAAACTACCCATTAACTGTTTGAACATACTTTCCACATCTCTTGGTTTGAGAATAACAAATCTCATTGTATCTGATCATACTTGCCAAGTGTTTATAGTGTGCAGGAACATCAACTTTCAAGACCTTATAAGTACGATAAAGAAAGATGACGATAAAGAAAAGCGACGACGCTCTATTGCTAACGAGGCGCGTTAACGCTACCACTGACAGTAGCGTCGGCTTCATTGGAAATATCGCTTAATTGGAAATATCGTCGATAATGGAATATCGACGTGACTCAGATATAACAAGTTCTACCGCGACGCGTTAACACTACCGCTGGCGGTAGCGTTGGCATATTTAGAAACAGCGTCGAGATAGCAATATCGTCGAGAATGGAATATCGACGGGACTCATATATAGCAAGTTCTACCGTGGTGCGTTAACACTAACGGCCGACGGTAACTTATGGAAGGCCCACCATCATGCTGCTGATTGAGGAGCAAAAGTCGAAGGAGATCCGACGGCAAGGAAAGATAACGCTAACGCGACGCGTTAGTATTACCGCGGGGCGGTAGGAGGGGCTGCCAAAATTGGAGCAAGAATGTTGCCAAAGTTGACTCAATCCATGTGCCAGCCTGTTGCCTAAAGAGGCTACCGCTCGGCGGTAGCACTACCGCTGATGTTAGGATCCGAGTCTATTTAATGAGCAGTCCTCCTTTTAGCGGTGCTGATTGATGATCATCAAAGCCACAACTTTTGTACCTTCGACAGAGCCTCCTCCTTGCAGGCAAGAGACTTCCATCAACGTTCGTAATCGCAAAGAACTTGAAGAAGGATCGATCACGCATATTCTACGTGAAGTTCGTACGCACCAAACTCCAACGACTACTTTGGCGTGCCTTCGACATCATCTGCAAGTTCAACCTATGGGAGTTTTTGATGTTTTAGTTTTATTATTGATTGTAACTCTTATCTTTTGTAGGTAGAGAAATTCGCCCGTGGTTGGCGACTAGGGCCTTGCGAGGACTAGGGAGAATTCGTCGCGTGGGTGTGGCGACTAGGTCTAGGGTTAGATCTAGGGGGCGGCTCGAGGCCTCATATGGGAGAGATAGGCTAGAGCCAATCGGTCCTTGGGAGAAAGGGTCGGTATAGAAAAACAAAAAGGTTTTTATGTTTGCCTCAATGCCAAGCGTCATTGGGATCAAGTTTTGTAATCAATTTTTAAAGCAATAATATTATCTTTTTCTCTAGTATTGATTTCTTATCTCTGATCTTTGGAATCTAAACAAAAAAGGGAGTTCTCAGTCACTAACGCCGAGCGGTAACTTCTACCACTGGCGGTAGCAACAGAGACTTCATCTCTCTTGCATCGTGCAACACAGTTTTATAAAAGCATACATCATAATCTTGTGAGAAATATTTTGTAACATATTTTCAACATATAACTGAAATTGCACTTAAGCACTAAAAGTTTTACAACTCGTATTCACCCCCCCCCCCCCCCCTCTAAGGGCGCCTACAGATCCAACAAGTGGTATCAAAGCTAGGTTATTCGAAAATGGTCTATCAACCTGGAATAATAACGCTTCATGATCTCACATCCACTAAAGGGGATAATTTTTATATAGATGAAAAATCATTATCACCACTTCTATTTATGAGTGAAAATTAAAAAGGGTGGAAAATCTTAATGGAGAAATTTCTAAAATCTTTGGACATCGAAGTTTGGAATATCACTTCCAAAAAGCCCCCAAGTATTCTAAATAGAAATGAGTCTTAAATGCTAAATCAATAAATAGTTTATTTTGCGCAATAGAACGAAATATTTTTAAACACATTTATTTATTTTCTATCGCTTATGAAATTTGGAATTTTCTTGACAATACTTATAGTCTTCCTTCTACAGATGATGAACCCAAGCAAGTTCTTATGGATCCAAGAGAAGAAACTTATGAAGACGTGTGCTTGGATGAAGACCTATCTAAGAAAGTGGAAAGCAAATCTGCAAGATTATGCTCGGATGACAACACGACAAGTAGATCATGCATAGAAGAAGATGTCAATGGAACCTTAGGATCAAATCTTGCCACATCCGAGAACATAGTGAGAAAAAATTCTCTCTTTGCTACAACTTCGATTTATACATTGCATATGTTCAATATTGCTAAACGTAAAATCAAGAAATTAAGAAATGTTAACTCAAAATTACGTTTAGAAAATAAAAGTCTAAAAACAAAAGCTAATGTAGAAATAATTCTTAACAAGACTAGTTCCACCTCATGTTCATCAAATAAAATTACTACACCTTGTATTGATTGCTATAAATTTGAAGAAAAGATCAATATAGTTGAAAATGAGCTTTCTACTTCAAAAGAATACAATGAAAAATTATTTTTAGAAAATTCTTCCTTAAAAAATAATTGTGCGATGTGCAAAAATTATAAAATTGAGATTAACGAAATGGATGAAACGTTTGAAGAACTTAGAAGTAATTACAAAACCCACATTAACTCCATAGCCACAATTCTGAAAAAAAGCACAATAGCGTATAATAAAGCACGACACAATCTTGTTACCAAGAATAGTCTGCTAAAATCTCAACTTGAGTCACTCTCATCAATGATGAGAAATTACACTAACTTGAAACATACTCAGTCGGGGATTAGCCATATCAAGCTCAAATCAAACAAGCTACACGATTTTGAGAAAAGCTACCCCTTACACCAACGCAACCAAGTTCAACATAAAACAAGTTTTCCAATTACACCAGGCCACATCAAACACCAATATAAATAAATGTCTTATTAACCAATATTATAACAATCAATTAAAGTCAAAATTTACTAACTATGGAAACGTGTTAGATAAAATTAAATCTTAACCAAGATATGTTTGGAGACCTAAAATTACTACATCTCAAAAAATTCCTCAAAACAAATTATCAAACTACATTTGGGTACCCAAAGGGACCACAACACTTGGTGTTCATTGGATACCTAAATCCTTCATTCGTTAAGATATATCAAAAAGTGAAGTAGGAAAACTCTAACCAAACATTATACCAGGAACCTACTTTACATGAATAAGCATTGAAGTTTAGTTAAATCATAAAACAAAAAGTCTAAATAAAAAACAACACAGAAAAATCTCTACCACTAACGCCAGCTGTAGTATCTACCGCTGGGCGATAGCAACAGAAAATCATAATCCTGTCCAAAACCTGCTTTATTACATAAAAATAAAAAAAGTTCAATCCTCATTACCTCTGCTGCTACTTTCTCCTCTATCTCTATCTCGTCTAGTCCGGCGAACTGATAGTCGGGGCGGCTCCTCAGGACTTTCCCAATCTGCCTCCTCTGCTGGAGTAGGAGTGAGCTTGAGACCTTTCATAATAAACCGCATCATCTTCGACAAACCGTTCATCTTCTTCTTTATCTTAGCTTCCAGCTCCTCAACCAACTCACGAAGATCACGCTACGTCTCTCGAACTGAACCCCCTCGTCGGATCGGACGTTGTGGTGAAGGAGAGCTACCCTGTGATGGAAGATGAATAGAAAGAGTAGAAAACACCGCAGGCCGACAATTAAGAGGGTAATAATTTCTATTGATTGCCTGATATTTCTTAAAGAGAATCCTTTGAATAATCCCTCCCAATGGAAGGGTATTAAGTCTCTGCCGCCTCAGATCCTTTAGCCGAAATGTATACCTCATCATAGATAGGAGAAGATCAGCCACATCGAACAGAATCCCTTCCAATATATGATAGGTTGCCAGACTAAGTTGGGTCGTGATCATTCGCGTGTCCCCTGCCTTGTACATAATCGTGTGTCGAAGGATCTCCTGTATAATAAAAGCATCGGGTGTCAGGGTTGAGACCGTGGATATCAGTTCTAGTGTATCATCCTGACCATGCAAAACAATATTTATAGGAGTCCAATTCCTCAGCGCACGAAACCACTCCACTATATCCAGTCTCGTATCACATTGCACCAGGCCAAACTCTTCTTGTAACTAGAGTTTTCGGTTCATTCCGAATTTAATTTCCCAAGGGTTTCTTGGCTCGTGCTTCCTTCTTCCGCCAGCGCTAGTGAGAGGTAAGTTATTCTTTTGCCATTTTCCTCTTCTTTTGTGATTTAATGTTGAGATTTTGTTTAGATCGTGAGAGTTATGGGATGATTTTTTGGAGGTGTGGAAGAATGAGTGTATTTTGATGAGTTTTAAGAAATTTAGTTTAGATCTTGGTGTTAATATTGACTTTTCTTTGTGAATATGTTGGGATATGTTAGATCGTTCATTTTAATGCAAGTTTTAACTTGATTTTGAGTTTATTTGAGAAGAATTGAGGAGGAAGACGAATAGGGTTTCCGTCAGCTACCGCCAATGTTAGTTGCTAATGCGCCGCGGTAGTAACAAATTTATGATTTTGATGTTTTTTCTACTCCTTTGTTTTTTGTATTTTCAGATTATGACTTCCTCTAGTTCTCGCGCTCGTCGTACATATGTGAACAAGGATCGAAATATTCATGACGTGTTTCCCGGTGTGGAGGATGCCACGATCGGTGTGGGAATGTCTGTTGGGATAGATATGTCCCTTCATTCTCACATATACGCATTAATGGCTTATTCGGGTGTTCTCTCAGCGATTGTGGATGATTGATTTTCGTTCGTACTTGTTAGAGAGTTTTACAATAGATTAGAGGATCCAGATCGGTTTAACTCCAAGGTGGTGTACGATCATTTCTCCAAGGCCACGAGGTGGTGATTTCACATGAAGATAGGAGATAGCTTCGGCATATTTGGAAACAGCGTCGAGATGGCAATATCGTCGAGAAATGAATGACGACGGGACTCTGATATAGCAAGTTCTACTGTGACGCGTTAAGCCTAACGCCCGGCGGTAACTTATGGAAGTCCCCCTATCATGTTGCTGATTGAGGAGCAAAAAAAAGAGATCTGATTGCAAGGAAACATATTGTGCTAACGCGGCGCGTTAGTATTACCGCGGCGCGGTAGGAGGGGCTGCCAAAATTGGAGCAAGAATGTTGCCAAAGTTGACTCAATCTGTGTGCCAGCATGTTGCCTAAAGAGGCTACTGCTCGGCGGTAGCACTACCGCTGACGCTAGGATCCGAGTCTATTTAAAGAGCAGACCTCCTCCTTTTAGCGGTGTTGATTGATGATCATCTAAGCCACAACTCTTGTACCTTCGTCAGAGCCTCCTCATTGCAGCCAAGAGAACTCCATCAACGTTCGTAATCGCAAAAAACTTGAAGAAGGATCGATCACGCTTATTCTACGTGAAGGTCGTACGCACCAAACTCCAACGACTACTTTGGCGCGCCTTCGACATCATCTTCAAGTTCAACCTATGAGGGAGTTTTTGATGTTTTAGTTTTTATTATTGATTGTAACCCTTATCTTTTGTCGGTAGAGAAATTCGCCCGTGGTTGGCGACTAGGGTCTTGCGAGGACTAGAGAGAATTCGTCGCGTGGGTGTGGCAAATAGGTCTAGGGTTAGATCTAGGGGGCGGCTCGAGGCCTCATCTTGGAGAGATAGACTAGAGCCAACCGGTCCTTGGGAAAAGGGTCGGTATAGAAAACCAAAAAAGTTTTACGTTCGCCTCAATTCCAAGTGTCATTGGGATCAAGTATTGTAATCATTTTTTAAAGCAATAATATTATCTTTTTCTCTAGTATTGACTTCTTATCTCTGATCTTTGGAATCTAAACAAAAAGGAAGTTCTCTGTCACTAACGCCGGGCGGTAACTTCTACCGCTGGCGGTAGCAACAGAGACTTCATCTCTCTTGCATCGTGCAACACAGTTTCATAAAAGCATATATCATAATCTAGTGAGAAATATTTTGTTACAGATCGATTACAACTCAACCGCTGGTTATCTATTTTATTATTATTCAAGTCAACTTATGTGTTGTGTCGCGTTATATCGAGTAGAGTTAGGATCTTTTAATATTTTAATGTTTTCATGTATTTACGGGTGCGCCACCCGGGGGTTCTAAAAGTTTCTTAGAGCCTTGTATCTTTTATCAATGAAATGAAGTCTAGTTCTTATCCCTTGTTGTGAGATCTTGGTGGCTCTCTCCTCCAACGAGCAACCCCGCCTACGCCGCCGCGGTTTCGGCTCCACAGTATCCTCCACCACCACCATCTTCCCCGCCTCTGATCACTATCCCGACGAGTTACTGCAGTTACGAAAGTAGGCCCGTAACAACTTGGTATCAGAGGTCTCGGTCCTTTTCAGCCAACACACACCAACATCGCTTCGGCACTGCTTCCACACACTCCATTCCAGCCATCGTCTTCCTCCAACAGCCAGCCACTGCTTCAGAGACGAAGTCCACCTCTCTGCTTCAGCGCTCAGCACATCCACGTCAAACCAGCAGCTCCGCCAGCTTCCCGCTCCATCGCTTGCTTTGACGCCATCATCTGCGCTCAGCACCATCCACGTCAAACCAGCAACCCGACGAGTTCGGCGCCTCTAGTGGTCTGCACAAGCCAACGCTATTCGCAGATCATCGTCGACTCCAGAGTCGCCCTTCATCGTCGACACCAGCCAGTGCCGATGCAGTCGCACGCGTATCTCCCTTAACGTCGCACTACTGCACCCTTCCCTGCTATCTGCAGCAGACCGCCGGTTCTTCATCGAGCCCCATCCGACCTTCCCTGCTATCCGCAACAGACCGCCGGTTCCTCATCGAGCCCTTCCCGGCAAGACCGCATGCGCCAATCTTCTCGAGCCTCCTGTCTCTACATGACTCCCACTCCGCCGTCTCGAGCCCCACGCGACTCCACTCTGCACACACCTGTTCTCCTCGAGCCCCGCACAACAACTTCTCTCTTTTTGTTTCTTGATCCCAACACAGCAGCCCTATTCGGGTTAGGTCCCTTGATAAATTAATTATTTTAATTAATTCTTCTAAAAATGGTAATTTCTCCACTTCCTAAAAATGGTAATTAATTAATTATTAATGGACCGTAAGCTTAGTGTTGCGGAGATTGCTGCCCTCCATTCGATTGAGGATATGATGATCTCGTTGAACGCACGCCTTCGGGAAGCCGAAGCACGCCTTCGGGAAGCCGAAGCACGCCTTCGGGAAGCCGAAGCACGTCGTCGGGACGCCATGACCGCGCTCCGCCACAAACGTGATAATTTGATAGCTACTCTTCCGCCGAAGATTTCACCATCGTTGTCGCCGTCTCTCCTCGTGCCGTCGCCACCTTCGCCGGTCACTGAAGCACAATCGCTCTTCGCGACGATTGTTCCTCCAGCCACGTCGACGCTTCTTCTGCCAGCACTTGCTTCGCCGCCGCCCGCTCAGCAGTCGCCCGCTCCGCCGTCGCTCACTCCGCCAACCCCGACGGACCCGTTCCTGCCTCTGGCCACATCGTTGCCTCAATTACCGTGCTTTTTTTCTGGCCCCGCTCATGCCGCCCCACTTTGGGCCCCCTTCAGCAGATACCTCGGCCACCTCACCGCCTTCAGATCCGTTCCTGCTATTGGCCATCGCTCAACCGACCTTGCTGCAGCCCTTACTTCTGCCGCTCGACTTTCCAACGACGCCTCCGCTACTCGCCGCCGCCATTGCTACGCGATACCATGCATTGTTCTGGCGGGAGATCAAGTTGCCCGATGAGTCGATCACCACGTGGAGTTCGAGCTTGAGAGCAAGCTCGATTTCAAGGGTGGATGAGATGTTACAGATCGATTACAACTCAACCGCTGGTTATCTATTTTATTATTATTCAAGTCAACTTATGTGTTGTGTCGCGTTATATCGAGTAGAGTTAGGATCTTTTAATATTTTTAATGTTTTCATGTATTTACGGGTGCGCCACCTGGGGGTTCTATAAGTCCCTTAGAGTCTTGTATCTTTTATCAATGAAATGAAGTCTAGTTCTTATCCCTTGTTGTGAGATCTTAGTGGCTCTCTCCTCCAACAAGCAACCCCGCCTAGGCAGCCGCGGTTCCGGCTCCACAGTATCCTCCACCAACGCCATCTTCTCCGCCTCCGATCACTATCCCGGCGAGTTACTGCAGTTACGGAGGTAGGCCCGTAACATATTTCTTAACATATTTTCAACATGTAATTGAAATTGCACTTAAGCACTAAAAGTTTTAAAACTCATATTCACCCCCCCCCCCCCCTTCAAGGACGCATACAGATCCAACATTAACTGCCAATAACCACCCCAACTTCCACTTATAACCGTAGTCACACTCAAACACCCCAACTTCCCCTAGAAATTCCCCACCCCACTCGCTTTCACACTCAAACACCCCACCCGTGCTGCACTTAAAACTGCCTAAACCCACGCCAATTCCTCTCTAGGAACTTTCATTAGTAACTGTTATGGCGCATGACGAATCTATAGGAGATCGACGCGTGATGCCCTAAACCTACATGCAATGCAAGCAACCATGGCGAATGCAATGGAATCACAACACACCCTAAAATGAAGATGCGGACGAATGCACGCACACAATCCGATAAAATTATGGCGGTTAACCCTAAACCTCATGAGTCACCATGCAAATAATTCCGACATGCGAGTAATTAAATAATATTAATTCTAAAATATCGCACAGGTGTCATAATTGATCATAAATATCGAAATTTAAGCAGATGACAGTTTCAAATTCTTGAGAGATGCACGCCTACGGAAAGTGAAAAAAATGAATTATATTGGAATAAGATATTACTAGCAACTTAAATATAAAGTTAGCCAAGTAATCAGTGACGCTCGTGGAGGATGTGGTAGAAGGGCTTTGGACAGTTGTAGGGCAATATGTTGGCTCTAATGTGCCTTTAATTGGGAAATTTCAAAAAGGAATTTTAGGGCTTGCAAATTGGTGAGAATTTGAGGATTTCGGTTTAGTGGGGGAATGTCAGGGATGGTGGGGGAAGCGAGGCAAGTGTCGGTGGCTATAATGGGTGGTGGAGGAGGTGGAGCTAGCTGTATGAGGGTTGTAACAAAGAAGGGAGGGTTGTTTGTGGAAGGAGATGTGGCGGGTAGGTTGGGGCAGTGACGGCGTGTGACCAGAATGGTGGAGAAATGCTTTCGGCGACGGAGACTAGCACATGGATACTGAGGTGGTGGTCGGAGCTTCTGCAGTGGAAGGAGAAAGGAGGCACCGATGGGAGAACACAAAGGCATTGCAAGGGAACAGGACGAAGCTTGCCTGCGCCTGAAGGGGTGGTGCGAGCCGGTGAGGGAGGGCGTCAACACTAGTACTGGCAACAAGGAACCTTGGTGTCAGCACCAGGGCTTGTGGGTGTCGACACCCAGTGATCGAGCGGCTCGAAGTGGGGGAACTGTGTTTCTCTCGATGCCTCGTTAAAAAGCCATAATAGAGAGATATACAGGAGGGGGATTTAGTTTAAGTGTATCTGACGGCCCTAAGCGCCCAATTGAATCACTTAATCTAACACTAGAAAGAAAGCTCGGAAAAACAAAAGAAAATACATAACAGCAACAACAATACTCAAGCCTTTATCCCATGGTAGTGTGGTCGGCTATATGGATCCTTTGTCTCCATTGTGCCCTATCTTTAGTCATAATCTCACAAAAGAAAATACATAAAAATAAGAAAAATCGAGCAGACCGCAATAGTGTGGTCCAATCATTCGTCAGGCGATCCAAAAATATCAACAAAGAAAAATCGCACAAATGAGGGTCATCGATCTTCAATCCTCATACCAATGCGTTAATCCACATTTCCAAAATTCACGGTAAAGCCCCTCTAGGATCCAAACTAGCACTCTTTCCTTATTCCCAAAACTAATCCTCCCCACTACCCTTGGTCGGCCATCCCCTCTCCCTCCACTTCTCCTATCCAGCCACCATTCACCTCCCCATCTCCATAGCCGGCCATCACCATGGCCGGCTAATTTCCCCTCCAGTACCACCTCCACTACTCTCCAATAGGCAATAACTACCTAGTAATCACAATGGTTAACCAACAACTCTCTGTAACTACCCATTAACCACCTACGACCACGCTCAACTTCCACTTATAACCACTCCACTTTCGACAAAAACCACCCAAAGCCATCTTCACCCACCACCACCACAACATCAGAAATTCTCCCACTCCACTCACAGTCACACTTAAATACCCCACCCCCACTGCAGTTAAAACTGCCCAAACCCACTCCAATTCCTCTCGAGTGACTTTCACTAGCAACCATTCCCTCCAATCCTCATACCGAATAACTGCATTAATCCCCACTTTCCACTACAGGAGCCACACCAGTACCTTCTCTTCCCATATTCCCAAGACTGATCCATTCCCAGGCCTCCAGAATAATACTACTCTGATGGTCCCCACATTGAAAAATCGCACAAATGAGGGTCATCGATCTTCAATCCTCATACCAATGCGTTAATCCACATTTCCAAAATTCACGGTAAAGCCCCTCTAGGATCCAAACTAGCACTCTTTCCTTATTCCCAAAACTAATCCTCCCCACTACCCTTGGTCGGCCATCCCCTCTCCCTCCACTTCTCCTATCCAGCCACCATTCACCTCCCCATCTCCATAGCCGGCCATCACCATGGCCGGCTAATTTCCCCTCCAGTACCACCTCCACTACTCTCCAATAGGCAATAACTACCTAGTAATCACAATGGTTAACCAACAACTCTCTGTAACTACCCATTAACCACCTACGACCACGCTCAACTTCCACTTATAACCACTCCACTTTCGACAAAAACCACCCAAAGCCATCTTCACCCACCACCACCACAACATCAGAAATTCTCCCACTCCACTCACAGTCACACTTAAATACCCCACCCCCACTGCAGTTAAAACTGCCCAAACCCACTCCAATTCCTCTCGAGTGACTTTCACTAGCAACCATTCCCTCCAATCCTCATACCGAATAACTGCATTAATCCCCACTTTCCACTACAGGAGCCACACCAGTACCTTCTCTTCCCATATTCCCAAGACTGATCCATTCCCAGGCCTCCAGAATAATACTACTCTGATGGTCCCCACATTGTCCCCCCCCCCCCCCCCCCCCCCCCCCCCCCCCCCCCCCTCATTGTCTGTCCCCCTGTCCCAGCAATAAACAGTTTCAGAAATAAATTCCAACTGCTGGAATTATTTCCAGCACCATTTCCACCTCCCAAAATCCATTTCCCCTCCTTGGAATCCCTCCCAGCCCAACTAAAAGTTGAACAAATTAAAAGAAGATTATTTTATCTCTCTGATTCCTACCCATGCTTATTACATGAAATAAGAGGAATAAATTGCAACAGTGTCATTATTCGTTGCATCGAAAATATATAAGCTAATATAACATGCAAATAACATGAGAATTGATATATTCAACTCTCTTCCTCAAGTCAGATGAAAATTATCTCATTCTCAACCTGAGTATATCATCAATAAACATATCACAACTAAGACCGTTAGTGAAGACATCAGCCAACTAGTCTTTGTAGTGAACAAAAAGAGTAAGCACATTCCCTTTGTCCAGATGATCTTCGATAAAATGTCTATCCACTGCTACATGGTTAGCCCTATCATGTTGAGCAATGTTAAATCCCCCAAAGGGGCCTATTATACAATTTCTCTTTCTTGCATTTAGTCTCACATCTGTGTAAATTCTTACTTTTCTACTCTATATAAAGAGGGGAGCTCCCGTGAAATATTTACATTTTTTGAAATAATATTTATTTATATTTCAAATTCTCACATGGTATCAGAGCGAGGTGAAATCACCAGCAACTCTTCTCTCGTGTGAATTCTCCCGGCCTCGCATGAAACCTTTCTGGTCTCGCGTGAACACTCCGGGTCTCACAAGAAACTTTCTAAACCATATCCAAGTCATCTCGTGAACACAGTAGATACTGTTGATAGTTACGGGAGAAAAACATATTTCATTCAATAAGAGGCTCCTCTATATAAAGAGGAGGATTAAGAGATACATACATGCTAATAGCACACCAGAAACAAGAAAAGAAATAAAACATGCTAATAATGCTAACACTCCCCCTCAAGTTGGGCGAGTGATATTAAACATGCCCAACTTGCTCACTATCTGGTCAAAGGAATTCACACTCAACCCTTTGGTGAGAATGTCGGCAAGTTGCCCATTGGAGGGCACAAAAGGAGTACAAATGATTCCTTTTTCAATATTTTCCTTGATAAAGTGTCGATCCACCTCAATGTGTTTTGTCCGGTCATGTTGAACCGGGTTATGAGCGATACTAATGGCAGACTTATTGTCACAATAGAGACGGATGGGTCCTTCTTCAACAAGTCCAAGGTCGCTCAACAAGGCCCGAAGCCATAAGCCTTCACAGACCTCATGAGCCATAGCTCTAAACTCAGCCTCGGCACTAGACCGTGCCACAACCTGTTGCTTCTTGCTCCTCCAAGTGACAAGGTTACCTCCAACAAACGAGCAGTATCCAGACGTGGATCGCCTATCATCCACTGACCCGGCCCAATCAGCATCAGTATAAACTTCAATCTTGAGATCAGTACTCGGGGAAAACAGGATTCCCCTTCCTGGTGAGGACTTGAGGTACCGAAGAATCCTGCATGCTGCATCCATGTGCCGTGTCTTAGGAGCATGCATGTACTGACTCACAACACTCACTGCATAGGAAATATCCGGACGAGTATGAGAAAGATATATCAGCCTCCCCACTAACCTCAGGAACCCTGAAATATCCTCAATCGCCACTCCATCATCACGACCCAATCGGTGATTTGCCTCAATCGGAGTATCAGCCGGTCTGCATCCGCTCATCCCCATCTTCTCAAGAAGATCTAACGTGTATTTCTGCTGAGAGAGAAAGATCCCCTGCTTTGATCTAGCAACTTCAATTCCCAAGAAGCACTTGAGTTTTCCTAGATCTTTGACCTCAAACTCTTTGGCAAGCTTCAGCTTTAGATTCTGAATTTCTTCATGATCATCACCAGTTATGACAATGTCATCAACATACACAATAAGAACAGTGATTTTCCCAAGCCTACGTTTGATGAACAACGTATGGTCAGCATTGCTCTGAGAGTATCCAAACGACACCATCGCCTTGTGGAACCGGCCAAACCATGCTCTTGGGGACTGCTTCAGTCCGTATAGAGCCTTCAACAATCTACAAACTTTCTCTGAAGCACCAGCCGGAGTGAGACCTGGAGGAATAGACATATAGACCTCCTCCTCCAAGTCGCCATGGAGAAAGGCATTCTTCACATCAAGCTGCAGAAGATCCCAATCTTTGCAAGCAGCAACAGAAACCAATACCCTGATGGTATTCATTTTAGCAACAGGGGCAAATGTCTCCTGATAATCAATGCCCTGGGTTTGGGTATAACCCCTCGCAACCAACCGTGCCTTGCATCTCTCAACAATCCCTTGTGGATTCTGTTTCACAGAGAACACTCACTTGCACCCAACAGGTTTTTTTCCATAGGGAAGAGAGACAAGATCCCACGTATGGTTCTTCTCCAGAGCCGTCATTTCCTCAGCCATCGCCTCACGCCACACAGGAACCTCAAGAGCCTGTTGCCATGACACAGGTATAGAAGAAGTAGCAAGAGAGGAGACCAAGGCCTTATAGGAGGTAAATAGAGAATCATACGATACATAATTAGAGAGAGGATGGCGGGTACAAGACCGGATACCTTTTCGAAGGGCAATCGGTAAATCAGAAGGCCCTGAGTCAGGATCCACTGACTGTTCTGGTAACATAGCAGGCTCTTGAGTGCTTGTCCCCTTTGCACGCCGAGTATAGACCTGCAGAGTCGGAGGTGGAGGCATAGCGGAGGAAGAATCCAGAGAGACAGGAGGAGACATAGGAAAAGAGCCCAACTTCACTGGAATAGCAGGACTCACTTCCTTTGGTAAAGTCTCCCCCTGAAGTGAGGGATATGGTGGAGGAATGGGCAAAGAAACGGAGGGAACACCCGATGGTTAGGAAGAGGACAAAGGGTAATATGATTCAGATTCACGGAAAGTAACATCCATGCTAACAAACACCTTTCTTGTAGGTGGGTGAAAACACTTGTAACCCTTCTGCGTAGGAGAGTACCCAATAAATACACACTTGAGGGCACGCGGATCAAGTTTTGATGGACGAGGGTGATGGATGTGGACAAAGCAAACACAGCCAAACACTTTAGGAGGAAGGCGGGTGGGTGTCACCCCCAGCGTGTCCAAAGGGGTAGAGTTCCCGAGGACACGTGTGGGCATACGATTGATGAGGTAAGCAGCAGTGAGAACCGCATCTCCCCAATAGAATTTTGGGAGATGCATTGTGGACAAGAGGCATCGAGCAACCTCCAACAAATGGCGATTTTTCCGCTCAGCAACGCCATTTTGAGCAGGGGAATACGCACAGGTAGTCTGGTGTAAAATACCGTGGTCAGCCAGGTAGCGCTCAAACTGAGAGTCCATGTATTCCCGGCCATTGTCACTGCGAAGAATTTGAATTTTGGACTGAAATTGGGTGGCGATCATGGCATGGAACTGTCGAAAAACGGAGAACGCATCACTCTTGCGACGTAGCAAATATAACCATGCGGTGCGTGAGAAGCAATCAATGAAAGTAATAAACCACGTACAACAAGAAATAGAAGGGAGCAAGCATGGGCCCCAGATATCAGTATGAATAACAGCAAATGGAATAGAACTTGGCAAAGATACATGTTTAAATGAAGTACGATGATGTTTGTTGACACTACAGACATCACACACAAAAGACTCTAAAATAGTAGCAGAAAGAGCAGGAAATAACAGTTTCATAACAGAAAGAGAGGGGTGTCCCAGGCGACAATGCCAGGAGTACAGAGGATGAATAGTGCTGGAATGAAGAGCTAGAGGGGAAGAATCAGCGCCGCCAGGGTCAAGCACATAGAGACCATTCACCATGCTACCAGAGCCAATCACCTTCCCCGTCGTCAGGTCCTGAAACACACAAGAAGACGGAAGAAAGGTCACAGAACAATGCACGGAGTTGGTCAAATGACTAATGGAAAGTAGATTACGAGTAAAGGTAGGCACGTGAAGAACAGAGGACAAGGTGAGGGAGGAGCAGGGGATGGTTCCCTTTCCAGCAATGGAGGAAAGAGAACCATCAGCAATACTCACCTTATCACGCCCAGAAAGAGGAGTATAGGAAACAAAACCTGTAGAGGACCCGGTCATATGATCCGTGGCCCCAGAGTCAATAACCCATTGGGTGGATGAAGAAGAAACAGCAGAATGAGCACCTGGCAGTCCTGTATGAGCGTAGGAGGAAGAGGCAGAAGACTCCGTAGAAACACCCTGCATCATGCGTCGCAGAGCGAGCATCTCATCCGCTGTGAAGCCACCAGGTGTAGTACAGGCATCAGTACCAGAGTATCCATGAGAAGCATCAGCAGTAGCATCAGTAAGATGGGCCGCACGGGGAGCAACATGACGACCCGGGGGGCGTCCAGTACCACGACCGCCACGAAGCGAAGCACCCCCTCTTGGAGTAGGGAACCCATGAAGCTTGAAGCAGGTATCCCGTGTATGACGATTCTTGCCACAATAATCACATACAAGATGATCCTTATCTGAGCTCCTCAACTTGAGATCACGGAATGGACGAGTGCCAAGAAGAGAGGGGGTAGACGCAGCCAGAGCAGAGCTCTCTGGTACAGGGTCAGGTAGGAGAGTCTGACGACGATCAAACTCCTGCTGCACTATGTTGTAGACCTCAGAAAGGGAAGGAATCAACGGTCGCCCGAGAATCTGAACACTGATCTGATCGAAGTCGCGATGCAATCCATGAAGGAACTCAAATATGCGATTGCGATCATCTCTGGCCCGAACCATCGCCTCATCAATAGGACTAACGAATACAAGGGGATCAAAGTGATCATACTCCTGGTAAAGTTGCGTGAACTCTAAGTAATACGCTGACGGAGGTCGGTCACCCTGTCGGAGTAAGCTAATCCGGCGGCGTAGCTGAAAGATCTGAGCCGCATTGCCACGACGGGAGTAGGTTGACTCCGCACGACGCCAAATATCAGCAGCACTATCAAGAAAGAGGTAGTTGCGGGCAATGGACTCTTGCATGGAGTTGGTGAGCCAGGACATAACCAAGGAATTCTCGGACTCCCACTGCTGCCATTCAGGAGAAGTCCTGTCAGGTTCCTTCATGTGGCCGGAGACATAGCCAAAGAGACGCCGACTTTTCAGCGCCAGGGTTATGGAACGGGACCATGAGAGGTAATTGAATTCATCGAGGCGGATAGTAGTGATCTGAGAGGTATTGTGATCGGTGGTGCCACGGTAAAAAACCGAAGAAGGACCACTAGATAGAGCCGGGGCAACACCGGTAGAGAGAGGATCCGGCGTAACACGGGTAGAAAGAGTGGGAGAATCCATTCCACTAGATCCCATGGAAAACCGGAATAGAAATCCGGGAAAAAAACAGAACCGGAATAGAAATCCGGATAGGAGGAAAGCCCCAAAAAGAAAAAAATTAGGGCATCAAGAGGTGGATGGTTTCAGCCATTCAAGCATCACAAGAAAGGTGGCACCGGAAAGAAGAACTTATGCCGGCGCCATTAAGGAGGGGGAAGGCAGAAGAGGAGCGCTGGAGTAGCGCTGGACGGAGAGCGCTGGAGTGGCGCTGGAGAGAGGCGCTGGCGGAGGAGCGCTGGACGACGGAGAAGAACGGGACTCGCCGGACGCTGGAGTAGCGCTGGCGTGAGGCGAGAGGGACGCGGCGGCGCTGTCGGGCGAGGCGGAAGCGAGGAGCAGTCGGGCGAGGCGGAAGCGAGGCGGGTGCGATAGAGTTAGGTTACGGAATGTCCGAGCTCTGATACCATGTTGATAGTTACGGGAGAAAAACATATTTCATTCAATAAGAGGCTCCTCTATATAAAGAGGAGGATTAAGAGATACATACATGCTAATAGCACACCAGAAACAAGAAAAGAAATAAAACACGCTAATAATGCTAACAGATACAACTCGTCGAGCTCGCCGTCCTCAACCAAAAAGCGCTCGCCAAGCTCGTCGTTCTCATCATGCAAGCCGATCGTGATCAAAGACCAAACAGACTTTGCTCGATGGATATTTATAGGCCCTGCCTCACTGCGACTTCCCGTGCACAGAAATATATCTGTCTGCGATCTCCATCCTCGCTAGTTCGTCGATCCCAGAAGTTCTCCTCTCCGAGAGCTCCTGCGATCGGCGATAGAATCTAGCGTGTCTCCTCTTTGTGAACTCGCGTGCTCCACGCAAACGCATGCGAGTACTACGGGTGGGAGATGATTGATAAGATGAGACTCACTTAAAACGACATCACCGTAAAAAAACTTTGGAAGATGCATGGTGACGAGTAAGTAACAAGCATCCTCAAGGAGGTGTTTGTTTTTCTTTTGAGCTATTCCACTCTAGTGGAAGTGTGCAAATAAGTTGTTTGATAGATAATACCACAATCAGCAAGGAATGATTCGAACATCCCACGATCATCACACTTCCCTTCATTATCACTATGAAGAACAAAGATGGTACCCCTGAATTGGTTTACCAGTTTAAAAATTCATTCTTTTCTTAGAAGATAAGAAACCAACAGAATCTATTAAGAGATAAACAGGGGAGGAATCCCAAACATCGAAATATATCAAACAAGGTGAAAAATAAGAGAAATTATGATGAACATGCTTTGAAAGTTCACAGACATCACAAGATAACAGATTAAGTATAAAATTAAAATAAGGAAACAATTTTTTAAGATAAATGGGTGAAGAATGTCCAAAACCTCTAGTGTCAACATCGAACATCCTTAACAGTGTGACAATGGTTGATGAAAAAGCCTGGGAAGGTAGCCTTTGGTTCAAGAAGTAGAAGCCAACACAATTCTTACTACTGTTAATGTTCTGCCTCGTACCCAGATCCTGAAAAACAGAGTCAGGATAAAAAACCATTGAATAATTCAAGGATCTTGTAATATATTAATAACAAAGATTAAATTACAAGGAAAAGAGGGAATAGAAAGACAGAGGTGAGATAGATAGTGGGAGAGCACATGATTTGACTCCCGCCAACACTAAGGGACAAGGATCCATTAGATCAAATGATTGTCACGATCGGTCAAAAAATTGTAAGAAACAAAACTTGAAAATGACCTAGTCATATGATTGGTTGCACCTAAGTCAATGCTCCATTCAAACAAAAAGGCGGAAACAATATGCACACTGAGTATACCTAAAGTGGCAAAGGCAGTGGAGGAGGCACCTGTAGACAAATCACTACGATATCATAGAAGATGTTTGAGTGCATCAAGCTCATTAGCTTCCAAGAAACCAGATGATTGTGAGGCATAGCAGAATCCTCATGAAGCTCAATGGCATGCGATGCATCCTGCAAGCGTAAACCCAACCGTCGAGTACCATCTCATCCTGAGGCACAAGCACGTCATTCTATTCCCCTATTAGGAGGTGCAAGGTAAGGATATAATCTGAAGCAAGACTCATGCATGTGGCCTCTCCTGCTTCAATGATCACATATAGGAACATAAGCGCCCAATCTTCTATGACCAAAACTAGCAAGACCAAAGCGGTCAATACAAGTAAGTACAAAATGATCAATAGTCACAGTAGAACTTAGATATCTCTGTCGGTTCTCGTCACCCAAGATCATACTGAATATCTCTCTGAGTGAGGGACGCGGGGAGCAATGGAGAATGTGAGTGCACAAGGTATCAAACTTCATGTTCAACCCCATCAACAATGCATGGACTCTGCATTGATCTTACTTCTTCCTTTATTTAATAATATTTGTAGTGTTCATTGGAGTGCAATCCTCAAAGTAATCCAATTCTTGATACAACCTCTCAAATACAGAATAATAAAAGGAAACATTCATGGATCCTTGTTTCGGTCTAAATATTTGACGAGTGAGTTCATACATCTGGGTAGAGCTACCAACCAGTAAGTAGATCTCACGAGTACAAGTATAGATCTTATAGGCAAAACCCATATGCATATAGCTCTGATATAAAATGGGTGACATAGAGTGAAGAAGCCATGACATCACCAATTAGATACATGAATACTACTCTCCATGAGGGATTATTCTTGGGTGGGCCAACCACTGTCCAATCAACGTATCCATACAACAAATGGTTGCATAGTGCATGTTGGATAGGTCGTGACCATTCAAGATAGTTGGTCTCATCAAGCAGAACGATAATGATCTTCAGAGAGTCAGAGTGGACCTGAGCCTCGAAGAGGCACTCAACTGTGGCACTTGAACACTGGACAAACAACTAAGAATCCCCCATAGAAGAAAGACACAGATGGAATCAAGAAGAACAAGGATGCTAATCAATCACCTTAACATCTCACAAGACCTTAAAACTTCATTTGTCAAAGAAGGTAGAATGTTAAGGATTTCATGAGGCGGTTCTGACAACTGCTTAATAAATAAGGCGAAGCCAGTCGACCTAGAATGGATAAAATAAGTCATAGAGGAGTAGAACTAGAAGAAAGAAATGAGATCAATAGAGGAATGAGGTCGCAGGGATTTGCTAAAGCAAGATCAAGGGTTAGGTAGACATGCTAGGCAAGATCGATGGCTAGTGAAACCTGCTGGGGAAAGGAGGGAGGTTGGCGAGACCTGCTGGAGCAAGAAAGCAGGCTGGCGAAAATGGATGGAGAAGAAACCGGCGCGGCGAGATCTGCTGGATCAGGAAATGACGTCAACGAGCTTACCTAAGACATTGGACGGTTCCGTTGTCGACGCCAGAGGTTGTATACACCCCCGACGATGTCTCCTAGGGCTAGAATGAAGAGTGACAGAGCCGCAGGTGGGATCAGGGCCAACTGGCGTGATTAGAAAGCATGGATGCAATCGGCAAAAGAGGAATCAAGAGTTTCTCTTGAGCTCTGATACCAAGTTGAACAAAATAGAAGAAGATTATTTTATCTCATTAATTCTTACCCATGCATATACATGGGATATGATGAATAGAATTACAAGAGTGTCATTGTTCGTGTGACGCCGTCATTTGTACAAGTATTAATAATTGTAATAATTTATGCGAATAAATGTGTAGTATAGATATTCTATACTTAGTATAAATATATAAGTTCATATTGAGTACTAGAAATAGTGGTGGAGGGAGGAAAGGATTGGACCGGCTGGATAAGTACTAGACCGGCCCAATGAGTCACGGTTCGCGTGTGAGGCGCAAGGGAAGCGGTGCTCTCGGTTATTAGGAGAGAAAGGAAAACCTGATAGCTCCCATTTCTTCCTCCAGTCGCAGAAACGAGAGCCGACTCCCAGGCAGAAGCCGATCGACGCACGAGCTCGCCGACGCCCCAAAACTCCTCCGATATCCACGATTCTTCTTCCTATAAAGAGGAAATCTCTTCCTTTCAACTCCTCTTGAATTTTGTATGGATTGGAGACTCTATTTGCTAGTTTCAAAAATCCTAAGTATGCCCTAAAAGCTTTTGTTTTGATATTCTCCTTCCTCTTGAGTTTCAGAGGGGATTTCAAACATGTTTGATATCTCTCTTTTCGTTTCATCCAAGCAATCCGAAAACCCTAGCTTGATAGATGACTATTACACTCCTAATTTCAATTATCCAGTTCCTCTAAAGTGTTATTTAGGTAGAGATAATGATGTCCTACGAAATTAGGGAAAAAACCCCTTGTCTCCATGTTAGGGCAGCCAACAAATGTTGAGGATTGGCGCCAAATCTGTCTGTAGGGTTGCCACATGGGTTATATTACGTTTCCCTTGGCTATTTAGTGTAAATCCCTTATGTATGGAGTTAGGACAACAAGCCTAGCCTTCCTTTTACCTTGTAGGGAAGGGGATTAGCAGTGCCTAATGCGGAATTAGGTAAGGCAGGGCAAACTCTTATGTTTAAGTGCTAGGGCAGCCATCTAGTATTACGCAAAAGGTTGTTTTTGAGTGGATCCTTAAGGGAGAAATTGTAAGGGTAGTCATAGGAAGCCAAGATCATATGTTCGCACTTTCCATTATTACAATATAGCTGGCTAATAAAAGTAATTGATTTAGGTTATGGACTCTCAAGACAGAGAAAGGGGAAATGAGCAGCGCAAGAATAAAGAAAAAGAGAAAGTAAGGGTGAGTTCTTATTTTTGCTAATTTCAATTGTTTGCTTTTCATATGATTCGTACTATGCTATTAGCGTAGCAAATAGCAATCTTATTATATAATCGAATGGAATTCGATATATAATTCTCAAACGAGTCAAATAAAAAGGTAAATTCTCAAAGTAGGCGAAGAAAGACAAAAGAACAATTAATACTCAAAGAAATTAAAGGGTTAAAAGCCATATCAATTCAGTGGGCTATATTAAAAGTTAACCCAAACCGGGAGATGGGGAGAATAATCTTTCGGCATGCGAATGTAAATAATTATGATTTGTGCGAGTCAAGGGCACGAATAACAATATGAACGTGCGAGACAAGGGCACGTGATGAATATTGCAACATGAACGTGTGAAACAAGGACACGTAATAAATTCATAAAGTATTAATTTACTCTTTATATGACCCATAGATGAAAAGTCAAGTAATATCATTTAATTATGATATAGGAAAAATTAAGGATATGAAAGAGCGAGAATAATAGGGTTAATTATTACAAGCCTACGAACACAAGAAAGGCTAGAAGATAAAAGAATTCATCATACGTAAAAGAAAGTACAAGTAAGAATTCACATAGTCCTTTGACTAATTAGAAAATGAAACTAAACAGGTCAAGGAAGAAGCGGTTCTAGCCACCAGTAGTCAGCGTCGACCATGTTTTCCTCGCCAGGAGAAGAGCTACCGACTTTGGATTGAAGTCTCCACAACAGTGTTTGGTGTTCTGAACGAGCATAGGGCGAGGTGCAAAGATCCAGAATGTCCGCATGAGGAGTTTCAATTCTACGTTATGTAGCGTCTGTAGTTTTCCTTATGACTTATGTGTCTGTACATGGTAGTGCTGCTATGAGTCGGTCATGTTTATATGTACAGTGTTTGGTAAGCCCCTTTTGTTGCATGTATAGGGTTACCTGTGTACTGATGTATCTTGTACCAGATCTGTTATGAAATGAAATGGGTTCTTTTGTCATGCACTTTTCTTTTTGTACTATATTACATCATACTTTACACTGAATGTTTCTTACCTTGCAACTTTGATGAAATATATGATATGTATATGCAAATTGTAGCGGTAGCCAATAAGGGGGCCGTTACAGTTCGTTACATCAAAAATACATAAGCTAATATAATCATATATTTTTGATAAAATGTCTAATTAACACGACACTTGACATATTCAACTATAACTACCTTCAAACGACCCATTTCATCTCCTAGCTACCAATTACAGCATTCGAACCACATTCAATTTGCAGAAAATAAACCCCAGCCCTCATACCTACCTATTAGAGGTCCACATTCCCTCCCAAGGCTGGAAAACACCCATAGTCCCAGACCACATTCAAACAACCTTGACAACCACTCGAACAACCACAACAATCCATTGAAACCATATTCCACCACCTGGATAGTCCCATCCAACGCTCCAAATCCACCCTGAAAGTCAAGATTCAGTTCACCTCTGCTTCTCCTACCACGTGTCACTCATTTTACATCCCATAAGACTTCTAGACTATAGTCATTGTGAGTTCAAGAATTGGATGTTTGATTTTCTATCGTTGAATCTTGTGCTTATTCTCAATTTGTGTGGATATTATCTCATAATGTTTGTGCATGGGCTTCTTGTGATTTATCAGGCTTTGTTCGTTTATGTATTTACTAATTTTGAACTCCCTTTAGCATTTGTTTCCTTAGTTGAAATTGTACTTGATTGATTGTGATCGTTACCGTATTTTTAAATCTCAATTGCAAGCATAAACAAGAGTTGAATAAATTCTAGATATTACTTGAGAATTCATAGGATCGACCTATACTTTGTTAGAACCGTCCTGCGTCATATTGGATCTAAGCTTATTTGATCCAGTTTTGATCTAATTCAAAACTTAGCTGGTAAAAAGTTCAAACTCAATCTATATTTGAGCTAAAACTTAATGACAATGATACCAATTCAATTTGAACAAAATGCTTCAATTTACCATTAACCAAATGTTGGAGTAGAGTTTTCAATGTACTTATATGTGTTTAAACACCGGTGTGTTAGACATCAACAAACCTTGGACAATACATGGAATCGAAATAAAAAAGAAAAGGAGAGCATAACCCATAACATAAAATGGATAAAAGTTAGTGCATTCTCTCATCACAGAATGTTTTCGATAAGAAGGACGTCATCCACACATACGACATGAATAACCATCCTCTGGTCGGTCTTCCGTATGAAGAGAAAATATTTTGCGTTACTTCAGAAAAAACCAATGGTAGAAATGATATGACTGAACTTGTCAACCCATGCTTCGGGGGGCTTGTTTAAGACCATAGATAACCTTCAGTAGCTTATATACTTCAGACTCCTCATAAGCAACATAACCAAGAGGCTGCTCAACATACACTCCTTCATGCAGAAGCCCATATAAGAAGGATTTTTTGACATCCAGTTGGAAAAGGTTCCAATGATTGACAACAATATAGAATAGAACTCAGATAATGCTAACACGGACAACCATATATAATGTGTCAAAGAAGTCAATACCATACATTTGGGTAAACCATTTCGCGACCAAACGAGCTATATAATGATCCACAATGCCTCTAGGTAGAAATTTGATGACAAATCCCGAATGACATCCAACAATATAACCACCAGAAGGTGTGAGAACAAGGGTCCAAGTACCCCATGATTGTAAAGCGGAGATCTCATCAATAGTTGCTTTCCAGCAAGGGATATGAAGAGCTTCGTGATATGTTGAAGGGATAGTAGTGGACAAGAGCATAAGAAAGAAATTTTGCAAGCAACGCGGACAAGAGCATTATTGGTGTCGCAGTCAGCACATATGTGAGATGTAGGCTCAGAAGAAGTGTCAGTGAGATGATTTCTTTTGTGGTGACATTGAAAAAAAGGAAGGTGAATGAGACACTCCAATTAGATAGTTGGGTCCAATTAATTTAAAAGATACACCGAGGTTCACGGAGGCACTGGAAATCATTGTGGGGTTAAGAGCAACAATAGTTGGAGTCGGAGGGAGGGAGTCCCCATAATATAGCACGAAAAAATGTTAGAAGTGGGTGAGAGACGTCAAGCCGACACCTATAAAAGAAGGGGATCGAGCAGAGCTAAAGAAGAGGCGTGGGATAACTGGGGATGCTCGAGAGCTCGCGGAATGCAGTGCTCACGGAAATGTACCACTCATAAGGATACAAAGTTCGCAAGAATGCAACCCTCGCAAGGATGCAGCGCTGGCAAGAATGCAGTGCTCGTAACTCGTAAGAATGCATCGCTCGCGAGAAAGCAACGGGTGGTTGTAGTGGGCGAGAGGTGCAAGCTCGAATCAAGCGGTAGAGGTCGCGGTTGGTCAATGATCGCGGGATCTCACGAAAGTGAGAAGCTTCTCACATGAGAGGGCAGAGCTCGCGGGAACACGGAGGAGCTCGCAAGTAAGGGAACAAACGGGTGCTTGCAGGAACAAGCAAGTATGCAGTGCTCACAGGAATTGTAAGTCACCGGTCAAAGTTCGCTGGAGACGGAAGTTGCAGGGAAGAACTCCATGGAGCCAAGTTCGCAGGAGTCGACAGTTGAGTTCGTGGGAGACAGAAGAAACCGGGAACCAAGAAGGAACTCAAGAGAGAGTTAAAGCTAGCGGGACTTGAAGGCTGAGCTCGCAAAAGTAGGAGTTAGCGGGACACGTGGTGATGTCACACATAAGTCACGGGAAATGGGAGCTCTTGTGTGAGGCCGGGAGTATTATGCGAGACCTGAGAGGTTCGTGCGAGACCGGGAGTATTCACGCGAGAGGAGGGTAACAAAGAAATTTTCCCGGGTTTGATACCGTGTAAGAATTTGAATTTAAAATTTTATTATTCTATCAATCTAACTTATTACATTGAGACTCCTCTCTTTATAAAGAGCATAGGAGGAGAGATAAATCTCCATTAGGAGAGTGAGATTAAATACAAGAGAGATGAAGAATCTATAATGGTCCCTTATTTTGTGCTTTTACAATGGGCTTTAGCACCACCGAAGTCTATTTTTTATTATTGTTAAAAATATAGTGTTTCAAACTATTAGAATAAAAACCATTGTTAGGGTAAACACGGTGACGGTGAGCTATCCGTTATATTTGTATGTATAATAAATGTAATATCGTTGTTGTTACCAAGGTTTTAAATGTCGGATGTCGGAGACATGTCGGATTGGATTTTTAGATGTCGGAGACATGTCGGAGACATTTTAATATGTCGGATTCCTAAAATATTTATATTATAAGTTATATCATATTATCTTAGCTCTATAAGCTACGTTAATTTGTTCTACTAAATGGACACATGTTCTACATAGTTGTATTATTTCCAAAATACTCAAATCTATCTTCAATCATCATTATATTCTAAACACGTATCTACTTTCATTGTATGTATATCTCCATTTATTATTTTCATTTTTAAGCACATAAATATTGAAAATTATTTTATCATTCTTCCTCACTGTTGGAAAGGGAAATGACAAACACTATTTAGATATCAACCTACATTAAATAATGTTTTTTTACTTCCATATAAATATACAAATTAACTGTACAGTACTAAGAATAAATGTGACAGGCTTAAAAGGATGGATTTCGTGAAGGAGAAAGGAAAATATAGCTTAAATAAACAGGACCGAAATTTTTTCAAACATACAGTATATGTTGAGCATGAATGAAAGCATGTTTTTTTGACAGTTGCCCTAAGAAAATTGTTGGTTTCAAATGGCTGATTCCAAATACAAGAAGAGAATTTAATCAAGAAGCTGATATGCTGGTAAGTGGTGCCAACTAAATCAAGATTCAAATAGATAAATGAGCGTCATCGTCCTTATATAACTAGTTAAAGCAACATATACATGTGGAAGACTTGATACGCAAGTGATACTTCATACATAAAGCATGCAAGAAGAAAGCATTGGAATGAGACAAGTGAAAATCAAGTATAATCCATGTGCTCGGAAATGTGCAATCAATAAAATGGGAAAAAACTTAGCAAAAAACTCTTCCAACAACGAGGACGGAGAATAAGCAGAGAGAAGTCTCTGATCGTGCGACATTTAGAAATGTCGGCGACATTTCTAAATGTCGGCGGCGGCCGATATAGCGGATTTAATCGGTTATGTCGGCCGACATAATACAAACGTCATAACCTTTAAAGTTTCATTATGCAAGTCATTTTTGGTTCAAACAGGACATGTCGGACATGTCGGACGACATTTAAAACAGTGGTTGTTACTTAGATGTCGATGTGTAAATCCAGCCTAATTCGATAAAATGAACATTAAAAATACATATGCAAAGAATATTATGTGTTTTAGACATAAGTATGCATTCTAAATTTTATGTTAAGTATAAATCCACCCCGTTTCTTTAAATTATTAAAAATTAAAAGTAAAGAGTATTTGACGAACCTCTAATGATGAAACATGAAGGCCCTGGACCCATTTGTGTGCTAACATCGTTTACTTTTCAATATATGTAAGAGATGAAGTGCAATTTCCTAAATTAAAAGTTGATTTTTGTGGAGCTTTTGACCCCTCGATGCAAATAAGTGTAGGCCTGTGTTGTAATGAATTTTGGGCTCTGGTGCTGTGTTGTAATGTTGGGTTCGGTTATGATAGACTTTTGTTTGGATAGGCCAATAAGTTGAGTAGAATTTTGATAATACTATGGAGATCGTTCGCGCGACATTGGAGGAGTCGACTCGAACGACAAATTTTGGATCGTCAGATGGGAGATCAGAGAAAGACATCACGCTCGACGCAATTTTTCATATTTCAATGCATTTTACTTAACTTTTTAGACTTGTACTTTGATATTTGAGCTAAGTTATCAGATTGTGTCTTTAGGGCTGTCAGATAACTTAACCTAAATCTCAAACCCCCCTATTTGTATCTCCACCGACTAAGGCAAAAAAGGTATTGAGTATTTGCGATTATCTTAGGGATACAACCGCTCGATCTACGACTTGGTGTAACACCGAGCATCCAACACGGTGCGAAGCCGCCGGTTCCCACCTTCGGGGGTGTCGACGTCCCCATCCACTGACTTTCCTCACCTCTAACGAGTCTCCCCCGGCCTCAAGCCGTCGTTGTCGCGTTTCTTGGTCACGGGAAGTCTTCCTGCTGCCACTTTTGTCGCCTACTCATCGCCCCAGACGACCTCATCACAACAATCACAGCAACCGCCGACACATTCCCGTCTTGACGACCTTCCCCTCAGTCTCCCAGAGTCCCTTAAGCGCCGGTCAAGTCTCCAGCCATCCCCCTTCACCTCCATAACCCCAAATCTGACCTTCGACAGCCCCGTGTCCACCCCCGCAGCTTTCTTCCACCTCCTCAACACTCGTCACCACCTCCTTCAGCTCCGAGCAGCCTCCCCCCAAACGTCGGACCAGCAACCTTTACCCCAATACAACAAAATAACCGCCTTATGTACTAATTACCCCCGGACAGCCACCACTACTCCGCCAGGTTGATCTGCGGCGCTGAGAACCTCCAGATTTCCTCCCTTACAATGATAACTCCTTTTTGGTGAGATCCATATCTACTTTCATTGCTTTACATTTGCACAAATATATCATGTTATTTCAAGTAGTATTTTGCTCAATTTAAAGTGATTTTTTCTCTTTCGGTAGACGTGACTCATTTTCCCTGCACTTAATTTCAGTGTAATCTCAATTTAGTGTAGTATTGTAGTTATTATCAGTTTTCTTAACTTGAATTATTTGTCATTGTTGGAAAAGCCCATGTAAAGGGCCCATATTTGGGCTCATTTAGGCTTCTCTTCTTTAGTCCCACATCTTGTATAGGAATTCTTTTCTCTTTCTCCCTCCTATATATATGCACTCACTCTTTGTATTTATACTATCAAGCAATACATACAAGCTAAGGCTTTTATCTACATGGTATCAGAGTGAAATGGTCTCTCCTGTCTCTGACCGCAGACCTCCCCGCCCTTCCCTGCGGTCTCTCCTTTTTCAGACCGCAGCCCGCCCTCCTGCGAGATCTCTGCTCCAGCTCTGCTCCTCATCGCTTTTATAAGTTTCTCAGCCCGTCAAGTGGGCCTCACGACCTGCGGCCTCTCTCGCTCTGGAATCTCCTTCGCAGAACGCCCGCGTTATCCCTCTGCCGAGCTCTCCTTTAGTCGCAGCTCTAGCCGCGCCCTCTGCCGAACTCGCAGACCGCACTCTCCCTCTGCCGAGCTTGCAAACCGCCGCGCCCTCTGCCGATCTCATAGACCGCCCGCCCGCACTCTGCTGATCTCACAGACTGTTGCGACCTCCTTCTCTGTCTGATGTACTCTACTCGCTATCTCTCGCTGCGAGCTCTCTTAACCAGATCGTGCGGTCTCCCTCCAGCAAGCTCTCCAGCCGAACTCCCAAGCGAGCTCTTAACAAGCCGAGCGGTCTCCCTCCAGCAAGCTCTCCAGCGGCCTGGTTTCTCTTCAGCGGTCCAGCTCGCCGCTCCCTCCTCGCCAGTCTCCCTCCCAGCGGACTGCTCCTTCTGCACGCAGGTCGTGCGGCCTGATCCCAGCGGACTACTCCTTCTGCCGTCTCAGTCCGCTACTGCCCGCTCTTGGACGCGGCCTCCCTTAGTCGATGGTGTAATCATCAAGACCGTGTGGTCTTCCTTGATCAGCCCGTTTTTCCCGTTTTTTTTTCTTCAATGGGATCATCTGTGGACTCCACCACGGTGCATGCCCCTCCTCAGCCAGACCGCCTGGGTCAGCCTCCGAAACTTCATGATGAGTTGCGGATAACCACAATCTCCCTCTCAGGAAAAGTAAACTTCATGCAATGGGTACACTCTGTCCGGCGAGTTCTTCAGTCTAAGGGACTTCTAGGTCATCTCACCCAAGCACCTCCTTCCCCCCTACGGAGGACTGGCTCAGGAATGACGGCCGAGTTCAGACTTGGCTTCTCAACTCTATGGATGGAGAGTCATACAAAATGATGATGTATCACGAGACTGCTAAAGCTATGTTGGATGAGCTTCATTCTCTATACTCGGGCAAGGACAGCCTTCAACATCTCTACGACATCATTACAGATCTTCAGGCGTTAGATACGGTCGGGGCTGCTAACATGATCTCCTTCGTTGCTCGCACCAAGACTCTGGCCGAAGCATGGATCCAACATCAACCATCCACCAATGATCATGCTGCTCAGCGAGCTCAGAAGGAAGCTGTCATCATTTCTATGATCATGGCTCGTGTTCCTCCACACCTGCAAAGCATCCGAAATCAGGTTCTGGCCTCGGCCATTACTCCTTCCCTCTCAGATGTGTGTTCCACGCTCCTCAAAACCTCAGCACCTCTGGCGGCTCCGGCTCTTTCCTCACCGGCCCTTCTTCAGAACACTCCTACTCTCTTACTTCCTTTGCCTCCACCGGCTCGTGGTGGACGTTCGTCCTCTCGGGGAAGGGGGCGTGGGGGTCGTTCTCGACCAAAATGTTCATTCTGTGGGCGAGATGGTCACTTTGAGGCGACCTGCTATCGGAAGCCTGGTAATCCTCCTCGTCCGACTGCCGTTGTTGCTGATGATAGCCCCTCGGCCTCCCGCACCGATCTTGACGCACTCCGCCTAAAGCTCCAACAACTTCAAGGGATGATGTCCCCACCTGCCTCCGTCGCCTCCGTCTCCAATCCAGGTATAACCTGTCTCTCAACGAGTCCACGCTGGATAGTGGAATCTGGTGCTACTCATCATATCACCTCGCTACAGCCACCAAAGTATTTGAATGCTCCTCATCCGAAGTGTATCACCGTGGCCAATGGGGAGATTGTTTCGGTCTCCGGCTCGGCTGACCTCTCTCTTAGCCCGTCCATCTCTCTCCGCTCGGCTCTTCATGTTCTGGGATCCCCGTTCAACTTGCTTTCTGTTAGCCCTCTTACTACTGACCTGGATTGCTCCCTAACATTTACATCCTCTTCTTTTCTGATACAGGATCGGCGGACGCGGACTACCATTGGTAAGGGGCAACTGCGTAACGGGCTCTACCATCTCGACGACTCTCTCACTATCCTCTCATCTGTCTCCTCTACTGAGTGGCATCAACGTCTTGGACATGCTCCCCTCCCAGTCCTCCAGAAGGCACTTCCCGATGTATCTTTTCCAGCTTTCAAGTGTGATTCTTGTATTTTGGGCAAACAACCGCGTTCTTCCTTTCCCGCACATTGTACTCGGAGCTCTGCTCCTTTTGATCATTAACATTCTGATGTATGGGGACCTTATAAAATTACTAGTATTTCTGGATTTCGATATTTTCTCAAGTTTATTGATGACTATTCTCGGGTCACTTGATTATACTTACTTCGCGATCGCTCTGAGCTCCCTCGTGTATTTCGGGTGTTTGTCCTTGAAACCCGCACACAATTCTCCACTACCATCAAAACACTACGTGCCGATAATGCTCGCGAATAACCGTCTTCCATCCTCCGTCCTCAACAATGTCACTCCATTTAGCCTCCTCTTTCCTTCTACTCCGGTCTTTCCCCTCACACCTCGAATCTTCGGGTGTACGTGCTACGTTCATATCCTGGGACCGTCTACGGACAAGCTGGATCCCAAGGCGGCCAAGCAAATTTTCGTTGGCTATTCACGTACACAGAAGGGCTACGTTTGTTATTCCCCTACCACCCGCAAGGTCTCTGTGACGCCTGATGTTACCTTCCGGGAGGATCAGCCATTCTTCTCGGCTCAAGTACCCACACTTACACCAATACCTCTCCCACAGTCTGTCCTACGACCTATCATTCCCTTTCACACACCGGTTCTTCCTTCCCCAACTCCTGCTCCTGTCCCCTACAAGCCACCTCTTATCCATGTCTACTCTCGCCGCACTCCTACTCCCGTTGCCCCTACGCAGTCGGCCTCGACCTCGGGTACTCAGCGTCTGGCTGATCCGGTAACGGAATCAACCGCTCATCCTATGGCAAACTATGTTTTTCTACATCGCCTCTCTCCCCAACTTCAGACACTTGCTACCTCTTTGTCCACAATTGCTATTCCTAACTCTGTGCAGGAGACTCCGCAACATCCTGGCTGGCGCGCCGCCATGGAGGAAGAAATGACTGCTCTTTGGGCTAACAGGACATGGACTCTGGTACCCCGTCCTCCAGGACAGAAACCAGTTGGTTGTAAATGGGTTTTTGTTATCAAGCATGCTCCTGATGGAACAATTGCTCGGCTGAAAGCTCATTTAGTTTCTCGTGGCTACACTCAACAACAGGGTATCGACTATGAAGAGACCTTCTCTCCGGTGGATAAACTCAACACTGTTCGTGTGCTTATCTCCGTAGCTGCACATCGTCGGTGGCCCTTATTTCAGCTGGATATTAAGAATGCGTTTCTTACTTGCGATCTCCATGAAACGGTTTACATAGAGCAACCTCACGGGTTTGAGACCACGGGGAGTCTCTGGTCTGTCGTCTATTACAGTCTCTTTATGGTCTCAAACAATCACCTCGAAACTGGTTCGACAAGTTCAGCAAGGCTCTTCCGAAGATTGGATTTACTCGGATCTCGGCAGACTTCTCCATGTTCACTCGCCAACAAGCAACAAGAACAGTTATTTTTTTGGTTTATGTGGATGACATCATAATTACTGGAGACGACGCAAAAGGAATACATGCGGTCAAACAACATCTTAGCTTTGTCTTTCAGACAAAAGATTTGGGTCACCTTCACTACTTCTTGGGTCTGGAGATCGCCAGAAGACCAGATGGCCTTGTCCTCTCTCAGCGAAAGTACTGTCTCGATCTCCTTCATGATGCGGGATACTCAGGCTGCAAACCAACTAACACTCCAATGGATGTCAATTACAAACTGTGTGCTCAGGCCTCCGACTCAGATCTGCAACTTCAGAACCCAGAATACTATCGTCGTTTTGTTGGAAAATTAATCTACCTAACGGTAACAAGACCTGATATATCCTTCTCCGTGGGTATGGTCAGCAGATACATGCACTCCCCTCGAAGATCTCACCTTCAGGCCGTCGAAAGGATTCTTAGATATCTCAAGACAGCTCCTGGTCAGGGACTGGTTTATAAAACATCATCTTCAACTCCAAAATTGGTGGCATAATCTGATGCTGATTATGCTGGGTCCCTGGACGATCGACGGTCAACCAGTGGGTTTTGCACATACTTTGGAGGACACCTGATTACCTGGCGGAGTAAGAAACAAGTTGTTGTTGTGCGATCCTCAGCTGAAGCAGAATACCGGGCAATGACATCTGTGGTCTCTGAAATCACATGGCTTGAGAGCCTCCTGACTGACCTTGGTGTAAAATTTCCTTCACCAGCTCTCCTCTTGTGTGATAGTCAAGCTTCTATACACATTGCCAAGAACCCGGTCTTCCACGAAAGAACAAAGCACATTGAAGTAGATTGTCATTTCGTCCGGGAGAAAGTTCAAATGAAGAAGCTAGAGTTAAAGCATGTTCCGGGTACCGAACAAGTGGCGGATGTCCTCACAAAAGCCCTATCCAGTACTCTCTTCTATCAATGCCTGTCCAAGCTTAACTCCTACGACTTGTACGCTCCAGCTTGCGGGGGAGTGTTGGAAAAGCCCATGTAAAGGGCCCATATTTGGGCCAATTTAGGCTTCACTTATTTAGTCCCACATCTTGTATAGGAATTCTTCTCTTTCTCTCTTATATATATGTACTCACTCTTTGTATTTATACTATCAAACAATACATAAGAGCTAAGGCTTTTATCTACAGTCATCAACTGTGATCTTTAAGTGAAATTTTAAAGTTTGTTATTTAATTAATTTATCTACCGGAAGCATTCATGCATGTCTAACTCATTTGCATCGCATTAGGATTGTAGTTAGCGGGTATTTATTCATTTGATTCACGTCATTCTAAGTTTGTTGTAGGATCAGTGCATACGTCGTGTGCTCGCTTGCATTGCATTTAGGGTTAGGGTATTCCCACTAGGTGACTTGTAGATTCGTCTAGCGTCACTTTGGTATCAGAGTCCCAGGTTTGGGCTTTATTTTAATACGCAGTAGTAGAGTCTATAGGTTCCCTCATGGCTAATTACCGTCTCCATTTCTCTCCTCTATTTAAGGATCCCAAACCCGTCTATACCTAATCACATAGAACCCCATTAGAGAGATTTTCATATTATTACGATGATTATTCTAGTTCGCAAGACACCACTTCTAGGTATCATGTCAACCCTTCCACACGATTCCATTATGCTTGAGATGATCACTACAATGATTATCGCCGTCCCCATCCCCGCGCATATGTGGATTGCGTTGAGCCTTCGATATGACTTGATTATCCTCGGGATGATTACTACGATGATCATCACTTCGAGAGAGACCTCAAGTACAGGTTTCGTGTTGTTTCCCTATCATTTGACAGTTCATCAAATTCAGAATCTTGTAGTTATTGGCTTGTGAAGATGGAATATTATCTTGATTATTTTGAATTATTCGGTGAGCGTCGCATTAAATTTGCAAAACATATACTCATAGATAAGGAGAGAGCATATTGGGTAAGGATGAGACGAAGGATATTTACAAGCATCATATCAGAGTCGCCTGCTCGAGCAATTATTTACCTATCGACAAGGATCCATGTTCGTCGCTGAGTATAACGATCGTTTTGATGAGTTAGTAGTGAGGAGCGACACCCGAGAGGAGCCATCTATAACCACTTCCCGATTTCGAACTGGACTTCAGGCCGAGATACGTACTGAATTGACCTATCTCTACTTAGATTTCTTCGAGCAGACATATCATCTCGCCCTTCATTATGAGAAGTCCTTGAGATTCACTAGAGTTAGTCGAGTGGGTTCGCATCTTATAGTGATGTTCCCTCACCAGTACGAGTCCTTCCCATTTTGAGGCCATTACTACACCTACTTTTGTCCTGTCGTGCACGATAGATGTAATAAATTATACTGATTTCTCTCACCCTAGTGAGGTACATTGTCTGATGAGATGTCTGCCACTTAAGCCAGACTCAGACCCTACGACCTCGGAAAAAATAAGTACGAGCAACCAGTGATCCTATAGTGATGTTCCCTCCTTCCCCCTACGTTGACTTAGTTATTGCTCCGATTATAGGATCGCCCTTGCGCGAATGTTTATCTAAGTTTCTCCACATTGTCGTGGTAAGTCATATCCCGAGTGAGGGTCGAGAGCATAATATTGGCTTTGTAGTGGTTGTATGTCCTCCTCTCAATGACACTACTATTATCGATGACACTACTATTATCGATGACACTCATCTCAAGGAACATCCTACTACAACTTAATTCTTTGATGAGCCCGCCGGTGAGCCTCCGGAAGAGACACTATACGGGTTTTTTCCTTTTAGGAGACAATCAACTCACCCCGGTGTTGCAATTTTATGTCACTATCTTCGAAATACTTTCGAGATATCGCATCCACGACCAATTTTTTTATCGTCCACTTGGTGAGGCTCCTAATGATTTACTAATGATTTACGTCCTTTAGGAGACATTTGGTATGTCATAAGGTTATAACTCAGTGCTAATGTCCTAGATAGTTACTTGGGTGTTTGCACATTCAAATATTTCTACACCCCACCCGAAGAACTTCCAAATAATCCACCCATCCTTAGGAACCTTCACCACTACATTGAGTTTGCATCTTGTCACTACGTCAGGTCAATCATTATTCATTTGCATTTGTTGCATGTTTTGTATTCCGACATAAAGTTATATTAAATAATGAACATTTTAAAATCATCCACGACCAATTTTTCTATCGTCCACTTGGTGAGACTCCTAATGATTTACGTCCTTTAGGAGACATTTGGTATGTCATAAGGTTATAACTCAGTGCTAATGTCCTAGATAGTTACTTGGGTGTTCGCACATTCAAATATTTCTACACCCCACTCGAAGAACCTCCAAATAATCCACCCATCCTTAGGAACCTTCACCACTACATTGAGTTTGAGTTTGCGTCTTGTCACTACGCCAGGTCAATCATTATTCATTTGCATTTGTTGCATGTTTTGTATTCCGACATAAAGTTATATTAAATAATGAACATTTTAAAATTTGCGCGTGTAATCACATGAGAGAGCAAATGTTCAATGAAGGTGATTAAGTGAAGATTTGCATATTATTTGAGTGGTTCTTATTGGGGGAAGCTATAAATCTGAGTGGTAGGCGAATGGGCCCATGCACTGTCATGAGAGAGTCCAAGTCAAATTTCTAAGAGCTTGATATTACTAAATGTTGAGGATTTGACTCTATACGTGGAGCCACCTAATTTTGGATCTTCAGCCTCCCTTTTAACTTCAATTTGCACCATTGCTATAGATTCCAATGTGCCCCCAGCCTCCACCACATCCCTGCTCGTCAGCATTGTATATCCCTACCCTTCATCCTTATGGAGGCTTGCTTGGTGCACGGGACCCTCAGGGACTTCAGCAGCACAATGTCCTTTTATGGAGATACTTCCTGTTTGGAGCGACAGAGAGCCTTGCTTGGTTCACATTGAAAGCCGTAGCATTCATTCACCGGAGATGAATGCTTCCGAGCCTGGGAGATTGATGGAAATCATTCGTGCGACATTGGAGGAGTCGACTGGACTGACATTTTTTGGATCGTCAGATGGGCGATCGGGGACCGCCATCGAGTTCGTCGCAATTTTTCATACTGTAATATGTTTTACTTTTATTTTTGGACTTGTATTTTGAGATTTACGCTAAGTTATCCGATTGTGTGTTTAGGGCTTTAGAAAACTTAACCTAAATCTCAAACCCCCGTTTATATCTCCGCCGACCAGGGCAAAGGAGGTATCATGTAGTTAAGATTTTTCAAGGGAGACAGCCGTTCAATATTGAAACATAAGGATTTATGTGTATGGCTTTTATCTCTTTCCACCTCTCCTCTCTTTTCAGAATTTCTTTAAATATTATTATTCATGGTGGCATAAATAATGATATTTTGGAGGTTGATTAATTGTGGCTTAAATCAGAAATTTTTGTGGGTAAGGTAGTGTTCTAATGCGAAACTGAATATGGACGTCCAATGTGGGTGTTGGATTTTTCATATTAAACTGGAAATTTTGTGTTTTCAACATTTTATCGCCCTCCGATTTAACCTGAATCGTCTTTGACTTTAGACAAACCTTTTAAAAGTCAATCATTTATGGAATCAATGTCGTAGGCAATTTAAGATGCAACTCATATTAATTGAGGCCTAATTACTAATACTGTGAAGGATGACGTCGAAAGATAGGCGCGATAATGAATCAAGAAATGGGAAAGAAAAAGAGAAGATGGCGGTGAGATTTTCTCTTTAATTTATGCTTTATTTTCAGGAAAATTTTAATTCATTACATGTGAATACCTTACTTTCACACTGGTACTACTTTTCATACACCGGTTATCTTCCGGTGGAAAATGAAAGTTTAGCTAGAGAACTAAAGGCTCTGAAGTCTAGTGTTGGAGGACCTCCAACTACAGGTCTGTCTGGTACAGTTGCGCATGTACAAACTACCTCTTTATCTACCATGGAGCCATCTTCTCCTTGGACCATTGACTCTGGAGCCTCCGACCATATGGCAGGATCTTTTAAGGGCATCACTTCTGTTTCTCTTGCGACTGGCAGTGTTAGACTTGCCGATGGATATTCTGCTTCGGTGACTGGTAAAGGGATTATTCAAATCTGTCCTTCTATTTCCCTCAGATCTGTTGTTGTTGTTCCTTCCATTTCCTACAAACCTGCTTTCTGTGAGCACTTTAACCAAACAACTTAATTGTGCTATTACCTTTTACTCTTCCCATTGTGTTTTTCAGAATCTGGCGAGTAGGAAGACGATTGGTGGTGGACATGAGTAAGGTGTTGTTTCTGTTATGTATACTGGTCTTGCTCTTGGTGTTCTTAAATCCTCAAGTACTGATCGTTTGATGTTGTGGCACAATAGATTTGGGGACGACATAGCTATGGATTTTATTTTCGGTTGCTGCAAAGTAAACCGGGAAATGATAGCATATAAGTGATTATCACTTGACTAACGAAGAGTGCACGTTTTATTGCAATTAGGCAAAGCGGGCCAACCGAGAAATTAGTTGAACTCTATATTGATGTTATCGTAAAGTTGCACGGAATTCCCCGAACTATTATTTCTGAGAGAGATGATAAATTTATTTGTGACACCTGGAAATTAGTGCACAAACGTCTGAGAACGAAATTATTGCACAATAAAACTTTTCATCCTCAGACAGATAGTCAAACAGAGCGTATTATCCAGATCTTAGAAGATTTACTGAGAATGATTGTATTGAACTTGAAAGGTCAGTGAGAAAATTTTTTGTCGTTAGTCGAATTCGCTTATAATAATAGTTATCAGTGGATGATTCAGATGACACCGTTTGAAGCTTTATATGGACGAAGATGCCGAACGCCACTCAGTTGGGCAAAAGATGGTGAAATAAAACTGTTTAGAAGGAGAAAATGAATAAATTACAGGAGAAAATTTTGATTATTCAGAAGAGAATGAAGACTGCTCAAGACCGCCAACAAAAGTACTATAATGTAGACACCGACATGTAATTTAATGTTGGCGATCAAGTCTATTCAAAGATTAAACTGTATAAGGGCGCTTCACTTCTTCAGAGAATCGGGAAATTTAGTCTGAGGTATGTAGGAACATTTCTTATTATTGAATGCATTGGCGAAGTGGCGTACCGCTTAGCGCTGCCAGCTGAGTTACGAAAATTGCACAATGTTTTTCACGTGTCAGTGCTTCGAAGGTATATTGCTGATCAAGCTAAAATTGTCAACGGGTGAAGTGCATATCGAACCAGATCTATCAAGTCCAACTGAGCCCTATCAGATCATTGTTTGGAAAAGCAAACGACTGCATAATAGAGACGTCAATTTTGTGAAAGTATATGGTGGAAAGGACAACCGAAACAGGAAGGGACATGGGAACGAGAAGATGTAATCATGATCTGTTTCCGGCATTCTTTGATGCGCAGAATGCCTAAAAGTTCCGCAGACGAACCTTTCTGTAGGGGGGGGGGGTAAAATTGTAACACCCGAACGTTTATTGTAAAAATTATGAAATTAAAAGTTCCCCCGATGATAAAACCAAATGAAATTTAGTGTAGTGCATTTTCGGGAATTTTTCACTGCTCATTTTTGAGTATTTGTTTTCGCCGATTATTTTAGCGATGGATAGTCCTGAACATAAAGCCCGATCGGGCCGGCCTGGACCGGGCCCGATCGGGCTTTTTCTTGCATCGGGCCGGCCCGGCCCGGTCCTCCCCTGGAATCGGGCCGGCCCGGGCCGGGCAGGCAGCACTGATATGCTGCCTGCTCCGGCCCTTCAGGCCGGGCCGGGCAAGACCGGGCCGGTCTCGGGCCGGCACGGTTTTTTCTTTTTTTTAATTAAATTATAATTTTTTTAATTTTTTATTTTTATAAATAATAAATAATGACATTTTATTAATATTGAACAAAAAATTGAACTAAAATTTGGAACAAAAAATTTTATTAATATTGAAAATTTGGTACAAAAATTTTAAAATATTACAAAATTTAAGTCGTACATTTGTACAAAATACAAAATTGAAAATGCAAACCTATAAAAGCTATGATTCTTATAAAATTTAATTAAAAAATTTACATATTTTAAAAAAAATACATTTAGATTGGACTGCGGATTTAATCATCCTGTAGATTCAAGTTCAACGCGTCCATTTCGTCTTCTATCTCCTCCGAGCTATCCTCCAAAGCTGTTATGTGTTGCTTCCTCTTTACGCTGTCCAAGTAGTCCTTGTAGCATATGCAAACCTCCAGCGAATCTTCGTTAAGCCGGCTCCTCCGCTCGTTCAAAACCCTGCCACTAAGAGAAAAAACAGACTCCGAAGCTACTGTACTAGCTTGGACAGTTAATAAATCACGGGCCATACAGGCCAAAACAGGATAGGTATTAGCTTTACCTTTCCACCAATTTAAGATATCGAAGTTTTCGATCTCGTCCGAACTCATAAAATCGCTAAATTGAGTTTTTGTGTATAATCCTAATTCATCTAAACTACCAGATGTGCGCGCTTTTTTCCTAGAAGCTAAATCTAAAATTTTATTTTTAAGACTATCCTTCGTTTTGGGTTGCGTTATTTCTTCGCGGGGTCGTGACCCGTATAAGTTATTGTAATAATTATAACTTTGCGTAAAAAAATTAGTAAAACTTGTACTACCTATCCTGTTTTGGCCTGTATGACCCGTGATTTATTAACTGTCCAAGCTAGTACAGTAGCTTCGGAGTCTGCTTTTTCTCTTAGTGGCAGGGTTTTGAACGAGCGGAGGAGCCGGCTTAACGAAGATTCGCTGGAGGTTTGCATATGCTACAAGGACTACTTGGACAGCGTAAAGAGGAAGCAACACATAACAGCTTTGGAGGATAGCTCGGAGGAGATAGAAGACGAAATGGACGCGTTGAACTTGAATCTACAGGATGATTAAATCCGCAGTCCAATATAAATGTACTTTTTTTAAAATATGTAAATTTTTTAATTAAATTTTATAAGAATCATAGCTTTTATAGGTTTGTATTTTCAATTTTGTATTTTGTACAAATGTACGACTTAAATTTTGTAATATTTTAAATTTTTGTACCAAATTTTCAATATTAATAAAATTTTTTGTTCCAAATTTTAGTTCAAATTTTTGTTCAATATTAATAAAATGTCATTATTTATTATTTATAAAAATAAAAAATTAAAAAAATTATAATTTAATTAAAAAAAAAGAAAAAACCGGGCCGGCCGGGATCGGGCCCGAGACCGGCCCGGTCCTGCCCGGCCCGGCCTGAAGGGCCGGAGCAGGCAGCATATCAGTGCTGCCTGCCCGGCCCGGGCCGGCCCGATTCCAGGGGAGGACCGGGCCGGCCCGGCCCGATGCAAGAAAAAGCCCGATCGGGCCCGGTCCAGGCCGGCCCGATCGGGCTTTATGTTCAGGACTAGCGATGGACTAATGCAACGTATTATTCGCCGATGCATAAATTTTCGATGAAATTTTTACAACGATTTTTAATTTATGTGGCCTTGGATTGGATGTAATATTCCATCTCCGTCCAGTTGCCGCTACCTCCTTACAAGGTCATGGGAAACCTTCGTGCCGCCACTTCTGCAGCCTACTCATTTTTCCATCCTCTGATGACCTCACCTCTGTCTTCGCAGCAGCCGCCGACACATTCCCGTCCTCCGACGACCTTCCCCTCAGCCTCCCAGAGTCCCTTCAGTGTCGTTCAAGCATCCAACCATCTCCCTGCACATCCACAGCCCCCTCCAGCCTTCAACAACCCCGCCTCTACCTCCGCAGCCTTCTTCTACCTCCACAACACTCTCCGCCGCTTCCTTCAGCTCCGAGCAGCCCCCAACCTCCGTCCGACAACCTTTACCCCCGTACAACAGCCCAACTAACTTCCACACTATCGATCCTCCATCTTCTCTACAAAAAAATAGGCACCTCCTCTCGCCATTAACTCCCGGACAGACACCACTACTTCGTCAGGTTGCATTTGTTGTGCCGACGACCTCCGGATTTCTTCCATTATACCGACATCTCTTCTTTTGGTGAGATCCACATTGAATTACATTGCTTTACACTTGTACAGATATATCATGTTATTTCAAGTAGTATTTTGCTCAAATTATTGTGATTTTTCACTTTTGGTAGACCTGTAACATTTATTCGCCCCGCACCTAATTTCAGTGCAATCCTAATTTCTTGTAGTTAATATCTACCTGCTTAACTTGAATTATTTGTTATCAACTACAACCTTTGCGTAAAATTTTAAAGTTCGCTATTTAATTAATTTATCTATCGCAAGTAATCATGTGTGTCTAACTCATTTGCATCGCATTAGGATTGTGGTTAGTTAGTATTTTATTCATTTGACTGTGTGCATGCTTTCACATCATTCTAGGGTTAGTCGTAGGTCCATTGCATGCATCGCGTGCTCGCTTGCATTGCATTTAGGGTTAGGGTATTCCCCTAGTTCACCTATAGCTTTGTCCAATGTCATAATACATTAGGCATTTCTTCTGATTAGTGACTTTAGTGGGTTAAGCATGCAACTATCTTGGTTTTGACACGATTTGCATTTGAGATTATATGGTAATGGAAAAGTTAAATATCTTGGTTGCCATGGGTAGGGATTTTGGTTGGCTTGATCACATCCTTCTGATCAAATTTTAAAGGCTATGATATAAGGGCAATCTGATAAAATAGGGCAACTGCCTTAGATTCTAGGGTCATATCTGACAGGAGTCAGTTGTCTCCCTGCTTCTTTCATTTCAAGTCCGACCCCTCTTCTTCGTCTTCGACCAGGTTCTAGTGTCAATTGATGCTAGTGAATGTCAGTTGATGCTAGTGAAGCTGTTCTAGTCCAGCATCTCATTTTTCTGTTTCTCTTGGTTGCTGGGGATATTTAAGGCTTTAGTTCAGGCCTTCACCTACTCATTTTGCTAATCTCAGTTAAGGTGCGATTCTGTTTTCACTTTCCTCTCCTGAATTGCAACTCATGTAAGAAGATTTGAAAGCTCAAATTTAGAATTTATTCAAAACTTTTGTCAGCTTTATTCGAAAATCTATTATCGAGATGACTTCAAGGACAGGAATGAATATGAATCCTTAGGAATGATAGAGAAAAAGGCGAATTTATGGTGAGTTCTTTGTTCCTTAATTTAAGCTCTATTTCTCCTATGCTCATATACTAAGATCATGCTAAGATCATAGAGGGAGAGATATATTTAAAAGAAAAAAGTATAAGTTTTGCATGTTGAAACATTTTTCCGAAGGATTTTTCTAGCATATAAAACATGAATTTTGAGTTGTTTCCATTAGTTTTCAGTTGTTGCTCTTGGGTCTTCATTGAACATTTGATGCACAACGGAATATAGAAAATCAGGCAACAAAAACATGTAAAATCAGTAAACAAGTAAATCAAGCAATATATCTGCGAGTCTGCGACGAAATCAGATTTTGTGGAGTAAGATGTTTTGAGATCTAAAACACCGAACGAAGTCCACATTTCTACAAGTATCCACATGAACGACAAAACACTACGCACTTCGTCCAACGGTCTCGGGGTTGGAAGATGATCATTCTTCTCTGTAACGAAATACTAATTTCATTTCAGTAGAGACTCTTCTATGTTCCTCACTTCTCAGATCTCTCTATTCTTAACGAGGAAAATGAGATGCAGTTCGCACGATTTCGGTCAATTATCTAGGAGTTTCTCAAACTACCCGTAATATATCAGAGCGAGAAAGAGGATTTCGAAAATCCACGTGCGTCGAATTCTAATCGAGTTCTGACAAAATAAACGTACATCAATTTTCCAAATCGACGTGCGTCGAATTCATGTCGACGTTTGGTTCCAATTCCTAACCGCAAACCAAATCGACGTGCGTCGATTTCCCAAATCCACATGCATCTATTTCAAGTAAACGGTTTGATATCTGTTAAGCGCAAACCAAATCGACGTGCATAGATTTCTTAAACCAACGTATGTCAAGTATAAGCTAAACAACTATTTCCAATCCAATTTGAGAAGCAACAAGCTATAACCCATATTTAATTAATTTACAATTAATTAAATACCATAAATACACATTTTAGACGCGGTTTACATTTATATCTAATATAAATAAAACAACACGATCATTTATCCAATTTTCACAGTTCCTAAATGCAAATCAAATCGACGTGCGTCGATTTCAACTCGATTTCCCAAATCAAAGTGCATCAAATTCAACTCAACGTTTTGGCATCTGTTAAGTGCAAACCAAATCGGCGTGCGTCGATTTCTCAAATCGATGTACGTTGAGTATAGGCTAAACAGTCATTTCGAATCCAATTCAACGAGCAACAAGCTTTAACCCATACTTAATTAATTCAAAATTAATTAAATACCACAAATACATATTTTGGACTTGGTTTTTATTTATATCTAATATATAAATAAAGCCGACACGATCATTTATCCAATTTTCATATGTTCTTAACGTGCGACCCTATAGGTTCATATTACATTGGCAGTAAGACTAATCCCTTGATCACTTCTAGATCACAGATTCCAACAGTTGTATGCTTCATAAGAAACGTTCTGTCAACTTGTTTATTCAATAATTATGATAGTATTGTGCTACTCCCTTGGTTGAATGAAATAAGCAGATTGCGTTGTTGATTTTGCCTGGACGAAATTTTAGGATAATGTTCCTTTTTCTGTCCTTTGATTCTATCTGAAGTTTCAGGGAATAAATTCCTATTTTTTCTTTGTTTTAACCCAGAGATGCTATGGATGGACTTGGGTTCTAAAATTGATTGCAGGTTATAAATGAGTAAATATCTGATTTCATTTGGTTCTGGCTGAGATCTATTGTGAATGATTTTGGGTTTTGGTGGATTTGAAGTTTAAAAGGGGAACATTAATTTTTACACTATTTTCTATGCCAAAGAACTATTGTGATCGATTTTTCCCAGCTAATTTCAGTTATTATTACGAATGATGAAAGCCAATGGATCCTCACTAAAATCATAATGTTTTTTGAAATTATCACTATGTTTGTTATATCTTTTATTTTTATTGCTATCTTGCCTTATGAATATGAAGAATTCTAATATGTCTATGAGCTAATGCTAAATGAAAATTTGAAAATTAATACACACACACACACATATATATATATATATATATATATATATATATATATATGAATAAAAGCGAGGGCATCGATTCCATTAGCAATGTTAATGGTTAACCCCAGAATATCTTTCCACCAGGTAAGGTAAAATTGAAGCAAATGCTTATAAGGAGCAATCAAGGATTTTATGTGAACAATATTAATTAGAATAATGATTGAAATTGGATGCATTACATAGTCCAAAAGAGTAGAAATAACACTTAAACAGGATAACCATTCAAATAATGTCATGGTCCTATCTGTTTAACCTATTAGGTACCTTTTTCCATATGGTTTTATATGTTTAAACATTTAGATACCCTTTTCCACATAGAAGGCAATAGGTAAAACATAAGCTGGTAGACAACAGATAAAAGCTACATGGTTAAAATAGAGTTCCATGTCCTGTATGATAAGAAAATATAACCAAGGTCTAAGAAATTAATATTATAGATTAGACCAGGTTTATTAGCCACAAGTTGGGAGTAGTAACAAAATGCACATCGATATGCATGGTTAAAAATAAGATGAATGAAGTTTGAAAACGCTTTAGTAACTGCAGTAAAAAATAATGAAAGAAAGATTAGTTGAGGGTAAGATGATAAAATGAAAATTGAGATGGTTTTGGGTCTACAATGGGGATAATTAACAGACTTTATAAATTAGAGAAAGGTAACAACAAACAACCAATGCACTCTTCAAAACAAAATACCTGAAATATATTATTCGTAATTTTATCTCTCTCTCTATATAGAGAGAGAGGCCCGTTCCTGTGCGAAGATGCGAAAGTGCAATTAGGGCCGTTGAATTCAAATCCAGCGGACGGCGGCGACTCCCAAGAATCTGCGGCCGGCGACGATACCCGTGGCAACTGAGGGCCGACGGAGGTCGCCCTCTCGGCGGTGACCACACCGATGGTCTCCGCCGGCCCTGTCGTGCGCCATGGCGGCCGGCAGCGCAAAAACCAGCCTGTCTTCGCACGGGTTCACAGCAGCGGTGGCCGACGGGCGACGGCTGCGGGCTCGCCGGCCAACCTGGGTTCGTCGGCGTGCCCGCCGAAGAACCCAGGGAGGCCGGTGGCCGGCGAGCCCGCAGTCGCCGACCGAAGATGCGAGGAAGAGGGTTCACAGCACCAGCGGCTACGGGCTCGGCGGTCGGCGAGCCGCCGGTGCTGTGAACCCTCTTCCTCGCATCTTCGCACAGGAGTTGTATTCACATATGAATACAACTCTCTCTCACTCTCTTTATATATATATATACATATATATACATATATATATACATATGTATATACATATATATATATGAGCGAAAAAGAAATTGTACCTAACAAAATATTGGATATACATTCGTGACTTATTAAGATGATATTCTAAAAACCAAATGGCCAAATATCATGTTTCCCAAAAAAATACCTTCCATGCTTTCTTGTGTGAAGAGTATAGAGACTTAGCCCTTCCTCAAGTACACTTATCAAAGTGTCAGGTAGAGGTGGCCTGTAAAGAGTAAGAAAACAGACAAATTAATTTAAGAATAAACCTATGAAAACATCTTCATGCAGATATTTTGATTCAAATAATGATGTATTGATGTACTATGTTAGCTTTTAAGGAGGGGGCATTGATTGGATAACTATTGCTTGAGCTAACAAAATTATGCTGAATCCGCATAATTTATTGTCAGCGGATGAGAAATAAACTGAAATAATTCAATAGCGTTCAAGGATTATATACATCAAGAAGGCCAAGTATGAGCAGAAGGGATAGTTAAGTATTAAAAAAACAATAAAACTTAAATTCTTGTGTCAATTCAAAATAAACATAAAACAGATTGCACTTAAAAAGTTTGACTTAAATGTGTACATGGCTTATAAATTGGAACAAACAACTTCCTAGAAGTCGCTTTAAAATTGTGATAAAAATTAAGACTTTCACTTTTAAAATAAATTATTTACAGAAGGGAAAATTGTAGACTGTAAATTAATTACAATATATAATAGTGAAGTAAATGTTTCTACAGATTCCAAAAGAGCAGAAAACATTTACCTGTCAACCTTCAGCAAAGGCATCTTGACAAGAGCACCAAATCGTTCAATCAGTTCACGCTCAAATTCTTTTCGGTTCTGGAAAATAGCATTACTTTTAATGAGAGGTGAACATGTTTTTAATTATCAAATTACAGAAGAAGTATATGATGCAACATGCCTTGCCGGTATAAAGGTTGTAAAACATAAGCAGAACATAACCAGCATTTGGCGATGACTTGTCCAAATTCCCCTTCATAAGAACCCAGGAGAGTGGTGTAAGAATAATACCAAAATACCAAAATGTAATCACCAACTTCTTGAAGAGATACATAACAGGTTAAAAGTAATGCAAGTACCGGGTGATTAACACGCTGGAGTACACGAAATAAGAAAACAGCAAGAGCATCAAGAGAAAAAGGATTTGAATCGGTTCCTGCGATATTAGACAAAACTGTGGTAAAGCACTGAGCAAGTGGCGGAAATAACACAGAAACGTTCATATTTGACAGAGGATAATTACATTGAATCAATGGTTGAGCAGGATATGAGTGAAATGAAATCAACACTAAAAAACAAATTTAAGACGTAGAAAAACATCAATTAATAAGAAGTAGGGAAATTTGAGAAATAAAAACAGTCTGAATAAAATTTCAGTAAACAGGATTTAAATTTAAAAAAAAAAAGGAACCAGTTTGCTCATTTTTTAAACAACAAGAACCCTGCGATGAAGCAAGACAAGTGAGGCAAATCAATGTCCCAAACAACCCCACCCCTCTCCTTCCATGGTGATTTGCCACTCTATTTATCCTTCAAAATAAGTAGTGATCCCAAACCACGAGAATTCCTTCAAGAGCCTTTTCCGGCAGACCTCAACCGGGTAATCCCTAGAAACCCGGACATGCCTAAATGAGGCGCATGCCCGTACTCGGTACGTTTCTAGTATGGCTTTGTGTATTGCACGCACTGCTAAATCTCGATGCATTAAGGAGCGGATTTTAGGGCTTCATTTTAACTTCTTACTGTTGCGCACTCGTGCCCTCCGTTCCCTGCTCCGCACGTCCCGACTTCCTTGTTGCTCACTGTTAAATATTTAGTTCCACATCTTGTAATATCTTATGTTTGGTTTCTCTTTTTATATAAATAAATGTTTGTGCCTCTAAGGAGACGTCAAGTATTCCAATCACTTCCTAACATGGTATCAGAGGACGGTTAGGTTTTTTTTTCCCGAACGTTGGTTCCGCCTCCCTGCTTCCTTTCCCCCGAGCACAGTTTCCGCCCTCATCGCTGATCGCAGCAGGGCTCTCGATCTGACAACAGGTAGTCGAAGCTTTGCCTGGGGCCAACGAAGACGCCTCCCTGATGCTCGCCCGACATTGATCGAAACCGCGCATGAAGGCACCGTCCCCGCTTCCTTCCCGTTCCATGCGGTGATGCGGTTTGTCCCCGATCCCTCTCCTTGATCGGTGACGCCGCTCAGCCGCCTCTTCTTCGTGTTGATTTCGTGATCCAGATCTGGATCTATCCAGTCCTTCGTGCTAATGTTGTGTTGATGTCGGGATCTGCTTCTGCTGTAGTGACCTACTGTTGCTGTTGTTTCTCATAATGTCACTGATGCTGCATCTCCCTTTATGTTTCCATCTGTTTTCTGCCCCTAGCAGCTGTTTCCCAGACTCCATCATGATAGCTCTTCTATCCTCTCTGTCGTTGAGGTGCCTTCAATTAGGTCATGGGTTCCTCTGTTACGAACACCACTCTGACGACTGTTCCCCCTGGGGATCCTACCAATGCATTACATCCTAATGCAAGGCTTGCTACTACTATCCTTACCTCCTCCAACTTCTAGTTGTGGAAAAAGGGGGTTACTATGTCCCTATCTAGTATAAGACGTACGCACCACCTTACACTTCTCCCAACTAATACTGTGGGAAGTTCAGAAGATGAGGATTGGTACAGTAATGTATTAGTAAGGTAATCATAGGCACCTGAGTCAGCCAGCCATCGAACAGGAGGCTGAGAAGTGCACACTAGCTGAATGGTTTGAGCCACAACAGCACTATGAGTCGGAGAATCAATCTGAAGGCGCTGAAGACGACGATACTCCTCCTCAAATATTTCCACTGTTCTCGGAGTCCCAGATACAGCAGTAGAATCAGCAATGTGGGCAGAACGAGAAGATGAAGGAGGTTTGGTGGCCCAGTCAGGCTTCCCATGAACAGCCCAACAAGTGTTCTTTGTGTTTCCTCGACGCCCGCAATGGGTGCAATGTCTCGTATCGGTGTCACAACCACAGCTAGAGCGGCCTCCACAGTTACGCCCCCTTCTACGAGAAACAAGAGCCATAGACTCTCCAGAAGAAATATGCATGGCAGATGGACCAGGGGTACCGGCTGTTCCGGCTTTGGTCAAACGATGATAAACACTAGAAATCTTCAGAGTAGACGGACTCGCTAGCATTTTAGTCTTTGTTATCGAGAAGTTTGGATCAAGGCCATTTAGAAGCCACAGTAATATGAGGTGCTCACGTTGAGCCTGATGCTCCTCCTTGGCAGAGGGGATCTCCCATAGATCCAAAATCTCATCAGCGAGAACCTTCCATTCGGCGAAATACTCAGTCACTGGACGTGCCCCTTGTCGCAGATCAACCATCTTGGGAAATAGTTCACCAAGACGTGTGAGGTTGTTCGCCTGGGAGAACATCATATGTAAAGTATCACATAGCTCCTTAGTGCTATCACAATTCTTGCACATTTGTTGAACGGAGGGGTCCATGGAGCTCAGTAGGAGAGCAAAAATACGGCAGTCATCATGTATCAATCCTCATATTCCGAACTTCCCCCAATATGCGTTGGGAGACGTGTAAGGTGGTTTGTACGTCTTATACTAGATAGGGAAATAGTACTCCTTTTTACAGCACAGGAAGTTGGAGGAGGTAAGGATAGTAGTAGCAAGCCTCGCATTAGGAGGGAATGCATTGGTAGGATCACCAGGGAGAACGGTTGTCAGAGTGGTGCTCGTAACAGAGGAACCCATGGCCTAATTGAAGGCACCTCGATGACAGAGAGGATAGAAGAGCTACCTGATGGAGTCGGGGAAACAACTGCTAGGGGGCAGCAAACAGATGGAAACATAAAGGGAGAAGCGACATTATGAGAAACGGCAGCAGCAGCAGTAGGTCACAACAGCAGAAGCAGATCCCAACATCAGCACTGTATTAGCACAACATCAGCACTGTATTAGCACAACATCAGCACGAAGGACTGGATAGATCCATATCTAGATCAGGGCATCAGCACGAAGAAGAGGCGGATGGGCGGCGCCACCGATCAAGGAGAGGGATCGGGGACAAACCGCATCACCGCATAGAGCGGGAAGGAAGCGGGGTCGGCGCCTTCACGCGCGGTTTCGATCAACGTCGGGCGAAGACCAGGGAGGCGGCTTCGTCGACCCCAGGAAAAGCTTCGACGACCTGCTGAGATGATCGAGAGCCCTGCTGCAAGTTGGGTCTGGGTAGCTCCCACGACCCAACATGATGATGAGGAATATCGGGCCATGTCACACACTGTTGCTGAGATCATATGGATTAGACAGACTCTTTGTGAAATCGGGTATCCAGTTCAAGATCTCACTCCTCTATGGCGTGACAATCAAGCGGCGATACAGATAGTTACTAACCCTGTATTTCATGAACGCACAAAACACATTGAGGTCAACTGCCACTTTGTAAGGGAGAAGTATGAAGAAGGTCTTATTTCTCTGAGTCATGTGAAGACCGGGGATCAAGTTGTTGATATCTTTACTGAGGGAGTTACAGGTGCTAGAATGAAATTTATAAGTAACAAGTTAGGTCTGGGTAGCTCCCACGACCCAACTTGAGGGAGAGTGTTAGATATTTTGTCCCACATCTTGTAATATCTTATGTTTGGTTTCCTCTTTTTATATAAATAAATGCTTGTGCCTCTAAGGAGGCATCAAGTCTTCCAATCACTTCCTAACACTCTATGATCGTTCATTCATCGCCAATCCAATAAGCAGAGGCATATCACTGTCAATCGATCTTTGTTGATCCAGAAAGCAAAGGCTTCATCGTCTTCGATTGATCGTTGCCAATCCAGTAAGCACCTTCTTCCTCCTCTTCTTCTCCTTAACTGCTTATTCACCTGAGGGCGACTTTCTTTTACTTGCGGGCTGCGGCTGTGTGAATGCAGTGACTGCCAAATGTCTTCTTCTTCCCATCCTCTTCTTCTTCCCTTCCTCCCCCACTTCTTCTTAATTGCTATTTCACCTGCCGATTGCGAATTTATTTACTTACGGGCTGTGGCTGTGTAAATACAGGTACTGCCGACTATCTTTCTTCTTCTTCCTTTCCTCTTCTTTTTAACTTCCATTCCTCCTCTTCTTCTCCTCCATCTCCTCCTCTTCTTAACTGTTATTTAACTTGTCGGCTGTGAATTGTTTTACCTGCAAAGCAGTAAAAGCAGCCATATTAAATGCCTGCATTTTGTACATGTAATGGGCTGCTACTGCCATGTTTTTTTCCAATTTTCCTTCTTACCTGTATAAACTGTTGAATGCTGATGAATGATGCTTGTGTTTTTTTACCTGAAACTATGTTATTTTTCTATTTTTCAGGAACTGAAACTGTGTTTTGTTTTAATCTGTGCTTTGTTTTAATCTGTTTAGTTTTAATTTGTGTTTACTTGTTTGGTTATTATGATTAGACTTCATCAATTTCTGTTACGTCTCAATCACAGTCTCTTATTAGTATTACTGGTTCATCTTTTGCTTCAACAAGTCGATTTTTTTGTAATGACATGGATAAGGATGATCATGCTCCACTCTTGGCTTATATGTCACTTATTCAGAGTAGATAAGTTGGTGAAGGAAATGGAAATGTAATTTCTTTGAGGTAGATTACAATGGCTCGTATTCTAGGGTGAAGAATCATTATCTAAAATTATCTGGGAATGGTATAAGAGTATGGGCAAAAGTAACCCAAGAGTATTTAAAAGAGCTTCAAAGAGTAGTTTCCGAAGCAGAAGAAAGATGCAAGTAGCATAACAAGTTAATATCATTCACTAATGCAAGTCAGACTACTCAATCAGTTGGGGAAACAAAAAAAGAAGGGTGGACCTGTTATATGACTTTCCAAAATAAAGCTAGAGATGAGTTAAGGAGTCACATTGCTAGGATATTCTATTCTAGTGGTTTGTCATTCCATCTAGCTGAGAATCCATATTATAGGAGATCATATAAATTAGTTGCAAACCACAACCTCGATTGATTTGTCCCTCCTAGATATAATGCTCTTAGGACCACACTTTTATAAAAAGAAAAAGCCGCTATCACAAGACTACTTCAACAAATTAAAGAGACTTGGATCCTAAAAGGAATCAGCTTAGTAAGTGATGATTGGACAGCTGCTCAAAGAATACCAATGATTAATTTTATGGCTACATGAGGATAGTCCTATTTTCTTGATGGTTGTTGATGCATCAAGGGGTACTACAAAGATCAACATCATATTGTTAACTTAATGATTGAATTCATTAATGAAGTTGGTGAGCAAATGTTGTACAGATTATTACTAACAATACACCATTGTGTAAAGCAACAAAAGAAATCATAGAGGCAAGATTTCCGCATATATTTTGGATACCGTGTGTAGTGCACACTCTAAACATGTCTAAGAAATATTTGTTGAGCTAATATTACTAATTGACGTGCAACTAATAGAGAACAATGCGGATGGATTACTCAAGGGACTAATGAAGTTCAATCCATCGGACATTTTATTAGAAATCATCATTACAAGCTGAACATGTATAACTCTTTTGTTTCACTAAAGTTACTTGTACTTGTTGAAACTCAATTTGCTTATACTATCGTGATGTTGAAGAGGTTTAAACTTGATAAGATGAGCCTGTTTAATATGGTTGGATGCCCCGAATGGAGTTTATAAAAGACAGATAATTTTGAGAAGGTCAAAGAAGTTAAAAGCATCATTTATAGCGACAAATGGTGGAATGATAGACAAGATCTTTGAAATTACAATGTTTGCATGCAATATGTTGAGCATTTATGATACAGAAAAATCTAACATTCATTTAATGTATGGCATGTGAGATTCGGTAATAGAAAATGTGAAGGTTGAAAAATATAGGCATGAGAAATTGACGTGTGCTTAGATGCTCATTGCCCTCTTTATGAGACAATTTTGATGTCCTCGTTGATTGATACACCAAGAGTTGCACAAGCACTATATTGCTTGGCTCATTCTTTAAATCCAAGGTAATCTTTTCACATATTTGATAATTACAATGAATCTATGATATACTTTTTCATGTAATGACTTGTTATTAGTTAAGCATTTATAGGTATTATAACTGAGAATGTTTTGATGCCAGATCAAATAGAATTGCTTCAAATACAGATGAAGAGATTTTTTTGGAGAGGAATAAATTCTTAAGGAGGTATTTTCCTGATCTGGCGGGGAGGAATGCAGGCATCAATGAGTATTGTAGGTTCACGGGACTTGGTCATGCTTTTTGTTAGAGTTATTAATATTTTAGTATTTATTAATGTATATGTGTTTAGTCTCACACCGGCTATCGGTGTTGTGTCCCCTTGTAATGTTATATAATAGCCCCTATGTGGAAGAATAATATTGCACCAACTATTTCCTTATCCATATTTCAAACATGGTATCAAAGCGGAAATGTTTCTGGGAAATCTTCTCGTCACCCTGATTTGTTAAAAACCAAAAGATTCTCGGCGCCCTCAGATTTGCGCCTCCCTCCCATGTCGTCCATCTCATCCCGTCCTGACATTGTCACTCCCCCGTCGAGCCTGTTTGTTCTCGATCCCGTCGACGGAATAGTCTATTGATTCCGGATACAGGAGTGGACGTCTCTCCCCTCGACGGTGGCTCTTCCTCCAGACGACGCTATATCCCGACACCATCATCCCGTCGACGCACTACCCTCGTCGTCGATCGCGTACCCGGATCCTGCTGACGTTCTCCATCGAGCTCCTCGTCTCTGTTCCCGCGATTACGTCGGGCATGCGCTGTTGCTCACGTCCGTTGTTCACGTCGCCAGGAGGATCGTCTTCCCGGTGGGCAGTTGCAATCCGTTCGGCTACTGTTCGACTGAAGCTTCTCCCGTTGAGCCATCTCTTCCAGCCTGCGCTCGATCCAGTCGTCGTGGGAGGGTGTCTTCTGCTTTGTTGCTTACGTCTGGTTTATACAAGCCTCTCGTCTTATTTCCTCCTGTAGATCGATCCCATCATCCTCAACCAATTGCAGATCGAGTACTCCCTTTCTGCTCTGGACGTCGGCTGCTTCTATTTCCAGATCCCGTCTCTCTGGTGGTTCTGTGGTCGACTGCTTTTGCTTTCAGCTATTTTTTGCTTGTTCCTGCAGCCGTCAATGATCTCCGCTGCTATTCCTGCCAGGGCTATGGATCTGATGCTCGCTTCTCTTGGTGCTGATGCCGTATTTAATTGTTTTCTTTAAGTTTTTTGTATTGTGTTGTTGTTGTTGTCTTCTTTACTGTGTTGTTAATGTCACCATGCGATTTATGTTTTCGTGCACGTGTCTACGTGAGGAAGAGTGTTTGTCACGGCCTTCAGGTGTAGTCTATGCCTTCATGCACGCATTCCACGTTAGGGGGAGTGTTTGTGATGACGACGACTCAGATGTCTCTTTCCCGATTCCTGCTTTGGTCACGCATGGCCTCCAGGTGTAGTCTATGCCTTCATGCACGTATTCCATGTGAGGAGGAGTGTTCGTGATGACGGCGACTCGGATGCCTCTTTCCCGACTCCAGCTTTAGTCACATGGCCTCCAGGCATATTTTGTATGTTGTTTATGCCTCCCCATTTGTTTTCGATGTTTTGGTAGGGTTGATTTGGCCCTGTGTTGGTTGACCTGGTTTCAGCACCGGGAGCATCCAGCGTGATCATGGTCGGCTTGTGGACCAACGACGTGTGGCTTATGCCCGGTTGGAGTATCCACGGTGTCACGCGGTTGGGCCTCGGTAGCTGTTGTTTTTGTCCCACATTGCCAACCACCATTTACCTTCTTTAATGTTGTGTTCAAGCTGAAGGTTTCACCTCCAGCTTGAGAGGGAGTGTTAGAGTTATTAATATTTTAGTATTTATTAATGTCTATGTGTTTAGTCCCACACCGGCTATCGGTATTGTGTTTCTCCTTGTAATGCTATATAATAGCCTCTATGTGGAAAAATAATATTGCACCAAATGGCAACTATTTCCTTATTTATATTTCTAACACTTTTAATGAGCCTAATAGTTTATGGAGCAGAGGTGCCTTGTTGCCCAAATATTGGAGGAGCTATTATGGAACTTCGGCACCAAGGTTGCAAAAGATTGTTTTGAAGCTTCTAGGACAACCTTCTTTATCCTCATGTTGTGAGAGGAATTGGAGTATGTACCTTTTCATTCACTCATTGAGAAGAAAAAATTCAACCACAACAAGTTGATGATTTGGTTTATGTGCAAAGTAATCTATGCATACTATCAAGGAGAAATGATATATACAATGAAGGAAGAAATAGAATGTGGGATATTGGAGGAGATACATGTGTAAAATCTTGTTGATGGTATTGGTATGCTTAATGTTGCTAATTTGTCCTTAGACGAACTGGAGATTGAATATACGTTGATCTCCAACCATGGAGAAGAAGAGAACATAAAGGACTGAGAACTTTATGTTATGTCACATTTATTTGTAGACTTGTACTTCAACTTCAAGTTATGATTTATGCTTAATATTTTATTCTTTTGAGGAGTTTTCATTACGTTTGAAGCTTATGCATATATATAATACTTATTATATTTATAATAGCTTATCCCGACGTATTTGTATACTTATTTTTTTAATTTTGTCATACCGTAGTACCGTATGCGTATCGAACTCGGTGCCTGTACTGATCCTTGTAATCCCCATCTGGAACTACAAGGATGCCTCCTAGGGCATGTGGTTCAAGAATAGTAATAAGGTGATAGTATGGTTGTTGACTCCATGGGCAGCATGCACTACACATCTATTATGTCCTAAGGGACTGCACACGAATGCTTAGAGAATGTATTCAGGGTGAACAGAGGTCAGACTGGTGGTGGAGGGATGAAATCTAAACTTTTGTAGCCGTCGGAGGGCTGGAATGGTGCTGGATGGAGGACAGGAGGTTTTCTAGGCTGCTGGGAGGGGTAGTAGGCCTGCTGTTTTGGTCCAGGAAGATGAGACATAGGTCTATGGAGCTGGATGAAGCTTTGGGAGGAAGGGAAAGGCAGCAGGGAAGAATTGGGGAGGCTGGAGAAAGATTTCAGGGTTGAGAGGAGCTGTCCTAGTTAGTGAGCAATTATTGAGTAGTTAATATATAGCGGGATGGTTACTAGGTAGTTGTTGGAGAGTTGGGGAGGTGGTCGTGGAGGGGAAAGTGGCCAGGCAAGGTGGTTGGTGGTGGTCGGAAGTGGGAAACGGGGAATGGCATGGGGGCCGGTCAAGGGAGGAATGTGGTCAAGGAGCTTGGTGGTAGTGGTTGTCGAAAATCGGAAACGGCGAAGGGCATGAGGGGATGGTCAAGGAAGGGAGAGGGGGGTTTCTTAGGCTTTGCACCTAAGCTTTAACTTCGGCACCGGGCAACGAAAAAGAGAAATACTCTTCAATCCCTCAATATGAAGCTTTCTAGTCCTATTGATAGAGTACGGAATCGTCAAGAACGATCATGATCTTCTGGTCATGAAAACTTTACAAATAACCTTAAAATAAAATCATCAAAAAAAAAATTCCATAGATCGTCGATCCGCATAAAATGAATTGACTCCAATCGTCGGATAGACCCTTGTGTAGCGTGATCCCCATAAATAAGTCAATAAAAAAAATGATATTTCAACTTCAATAGCTATACTTTTGCTATTGGGAGTGAATAACAGTTTGAAAAAACTGAAGTGAACAGCACTGAGCAGCTTAAGATGAACAAATGGTAAAGGAGGATTAATAAGTGGAGCCAGTTATTGGGATAAGTACAACATTGACGATGTTGATGGATTTATTAACTGGATAAAGTTTGCAAGATTTTTGGTATAAACAAAAGATTTGCCATAACGGAATATGCATGAACACATATTCTAGGATAGAGAAGAAAGAGAAAGAATAACAAAAAAACAGAATAATTTCACGAAGCTCAAGCTGGATAAATAAAGCAACATCTTAAGCTAATGCTAAAGAATAGCTGGTTAACTGAAAAAAGGAAAACTTTTAAGTGAAAACAGTAAACCTTCGGAATCAGGAATAACTGGAACAGCTGATGCTTTTGTACTCCGACACGTTTCCTCGATCTAGAAGAATGTGGAGATCTAATTTAGTAGCCAATTTAGAAAAGAAAACAGAAAGCATGTATTCTTGTCAAAGAGAACACGCTGATAACATAACATAATGGCATTCACCTGTCTCCACACTTCTTCATTAGGTGCGTTTTTGTCAGCAAGGGTTACAGTATATGGCTTCTTTTTGCGCTCCTCAAAAACCTTGGGCCAATATCTTCCTGGAAATATTTTACAGATTCAGTAAAGTTACCGGACCATTTTCTATTTAGCAGCTAATGTTTGCCAAATAATAGTGTATTTTTGGAGCAGATATTCTAGTACACAATTTTTATGCACAATTGAAGTAAATAATTTCAATAGATATTATCACCAACTGAAGTTGTTTTCAATACCACCATTAATTATACTTATGTAATGATGCATAAACCCAAGGATATAAGACCTAATATTAAATCAGGAGAAGGTAAGCTAATAATTCCAATCTACCATTATCTCTGTCCACAGAAATTATAAAAAAGTACATAGATCAACTTTAGCATGACTTGATAAATAAAAGATGAAAGAAATATGGGTTTAGAAAGATTTCACTCTCTACCTAATTCTGCTTGCAACATTATGAAACAAACTGACTCAAATCAAGTAAGTTTTCCAAGACGGGATAAAAAAAACTAAAACTGAGTAGAGAAACTAAAAAAAATTCTATAAAACCTCTGAAGGTTAATCAATACCATGAAACAGCATTTGGGGGGGGGGGGGGGGGGGGGGGGGGGGGGGGGGGGGGGGGGCAATATTAAAAATGATAACAGTTACTAAAGCTTTTCCAAACCAGAAAGCCAGCTGTTCTTGTGCCAGCACTCAAGAGTGTTAATGTTCTAGTACATATTTAGCTACAAAAAATTTCTAGAATGTCTTTGAATACATTTATCAAAAAAGACAATAATAAACAAGAATGAGATTGCCATCCCAGTGATGAGGACATTTTGACATCCCAGTGATGTATCCATACTAAGACATCCAAGGAAAATAGTAGATTTCCATTTTTCCAGGCTTATCGATCATATCTAGAGGTTGTTGAGGTACAAGAATGAGATTGCCATGACAGTTGGAACAATTAGACAGTGCATGACAGGATTCTTCATGTTGACTAAAATATAACAAATTATGAGGCCATGTGTCCAAAGAAATGGTACTGCTGAGGATTTAATATCAACATCATTTCAAGAGTATATATATATAAATAAATATGTATGTATGCATATCTATCTATATATCTATATATACTATACACACAGATTTATGAAACCCCCCTATGGAGTAACGCTGCCATACCATCGGAGAGAGAAAGTGAGAGAAAGAGAGAGGGAGAGGGGGAGGGGCGCGAGCACCCATCAGAGAGAGAGGGAGAGGAAGAGAGACAAGAGAGAGGGAGGGGGCCCACATCCTTCAGATGATCAGAGAAAAGGAGAGAGAAATGAGAGAGAGGGAGAGAGGAGTGGGGCCGCTCAATTTTTATATAAAAAAATTTATTGCCCCTTTGTTTCTTGAGAAAGAGAGAGAAAAGGAGAGAGGAGAAAGTCCGGGGAAGAGAGAGGGGCGGCCTCTCAGATCTCTCCCTAAAAGTGTATAAATGAAAATTTAGGTGCATAACATTATTATATATTAAAATTTTAAGTTATATATACAAAATTTAAGTTTTATTTGAAATGTTTAATTATGGTTATTGAAAACTAAATAAGTTTAATTACGTTTTTTTGAATTTTTTTAGTACCTATAGATTTTTTTTTTAATTGGGCAACTACCAATTTTTTTTAATTATACGAATGACGGTGCACGAAGGAGCCCTCGTGCCCCGCGCGACAGTACTCGCATTGCTCGCCTCCTCCCGCCTGCAGCGTGCTTTGACGTTCAGACCCAGCCTCGCTCGACCTCCTCTTGCTCGGACAAAGGAACGGAGCGTGTCATACAAAGCAAAGTTTATTTCAATGCCTGTCTGAGGGAGAGGAGGTCGAGCAAGGTTGGGGTCCGAACGTCAATGTACGCTGCAGACGAGAGGAGGCAAGAGGCAGGAATACTGTCGTGCGGGGCGCGGGGGCTTCCCCATGCACTGTCACTCGTGTGCATGTGTGTGTATATATATATATATGTGTGTGTATATATATATATGTGTGTGTGTGTATATATATATGTGTGTCTATATATATATATATGTGTGTGTGTGTGTATATATATATTTATATGTATATATATATGTGTATATATTTATGTATTATGCACGTATATATATATCTATATGTATATATATATCTATATGTATATATACCTATATGTATATATATGTATATATACCTATATGTATATATATGTATATAAATATCTATACATGCATGCATATCTATATTTATATATATAGTTTGTAACATCCGTAATTTTTATGAGAATTAAATTTAATTGCAGAGCACGATCACGAGCGAAATTGACCGAGCAGACGCCAGGTCGAGGTACGAATTAATGAGTTTAGTCGTTACGCATTAATCAGTAATTTAATTGAAGGTGTTGAAATAGCCCATGTGTTTTGGCCCATTTGGTGGCCCATTTACTCCTCTTCTATTTCTCTTTAGTCCCACATTGTGTATAGGGTTTCTCTCTCTCTTCTCTCTCCTATAAATATGTACTCTCTCTTTGTATACAATACGGAAAATACATACAAGATTCGCTCTTTCCTACATGGTATCAGAGCTAGGTTTCCGTTTTTTCCGGTCTCCCGTTTTCTGACCGCCCACCCTCCTGTTCTCATCTTCTGGCGGTCTCCTTTCCTGAGACCGCTCCCCCTGCCGCTACCTCCCGTATTGCTCCCAGCCTCCCACGCTTCCCTCTCTTCTTGGCTTTTTATAGCTTCCTCCCTCTGACGCGTGGGTCCCGCCGTTTTTTTTTCTCTTGTCCAGCGAGCTCGCCAGACCGCTCTCCTCTCCAGCGGTCTCTCTCAGACCGCCCGAGCTCTCCGCAAATTCCCTGCTCGTGGCTTCCACCTGAGCTCAAGCAGCCCTCTGCCCTCTGCCGGTCTCGCGATCTCCTTCAGCCGGTCTCCTCTACCGATCTCGCGATCTCCTTCAGCCGGTCTTATCTCTCAGCCGAGCTCTGCCCTCTGCCGGTCTCCTCATTCGATCTCCTCTGCCGATCTCGCGATCTCCTTTAGCCGGTCTTATCTCTCGGTCGAGCTTCTGCGAGCTTCCTCCGCGAGCGCTCTCATACTCGCAACTCTCAGACCGCCAGCGAGCTCATCTCCAACCGCTGCGGTCTCTTCAACCACAGCCTCCTCTAGCCGCTCCCCCCCCCCCCCCCCCCGTGCAGCGGTCTCCGACCTTCTCAACTCCGCAGCGGTCTTCTCTGCACCGGGGCGTAGCCTTGACCGGCTGATCGTGCGAACTGCTCTCCTCAAGACCGCCAGCCAAGAAGTGCGAACTGCTCTCCTCAAGACCGCCAGCCAAGTTCTTCTTGCACGATCTGCTCTTCCCGGCTATAATGGGTTCGTCTGAGAACTCCTCGACTGTGCCTCCTGAGACCGCCCGCCAACAACACTCCTCGACTTTGCCTCCTGAGACCGCCCGCCAACAGCGCTCTCCTAGTGAGCTCCGTGATGAGCTGCGGATTACTACCATCTCCCTATCTGGGAAGAAAAACTTCATGCCCTGGATGCACTCCGTCCGCCGCGTCCTTCAAGCCAAGGACCTTGCCTCCCATCTCACCCAGGATCCCCCAACTCCAGTCACTGAGGAATGGCTGCGGGACGATGGCCGCGTTCAGTCATGGCTCCTGAACTCGCTGGATGGCGAACCTTATGAAATGGCCATGTACCTTGAGACGGCCAAGGCCATGTGGGACGAGCTCCAGTCCCTGTATTCCGAAAAAGATAGCCTTCAACGTCTGTTCGATATCATCACCGACCTACAGGCTCTGGACACCACCGGGCCTAACATGACCTCTGTTGTTGCCCGTGTCAAATCTCTGGCTGAAGCATGGATCCAACATCAGCCATCAACAAATGATCATGCAACTCAGCGGGCTCAGAAGGAGGCAGTCTGCATTGCTATGCTCATGTCCCGGGTCCCACCTCATCTTCTGGGCCTTCGGGCTCAGATCTTGGCCTCAGCTACCACTCCGTCGCTATCAAGTGTGTGCTTCATGCTCCTTCGAGTCACACCACCTCTTGATATCACGGCACCTACCTCACCGGCCCTCCTCCAGCACGCTCCTACTTCTCCCTCTCTTCCTCCTCCACCTACCCGGGGAGGCCGGTCTGGCTCTCGGGGAAGAGGTCGGGGGGGGGGGGGGGGGGGGGGGGGGGGGGAGACCTAAATGCTCGTTCTGCGGCCGTGATGGTCATTATGAGGCCACATGCTTTCGTAAAAAGGACATCCTCCTCGTCCTACAGCATCCCTTGCCACGGAAAGTCCGTCCACCTCAAGCAATCCGGTGGACCTTGACGCAGTCCGCCTCCAACTCCAGCAACTTCATGGACTTCTCAGCCCTACTTCTGCTTCTGTCTCCTCCGTCTCCAATGAAGGTATGGCTTGTCTCTCCACTAGCCCAGGTTGGATAATGGACTCCGGTGCTACTCATCATATTACCGCGCGGCAACCAACTTAATATTTGGATACTCCTCATCCAAAGTGCATCACTGTGGCCAATGGGGATACTGTTCCCGTCTCCGGTTCTGCTGACATCTCGCTCACCTCCTCTCTTTCTCTTCGCTCGGTTCTTCATGTTCCGGGCTCCTCCTTCAATTTACTTTCCATTGGTCGTCTTACAAATGACTTGGATTGTTCTGTCACATTTAACCCCTCGTCTTTTTTGATACAGGATCGACGGACGCGGACTACCATTGGTAAAGGACGATTGCGGAACGGACTCTACCTCCTTGACGACTCTCCCACCATCCTCTCCTCTGTCTCCGCCATAGAATGGCATCGACGCCTCGGGCACCCTCCTCTACCCGTCCTCCAGAAGGCTCTCCCTGATGTACCTCTTTCTCCGTTTAAATGTGAAACTTGTATTTTCGGCAAACAGCCACGTTCTTCTTTTCCCGCACAATGTACTCGGAGCCCGGCTCCTTTTGATTTAGTGCACTCCGATATTTGGGGGCCATATAAAACTACTAGTATTTCTGGATATCGGCATTTTCTCACGTTTGTTGATGATTACTCTCGGTTAACGTGGCTTTACCTGCTTCATGATCGCTCTGAGCTCCCTCGTGTCTTTAGAGCATTTGTCCTCGAGACCCGTACGCAATTCTCCACTACCATCAAAACCTTACGCTCCGACAATGCTCGCGAATACACAAGCCACGATATCACCACTCTATGCTCAGACTTCGGAATCATCCATCAAACATCCTGCGCTTACACCCCTCAACAAAACGGCGTGGCCGAGCGAAAGAACCGTCACCTTCTCGAGGTTGGCCGCTCACTTATGCTTCACATGAACGTTCCCAAATCATATTGGAACTTCGCGGTCTCCACTGCCTGCTTCCTTATCAACCGTCTCCCTTCATCCGTTCTCCATAATAATACTCCGTTCAGCCTTCTTTTTCCTTCTACTCCGCCCTTCTCTCTCACACCCCGCACCTTTGGGTGCACCTGCTACGTCCACATCTTGGGACCCTCCACGGATAAGTTGGATCCTCGTGCTACCAAGTCCATCTTCGTCGGCTACTCTCGAACTCAGAAAGGTTACGTCTGCTACTTCCCTACAACTCGTAAAATAACGGTCTCTGCCGATGTTACCTTCTGGGAGGATCAGTCGTTCTTTTCTGATCCTGTATCCACCCTTGCACCACCACCCGCTCCGCGACCTGTCATCCCGGTCAACGAAACTTCTGTTCCCGTTCCTCCATCTCCGGCTCCTTATATTGCTCCCACTCCAACCTCCATTATCTCTAAACCACCGATAATCCGTGTCTACACTCGTCAACATCCTCGTTCTGATCCGACTCCGCAGTCCGACTCGACCTCCGGTGCTCCGTGTTCTGCTGATCAGGTACCAGAATCGACTGCCCATCCTTTGGCGAATTATATGTCCTTACATCGCCTCTCACCCCACCTTCATACTCTGGCCACTTCTTTATCGTCGGTTGCAGTTCCTAACTCTGTGCAGGAGGCTCTTCAACATCCTGGCTGGCGTGCCGCCATGGAAGAAGAAATGGCTGCGTTGTGGGCAAACCAGACCTGGCAGCTGGTGGATCTTCCCCCTGGCCAGAAAACTGTTGGTTGCAAATGGGTCTTTGTCATCAAGCATGCTGCGAATGGAACCATTGACCGCTTAAAAGCTCGACTAGTGGCTCGCGGCTACACCCAGCAACAAGGTTTGGACTACGACGAAACCTTCTCTCCCGTCGCCAAACTGAACACAGTACGGGTTCTTCTCACCGTTGCTGTGCACCGCCAATGGCCCTTACATCAACTGGATATTAAGAATGTCTTCTTAAACGGTGATCTCACTGAAACGGTGTACATGCAGCAGCCGCCCGGGTTTGAGACCACGGGGGAGTCTAGGACCCCAAAAGTCTGTCATCTTTTGCGGTCTCTATATGGTCTCAAACAGTCTCCTCGAGCATGGTTCGACAAGCTCAGCAAGGTCCTTCGTGAAGCAGGGTTTACTCGGAGCTCGGCTGACTTCTCCTTGTTTACTCGCCACCAGGCAACAGGCACCGTTCTCCTTCTTGTCTATGTGGATGATATCATTATCACAGGCAACGACTCAAAAGGAATTCAGGCGATCAAACAACAACTCAGCTCCGTGTTCCAAACTAAAGATCTGGGGAACCTTCATTACTTCCTGGGCCTGGAGGTAGCCAGGCGACCAGATGGCCTTGTTCTATCTCAGAGAAAGTATTGCCTCGATCTTCTTCATGATGCAGGCTACTCTGGCTGCAAACCCATCAATACTCCAATGGACGCAAATCACAAGATTTGTGCTCAGTCCTCTGACTCTGATCTCTTGCTTCAGAACCCGGAGTACTATCGCCGTCTGGTTGGAAAATTGATCTATCTGACTGTTACAAGACCAGATATCTCCTTCGCAGTCGGTATTGTCAGCCGTTACAAGCACGCCCCTCGTTCCTCTCATCTTCAGGCAGTGGAACGGATTCTCCGATATCTAAAAACGGCTCCTGGTCAAGGCTTGGTATACAAGACCTCATCCTCAACTCCAACACTGGTGGCATACTCTGATGCTGACTATGCCGGCTCTCTGGATGATCGTAGGTCAACCAGTGGCTTCTGTACGTACTTCGGAGGACATTTGATTACCTGGCGTAGCAAGAAACAAGCAGTGGTTGCGCGCTCCTCAGCAGAAGCAGAATACAGGGCAATGACATCTGTGGTCTCTGAACTTACATGGCTTGAAAGTCTTCTCATGGATCTTGGGGTAAAACTTCCTGCTCCTGCTCTTCTACTTTGCGACAGTCAGGCTGCTATACATATTGCCAAGAACCCGGTCTTCCACGAAAGGACCAAGCATATCGAGGTCGACTGCCACTTTATCCGGGAGAAAGTACAAATGAAGAAGATCGAGCTAAAACATGTCCCTGGTACTGAACAAGTTGCGGATGTCCTCACAAAGGCATTGTCCAGTACCCTCTTCTATCAATGCTTATCCAAGCTTGGCGCATACGATTTGTACGCTCCAGCTTGCGGGGGAGTGTTGAAATAGCCCATGTGTTTTGGCCCATTTGGTGGCCCATTTACTCCTCTTCTATTTCTCTTTAGTCCCACATTGTGTATAGGGTTTCTCTCTCTCTTCTCTCTCCTATAAATATGTACTCTCTCTTTGTATACAATACGGAAAATACATACAAGATTCGCTCTTTCCTACAGAAGGTAATAATTTTTATGGCGCTTTTAGAGGCTCGTGGGATACCATAACCGCACCCACGATTTAATTCCTTATTCCCCTCCATTACCATAACCGCACCCCCCCTCCTCACGCGTTTGCCGCTCGGGTTAAATACCCCACACCTTCTTGCGTAACCCTACTCCTTCCTCTCAGCCGATCGACGAAACCGCCGCACTCCTCTCCGCTCTTTGGCGTCAGGCGATTGATCGACTAGAGCCATCGTCGTTCTCCTCCCTCGCAGGACATCTTCGCCGACTATTCTCTACTGGAAGACGGCCCGACTTTTTCAGTGGGTTTCCTCCTTCGATCGAGCGGCAACCAGTTTCCTTGTGGGAAACAGCAACATCAAGCCACGGGGACTTCTCCTTTTGTGCCCTAGTGTTGCCGGCAAGTCCAGGATCCCTGGTCATCCGCTTCGTTAAGTCCAAGAAGCAAATTGTCTGCACATCTCCCTCTAGATCCAGCAAGAGTGAGACCCCCCCCCCCCCTTCATCCCTAAACCGTGGATCATGTCTTCTTCAGAATCGGAACTCTCGATTCTTCCTACTCAGAAATTGGTTGGGTCGCCTTGTAGATTCCTGCTGTTTTGGAACAAGGTACCAACCCTTTTAGTTGTTTCCTTAGTCTCAGTCTCTATCAATTGTTCGGATGATAAATTTTGGTTAGTGTACTCAACTAATTGAGTAAGGTATATTGTGAATTACAGGCTACGAGCGATCGTTGTTATTGACGCTAAACCAGAAAAGAAATTTTAGGAGTTTCATAGTCACTTAGACAACGACGCCGTCGCGGCTTGTGTAGGAGCGCCGCAATACCGCGGTAAGAAATTCTAGTTCCTTTTGGCTAGACATATCACTCAGTTTATTGCATGGAAATGTTCACCTATAGTTAATGGATGCTCATAATTATGGGAAATCGTATTATATCATGAAACAAAATAGCTAATAGGCGAATTTATAGACTCATCAAGCATCTAAACGTTATGAGTATAACTATGTAAGCATAAGCAAGGTACTCTTTTTTATGTTAGACTTCCAACAAATTTTCGTGAACATGTACAAATATGAATTCACCAAATTCTGTAGAATGCGCGATATCACTAAACAACATGGATATGCCCTTAATATGCTTAACTAGATAGAGCAATTACCTAGGGCCTCCAGACGAATAATTATGCAAGCCAATAATTAACATAAAAAGAATAGGAGGCACGATCCAGGCTTTCTCTCGTGATAGATAGAGTCGCACTATCTTACTCATAGGGCGTAGCAAACCATATGAGCCTCAAAGATTGGGGAGATGACCTCCCATTTAGAAATTAGAAGATGCGAGACCGTGTTCATGAGACACTAGAACACCTGAGTTCGTTAGTAGCGACTCGGATCACTAGCATTGCGCATAAGAAGTTACTCAACTTAGAATATAAAGAAGGATAATCACAAGACACCTAGAACTCAAGTATATGTTGAAGATTAGAAATGGTATCTTAGTTAACCATTTTTTCGAAACTTAAATAAACATGCATAGTGTCTAAAACTAGAACAGAAATTTATGTTATAGAAAAGCATGCATAGTATAACATCATACGTATATTTTCTATATCATAAAAACTATTGTTTCAAAAAGCATGCACTCATGTTCTTTCAAACTATTTTTAGTGTCACTAGAAGGAATGGTCTTTCTTACTCTCCAGTTGGGCTGACCCATTTTTGGGCTTATTATTTCAGGGGTCACAGGTGGGGTGTTGCGCCTAGGATAGACATTTGTGGATCTCCATATTTATAGTTTGTTTCTGGTTCAGTTGTTTTTCCTCCAATTGTTGCATTACTTTCTTTTAGAAATGCAGTGTAATTTTAATGTTTAAGCTTTTCAATGTATCAGACCTTATTTAGCATTCCAGTATATCAGATGTTCAGTTCATTTCTTTTCTAGTTGGCTCTGTGAAATCAGATTTTGAGGTACACTTTTACCCTTAGCTTCTTTTACTACTTCCGTTGTAAATACTCCTTTAGCACTTTTCATTCAGGCATGTTATGTACCAATTTTATTACCGTTACTTGGTTTGCTCCTTATCACGGGACCTGGCCGGACTGCTGATTTGTGATAAAGCTAGGTTGGGGTGTTACAATTGGTATCAAAGCGAGGTTTAGGATCCCACGACCCAGAAAATTCACAGAGCCTTAGGATTTCAACTGAATCACTCCTTTGACGATAAAGTCATCAAGTTTCATCTAACTTAGTCATGCATCTAACTTAGTTATGCATCTAACTTAGTCACGTACATCAATAACCCTTTTCCTTCCATCATATAGGCACTGCGTACCAACGAGGCGGGCGAGCATCAAGTCAGAATACCACTCCTGAGATAGCCATGGATGACGGTAGTACACCAGCAGCACCCACATCACCAGCAGTACCAGCGGTGGCAAAACCTACCGACATGGAAGTCATCATTGCCAAGGCAGTGGCCTTAGCCCTGTTGGAGCTGAGAAAAGGATTGTCTGCAATAGATCCAGCAGCAGTTCCTGTTCCAACTGTCGGAGACTTAGGAATGGAGCGTTATCTGATAAACTTCCGCGATCTCCCCCCCCCCCCCCCCCCCCCCCTCCAATTTCAATGGGGGAAAAAAACGCCGATGGAGACCGATGATTGGTTGATAAAGACCCGCGACTTGCTCGAAGTAATGCAGTGGCCAGAGAACAAGAAAGATCCTCTAGCCGCCTTCCTCGTGAAAGGCGAGGCAAATCTGTGGTGGACCAGGCATTTAGCGGACGACCCCACTGGTAAGTAATTTAGTTCAAGTTCCCTTTGTCCTTTCAGCGTAATGATAACATTACTTTCATTTATGTCAGGTCGAACATCAGAGATGTTCACGTGGAACGAATTCTCGACGACGCTAGCTAGATGGTTCGTACACCCGTCCGAACGCCGCAGTCTCCAGGAGAAGTACCTGAAACTCATTCAGGGGGACAGAACTGTAATAGCCTATGAGCGGGAGCTGACCCACTTATCTCGTTATGCTGGCACTATGCAGGGGGACGAGAACGAGAAGTGTAGTCGGTTCGTCGATGGACAGCGTGACTCTCTGAGACAGCCACTAATGACGATGGTCAATGCTGATTACAGGAGCTTGGTGGACACTGCGAGGACGTTGGAAGCTGACTAGCAGAAGGTGCAAAAGCGTAATAACTTCCGTTCAAAGCGACCTCAGGATGCACCACAGCAGGAGCGGCAGAACAAGAATAGCTAAGGAAAGAACTGGAGCAAGAAGCAAAGAATTGATGATAGGAGAGGTGGTCAGACCGGGGCCAAGGTCAGGGATTACCCCCTCTGTCCAAAGTACTACCGCCACCATCTGGGTGAGTGTTTAGCTACCGCGGGAGACAAGTGTCAGGAGCAGAGACATATAGCTCGTTACTGCCAGGGAACTCCCGTAGTTCAGGTAACGGAAGTTCGTTAGTGTAATCTTTTCAATTTATACCCTTTCCATAGTAGCCCTATAATTGTGATTCTTTCTGTAGTCGAAATTTGAGGTTGGTGGTCCTAGCAGAACCGATAAGGGGAAGGCACATGTAGGATCAGAAGTGAAGCCAACTCCAAGACGAGGTCCGGTACAACCCAAGGCTTATGGGTTGGGTCAGCAGGAGGCCAAGGAGCAGGAGGACGTTGTGACAGGTATGTGTGTGTCCTAGACGATTTTAGTTCTTTTCTCCTAGTGACACTAAATTTATACCCTTGTTGCATTCATGCATGTAGGAATACTGATGATACGAAACGTCCCCTCCAAGATTCTCTTTGACACGGGTGTCTCACACTCGTTCATAGCAGAATCTCTGGTGCATAGGCTGGATTTAGGAATCCTTCCAGAGTCAGCATCATTAGAGGTTATGATACTTAATGGATCCCTTTTGAAGACTAGAAATAAGTGTAGAGTTCCAGTACGATTTGGAGAAACGGAAATCATTGTAGAAGCTTCACTCCTCCCTATAGCAGGATTTGACCTGATAGTGGGTATGGACTGACTATCAGATGTGAATGTAAAAATTGACTGCAGGAACAAGGTGATACAGTTCGAAGGACCCAAACAAATCTCCTTTACTCAATCAAGGCTGTTAGATGCATCAAAAAGGGTTGTGTAACCTTCCTAGTACTGATGAATGTTGAAGCGAAGGTTAATCTTCTAGAAGTACATGTAGTTCAGGAGTTTCCAGATGACTTTCCAGAAGAGTTACCTGGTGCCCCTCCTACCAGAGAGATTGACTTTCAAATCGATCTTGTACCTGGAGCTGCGCCAGTGGCCAAGAGTCCTTACCGAATAGCTCCCAGAGAACTTGCCGAGTTGAAGATCCAGTTGCAGGAATTGATCGACTTGGGTTTCATTCGCCCCAACACTTCACCTTGGAGTGCCTCAGTACTATTTGTTGAGAAAAAGGATGGTAGCCTGAGATTGTGCATAGACTACCACAAGCTGAAAAAGCTGACAGTTAAGAATAAGTATCTTATCCCCAGGATAGATGATTTGTTTGATCAGCTTGAGGGATCTTGCACGTTCTCTAAGTTAGATTTGAGGTCGGGTTACCACCAGCGGAAGATTCGAGATGTGGACATTCATAAGACGGCGTTCAGCACTAGATACGGACACTTTGAGTTCGTGGTCATGTCGTTCGGGTTAACTAATGCCCCATCCGCCTTTATGGATCTGATCCTCAATTCTTGATCAATGGAGGCGCATTTGTGAGACTATGAAGCGGGAGTCCAAAGCGGGATGAATAGAGTGTTTCAGAAATTTCTAGATCGATTCGTTATCATTTTTATAGACGACATTTTGGTGTACTAAAAGAGTCAAGAAGATCATGTTGAGCACCTCCGGACAGTTTTGAGCACTCTCAGGAAGAATCAGCAGTATGCCAAATTTTCAAAGTGTGAGTTTTGGCTTTCAGAGGTTGCATTCTTGGGATGTGTTATCTGTCAATGTGGATCCGAAAAAGATAGAAGCAATAAAAGAGTGGCCAAGGCCGAAGGCAGTTACTGAAGTTCGCAGTTTTCTCGGTTTAGCAGGTTACTACAGGAGATTCATTAAGGACTTCTCAAAAACAGCTTTACCAATGACTACGCTTACCAGGAAGGGGAAAGCCTTCACTTGGACAATTGAGTGTGAGCTTGCTTTTGAGGAGTTGAAATCTAAATTGTTGACCGCACCAATTTTGTGTCTACCTTCAGGTTCAGAAGGCCTTCAGATTTATAGTGATGCCTCAGGCCAAGGTTTGGGATGTGTACTTATGCAGCATGGTAAGGTCATAACTTTCGCCTCCACACAGTTAAAGGTTCATGAGAAAAATTATCATATGCACGATTTGGAGCTTGCAGTCGTCATCCACGCATTAAATATTTGGAGACACTACCTTTATGGAGTTCGTTGTGAGATCTTTACGGGTCACAAAAGTCTTAAGTAAATATTTGATCAGCAAAAGCATAATGTGAGGCAGTGTAGGTGGGTACAATTCCTTTCAGATTATGATATTGGTATCCAGTACCACCCAGGGAAAGCAAATGTGGTAGCTGATGCGCCTAGTAGAAGAGGTTCAAGTTATTCCCTCATTACTCATCAGGAGGAGCTTGTGTGAGCTCTGGAGAGATTGGAGAGAAGTGTCATACCGCGCTCCAGTTTTGGTTCTGCGAGTTTAAGCTGGATGAAAATCACTTGTGATAATAAAGATAGGATCAGAACAGCTTTACCCCTAGATCCGAAGATGGCAGAGATTTGGGAGTTAACTCAGGCAGGTCAGAAGGAGAAGTTCAGCATCCAGGAGGGTTTACTTATGCACGATAGTAGAGTGTGCATTCCAGATGTTAGTCAACTTCGAGAGGACATACTGTTTTAAACTCATAATTCTAGATATTCGATACATCCGGGTAGCACAAAGATGTATGCAGATCTTAAGAAGTTAGGTTGGTGGCCAGGATTGAAAAATGATGTGGCAGAGTATGTCGGTAATTGTGAAATTTGCAAGTTAGTTAAAGCCGAGTGCCAGAGTCCAGGAGGCAAGTTGAAGCCACTACCTATTCCAGAATGGAATTTCGAGGATATATCGATGGATTTTGTTCACGGCCTTCCCCGATCGCAGAGTGGGAATGATTCATTATGGGTTATAGTTGATCGTTTCTCCAAGGCTGCCCATTTCATTCCTAATAAGAAAACGGATCAGGGTCCGCGATTGGCTCAGTTGTATGTAGATGGGATAGTCCGACTCCATGGTGTTCCAAAGACTATAATTTCAGATAGAGATGACAGATTTACCTCCAAGGAATGGAAGTACGTTCAGGAGCGTTTGGGCACTAAGCTGCTTTTCAATACAACCTTCCACCCCTAGACAGATGGGTAGACAGCGCGCACAAACAGAACCATGAAAGATATGCTCTATATGTGCATTCTGGACTTTGGAGGCAAGTGGGAGAAGTATGTCACCTTAGTATATTCTCCAATAATAATAGTTTTAAGGCAAGCATTGGGATGACACTTTTTAAGGCCCTTTATGGTAAGCATTGTCGGACACCGTTGTGTCGGGCTGAAAGTGAAGAGAGGTTTTCCAACAAAGAATCATGGGTTGACAAGACCACAAGCTGGAATCAAACTTATCCAAGAGCACATGAAAACAACACAGGATCGTCAGGCCAAGTATTATGATCAGAGCCGGCATACATCAGTGGAATTCAGCGTGGGAGATTATGTTTATCTGAAGGTCAGACCAATCAAGGGTGTCTCTCGAATCAAGCGGATGAAGAAATTGAGTCCAAGGTTTGTTGGTCCTTTCGATGTACTGGAGCGCATAGGTGAGGTCGCTTATAGATTGGCCTTGGCCGAGGAAATGAGTGGTCTACACGATGTATTCCACATCTCCTATCTGAGGAGAGCAGTCAGAGATCCTAGTCAGATAATCAGTACTGAAGAAGCGTCAATCAAATCAAATCTTATTATGCGGTTCAGTTGGTTCCGACTTACACCCCTATTAGTATCAGTGTCAAACCAGTCAGAATCATGGACTCAAGAATTAAGAAGCTCAGGAACAGAGAGATTCGTTTTGTAAAAGTCCTTTGGATGAACTGTGGTCGACCAGAGTATACTTGGGAAAGTGAAGATGAACTCCAGAGCATTGAAGACTATGCTCTCCTCTTTGGCTCAGGTATGGTTGTAAATTTCGAAGACAAATTTTATTAGGAGGAGGGATTTGTAACATCCGTAATTTTTACAACAATTAAATTTAATTGCAGGGCCTGATCGCGAGCGAAATTGACAGAGCAGACGTCAGGTCGAGGTACGAATTAATGAGTTTAGTCGTTACGCATTAATCAGTAATTTATTTGAAGGTAATAAATTTTTATGGCGCGTTTTAGAGGCTCGCGGGATACCATAACCGCACCCACGATTTAATTCATTATTCCCCTCCATTACCATAATCGTAACCCCCCCCCCCCCTCTCATGTGTTTGTCGCCCAGGTTAAAAACCTCGCACCTTCTTGCGTAACCCTATTCCTTCCTCTCAGTCGATCGACGAAACCGCCGCACTCCTCTTCGCTTTTTGGCGTCAGGCAAGTTCTACTGCGGCGCATTAACTCTATTGCTGAGAGATAGCTTTAGGAAACCCCAATTAATCATGATTTGATTGAGAAACCAAAAGGAGCATCCAATATCATTGTGAAGGCAATAATATATCATATTTTCGTGGGGAATAATTTATTTCCAAATATAAAAGCCAAATCCACGAAATTGAAGAGAATATAAGGAAGGAAATTGAAGACTGCGCGCTACCACCCTGCTATTGAAACTATCGTCGATGGTAGTTTCCTGCACAACAACCTCTATTTAAAACAACCCGAAAATGAGTTTCCCTCGATGGTTTTTGACGAAATTTTCGAGGGCTGAAAGCCCTAGCTGTCTAGAGAAAAGTGAGGGGTGTTTCCCACTCATCTTTGCGTAACCCCTATTCCTTCCTCTCAGTGCTTCCTCTTCTGAATGGGTGATCGATTCTAGTGTCACCCACCACATGACTGGCTCTTCCTCAGGTTTTCTTTCTTATACCCTTTGTCTGGTAAAGACTAGGTCATTTCTGCTAACGGCAGTTTGTCCCCCATTGCAGGCAAAGACCACATCTCTTGTTCACCGATCATTTCACTCCCTTCGGTTCTTCATGTTCCCTCAATTCCACACAATTTACTCCCTATCAGCAATATTACTAGATCTCTTAACTGTTCTGTAACCTTCTTTCCTGACACTTGTGTTTTTCAGGAACTGAGCACGAAGCGGAACATTGGCATTGGTAGGAACCGCGACGTCCTGTACTACCTGGACTCCGAGCTTCCCTCTCAGGCTATTTCATGCTCTACTATTGCTGATGATGATGTTCGTCGCTGGCACCTGCTCCTCGGACATCCGTCTCCTGTTTGCCTTCAAAAATTGTTTCCTGCTTTCTTACCTTTTCTTCAAACTTTTATCTGTAATGTATGTGATATGTCCAAACATATGCGACATATTTCATCGCATTTATCGTCTCCTGGTAGCATTCCATTTGTTGTAATACATTCAGATGTTTGGGGTTCTTCCCCTGTTTTATCGTTATCTGGATTCCGTTAGTTTGTTACTTTTATTGATTGTGGTGTGTTTGGCTCTCACCTCACTAGTCATGGTATCATCCATCAGACAAATTGTGTTCACACCTCCACTCAAAATGGGGTTGCCGAACGAAAAATTTGGCACCTTCTTGACGTTGCTCGCTGTCTTCTAGCAACTATGCACCTTCCTAAGTCCTATTGGGGTGATGTTGTGCTCATTGTTACACACCTGATCAACTGTCTCCCTTCCGGTGTTCTCGACTATACCACTCCTCTCACCCGTCTCTCCACCACGACCGTTGTCCATACCTCTCATCTGGCACCCTGTGTCTTCGGATGTGTCTATTTTGTACATGTCCATCAACCTCACAGGGACAAACTTGAACATCGGGTGTTACCACCCCACTTCCAGGCGTATGTTTTGTACAATGGATGTTACCTTCAAGGAGGGGGAATCCGACTTTTTGTTTTTGACTCACACTCTTCGTCAGGGGGAGAGTAGTGGTGATACTCATTCCACTGATGCTCCTCTTCCTCGTATTCCCTCCGCTCCACCATCATCACCTCTATCGGGCCCCATGGCCATGGCACTTACCCCGGTTTTTTTACCCGATACTCCGATACCCCCTCCGATCTCTCCTTTCCCTCACGTATACCACCGTCGTTCCTCAGGTACACAGGCTACTAGAGTTCCACCTCTATCTTTGCCTGACACTCCGATCTCTCCTTTTCCTCACGTATACCACCGTCGTCCCCCAAGTACACAGGTTACTAGAGATTCACCTCTACCAGTGACCACCTTAGCCTCAAATTCTGATGATGCTGATCAGCATGCCTCTCTTGCTCTGCTGAAAGGTAAAGCTACTTGTACACAACACCCTATTTCTAATCATGTGCCATATCAACGTCTTACTCCGGCCCATCAGGGCTTTGTTTCTTCTCTCTCCTTGGTTGTTATTCCTAAGACGTGGCAGGAAGCTTTGGATATACCGGTATGGACTCAGACTATGAAAGATGAAATGCCTGCCTTGGACAAGAATCACACATGGGATGTCTCATTCCTTCCTTCTGGCAAGAAAGTCATTGGTTCACAGTGGGTCTTCTCTGTTAAGCAGAACCAAGATGGTAAGGTTGAACTATACAAGGCACAACTGGTTGCTCAAGGTTACATCCAAACTCAGGGCGCAAACTACCAAGAGACCTTTGCTCCTGTGGCAAAGATGGACTCCATTCGGATGTTGTTATCGTGCACTGCTTGCATGGACTGGGATCTTCATCAACTCGATGTTAAGAATATGTTTCTCCATGGTGAGCTTGATGAGGAGGTGTACATGAAATTCCCTCTGGATTTGTGAAGAAAGGGGATGAAGGGTTTGTCTCCCGCCAAAGGAGATCTTTATACGGCTTGAAACAATCTCCTAGGGCTTGGTTTGGAAGATTTCTCACGGTTATGCTCAAATTTGGGTACAAGCAGGCCCAGTCTTATCACACTATGTTTATCCAGAGATGTGATCAGAGGGTTGTGGTTCTTATTGTCTATGTGGATGATATTGTGATCACTGGAAACGACACAGACGAGATTGTGAATCTCAAGACCCTCTAATCTGTTGAATTTGAGGTGAAAGACTTGGGAAGATTACGGTACTTCCTTGGTATTGAGGTCGCTAGATCTACTCAGGGAATCTTCGTATCCCAACATAAGTATATCTTAGAGACTGGGATGCTTGGATGTGTTCCTGTGAACACTCCTATGGAAGCAAATCATGGGATTGGGGAGGATGGTGATTGTTATCAAACGGATATATTGCGCTATTAGAGATTGGTTGGGAAACTCACATATTTGTCTCACACACATCCTGACGTCACTTATGCGGTTGGAATTCTGAGTAGATATATGCACGCTCCCAGGATCAGACATCAAGAGGCAGCATATCGTGTGTTACGATATTTGAAGAAAGCACCTGGTTGTGGCCTCTTGTTCTCCAAAAACCACCACTTGAAGATCGAAGTTTTCACTGATGCTGATTGGGCTGGATGCCATGATGACTGAAAATCCACAACCGGAAATTGTTCCTTTGTCTGTGGAAACTTGGTGACATGGCGTAGTAAGAAGTAGAATGTGGTGGACAGATATAGTGCTGATGCAGAATATTGTGCTATGTCATAAGGCCTGTGTGAGGGTCTATGGTTGCCTATTATATTACAAGATCTGAGTTTTTCCAGGACCGGTCTTTTTTCGTTGTTTTGTGATAATAAAGCAGCTATTAGTATAGCTCATAACCCAGTCCAGCATGGCAGGGCAAAGAAAGTTGAGGTTCATCCGTTCATCAACACTTTATCAAAGACCACCTGGATAAAAAGACTGTGGTCACACCTTTGGTCCACTCCAAAGATCAACTGACGGATGTGTTCACCAAAAGTTTGGGAAGTAATGTCTTTTCTGACGATATTCAAAAACTTGGGATGAGTGTCATCTTCCGTCTGACTTGAGAGGGAAAGTTGAGATTAGAGTTATTATTTACAAGTTCTGAGATTAGAGTGATTAGATTTAGGAAAGTTTTATAATAACAACTCCTTCCTTTATTTTTTTGTTCAGATAGATTGCACCTCTTTTTGAATAAACTATTTTTTTCTCTCAACATGGGTTTAAAGAGAAAATCATAAAGCCTAGCCACCTTATCTCCATAGTCTTGAACACCATTACTCAGGCCTGCAATTTCTTTCGCCCATCGTAGGTACAATCAAAACATACTTAAATTTGAGTGTGGTCACACATTTTGTCCACTCCAAAGATCAACTGGCGGATGTGTTCACTAAAAGTTTGGGAAATGATGTGTTTTCTGACGATATTCAAAAACTTGGGATAACTGTCATCTTTCGTCTGACTAGAGGGGGAGAGTTGAGATTAGAGTTATTATTTACAAGTCGTTATTATTGTGTTTTTCCCTTTTGGGGGCAGTTTGGTCTTTCTTGTTTTTCAGGTCATGTATATATGTGTATGGTCATGTATGGGAATACAATTAATTGATTTTGTCGTTCAAGTAAGGGTGCGTTTGGTTGGGCTGTTGCTGATGAAAAGCTGCTGATCAGAAATAGAGTTTTGAAAAAGAGTTGTTTCTGAGAAATGGAGTTTTGTTAGAAAACTGCTTGGGTGAAATGGAGTTTTCAGTGCTTATTGAAATGGAGTTTTATAAATTTTGTTTGGGTCAAATGGAGTTTTTGAAAAAAAAAATTTCGATACACATCAAATACACAATCTTGATAATAGTTACTATAATAGATAAAAATACCATTAATTCTTCTCACCAACTAAGATCTAGAAGTGTACAATTGTTGCGCTATATTTTCACGCAACGTGATCATCTCATCTACCCCGCATGCTGTATCAGGACAAACTACTTGATGCCCTTTTGTGCTCCCCCCCCTCATCACCACCTCCCTGCTCGACGTCATTGAAATCAATATCCCTCCGCGACGGGTGCCGTCGAATAAAATTATGCAGTGCCATAGTCGCCATCACAATATCGGTTTGTTTGGCGAAGCTGTAGCTCGGCATATCACGCAATATGGCCCACTTTTTCTTCCAAATGCTGAACGATCTTTCGATGACACTTCTAAGGGATGAGTGCGCGTGATTGAATATCTCTCAGCGTCCTTCCGGTGCACGACACACACACACACACACTCATACATATAAACACACACACACATAAACACACTCATACATATATATATAAACATAAACATATAAACACACACACACTCATACACACATAAACAACACTCATACACACATAAACATAAACACACACACACTCACACACACATATAACATACAACACACACATACACATACAACACACACACACATATACACATATATAACACACACATATAACATACAACACACACACATATAAAATACACACACACAAACACATATAATACACACACATATAACACACACACACATATATAACACAAACACAAAAATTAATTACACACACAAACAAACAAACATTCACCAACATCATCACACCACACACACAAACACATTCATCTAAAAAAAAATTAACAAAAAAATAATGATTTCTACCTAAAATCCGGCGGAGGAAGCTGGAGCGGGCGAGCACTGGATAGGCGGCGGAGGAGGAAGAAACGAGAGGAGGAAGATTCCGGAGGAGGAGGAAACTGGAAAGGCTTGATTCCGGCGGCGTCGAGAGATACGGACGAGGCTGGCGCGTGAGGAGCGGCGGCGGAGTGAGGAGTAGCTCCTGTTGACGACGAGCGGCGGCGGCGAGAAATACCGGCGGAGGAATCGTCGACTGGAGCGGGCGGAAGGCGATCGGGGGAGAGCAAACCATAGACGGGCGGATCGCGCGGATGGACTGGCGAGTTGAACTGCGGCTGGCTATAACAAAGAAACGGAGGTTATTAAAAACCTCCGTTTCGGTCGATCAGCCGCGCCAAACGATGCTTTTGCCTAAACCTCCATTCCGTTCCAGCCGCACCAGAGCAAATAAGCCGCGCCAAACGCAGCCTAAAACAACGAACTTATTCAATTTAAATCAAATGATGCTAATGTGCATGCAAGAAATAGTATCAATATGAAAGTAAGGTGTCAGCATGTAATAATTTAAAATATCCGAAAATAAAGCATAAATTAAAGAGATAAAATCACACCGTTATCTTTTCTTTTCCCTTGCCATTCTTAGGATCATCATCACGACTATTCTTCGACGTCGTCCTCTGTAGTATCTGTAATTAGGTCTCTATTAATATGGGTTGCGTCTTAAATAGCTACGACGTTGGCTTCTTTAGGCGACTATGACTTTTAAGGGGTTGTCTAAGGAGAAAGAAAACTTACGGCGAGTTTAAATAAAAACGAACACCAACTGGTAAAAACCCTAAATCCAAACCCGATAAAGCCAAATACAATTCAGTCCAGAAACCAAACCATGAAAAATCCCAAGTTAATTAACATTCACAAAAATCCTCTTAGTTATAAATACAGCCGATCAGTAATAAACTCAAGGTAACAGGTAATGAATTCCATTTAAACCTTCGCCACCAAACCACTGCCAAATGCCTAAGCCATCCAGCCTAATCCAAAGCCTGAGCATAATTTAACTGATTTAACTGATTAATTAAAAGCCCCATTTATACAAGCCACAGAATATAGCCACTTAAACCTTCAAACAAAAAGAACCCAGAATAGCAGTCGGCCACAACATTTCCCCCAAACCCCCAAACAGTGAAATACAGTCAGCCTTATATAGCATTTCAACAAAATATTTCGTATCCAGCAACTACGACGCAGAAACAACGACAAGAAGGAGAGGAAGAGAGGAGAAGGAAATAATAGAAAATGCTTACAATGAAGAAGAAGAGAGAGAGAGAGAAGATAAGCTCAATCCATTCCAAAGCCGCACAGGATTGGCACTGCAACACTCAATCGACGCCGGAAATCAGTGTCATTGTCGGGGAAGTGAAGACTCGGCGCAGACGCTCGAGGGAAGAATCGAAGCAGAGAGGTCCCAGAGAGAGAGAGAGAGAGAGAGATTTGTGTCGGTAGAGGGCCAGGCGAGAAAGAGAGTGAAATCGTACAGCGTGCAACTTAAGGAAGAAGAAAGGAGAAAGCACCAAAAGCTTCTCAATTTAGAGAGAGAGAGAGAGTTCAAAATCAGCTCATTCATAACCAGAATGATCCAGCCACATCCCCACAATTAATCAAACATTTAATACAATTTAGTCATTAAGCCTCCTTTATTCCAGTCTTAATCATATTCAACCAACATCTTATACCCAGCCACTTATTAATTAATACAGAAATGCACAGCAACACTATAAATGCCATAAGCATATAACATAGTAAAAGAAATTTGTCGAAAAATTTTGTCGGTAAAATAACCGTCATAAAAAAATTCCATAAACATTTCGAAAATCACAGCACTGAATATATTTTTCTCATCATAGGGAAATTTACATTGATTTTATTAAAAAAAATTTAGTGTGTTACATTATTATTGGAATTCTCAGTTAGTTCATGCATGCACCTAAAGTCAGACATGAGGAATCGGCTAGCTGGGTCCCTAGATACTTGAAAATCTATCCAGGGAAAGGAATCATGTTCTACTCGAAGTGGCTAATTACCACACCAGGCTATGTTTGGAAGTCTACACCAATACTTATTGGGCAGGATCCACCTTAGATCAAAGATCTACCACCGGATATTAGTCCTTTGTGGGTGGCAATCCTGTTACATGAAGAAGTAAAAAAACAGAATGTTGTGCCTGTTAAAGTGCTGAAGTAGAATTTAGACCAATGGTTGTTCCATCTTAGATCAAAAATAAAGCTTGAATTCAAGAGAACAAATAAGAAACAAATTTCAGCCACTTCACTGTGCTCTATAATGATTCTGCACTGTATTATGCAGTCTTTTTTAACTTCAAGAGTATGACTTGAGGGAAAAACTCCAATAATAGTAGAATAAAGGTTCATCTATACTAGAAAGATTAATTGAATTTACAAACTGCACATTTAATAGTTCAGAAAAAAATAACTAAAATTTCATTTTTAAGGCAGGTTCATTAGGTCAGAACCTGGAATTACTTATAAACTTTGAAAATACAAATTATACAACCTTACAAAATCAACAAACCTTTGATCATATCTCCCATCAGACTATGTACAGGACGATTGTCTCCAAAGATACCAGGAGTATTTAATATTTCTTTGCAAAGAGCCGACTTGGCACAGCCAGGTATGCCTGAAAATAAGAGAACGATGTTAAACAATGTACAAGACAAACATAACAAAGATAAAATCTTCAATGTGGTATGAAAACCATAAAATGAAAGAACCAAAATTATACTATAATACATTAGGTAGGAACAGGTCAAGACTTACAGAGATCTGCAATAATGAAAAAAACCAACCAACAACGATTTTAGATGTGGTGAAAACCGTGTCTACTATGGGCTCCAATTGGTATTGCATTAGTTACATGTCAAGAATGTTTTTTTCATCATGATATTTTGGAAGAGGTATATTGAAGCGATGACTTGGATTTACTTTGCAGGGTAATAAAGAAATGTGAGCAAACTGTAGAAATCATACATGAGTCAAAGTGATCGCCAAGAGCGTAGTTTGGGAGGTTTGGAATTTTTTGGTGATCGATATAGATGCCATAGTTATTACAGGAGATGATTGGGGTATCAGGGATCTTTTAAGAGAAACTTAGACATGATCTTAGCAACATGAAATACTTCTATGGAATTTTTAAGTTGTACGGTCCAAGAACAGAATTTACTATTCTCAAAGAAAGTATGTGCTATTGGAGGATTTAAGAGATAGATGAGACTTGGGGGATGTTGGACGATCTCATGGTTACTAGATGGGATATTTCACATTTGATCAAAGTATGACTAACATGCAATAATTAGGAGAATGAGACACTTGAAGAGTACTTCAGCTAGGAGAATCTTGTATTCAGATCTGGAAATGGACATGTAGAAAGTTTTTAGACGCAGACTTGGTATTGCAAGTGTCACAGATGCTTTCATCGGGCGCAAATATGGAGGTAGAGGACTGGATGACGGGGCATGACCATGCAGAAACTGATCTTTATTTGCATTTATCTATAATTGTCACATTTTGTCAATTTGTCATTTATTTATGGCACGGGTTGGCCTAGACCGCACACACTTTGATTTATGTTGGACTTTGTATTTATACTCAGGTTCACATTAGGACTCGGCATGTTTGAGTAATAATTCATTTGGGTACCAAAAGGTCAAAGGCTCCCCCTCACCTACCGACACATGCACACTCTCTCCCACGTCCGTATGTCGCACGACCCAGACGGAGGATTCGCTTCAATGCCCTTTTGGCAGCACGCCCAGCCCGAGCACCCCCCTGTAGCTGGGCTACAACTGATGTTAGCATAACAGAAGACGTACAAGCATGGGGCCTAGGCGCACGCATCCGCTCCCCTTCCAGAACTGAGTCATACATCTCAAGACACGTATACACGCCCTCTTGGGCAATTATGTGCCCCTTCGACTTCATTCTACGATAGCTCGAGTTCGAACAACACGAAAAGGCTCCAAACCTAACCCCATCATTCTACGATCCAGATGACACCATTTGAAGCACTATATGGACGTCGATGCAAAACTCCTCTATGATGGGCAGAAGATGGGGAAAAATTTGTTTAAGAGAAAGAAGATGGATTAGTTAGAAGAGAAAGTTTGAATTATCCAGTAGAGAATGAGGATTTCACAAGATCGTCAACAAAAATAATATAATGTCAAGCATCGTCAAGTAGAATTTAATGTTGGGGATCAGGTATGTCTGAAGATCAAGCCATTTAAGGGAGTGTCTCGATTGCGCCGTATTGGAAAATTAAGTCCAAGATATGTGGTCCTTTTTCCATCATTGACACGTAAAATTTAACAAGATGTATTTTTTCTCAAATTCTACGAACTATAGGCAAGATTACATATCGTTTATAGTATATGATATTTTAAAAAGAAATATCAAGTGTCGTATTCCACGGGGTTGTTGAGTACTTCTACTCACGCAAATTACAATTATTTTATCGTTAAATAAATTTGGTTTTGAAAATAAAATAAATAAATAAAGTATTTGATCGAGAATCAAACTTAAGAAAAACCATTAGTAAATCTAAATTCATAAGCGTTTGATGCAAATAAACAGGACCGTGGAGGTTCCCAAATCATGATAGCACCTCTCTCGAGAAATACTACCAACTAACCTTAGGTTGATCGATTAAGATCTCTCGACCAGTCGAAACCCCTAAGCTTATTTTATGAGGTGAACCCCACTATTGGATTTGACTCCAATCCGAAAGATTTATATCATCCTCTCTCGAGGGGTGCATGCAACTCTTTTTTACCGATGAGCGATCTACTTATATTCACTGATCTCTCGATCAACTAGAATACGGATCAAGAATCGATTATCATACCCTAGAAAAATGAAATCAATATTTTGGAAATCAAAGGTAAATCAAGCTATTCAATTCAAAGCTAATGAAAACAAGAATTACATAATTATAATTTTAAAGAAATCAACCGACCAAATGCTAGAAAGAACTAGCTAAACATGATTCGGAAAAAGAAGATAATTAGAAAAGGAATTTCAAGTGCAGAAAATTAAATATTATTCTAGGAAACGAAAGTGAAAGACATAAAGTAGATTGCAATTCTAATCTAAGAAAAGAAATGAAATTGAAAGAGAAGCAATTTTATAACTAACAATTGAAAAATACATGTGCATGAAAAGGAAATTCTAGGCTAGGAAAGGAAATTGCAAGACAATAAGTAAATTGCAAGATAATAAGTAAATTGCATAAAGGAAAAGTACAACAAAAATGCAGAAACTATGCTAGAAACGATCCAATCGTTGCATGGACCGGAAGGAGATCATCTTGGTAGCAGCTTGCTTTTATAGGCACAAAAATTCAAGAACACGCCCTGACTTGGGGCGTGTAACTAGAGAAAAACCGTCAATTAAATGCCCGGGAACGTTCTGTGAAAACTGCTAATTTTCATCAAAATTTGATGAGGCACGCCCTAGGTCACGCCCGTGTCCTAGGGCATGTCTAGTGCGAGAAGAAACGGGCGTGAAACTAGTTGTTTTCTACGGTTTCTGGACGGGTCACGCCCTCAGGTCATGCCCGTGTCCTAAGGCGTGTAATTTTAACTTTCAAACTTTTCCCAGATTGTAGATGACGTCGATGTCATTCCGAAATGGGCGGCACGTTCCGTAACTCTTCCTGGATTCAATGTTCTGGCCGTTTGAAATACAGAAATCAACACTGCCTTTTTGATGTTTCTGGAGTGTACATGCCCTTGGGTCACGTCCATGACTTTATTACAAGCTCCTCGGTCACGACCTAGGGCGTGTAATTTTAAAATTCTGAAATTTACTATTCGCAGACCAAAATTCTATATTTATACTATTCGCAGACCAAAATGCAAACAAAATTCCATGACCCCTCCAAAACCCCGAAAACACAAAACAAAGTAAATTAGACTTAGAATTATATAAAAATGATAATAAATTACTAAAGAGAAAACCTAACCTATGATAAATAAATATATGAAATATGTATTATCAATCATTGAGCGTGTTGGCGTATCGTTTAGTATTAGCAAATGAATTGGAGAATTTGCATGATGTGTTCCATGTATCTACCCTTCGGTGGTATGTTCCTGATCCAGACAAGATGATATTTGTCAGTGATGTGCAGAAAAAGTCGAATTTGCCAAACCATATCAGATTATTGATCGTCAGAGTAAGAGATTGTGGAATTGTGACGTGAACTTTGTCAAAGTATGGTGGAAGGGTCACCCTGCCAATGATTACTTGGGAGCGAGAGGATGTAATGTTGAATTTGTTCCCTGCTTTCTTTCTGAATCAAGATGATTGAATTTTTGAAGACGAAAACTTTATGAGGGGAGAAATTGTAAGACCCGAACTTTTGTGCCGAATTAATTTCTCTAGTTTAATAGCTAAATAAAATAAAACAACTTAATTAAAATACAAAATAATTCCCCTACGATTAAAAACAGATAATGATCAGTGTCGATTCAACGTCGCACATTTATTTTTGAGTTCGAGTTTTCCGATATTTTAGCGACGATCGTTTCGATGTTTGGCTTGGTATAAATTGAATGTTATATTGATATATTTATATGCATATGTGTCGAGTTGTTTTATGGGTTCAGTTATCCGGGACAATTTTGGTGGGTTTAAGTTGGTTTTGGATTAAGGTAGTAAATAATTCATTATTGAATCTGGGATTAAAAGAGGCACTTTGATCTTGTTATTGGCTCGAGAGGCTTCTTCTCATTTACACTTATCTGGGACTTCATGTAATGGCCCGTAGACCGTCACAGGATAACATTATTCATTTCAATTCAAACATTTTAGCACTGTATAAGAAGCATAGTATGACATAAATAAAACTCTTATTCCAAGTAATTTACAAATCTTACATGTTCAAAACAAGCACATATATACATGTCCAGTACATATTTATTTTATAAGCAATATTAATAGTTTCTTTGGCAAGCGGGGCACATCAAGTTTCGACACCAACCCTCGTGATCTTTGGCCAGTTCAAAATTCCCTACTATTCTTTTCAACCATAAACGATAAAGTTCCTCCATATTTTGTCTTATGCTTAGATCCTTAAAAAGTTGGAATGGAAAAGGGTTAACCATTAAAAGAAAGACTAAGTGAGAAACTTACCTCTTTAACTGTTATACAAGCAAAACAAAGGTTTAATAACAATATTTATATGAGATTTTCTTTCAAACAAGTAATAAGTAGTGATGGGTAGACTACGTGGGTGCGCGACTAACATGTGAAGTGTTGGGCAAACAACTCGACAACACTAAACTACTGTATGTAAGATGCAAGATCCGACGGCGAAATCAAATTAGGCAAAAAATAATTAAATCGCACTTAGATAATTGAAGAAATGCAAAATCATTTAATTAGACGAACAAGCTTTGGTTTTCCGCCGCATGGAGGGTCAAAGCGAGAGTGTGCGGCCAATGGTTCCTGCAAATAACAAGATATCTAGAACAAAATTCTACGATGCTATTTATCCAAACAAAGATATCACATCACCATATTTTAATATTGAGAAACAAGATTCATACAACAAATAACAACTCACAAAGCATGGGGGCTGTCATAAGAGAGAAATCTGGAGATGTGCGGCACAATAGGGACAATCCAGAGAGGAACCGGTGGCTGAAACGACGGGAAAGCAGCTGGATCTGGAGGTTTGGGATGGGATCTAGGTTGTAGCGGCGAAAATGGAAGGTTGGCGGGTTCTCCAAGAGGCTCACGGGTGGCATCAGGTTTGGAGGGGTGAGATCGGGGATGTGGAGGGGAGGTAGCAGGCCGATGATCTGTTACAGAGGGTCAGAGAAGAGGGTTGTATGCAGGGAGAGGGAGGGAGTGGTCGGCGGCCTTGCTGGGAGGTGGCGGCCTTGCTGAGAGGTGGCGGCAGCAGCAACGTTGGTTAGGAGAGGGGCGGCGGCAGGAATGTGTGGATGGGTGGTTGTATGGTTCCGAGTGTTGGGCAGTGAATGGTGTACATGAGCAAAAAATGGGATTTGTGGAGATGAGAATGCTTAGGTGGATGTGTGGTCACACGAGACTGGATAAAATTAGGAATGACTGTATCATGGATAAGACAGGAGTGACACCAATTGTAGAGAAGATGCCAGAAGCTCGATTAAGATGGTTCGGACATGTACATAGGAGACGATTAGAGGCACCTGTTAGGCGTTGTGAGAGTTTAGTCACTAGACATGTTAAACGGGGGAGGGGTAGACCAAAAAAGACTTGGAATGAAACTATAAGGAAAGATATGATGTACCTAGGCATTAGTGAGGCTATGATTAAAGATAGGGCGCAATGGCGACAAAGGGTCCATATAGCCGACCCAACTACAGTGGGATAATCAGTGTCGAAATTTAATTAAAATGATTAAATAATTAAATCCCCAATGATGCGAAGTAAATCAGTGTCGAAATTTATTTTTCAAATTTGCTATCATATTAATTTTCAATTGGATTATTATATTTGTTGTTATGAGTTTGATTAATGTGAAATTTTCGAGAGTTTATTTATATGATGATACTACTTTGGTAATAATTGATATGGTGACTAAATTGTGGCTTAAAAATAAAAAGATGGGCTTGTTGGTTGGGTGGACCGACTAGTTATAAAAAGATTTGAGTTCTAACATTTGGTCTATGTGGTGCTAACCATGAGTTGGCATTTCATTATATATATGTGCCGGCAATGAGAAACTTAATATTGAAACATTTGGCTTTGTATGCTGGATGGTGAGTATGAACCGATATTTAAGATGGGAGCACTTGGATGCAGTGCTATCACTGTGCTAGCTAGCTTGGATTAAAAACCATTTGAACTGACATACACCTGGAATGGTCTAACACGGTACTCTTGATGTGTTGGCTAGATCATAATGAAATTTATAGTCGATCGGCACCAACTACGTCGCTCATCTTTACGATATAAACCCACCCCTACCTCCTCTTCCCCTCATTCTCTCGCTCTACTTCTCTCTCCCTCTCTGGATTACTATGCCACTGAGTTCTTCGCCACTGAGTTCTGCTAGGGCTGAACGATTCCCTTACTTCCAGACGACGACAGCAGCGCTGCTTTTATTAATTGAGTCGATGTACGAGTACGTTATGTTTTATTGTTTCGTGTTGTTCTCTTTATTTTTGGTCATGTGGGACCATAACAGAATAATATATATTCCTTTCGTTCAGTCAAAAGATCAACTAGCTAATTTATTCACCAAAGGGTCGGTTAGGCTTCCTTTCAACTTAATCTTCGCAAGTTGAGCATGTATAACTCTCACACTCAATTTGAGAAGGACTACAAAGAGAAATTGGTTCAAAGTACTCACAGTATAGCTCAAGATTCTACATTCGACAATCTATTTAAAAATGCACACCTTACACAACATTTCAAGGGAGTAAATAAAGGCACTGTTCTTTTCGTTGAAAGAATTCTTTGCATCTTTTGATTGTGTTCAAATTCGGATGTATACTAAAATCTCGATATTGATTTTAAATAATAAGAGTTTAGAATGACTTAAAATTATGTGGCGCAAGCGGAAATTCTCGAGTAATATTATGTGTTAATCGTTACAGGATTTGTAAAACGCGCGCAAGAGGCTAACATTTTGAACATTTATCCATGGGTAAGCAATTAAAGCCATGAAATCACGGAATATGCAAATTAACGACAAACAGGCTAGAAGATAAAAAAAAAACAAGCTCTAATTTTTAAAGATCAAGTAAATAAAAGCATATAATTATACCAGCAAAATACGAGCAAGGCAAGAGGTATATCATGCAGAATCACAAGCGCAACGTCAAATCCTTTCCCTGTCGAGGATGGTTGCACGATGAAAGTCAAGTTAATAATAAACTCCAAACAGTGAAGCCGCTTGTGGTGGTGGTGATTGGGTTCGGGCAAACATATCCGGATGAGAAATAGGGCTCAGTTAGAGGGCTAAAAAGAAACTGGGATCTAGATGCAGTGGGTTGACAGGATTTGGTGAGGATCAACTAAACACTAAATGAAATATATGTTGTCGGATGGGATTATGTGAAGGTTGACGGGAGTGGGGGTACTGGATCCGACTGGAATTCGTCGATATCGCTTGGGGTCGGAGAAAAAAACAGGCCGCATGTGGCATGAGGTGTCATGGAAGGCGGTTGCGTGTCGTGGAAGGCGGTTGCGTGTCGTGGTAGAGCTTCTTTCGGCGAAGGGAGGAGGGAAGAACAACATAGAGCTCATTGAAGCCCTTGGCAATAAACGGGGAAAGGATCGCCGGACCTCGGGAGGTTCTCCAGAGGTGGCGGCGGTGCTGGAGGGGTTTTTGTTGAGCGGCTGGAAGGATGAGAAAGATCGTCGGACTGGCTACCGAAAAACAGATAAAGAAATTCTCTGTCTTATCGATTTTTTTTGCCAAGCTCAGCGATCTTTCTAAGTCCTTCCAGACGCTCGACAACAGCCCTTCCAGCACCGGCGCCACCTCTGGAGAACCTTCTGAGGTCCGGCGAGCCTTTCCCAGCCTACCGCCAAGGGCTTCCACGAGCCCTCTGTTGTTCTTCCCTCCTCCCATCGCCGGAAGAAGCTCTGTCGGGACTCGCCACCGGCTTCAATGGCAACTCAGGACACCGGCGACCCGTTTTTTCTCCGACCCCACGCAATACCGACGAATTCCAGTCGAATCCAGTACCCCCACTCCGGTCAACCCCCACATAATCTCATCCAACAACCGATATTTCATTTAGTGTTTAGTCGATCCTCATCTAATCCCGTCAACCCCCTGCATCCAGATCCCAGTTTCTTTTCAGTCCTCTAACCGAGTCTTATTTCTCATTCAAATAAGTTTGCCCGAACCCAATCACCACTACAAGCCTCCCTTCACTGTTTGGAGTTTATTATTAACTGACTTTCAACCTCGACCCAAATTACTATTCAACATTTAAAACAAGTTAAATTCAATTAAAATGATTAAATAATTAAATCCCCAGTGATGCGAAGTAAATCAGTGTCGAAATTTATTTTTGAAATTTGCTATCATATTAATTTTCAATTGGATTATTATATTTGTTGTTATGAGTTTGATTAATGTGAAATTTTCGAGAGTTTATTTATATGATGATACTACTTTGGTAATAATTGATATGGTGACTAAATTGTGGCTTAAAAATAAAAAGATGGGCTGGTTGGTTGGGTGGACCGACTAGTTATAAAAAGACTTGAGTTCTAACATTTGGTCTATGTGGTGCTAACCATAAGTTGGCATTTCATTATATATATGTGCCGGCAATGAGAAACTTAATATTGAAACATTTGGCTTTGTATGCTGGCTGGTGAGTATGAACCGATATTTAAGATGGGAGCACTTGGATGTAGTGCTATCACTGTGCTAGCTAGCTTGGATTGAAAACCATTTGAACTGACTAACACCTGGAATGGTCTAACACGGTACTCTTGATGTGTTGGCTAGCTCATAATGAAATTTATAGTCGATCGACACCAACTACGTCGCTCATCTTTACGATATAAACCCACCCCTACCTCCTCTTCCCCTCATTCTCTCGCTCTACTTCTCTCTCCCTCTCTGGATTACTATGCCACTGAGTTCTTCGGCGCTGAGTTCTGCTAGGGCTGAACGATTCCCTTACCTCTAGACGACGACAGCAGCGCAGCGCTTTTCTCCCTCTCGATTTCAGTACAGAATCCTCGGAAAGGCTCGGTCGTGCTTCCGCAAAGTCCGATAGAGACTATTGTGCGGCTTTCTTCTTCCTCCTCCCATGGTAAGTTCTTCTCTCCTTCCATTTCTTCAAGATGAATTTCAGTAAATAACTGGAACAGAAATGTGGCATTCTGGATTAGGGCTTCTCTAACTTAGTCGGCTACTCTCTGGTTTTGCTTATATGGGTTTCAGTAGTGAGCTTGAATCTCGATCATGACTATGACTTAAAAGGGAATTAGGGCTTCTCCTCTTTTTCTCTCCCTTTTCTTCCTCCCATTTCTTCAAAAAACTCTGGAAAGGATATTTTTGACCGATTATGCTTAATATTGAATTGGATTCATATAGCAATTCAAGGGTTTATTTTAAGAAAATTTGTTGTTAGTCATAGTGGTCGGCTGCTCTTAATTCATGGAAAGTAAGCTGTTATGAAGTTTTGGGAGAATAGAATTAAGTCTTCTCCTTCTTTCTCTACCTCTACTTCCTTCATTTTTCCCAAATATCTAGACTGGATTTACTTTTCTATAATGAAATTAGGAATTTTAAAGGGTGGCTGACTGTTTGAAATATTACCTAAAGACATTATGGGACTTTATAATAATTATAAAGTATACTATACTAATACTGGATTTAATTTTATCTTTGAAAATATATTGGCTAGTTGGTAACTATTTGAAGAGAGGTGGATAATGAAATCAGTAGTTTTAAATTATAAATCTTTAAATAAATATAGTAAGACCTGGTGCTGGATAAGGTTAAATTAAAATTGATATTTTCTGAATTTTTCTTTAATATTGGTTGAGAGAAAGTTTAGTATAAGAATATGGGATGGTTTGGATTGGATTACACCTAAGCCAAAGATTATGTTAATTCAAGATTTTTGTTTTACACGTTTTATAGTATTTGTATTTCTTAAGCTCACCTAAATTTCCCCAACCCAGACAAACCCTTAATAAAAGTCAAATCGTCTTAGAGTCAACACCATATTTATCTAAGAGACGCAACCCAATTAAAAGATGTCTAAGATTACAGATATTTCCGAGGATGGAGGCCCATGATAGGCATGATGATGATCCCAAGAAAGATAAGGGTAAGAGGATAGCTACAGTGAGCTTTTATCTCTTTGATTATGCTTATATTTTGAAAGTATATTTAGTATTTATCTCCGAGATATTTTGACACAACCTATTTTATTGCTTTGTGCATTTTCATTGAAATTAAAGAAGTTTGAGATTTTGAAAATCTTTGATACCTGAACATCACTAAAAACTAAATATGGAATAGCAAATGAAAGCGATAGAAATTTTGAGGAGAAAGTTAATAAATAAATTAAATTTTCTATATTTATGTTAAGATTTGCATAAAAGAAAAGAACGAGAAAAGATAAAAGAATAAATATGAAGACATGAAATGCAACGATGCATAGGAAATGTTAAGGGTGATCTCACATATGGGGTTTTCCTACGAAAGAGGAACTTTCCAGACTACGGAGGCAAGTAAGCTTGTTGCGTGTAAAAACCGCCCTGGAATGGAAGGTTATGCTCTAACCAGGGGGCGTTGAAGGCCTTTTACGTGTGAAGATCGCTCTGGCTAGACATAGGAAATTGTTGATAACCTCAGGAGGGGTGGACCCAAGAATATGAAAGGAATCCCTTAACATTTCCTGACACTAAAAAATTAAAGAATAATGAGAATGTTATATACTGAATCAGAATGAATCTGAAGAATTTGAATAGGAAGTAATATAAGAATTTGAAATACAAATACCGTTGCACAAACACTGTACATTCTTTTACTATTACAACTGAATTTTCCATATACTGCACTTTAAATATTTATATGGTTGCTTACTCTCCTTGTGTGCCAGTATAGCAATTGAAGAGGTAAAATGCTCACTTAGTCATGTCGTTTATGACTAAACCTTTGATTATCTAAATTTTAGGAAGCGGAAGCTACCACAAGTATTCCTAAGAAAGCAAAGCAAACTGAGGAGGAAAAACAAAAAAGGGTTGAAGACTTAGCAAAGGTAGGGCTCAATATATTTATCGGCATAGAAGAAGCTCAAGAAAAACACAAGGAAACATGCGAGGATTGGCATTGTGATTTTTGTAATCGAATAGATTAGGCATTAGTATGTTTAAGTATGTATCTATGTACTATCTTGTAATAAAGCTTGTAAATGAAATAAAAAAAATGTATTATGTGTTTTACTTTGTATTCTTTGTGCATGCTTCTGCAATGTGTTGCGATAAATGAATTGAAAATAAGCCAAGATACAAAATTAATTGTGGGGACCTGAAAGGGGCCTCACACGTTGCGCTTGTGATTCTACATGGCATACCTCTTGCCTTGCTCATATTTTGTTGGTATAATAATATTATTTTATTTACTTGATCTTTAAAAATTAGAGCTTGCTTTTTTTATCTCACTGGCATGTTTGTCATTAATTTACATATTCCGTGATTTCATTGCTCTAATTGCTTACCTGTGGAATGTGGTATCCTATTTATTCGATGTTCAAAATGTTAACCTCTTGCGCGCATTTTACAAATCCTTGAACGATTAACGCATAATATTACTCGAGAATTTCCGCTTGTGCGACATAATTTTAAGTCATTCTCAACTCTTATTATTTAAAATCAATATTGAGATTTTAGTATGCATCAGTTTGGGATCAGAGGCAAGTTTATTCACTCCTATCATGAATCACGTTCTGATTTTTTTTAAAATTTTGCTTTTTAAAAAAATTGTGAGATTAAAAGTTAAACAAATTTAAAATTTAATCTTTAAGTAATATAAAATTTTATTTTAAATGCGCATCACGTAGAGAATAGTGTAGGTGCTTTTGACGAGCGTATTAAAAATTTGATGAAAATTTTTTAGTTTCTCTCCATTAATATAAAATAAGACATGGATGGGTTATGTACATCGGTAAATCGTCTCGAAGTGTTAAAACACAAGCATCGCATTTTACCTAGCTACCTCCCGACCTAGGATCATAGAGTGGAATCCGACCTTAGGTCTACTAATAGACCTCCTTCTGGTATCACCTTTGATCACCCTTTTACGGTCTTAAATTCTCATGATCTTACTACCCCTATGTGCACCTTAGCCCCACATTTGTCTACCATAGTACTCCCATTAATTGTAGAGCTCCCTAAAATTTTCACTCCTCATAGAGACACGCATTTTAAGGGATTTCTTTGGAACATTTTAAATTGAAGGTTTGGGATCATATTTAAATTTTGTCGTGTTACTCAGACTCTAACGAGTGATATTATTGGAATAATTAATCTTGGTTTAGTAGATGCTTGTCAGTGTCTAGCAGATGAGCGTTTGATGCGATGTGATTTACTGATTCCACGGGTCGTCCATGTTTTCTCCCTACCTTGCTTCTTCGCTCCTCTCTCTCTCTCTCTCTCTTCAACTTTATGCTCCGCATCTCTTTGATGCTCAGATTTTTATTAGTCATTTAAATATTTGGCATAGAATTACCTAACAATTTTCGAGCAACTTCGAAAAACTATAATTTCATAGTTGATTTTATCACCGGGGATTATACTTTTTCGAAGAAGATTGGTTTCCTGTATATTTCAGAAGAGATGTTTTGCATACAGATCATGAGTTGCAACGAAGGACCTTTCTTTTGCTATATTATCTACCACAGCCCAAAGTTCCCCACATCTAGTTGTCTTGTCAGACTTACTTTGGAGGAGTTGGTTCTGTTCTTGGTTATTCAACATTTTGACAGTAACGGAGTTGTGCTAGATCGGCGTTTGGACATTTTCCTAGTATATCACATCACAGTCTCGTCGGGGTCAAGCTTTTTCAACCCTGGGAGAATTGATGCAACCAAAGTCGCATCTTTACATTATTTTCAGTATTTTTATTTGCATTTGTATCGTGCATCTTTTCGCGTCTGTTTTCTTTATTTTCGTGCATATTTCTTTTATTTTCGCGCATCTTATTAGCGTGCTTATGTCATGTATCGCGCTAGTGCACCCTAGTATGCCTTATTGGCGGACCGACCAGTAAAACCTTAAATGAAAAGGTTGGTCAAATTAGGTTAACTGGTAATCAGGGCAAGCTTAAGAAAACATGATCAAATATATAAATTACGTATTTTATAATATTATTAAATATTTTTTAAAATTAAATATTTCAATTTATAAATTATTTAATTTAATTTCATGATTATTTAATAGTGAGCAAATTTGTAGAGTTTTTAATCAAGGCGTCATTCGTGAGTTTAATATCCAAGAGCCAAACTTAATACCCATTTATTTTCATTAAAATCCTCTTTATTAAAATCTATAGCATATTCTTACTCCAGCCCTCCTCTTTAAGAACCTCCGGCCCACCCCTCTTTGAAACCCCTTTTTAATTAATACTCTATCAAGCCAAAATTAAACCAAGCTTCCCCATTACAAAAGTGGTCATCCCCTACCTAGACCGACAGCTTGGGGAAAATCAAAAAACAAAGTTTTACTCTCTGTTGTTCGATTACCCAGCCCGACATCCTCCCTCTCTCGCGACAGCGCCTCTTACGCCCCCTGTCACCCTCTCCCCAACTCGCATCTACCGGCCAATGCCCATACGGCTCCGGCGAACCTTCCCCCACTTTCCTTTGGCGAGGACGACGCCTCCAGCGTTCGGGACCCTTTTCCAGAGGGCAGATTCATCTCTTGATCGCTGTCTCTCATCTGCCTAACCCTCCACCTCCTATGAACAGCTTCCAGTGCATCTCTCCTCCATTTTCGATCAGCCCCCAGCAATTCCAGAACATCCTTTACCAACTCTTACCCTCCTCGCCTCTTCCCAGTCAACTGCAAACCTATTATGACCATCCCAAGTCACCTACCACCTTCAAGCCTCCAGCTACATCCCTTATCTCCACTTCCTGAGCCTTCCTAACACTCATACCCAACAGTCTCAGTCAGCTTCACCTAATGTCTCTACACCAAGAGATTCTCGACTGCATCTATGAACATATAGGTAACTCACTCCTCCCATTGCTCTTATTTGTTAGTTTTATTTTATGCTTAAATATATTTTAATCTCTAAAAATTCAGAGCTTGCCTTAGTTATCAATTTCACATTTGTCGTTAATTTGAAACTTTGCTTGTTTCTCTCATGTTCATGTCTCTAAATGTTTGCCTATGGGAGTTAAATCATTTTTAAGTCAATGTTTGAATACAGGCCACTTAAAAGCGTTTACAAACTCTAGGTTAAAAATCACTTATTATTACTCATAAGTCCTATTTGGCGTCGCATATTTTGAAAAGATCTCATGTTTATTTATTTAAAATCAATTTGAGAACCCTTACAATAAATTAATTTCAAAACCCTAATTTCAGTATACATCAAAATTCCTAGCCCGCATAGTAAATGGATGTCAATGTCGAATATGGCACTTGTGATAGTATCTTGCTGCAATATCTCATTTGTCCAATTATCAATCTTTAAATGTCTCACATATCTTCCATTACAGTCAGCACCTTCAGCTAGCCAAATTCTTTGTTTTATAGGTTTTATAGGTTTTATAGATAAAAAACATTTTGTAAATTGGTTAATGCGTAAAGGGTGTCAATTTCCACAAATAATCTCATCTTGGAGAAGATATCATGAACCAGTAGTCAGATCCTGGGAAGATGTGTATATATCACTGGTTACAAATTCAAAGTTGAACATGAATACGTCAAGTGAGATACTCAAGTTCGATGCATTTTAATTTTAAGGTGAGAAACTGTTCCAGCATAAATTATTCCAGTTAACACAAGCCTTTGTTTTAATCTCACTCTTGATTATTTTTTGCTTTTTGATTGCAATTTTGTAGATGCATGGAATACTGGAACTAGCTTTGATATAAATCGTTATATAGACAAGATTTATAAATATTGCAAGGATTTTTATAATTTTAATCTATTTTTAATTATAGTAAAACTAACTGTTTTTATAATTGAAAGGTTTATATTAGCAAGGATGAACTCAAGAAGCTTATAATAGTTGCATGTTACAATTTTTTGATTTTATTTTAGTTCCATTGCTCGAATGAAAAAGTTCTTTATTGATAAAACATTATTTGTTATGAGATAGTTTTGGATAAATGTGGAATTCGATCAGCTACAAATTTCTTCTGTTTTCTATTTTTTTATTTTGTACTGGTCTGCGGATAAATTTTTTAATAAACTTGTACTTGTGGGTGGCAAAATCTGCAAATAGATGTTTAGGTCTGTAAATAACAATTCCTAACAAAATCATTGTTGATAGAAAAATAAGAAATTTGTAAACATCTCCCACAGCTGCATAAAGAACGAAGTAACAAGAAAAATATTTACCTGGGAAGAACACAATAAGACCCTCATCTTTTGTAACCATGTCTAAACGTGTAGAAGTCGGACTAGGAGGTACTGAATCTTCACCAGCATGAAGATCACCCTCTTCATCTCTACTTCCTTCGATAATGGCCAGGAAATTCTCAGCCCTAACAAGATTTCCAGCAGCTCCTACCAAAGCCTGGTTTTGTGGACTCCGCTTGGCATACTGTTCTAGGAAAGGTTCAGCTTCAGAAAGATAGGTTGATGATGATAACTGTTTGTTTCCATACTTTCGTCGAATATAAATAGCCCTACAAATATAGGCTATCTAATTCTATCAACCGCTATGAAATAGCTTAACGTTAGAAAGAAGAAAAGTAAGACTAGCTTATCACCATTCATCCAGCATTTTACTTAGCTCTCTTTGCTTGCCGGCTGATGTTCCCCAGATTTTCATTTGTCTTTAGAAAATAAAAGAGATCAGTAAAAAAATGTCAGAATCATAATGAGGATAATCATAATTGAGTAAGGGAACAAATTGATTACAAGAAAAAAAAATGAGTTCTAGCTTATGCTATCAATTGCAGTAGTACCCTCAAATTCATTTGATGTTATTACGGAGATCCTAGCTCATTAAATCACGACAGCACTAGAGATGCAGAGAATCTCCTTGCCTTCAGACGAGAGAACGATCATCTTCGTTCAAGGAGAAACGTTTTCAAGGCAGAGGAGAAACGTTTTCAATGCAGAGAATCTCTTTGCCTTCAGACGAGAGAACGATCATCTTCGTTCAAGGAGAAACGTTTTCAAGGCAGAGGAAATTAATAGGGATCACATTAGATAAGGGTTTACATGACCATCCGAGTCATTCATTTTGTGCAAATTGACGATTTATGATTTTTTATTTTTTTATTTTTCTGATTTTTCGTTTAGTGTGTTTTGGAGGCTATCATGAATCATAACCGTCTGTGGCAGATCCTAAGTCCATAAATAGGGATAGGGGGCTAATTTTGAAGAGAAACGAAAGTTTGAGTGAAAAATCTTCTTTTGGTCACCGTGCTGAAGCAAAAGTCCAAGTGCAAAGCTTGGAATTCCCTCCTCTTCCCTCCTTCACCGGCCACACCAATACCCCTCCATCCCCATTTTCGGACACCTCCCAATCCGCCAGCCGCCTGTTAGAAATTTTATTTACAAACATTCATTTCATAAATGTTTATTGGAGTCTTGTATGGTGTTTGGTGCTTGACTCCTCATTATAGATGAAAAGCTCCAAAACCAAATTGGAGGGAATCCAAATAATTTGGAGGGAAACCTTTCATGAATGAAAGGATGAACATTTAGTCTCACCTTGCTTATTAGCTCTCTAGCCAAAGAGTTTATATATGTTTTCACACCTTCTTATTTGTTCAAAAGAACATAAGGAGAAACTATGAACCACACGCGCGCGCGCGCACGCACCGCACCGGATCCGGATTTCGGATTTGGGATTTGGGATTTGGGGAATAATTGAATTGAATTGTATTTTTTGTTTCAGAGTTTTACTCGGAGTTGCGTCGATTAGAATTCGAAGCTGCGTCGAATAGATTTCGACGTAGCGTCGTCAAGCCGCTGAAATTGGCGTGGCGTCGAATGGAATTCGACGCATGCGTCGATAGAACTCGACGCTTGCGTCGATAAGCCTTGCGTCGTTAGGTCCTGCGTCGATAGAGCTCGACGTAGCGTCGATATGATGTCGACGCACGTCGATTTGCTTTCACGCGTTCCGCCGTTTTACGAGTTTTCTTAACCGCTCTTTTTACGCGTGTTTTACGTCATTACTTACGTTGGAAATATTCAACGTTTATCTTCCCGATTATGATCCTTCCAACTATAACCATCACTACTTATTATGGTTTTAATATTGCCGTTTTCCGAGATTCCTTTTCCGGTGATTTACTGTCTTTATATATTGTCGTTCTTCTCAGAAAGAACGATTGCTCTTACATACGCTCTTCTGCTCTCTCTCTCTCTCTGTTTTGTCACGATCTTCTACGTGTCTCCTTTTCTTTACATTTGCTTCATCAAGTGGGAGTTCGGGTGCTCTGTGCTTCTTCGGTGTCCGCGCACATCGGAGTTTCGGGATCTAGCCGGGTGTTGTACCTTGGAGGAGTGAGCATCGGTTGAAAGCCCTGCCGGAGGGTGGTGCAACTTCTTTAGAGCAGTGATCACACGTCTTACCCAGGCTCGATGCTAAACTATAAATTTCTCTTATTTATTTCTCACCTCCTTCATGCAAAATTATTGATATTGTTGTTTCATATATTTTATATATACATCTGCTGTTTCTGTAAAAGTTTTAAAAACGAAAATATATCATTTTGTATATTAATATAGGACTATAGAAGAAAATATTCCAACAATCTAAAGAAGTTTGTAATTCCACATCAAAAGAATAAATAAAATCAAATAATCAAAATGATTATCTCTGTTTTATTGTTTACATATACTGTTATTTACTGTATGTATTTTAAATTTCAGAAATCACTAATGACATCTAGATCTGAGGATTCCGCCGGGATCAAACCAGAGAAATTTAATGGAAATGGTTTTCGTCGTTGGCAAGCTCAGATAGAATACTGGCTTAATACGTTAGGCCTTTTGTCTGCCATCTTCGATACCCCCGCTGTAGAAACTGAAAACCCCAGCGCTGCAACTGCAGTCGCTTCAACTCTATCATCGTCCTCATCTTCAACTGCAAACACCACTAGAACCTACGTAAGACGTCTTCCTTATAGAGATCCGGTAGATGTTGAATATCATTGTCGTAACCGAATTCTTAGTGCTTTGTCCGACAGCCTCTACGATGTTTTCCTTCAATATCGTACAACCAAGGATTTGTGGTATGCTCTTGAAGCACGTTATAACCTAGACAATGCGGGTATAGAACGTTACAACGTTTCTAACCTCCACAAATTCAAGTTTGATGCCTCCAAGCCCTTAAATCCTCAACTTCATCAACTTGATGAGATGTTGTCCAAGATTCGAGCCGATGGCTCAATCCTTTCCGAAAATTATCTTGTGGCATGTCTTATTGATTCTCTTCCCGATTCATGGTCCGGCTTTAGCACTAGACTAAGACATAACCAATCAAACCTTACTTACGTTCAAATCTAAAATGCAATCCGCATAGAAGAGAAACATAAGAGTAAAAATTCTAAAAACCCCAAAGACCTTGCTCCTAAAGTAAATCTCACTGAATCGCAAGGCAATCATTCTTCCCACCATCACTTCAAAGGCAAAGGCAAGATCCATAAGAAACCTTTCCGTCCAGGTTCCCGCCATCAAAAACTCAATCACCCCAAACCTAGTTCCTCTAACCAAAACCTAGGTAAAGGGAAATGGTGCTTCATCTGCGGCCGCACAAACCATCTGTCTATCAACTGCTTCTACAAGAAGACAGAACCCGTGGTTGGTAAGTCTCGTGGAGACAAGCCTCAGGCCAACATGATCCAAGCACCGGATCAACCTACCTTCAGGTTAGATTATTCTCCAAGTCTTCATCTCACTTGTACATCAGATTAGTGGCTTGATTCCGGAGCAAATGTTCATACTTGTTTTGATCGTTCTTGCTTTGCCACCTTTCAGGACATCAGTGGAGGAAGCGTGATCTTAGGAGATGCTTCTTCGGCACAAATTCTTGGACGCGGGCGAGTGGATCTTAGGTTGACATCCGGGAAGACACTAGCCTTGCATGATGTGCTTTATGTGCCGAGAGTTAGGAAAAATCTTGTTAGCGGATCTTTGCTAGTGAAGAAAGGCTACAAGATTGTTTTAGAATCTAATAAAGTTGTAATAACATTGAATGACAATTTTATTAGCAAAGGTTTTGTATGTGATGGATTATTTAAGTTGAATATTGCTGATTTAGAAGTAAATCAAATTTCTTCTTCTTCCTTAGTTTCAAATTTTTCTCCTGATTTTTGGCATGCTAGATTAGGACATGTGAATTCTGATTGCATGAAAAGAATGATGTCCTTAAATTTGATTCCCAAAATCAATATTGCACCAAGTACTAAATGTGAAATTTGTGTGCAAGCTAAATTTTCTAGAAAGCCTTTTAAATCAGTTGATAGAACTTCAAAACCTTTAGAACTAATTCATTCGGATGTATGCGATTCAAACCGCTAACCTACTAGAGGTGGAAATAAATATTTTGTAACATTCATAGATGACTTTACAAAGTATTGTTACATATATTTATTAAAAACCAAAAATGAAGTATTCTCATACTTTAAGATTTTCAAAGCCGAAGTAGAAAATCAATTAGGAACCTCTATCAAAATTCTTAGATCCGATCGAGGTGGAGAACATGGGATTATTCATCAAGTGACTGCTCCATATTCTCCTCAATCGAATGGTGTAGCTGAACGTAAAAATCGGACCTTGATGAACATGGTCAATGCCATGTTAGCCGAGTCCGGTGCTCCGGAAAATCTCTGGGGAGAAGCGTTGCTCACTTCCTCCTTCATCCTTAATAGGATTCCATCTAAACAAAGTGATAAGACACCTTTTGAATTATTCAAATTAAGAAAACCTAACCTCCAAATTCTTCGAGTGTGGGGGTATTTAGCTAAGGTAGCAATTCCTGAACCTAAGAGAAAGAAAATAGGACCAAAAACATTAGACTCTATTTTCATAGGATATGCATCTGATAGTATTGCTAATAGATTTCTCATCACTAATTCTCTAATTAGTGAAATATCTAACAACACCATTATAGAAGCTAGAGATGCAGCTTATTTTGAAGATAAATTTCCATATAAACTAAATAACTCATCTCAACCTTCAACTAGCTCAAACCAACCTTCTACTTCTTCTATAGAACCATTAGAAAATGATGAACCTAGAAGAAGCAAAAGAGTTAGAACCGAAAGATCCTATGGGGAGGACTACTTCATTTATCTAGTTGAAGGAGATCCTAATACATATGAGGAAGCAATGACCTCATCTGATTATCCCTTTTGGAAAGAAGCAATTAATCTAGAAATTAATTCTATCTTAGAAAATAAAACTTGGATCATAACCGATTTACCTCCCGGTGCCAAAGTCATAAGATGTAAATGAATTTTTAGAAAGAAATTAAATCCGGATGGATCCATAGATAAATATAAGGCTCGTCTTGTAGCTAAAGGCTATGCCCAAAACAAGGAATATATTATCTAGACACATATGCTCCCGTAGCTAGAATAACCTCTCTTTGTATTCTAGTCGTCTTGGCTTCGATCCATAGGATGATCATTCATCAAATGGATGTAAAGACCGCTTTCTTGCATGGAGACTTAGATGAAGAAGTCTACATGTCTCAACCCGAAGGTTTTGTGGTCAAAGGCCAAGAAACCAAAGTTTGTAAATTAATTAAATCTCTTTACGGTTTAAAACAAGCACCTAAACAATGACATCAAAAGTTTGACTCCGTAGTCTTAACTTTTGATTTCAAATCTAATGAATTTGATAAATGTATTTATGTCAAACAAGACGGAAATGAAATTGTCTTGTTATGTCTCTATGTAGATGACATTTTAATTTTTGGAAACTCAATTAAAATTATTAATGAAACCAAAAATAATTTATCATTCAATTTTGATATGAAAGATTTGGGGGAAACAAACATTATATTAGGAATGAAACTAGTTAAAAATGATTCTAGCGTATCATTATCTCTTTCACACTCGATTGAGAAAATGTTGATTAAATTCAACTTATTTGATTCCATTCCCGCTTCTACTCCATATGACGCTAGTGTAAAACTTTGTAAAAATACTAATGAACCTGTTGATCAACATAGGTATGCACAAATGATAGGATCACTCCTATACATAGCTAACCGCACTAGGCCCGACATTTCCTATGCCGTAGGCCGCCTTAGTAGATATACTAGTAATCCAAGTGATGAACATTGGATAGCATTTAATAAAATATTTAAATATCTTCGTGGAATTATGGATTATAGTTTAGTGTACACGGGATTTCTCGGAGTACTAGAAGGATATTCAGATGTCAATTGGGTACTGATTCGTTAGACGTTAAGTCAACGACGGACTATGTATTCCTCCTTGGAGATGCTGCCATTTCATGGGCCTCTACAAAACAAACAGTTATTTCTAGAAGCACCATGGAATCGGAGCGTATAGCTTTGGACACTACATGTGCCGAAGCAGAATGGATTAAAAATTTACTTAGTGAAATTCCTTTAATTGAAAACCCCATGTCTGTTATCTCTTTACATTGTGATAATAAAAGTGTTATTGATTTAACTGCTTCTAATAGTACTAATTCCAAAATGAATAAGTTCATGAGAATCAGGTACAAGTCCGTGAAGCAAAGAAGAAAAGAAGTGATATCACTCAACTATGTAAAGTCAGAATTGAATCTGGTTGATAATCTTACCAAGGGATTGTCCCGAAGGGAGATATTGTTGTCATTGAGGGAATGAGGCTTAAGCCCACATGATTTGCTGCCAACGGTGGATACTCAACCCATGTGATTGGAGATCCCATGAAGTGGGTTCAATGTGGTAGAAACGAAGCCGTTGATGTAGCGTAATTGGGAGCACAAAATATAAGGTTGAGAAAACCTTCTCCTCATTCCTATGATGTTGTGCTCTACGTAACAAGTTAGGATGAACTTAATTAAGTTCTTAATGGTTGCCAAAGGCATGTTTCTTTGCGAGATATTGGTTACGAATATCTCTTGAGGCACCACCTATGTGGGGGTTGTTGTGAGGCCACAACTTTGGGATCTGGGCTGAACCCAAAATAACACTCATGAAAAATCAAGGAATATGCATGGCCATTAACGCGCCCACCGCCATAACCCAAGAACAATCAATCTTTTGTGTGCTTATCTAATTTACCGGTCAAAAGTTTATAATTCAAAGTCTCTGGCACATTATACTCTTCGGTAGAGGAAGTAAGTACTAAGTATAGATTCAAGGTAATCATTCCATCTATACCCATTGCATTAGATACAACTTGATGAAGCAAATTTGTATTTGATTTTATTTATTATTAGTAATATCATATTTATGAAGTTCGCCTTTTGGTTTTTCGCTTTTATGGGGGATTGTTAGAAATTTTATTTACAAACATTCATTTCATAAATGTTTATTGGAGCCTTGTATGGTGTTTGGTGCTTGGCTCCTCATTATAGATGAAAAGCTCCAAAACCAAATTGGAGGGAATCCAAATTATTTGGAGGGAAACCTTTCATGAATAAAAGGATGAACCTTTAGTCCCACCTTGCTTATTAGCTCTCTAGCCAAAAAGTTTATATATGTTTTCACACCTTATTTGTTCAAAAGAACATAAGGAGAAACTATGAACCACACACGCGCGCGCGCGCACGCACCGCACCGGACCGGATCCGGATTTCGGATTTGGGATTTGGGATTTGGGATTTGAGATTTGGGGAATAATTGAATTGAATTGTATTTTTTGTTTCAGAGTTTTACTCGGAGTTGCGTCGATTAGAATTCGGAGCTGCGTCGAATAGATTTCGACGTAGCGTCGTCAAGCCGCTGAAATTGGCGTGGCGTCGAATGGAATTCGACGCATGTGTCGATAGAACTCGACGCTTGCGTCGATAAGCCTTGCGTCGTTAGGTCCTGCGTCGATAGAGCTCGACGTAGCGTCGATATGATGTCGACGCACGTCGATTTGCTTTCACGCGTTCCGCCGTTTTACGCGCTTTCTTAACCGCTCTTTTTACGCGTGTTTTACGCCACTACTTACGTTGGAAATATTCAACGTTTATCTTCCCGATTATGATCCTTCCAACTATAACCATCACTACTTATTATGGTTTTAATATTGCCGTTTTCCGAGATTCCTTTTCCGGCGATTTACTGTCTTTATATATTGTCGTTCTTCTCAGAAAGAACGATTGCTCTTACATACGCTCTTCTGCTCTCTCTCTCTCTCTCTGTTTTGTCACGATCTTCTACGTGTCTCCTTTTCTTTGCATTTGCTTCATCAAGTGGGAGTTCGGGTGCTCTGTGCTTCTTCGGTGTCCGCGCACATCGGAGTTTCGGGATCTATCCGGGTGTTGTACCTTGAGGAGTGAGCATCGGTTGAAAGCCCTGCCGGAGGGTGGTGCAACTTCTTTAGGGCAGTGATCACACGCCTTACCTAGGCTCGATTCTAAACTATAAATTTCTCTTATTTATTTCTCACCTCCTTCGTGCAAAATTATTGATATTGCTGTTTCATATATTTTATATATACATCTGCTGTTTCTGTAAAAGTTTTAAAAACGAAAATATATCATTTTGTATATTAATATAGGAATATAGAAGAAAATATTCCAACACCGCCAACCACCCCCCTTCGCTCACCCACATCCCCCATAACTTCCTAGCAAACATCCCACTATCCACATAACTGCATATAACTTCCACATATCCACCAAAACTGTAAGACCTGAACACGATTGAAATGTATGAAAATAATAAAATACTTCCCCTATGATGAAAATCAATTTCAGTGTTTATTCGACGTCGCAATTTATTTTGAAGTTCGAGCTTTCCGAAGTTTTTGCGAAATTCGTTTCGTTTCCATTTAAATTCGTTATTTTCATGAAATTGGGATTATTTATGTGACTAAAAAGCGAATTTAGTACTTGGGGTTTCAAGTGGGCCGACTAGTGGTTTGAGCTGGCTGGTTTTCTTGTATGGATCACTTGTGGGCTGGTCGGTTACTACTGGATTAATTACATATAATATTATTAGCTGGCTGGATTTAGTGAGACGGTTACATAAGAGGCGGCGGATTATATTATATGCTTCTATCGAGCCGCACGACATTTATTCCCGTCTCCTCTTTCCGTCTCCTAGAGAGCTCGACGTCTGGTAGTCGATTAGGGTTGGTGATTTCTCTTCTTCCCTCTGCTCGACTCGTCGACAGCACTGGAAGATCTTGGTTGAGCTGTGGTCTTGTCCTTCTTGTGCAGCTGCTGCTAGTTGCCTGGTTCTGGACTTTGGCAGGCAGCTTTTGGCTGAAATTGTTCCACTGTGAGCCTTCTTCCTCTCCCCCTCTTCTCTCCCTTTATAGAAACTGAAATATTGAGTATTTGATGCAGCTAGAGTTTCTGAATTAAGGGCTTTTGTAAAGGCTTGATTGATTACTAGATTTCTTAGTTTTTTGTTTTAGTTTTTGGGGGTTTTGTGGAGTTTGATACTAGATTAGGTTTCTCTTTAATTATAAGTTAATGGCCACTCTCCCTCCCCCTTCTTCTCTTACCCTCACCTACAATTTCTGAAATGGAATTTTATGGAAGGAGTTTGGATGAGTGTGGCCGGCTGCTTTGCTTGGTGCCTGATAAGGGAGTTTTTCTGAATTAGAAATTTAATGCTCTTCCTCTCCCTATATTCCTCCTTCTCCCATCAGCTATTATAAATTATGATGATATATGAGCTGGCTTTAGATATTATTGGCTGATTGAGTACTGATGCAGCCTTCTGGTGTTGGTTTATTGATAGTTTGACCGGCAATATTTTGTTAGTTGGCTTTGGGTGTTGTAGTTGTGTTGGACGGCTGCTTTTGTTGGCGGATTTATATGTTATTGGCGCTTGTGGGTTATACTTAGTTATACTTAGTGGCTGAAATTTGAGTTTCTATAGTGGCTGAAATCTGATTTTGCCAGTTTCTTAGATTCACATAAGTTAGTCCTTCCCTAGGCAACTCCTATAGGTCGTAGTTATGGTCATCTTAGGAGTCCGTTCGTAACTATTTAATGACGCAACTATAAAGTAAATGATTTACTTGATACCATTGTTTTAAATGTCCTCCGACATGTCCGACATGTCTCCCAACATGTCATTTTTTAGGGCAAACCGATATGTTTTTCTAAAAAAAAATTGACTTTTTGTAAAATATAGGCCGACATGCCCGATTTTTCTCGATATATCGGCCGACACGACTTTTAAATATATTGCCCACTATTTTATTTTAAGTTATATTAGCAGATTAGCAGCATATGTTTAAATTGCGTATGAATATTATATTATGTATGTTTAAATCGATTAGACTTATTGTTTCAATTTTTTAACGTTTTATTCTTACAACCAATTTTGTATATATGTTTCACAATTTTATTTTCATATAACAAAAAATATGAAAATATTTAATACATTTATTACAAAAAAAATAGGAAAGTATTTAAATCTTTTTTATTTGCAATAAACTTATTCTTTTTAAAATAAAATTATTGTATAGTATTAAATATATTTTACAATGTATCATTTTGTATTTGTTAATAATATTTTATCTTAGATACTATTTGATTTTATTTCGTAATGACTCTTTTTTTATTTATTTGTTATATTATTTTTCTATTTTTATAACATATAATTATAGTTAATATACATAAAAACAAAAAATATATTTATAAGACATGGAAATCCGATATTTTAAAATATCCCCGACATGTCTCCGACTTCCGACATTTAAAAACTCAATCTGATATGTCGCCGACATCCGATATTTAAAACATTGCTTGATACTGCTGAGGATGGCGTCCGACGATAGACGCGACGAGAACCCTATGAAGGACAAAGGCAAGGGAAAAGCTGTGGTGAGTCTTTACTGTTTTGATTACGTATAAATTTGAATATTTTGACTTATGAACATGTAGAATTACTGTTGCATCCGTCGTCGCACCCGAGGATGCGTGACCTCATCACGTGGTAGTTATCTTTTTATTATTATTATCCACTTGCTATCTTATTTTCTGTATTTTATTGTATTTTCATGCATCTATGCTATTTCCAATCATGGCTCATTGGCTTGACACCCGGTGGGACCCTAAATAAAATAGTCCAGTAATTTGAGTAGTTAGGACGTAAGGGGCAAGCTTAATTTATTTAGGGGTGCGCACAAAATTAAACCTCAAAATTCAAAAGAAACTTATTGGATTAACTTATTTAGCCGAGCTAATTAAGCATAACCAATTCATGGGCTTTCATTAGGAAAACCACTGTATTATTCCAGCTAATTAAGAAATCTGATCGGGATATCAATTGTGCAAGTTTAGGAAAAAGAACAAAGGTCGTATTTTTGGAAGTAAAATAAAAGGAAACAATTGATATCGTGGGTTATAAAAAATTACTGTTCCGAAGAGGTAAGGGCGCCGGAAATCAGAGGAAACGAACCCTATTTCGTTTTCCTCTACAACCGGCCTTGCTCATCGTCTTCCTGCCCACCGACGAAGATCCAGATCCAGTTTTACGAGGCCACAGCTGTCGCTCCTTCGATTCTGTCCCGCCGCCCCTTTCCGCCAGCGCAAGCCTCCGCCGACATCAACCCAGTCCAAGCATCGCCCCCCGGATTCAGACCCGTCGGCAATCGATCCTCCTCCGTTCAGGTCGCTGTCGACGACAACAACAGGTTCCGACGACTTAATTACTTCTGGGGAACCCGACGTGAAAGGTCGGCTAGCTCCCCTCCAGACCGCCAACAAAATCCTTCTGAGTAGGCAGCCCACAAGTTTCATCACCGTTGGATTTGGGAAGCCACTTCTCGCCTGGGTAACACTCCCTTTCGCGGTTTCGGAATATCAAATTAATTTTATGTGACTCAATTAACTAACGTTAGGCTTGCCTCGAACGTTCGATCTATTCTTATTTCCGTTATTTCATAAATTTTTATTGTGATTCTGTTTGTGGATGTATGAATCTCGCAAAGATTCAACTCAGAAAGTGTTCGAGAGAGCCGACTCTAACAAAACTCAACGATTTTATTAATGTTCATTACACGAGCGTTATTTCGCGCGCAAAACTTGATTTGGTCGCTCGACCTATTTTCAAATTTTAAAAATAAAAATCAACTTATGTTTTCAAAATCCTAATTTTATTTTATAATAAATAAAATCTTTCGCTTAAAAAATAATTAATTTTAAGACCCTAATTTGAGTCTACATCAATTACTTTACTATGAGTTATTTCCTTGCATGGACACAGAATATGAATTACTTTGAATTAAAGAAATTCGAAGATTTGAAATCACTGAAAATATGAAATCGGTATAAGGCTAAACATGGATTAGCAAGCGATAAAAACTCAAGAGGGTAAATTTGTTGGATATTGTAGCCACAATTACCTTAATTTGAAGAAGTGTCCCTTTGAACTAAGTTGAATTGAGATTGTATTTGATGTTGTTTTCTAGTTATGTGTTTGCAGATTGTAAATGGCTAAGTACAAACCAATGTCAGGTTTCAATGAGTCATAAAACACAGGTATATGCAATGTAATTCTTCATTGTGTAAACCAAGGTGTTGATTCATGTGGAATCTCTCTATTGGGGTGTACTTTATATTCAAACACAAAGGAAGAGCCAAGAGAAGTTGTTGCTGCTGTTATGATCTGGAAGAAAGAAAATTTTTCTTAAGAATTTTCTTAAGAATTTTCTTAAAGAAAATTCGTCGAACTCAGTTCGACGAACAGAAAAGTTTTCGTCGAACGCAGTTTGTCGATCGGAGTTCGTCGATCGCAGTTCGACGAAGTGCATATATTTCGTCGTTCTCTGGTTTGCTGATAGTTGAAGGTATTTCGTCGAGCGCAGGAAGTCGTTCGTCGAGCGCAGCATCGTGTTCGTCGAACGCAGCATCGTGTTCGTCGAACGCAGCATCGTGTTCGTCGAACGCAGTGTACTGGCAGTTCGTCGAACGCAGTGAACTGGTCGTTCGTCGAACGCAGAACATTGGTCGTTCGTCGAACGCAAAGTTTTAGCATTTCGTCGAACGCAGAGCGTTGTCCGTTCGTCGAGCGCTGTTCCGTTCGACAAAATTTTATCAAATGACAGATTTGCTTTGCGCTGTTTCGAAATTCAAACTGCAGTCAAATCCTCATTTAATGCTTCACGAATTTTCTTCCTTGAATCTTGCAGACAGCCGTTGGAGAAGAATTATTTGCCTTATTTCTTGGAGATAGCCGTTGGAGAGAATATATATTCCTAAATTCTTGCTACAGCAAAAGAAAGAAATATTCTTCCTTAAATATTTTATTTAGCCGTTGGAAATGAGGTTAATATATAATTCCCTTTGATTTATTCGTTGAAGGCTAATGGTTATAATCTGATTCAAAAATAAAGAGAAGAAGAACACAAGAATTCTGTCTGCGCCCCGTTCGTTCTCGCAAAGTCTTTTGCCGCCGCCGACAAATTTGCTGGTGATTCTTCTTGAAGAAAAGAGAAAAATAGGTCTCTGTTTTCTGATTCTCTAAAGCTTCTTTCAGATCTAGTTTTTCTCCAAAGTATTTAGATCAAGTTCTTTCAAGGCAAGATTTCTTCTTCCTCCTTCAAGATCCAGATTTCTATTTTATACTAGAAAGAAGAAGATCTATCTCTTTCAGATCTGAATAAGTCAAGTCTCCAGAAGATTTTAAGAAGATTGTTTTTCAGTCTAAAGATTTGTAAAAATCTTTTACATATTCTTGTAGGAGGTTTTCCTCCGAGTTTTTGTAGATCCTTGTTGAAGGATCGAGTTTTTGTAGGAGTGGTTTGCTCCGAGTTTTTGTAGGAGTGGTTTGCTCCGAGTTTCTTTGTAGGAGTGGTGACTCCGAGTTTTTGTAGGATTGTTGATAATCCGAGTTAGTGAACCTAGTCTAGCCGGTCGTGCTAGATAGGTGAGGTGCAAAGTGGACTACCCAAGATCGGGGAACCACTATAAATTCCTTGTGTTATGCTGTGCTCTTTGGTTTTCTGTGTGCTTTTATTTCTATATTTTTATTCCGCAAAAAGCCATAGAATCCACCTATTCACCCCCCCTCTAGGTGATTTAGTCATACTTTCAATTACTTTACTATGAGTTATTTCCTTGCATGGACACAGAATATGAATTACTTTGAATTAAAGAAATTCGAAGATTTAAAATCACTGAAAATATGAAAAAGGTATAAGGCTAAACATGTATTAGCAAGCGATAAAAACTCAAGAGGGTAAATTAATATAATTATTTCATATATTTTACAAATTGAATATGAAATGAAAAGAATAAGAAATTGAGAGTGCGCCGACGCATCGAAATACTAAGGGTCATCCTTGTAGGGGGGTAAAGCTTCAGACTCCTACGGAAATTAATACTGAAATGTCTAGTCTAGGAGGCCTAGAAGCTTGTTGCGTTGTTGAGAGCCCTAGAGCGGACACTGATTCGACGGGCCCAGATGTTTGATTTAGAATGACCCTCCGTATTTCGAAAGAACTAAAAGTAATATGAAAATCCTGAATTGAATACAGAAATGAATAAAAATGCAAGAATAAGAATTTTGATATTAGAAATAATTTATTTATGTTGTACTAACTCACTGTACTTGCTTCATGTACTTCCTGTTCTACTGAGCATGTTCATATAGAAATTTATAACTGCTTATTAATGTTGACTCTTTGTGTTTGCTTATAGAGCGATCGAAGAGGTAAGGAACTCACTTAGTTTTCTAAACTAACTGGTTGTCGACCTGTTTTTAGGATCAGACCGTCAGCGGATCATGCCCTGTTAGAAGGATACTTGCGGAAGCAGAAAGGAAGTAAAAGAAGAATGTGATTCGAATACGGGTTAGAATTTTTTTGTGACATGTTGTAACTTATGCCTATTTACTGAAAATTTATTTAATTTTGTCTCTTGATACCTCTCATGTATATATATTAGAATTGATGCGTTATTTAGTTGTGATAAACAGCTCAAAAGAAAAAAGTAAATTGTGGCGAACATCGGGCTGCTACAATAACTACCAAATAACTACACACCTAGGAAGCACCGGTACGGGTGAGAGTACCGGGTACGATACGTATCCGCTACGTCGGTACGCCAAAATTTAAAAAATAATGATACGGGTGCGGCGTGATACATTGTATTAAATATAATAAATCTATTTGTATATTCACACAAATGTAATTAAAAATCCTCAAAATAATAAAATATCAAGCATAATTGCATAAATCACCAATTGAAGTACAAATTCATAGTTAATGCAATATAATATGAAGTTCTCAAACAAAAAATATTCATAATCATTTCAAATTTAAGGATGTTTATCAGTCATTTTCTTCCTTTTTTTCCCATTATTGGAGATTAACGCATCTTCAACTCTCGGTTCGTCTAAAGACAACTTAGCAAAATATTAAACAGAGAAAAAATCATATTGAACAAGTAGAAACAGTACCAAACTGAAACATCTAATCCTTAAATATATAGTAAAAAAACAAAATGATAAAATTTAAATCAAATTATTTATAGTTTAAACGAAAAAAAATACTTAAATCTGAAGTACATTTTGTTACTATAATAAATAAGCATCGCAAGTTGCATTTCTGGGTGATTTTTCTTTTCTAAAAGATACGCAGAAGTCTTTTGTTTACTGCAGAAAAATACACTCTTATTACAATATGCAGAACAATCTACCATGTCCAAGTTTATCTACAGACTAGAATACAGATGTATCCGTGAGTATTGGGTACGTACCGGTATCGGATACGTATCCGGTACGGGTACGTGACCCTCAAGAAAGTATCGGTGCTTCATAGCTACACACTAACTCCCCTCATAACTCCTCTCGTAACTTCCCTAACCAACAACACACCGCCCTATCTAACAAAAATGTTGGTCAGCCTTCAATATCCTCACTTACCAAAAATGTCCACCAACATAATCGTTCCCGCCGCCACCTCCCAGCCCATCTCCACTTTCCACCAACATAATAGTGCAGTATTATTTCCAGCCACTCAAACTATATCCCACCGTCACCCCTCCCTCATGAAGTCCTTAACTCACTGCCCTCCTCTTCCTCCCTTGCCCCAAGCCTAGACAGCCGGAAAACAAAATTCTGGGCTATGAAATGTCACTCCAACACCTGTAATTCTCATTTCCTGCAATTTACTCCTTGCCTACTATCAGATCAACCTCCCAACCCACTCGCAAACACCTCCTACCCATTCCAACCGGAACCATTCAGCCCACAGAAATCACTAACCAGCATTCCAACAACTCCATTTAGCCTTTCAACTCCCCTCTGACAGTCCAGATTCAGTCCACTGTTGTCTCTCCCCCATCCTGTAATTATTGTGAGTCTGTTTCTTGTTTGTTAATTTTTTTTTCTGAATTGTGTATTAACTCATTTTTTTTACGAATATATTATACTCTTTCTGACAGGAATCTTGTAATTTACAGAACTTACTTCATTCAAGTATTTATTTTCTAGCACCAGCACATGCCTGCTACCTTATTTGATTTCTTACTAGAGACCTATTTGAATGATACTGTGTCACATCATTTATAATTTTCAATTGTTGCAAGTTAGTGGTCAGAATAGTGTATAGTTCTTATAGTCATCTCCTTAGTCTCCCAAATCATGCTAGAACCTACCTCATCAATATGTATCTATGTTGGGTGGTGAATGGATATAAAGACATCTCTTTGTACGTGTTCAGGTCATGAAGCTGCCATAGATGGATTACTATATATATATATATATGAGTCAGAAGAATTTTGTATTTGTCTCTTTTATCCATGAATGAGAATTTGTTCTATTTTGTAGTCACGTGAATGTTCACTTACTAGTTTTTTGAACTGGTTTCCAGTATCAGCATTATGTTCGCTAGGTAGAAAATGAATCTTTTATTTGGACTTGCGCTCTATGATAAAGGTGAAAAATAAATTCTACCACTGAATTTCATGTGCTACGTGTTTAGTTCTTGCTAAGCTATGAATGAAAAGTAAGTTTGGGATATGTAGTGCATCATGCAAAGGGTGGATTGGTATCAAATTAAGGTGACCATGGCCAACAATATATATAGAAGGACCAACAATCAAGGGATGGTTTGTATAAAAGGAACCTGGTGGAGCAATTGGTGATGCAATCAAAAGCTCCTGTCTTTAAGACACAAGTCTTATAGTCGATCAAGTAGAAAATTGATTAATTACAACAACAACAAAACCCATATAGTCCCCAATCATTGGGGGTATGGGCGGGGGAACATTGGAAACAGACCTAACCTTTGGCACTATTGTAACAACCCTTATTATTAAGATAATAATAAAAGAAAAAAATCTCCTTCCTATTTTATCTAGCCGCACCCCCCAGCTGCACCCCCCTATTTAATTTCCGCAAATCCGCTCAGCTAGGGATCCCGCTCCCGATCCCGCTCGCAGCGCAGCTCCCGATCCCGCTCGCAGCGCAGCTCCCGATCCCGCACGCAGCGCCGCTCCCGATCCAATTTCCTCTCCCGCTCGCCGTCTGCTCCCGCCGGCGCCGCCTCCGGCTCCTCTCCAAGGGCCGTCTGCTGCTCCTCCCCCTTTGTTCGGCAGCCCTCTTCCCTTCCAAGGACCGACGGTTCCGTTTTCCCTCAAGTGTCGACAACCTCTTCTCCTTGGGCCGAACTCCTCCAGCGCCTCTCCCTCCCGATTTTGGCCAGCAAGTTGAAGGAGGACAGCCACCTCTCCTCCTTATGCTCCAACTCCTCTAGGGTTTTTGCTCGATTTCCTCCTCAACTCGGATTTTTGGGCTTAGATTTGGCACCTCGGGCTCGGATTTGAGTTCCCTTGGGTATGCATCGCCTCCTTCCTCTTTTATTAGATTTATTTGATTTGTTTTTGCAAATTTTTGTGCTCCTAATCGCATGTATATTGTGCCTCATGATTTTTTTACCCCTCCTATAATCGACTAACCGCGTTGGGTTGTGATTTCCGGCACCGCTCCTCGGCCTAATTGACGGGATCGCTCAAAACCCTCTCCGATTTAGGGTTTTCGTAACCTAAGCTCCGCAAGTTCCCGATTTCTGCGTGGTAATCTCCTCTCCCCTCACCTTTGATGGAGGTAATTTTCTAAACCCTCTTAAGTTTAGTTTATGCGATGTTAATTGCTTGTGTTAGCTTAGGGTGTTTGTATGTCAAATACCGTTTATGTCTTTTGAAGCAGGTCTAAAATAGGTCTTTGAAATCTTGTTTGCGCCGTTTAGCCGCCACCGTCGGACTCAACCTTACTTAAGGCAAGTTTCGAAACCTCTCACTTGCAACTTTTGATCATAACTCACTACATTTTTTCTTATGTCCATAAATTTTACTGTTCGACATCTGAATCATCAAAATGATAACTTGCCTCATTTACTAAATAATGAATTATCTCAATTAATAACGTAAGTAGACCTAGAAAGGTAGTGTTTAAATTGATGCAACTCCTTAACTTGAGTTCCCTCTCGAATCCCTAACAGGCACAAGGGACCGATCATAGCAAGCTTGAATTCTTGAATCTCTGGTAATACTTGAATCTGAACTTGAAACTGAAATTGACTCTGTCTGAATCATGAATCTTGTCCATCAAATAAAAACATCTACATTTTCATTTGTTACAACTTATGTTATTATAAATATCTATTTATATGATACTCCGGAGTAGGTTAATATTTTAATCTGTTTCCACGTGACTCTTTTACTTACCTGACTTGATAACTTTGTAGTCCATGAAAATTTGTGCGTGTAGCTTTTTCTGGTCTCCTACTAGTTGTATTTCTAGTATTATAGTTCTGAGGCTTTTTCCTTGTTGCTTTGAAATTTTCCTTAGCGTTCGTGACTGCGCGGCTTGATACCTGAGTTCACTCTGCACCTTGTTCCCGTGTTCCTGGAGGTTCTTCTTATTTTTATTGTTGTATCAGGTTCTATGTATTATTTCTTTTCTGTTTGGTATTTCTGCTATGTAATGATTACATTCAGTCATTTTCTCTCATTTCATGGACAACTGTTAGGCTATTAATTTTATACTGAAATTTCATATTATAGCATGTTCATCCTTTGAGGTCTCCATTACATGAATCAGTATCAGTATTTTGAAAATTGAGTTTTTATATAAACACATGTATTTTTTTCTCTTCATTGTTGTACTCCAAAGCTTCCGCATATTTATAAAACATATTTTTCTACAAATTAATTATTTTAAATCTAATAATGCTAATTCAGCCCCGCCTAAAAGACACTGTGTTCCATCCCCTCATGTCTGTGGCATCACGATCCACCCGAAGCACGCTCTGTCTTTTTGCTTTTAGACGGGTCGTGACAACTATGCACAAAGTGGCTTCTCTCAGAGGAGAAAGACCTAACCTTTGATAATAAATGCACAAAGTGACTGCTCACAGAGTACCACTGAAATAGTGGCCCTCTATACCGTCGCGTTTGCTGCGGAATCATGCCCTCAAATCAAAGCCAAAGACATCTGAGAGGGCAGACCCAAGAATCCATTTTGATTTATGTGCACATAATCCATATAATTAAAATATTTAAAACTGAGTTAGTATGCTACATTAAATGAAGTGGATGGGGTATTTTTTATTTCCTCAAAGCTCAAGTAATAAAAAGGATTCAGATACTGAGATTTATTTAGTTGCCACACTTGATCAAATGTTGAAGGTAGGTGAGCCTCAGCTCTGAGAGCTGGAGAAGATCGTGAGAGGAAGGTCAGAGCATATATTAATATTCACCAAATATGATTAGTTAAATGTACGAATTGTCAGCAATAATGGTCATACGAGAAGAGAGGGAAATTAAGAACCGGTATGGGAATGGGTACAATACATATATGATACGACGGTACAGAATTTTTTTTTAAATAAGGATATAGGTACAATGGGATATGTTTATATATCATTTTCTTTTAAAATTACAATGGGATAAGTTTATATAGCATAATTACAGGTTGCACTCCATTATCTTTTAAAATTACAAAAAACCTCATAAATTTACATTTCATAGCATTCATAAATCATAACTTGGATGTATAAGTGCACAAACCAATGCACCAACATGAAGTTCTCAAATGTAAAGCATGCATAAAGATTTCAAATTTAACATCTTATATTGTTCAAAAATCATAACAGTAAGTGTTTGACTATACAACAACATCAACAACATCATAACCCATATAGTCCCCAATCATTGGGGGTATGGGCAGGGGAAGATTGGAAACAGACCTAACCTTTGGCACTATGCACAAAGTGGCTTCTCTCAGAGGAGAAAGACCTAACCTTTGACAATAAATGCACAAAGTGGCTGCTCACAGAGTACCACTGAAATAGTGGCCCCCTATACCGTCGCGTTTGCTGCGGAATCATGCCCTCAAATCAAAGCCAAAGACATCAGAGAGGGCAGACCCAAGAATCCATTTTGATTTATGTGCACATAACCATGCTTCCTTCATTCAGCATCCAGAGCATTGGTGAAGCACAATAAGTGTTTGACTATATGAGACAAAAATAAACTGTAAGCTGATTCATCAATCATTTTCTTCCACTACTTCATTGTTGGAGTATGGGTTGCAGCCCTGATAAAACCGTTCGAGTGGACGCCTTACAGATATCTGTATATATTCTATATATATACAGATATCTATATATATACAGAAACCTGTATATATATCTGTATATATACAGAAACCTGTATATATATCTGTATATATACAGAAACCTGTATATATATCTGTATATATACAGATTTTTGTATATATACAGAAACCTGTATATATATCTGTATATATACAGATTTCTGTATATATACAGATTTCAGATGTGATGTATCTGTATACGCCGTCGTAATGGATATGTATCATACACGGTACTTGTACCCGTACCGATGCTTCCTAGGCTGCAACCCTGATGAAATCCGCCTTGTTGAGATGTCAGGGTGGGCCCCCTGGTGGTGATGTCAGGGAGGCAAGCAGGTGTGATGTCTGTCCTGCATCAATATGACACCATAAATCTCTCAATTAAGGTTAAACTTAACAGTGTTATTCACAAAATGACTAAAGTGATTCCAAGGAGTTTCTACACAGTGCGCTGAGTACCCAAGTAGTTCAACCTGAGATCATTTTCTGTCCGTCTAGCCCAAGGAGTGCGGAATAATATATGAATCACCACGGTCTGGAATAGTATTCATACATTAAATTTTAAAAGCACTTTCGATGGTTATATGTTTATAATTTTTTATGGCCAAATTAACATTCCCTCCAATTGAACTTCATAGTTTGGGTGTTTTTATTTTGTATCTTTATGTTGTTATACTTTTAACAATTAAATATTTAATAAAATAACATGTGAGAAGCGAAGTAGGGTACTAAATGGTGAACCCTGGAAAACACGACCTTCAAATTATCTTATGATCTTATCAATATACTACCTAATCTAAATTAGAGTACGCAAAATCTATCGTTTTGTCTAGGTACGATCAGAGCGAGTTTTTGGCGTCGTTGCAGGGGAAATGGATTATCAATCTTAAATAACAATCTTGGTAACCAATAATATTTTTCATTAAATAATTTGTTAGCTTGTTTATTTGTTAAGTCCCTAAAATAACCAAAAAGATTCAATTTCCTATGTGTTTACTTTTTATTATTGTTAAGTGAAATCAAAATGCGGATTTCACTCTTTTGCTTGTGTGTCTTGTTTGTTTTGTCTTTGATTAAAGCGTGATAACATGGACATGGAGCCGCACTTAGATTCTTAAACTCCAATCGTGACGCAGGGTAGGCCGTGTGACTTGGGTGTGCCGGCGCTAATGCATCCCTAAGTGATCATGCGAAATGACATTAAGCACAACTACGCTATATAATGCATGGATGCTTCAATTTAAAATCCGGAAATTAAATGTCTAAGTAAGTAGAACTTCACAAGATTGGCAATAAACACAATGTTCGCAATAACTTCAAGTTAGTTAGCAAGATTACGTTCGGTTACGCACAATGTGCTTTCAACTACGAGTCTACACAAATTAGCTTAATAGGAAAACACGAAAATGAAAGCAACTACACAACGAGGCAAATTCTCAAACAAACATGTGGTGTTTTCCAATATTCAATAATGAAGTAAATAAACACAATACACAATTACTCATATAGCATTGAAATTCCGACGGCGGTGGTGGGAGCGGATCCCTGGAGGATAGCCCGTTGGAGGTGGACTGCTGGAGTGCTTAGGGCAGGGGAAATGTGAAGCATGGGGAATGGAAAGGCAGGCAGTTGTTAGGGCTTTAATGGAGGTCGGCTATTATAAGGTGGATAGGGCCGTTGTTGATGGCTGTTGGATCAGAAGCAGGGAGGTTTGGCGGTTTACGTTGCTGGAGAGAAGGAAGAAGAGGTGTATGGGAGGCCTGGGTGGTCGATTGGCTGTCAGATGGACATTGGTGTAGGGATGAGTGGATGGTAGAAGAAAAACGAATAGTAGGAAGGTTTCAAAAGGTCTGATCGAGAGGGGAAGGGGTTCTGTGGAGGCAGCGAACTTGCGGCAGGATGGAAGGGCGAGGGGGATGCGATGGGTTGCAGGAACGGAGGATAACAGCCAGCGCTGGAGGGGGAGAAGAGGGACTGGAACTGAGCAGCTTCACGAGGGAGATAATGAACAGGAACTAGAACCTTGCGGTTTATTTGTTTACGTGGGAGAAGATGAACAGGGGAAGTTATCAGCTAGTTCGTGGGAGTACATGAGGGTCAAGGGAAACAAATCAGAAAACGAGAATGGATAATTTCAGAAAAAGTAACCGGGACGTCGCAACCCGGGATCTCGCAACGTCGCACCACGAATGATTGCCGGACTGGAATCTCTCACAAAAAATAAAATAAAAGTAAATGCAGCATTCGCCCCTATTTATAACAAGAAGGGGTGGTTGACATCGGGCGTGAACATCTACGATTAGTTGTTACGCCGGATGTCGTAAGACACTAAAAATATGCCAAAAAAAAATTTAAAAAAATACATAGAAATAATAAAATGACGAGTCGGACGCACTCGCGGTCTCGAATCGCCGATCTGATCATCACCTCCTGGGCGAATATACGAAAGTGGGCCCTGCCGATTGGTGACATGTAGTCCAGTGCTGATCTCCATCAACTCCTCCCGACTGAAAAGCATTCATCTCCGACGAATGGAGATGATTGTACTGACACCGAAGATCGAGGGAAAGTCTATCAAGCTCCGTCGCAGATATCCATGTATCATCAAATATGGGGCGTCTACTCCAGTGCACCAAGTAACGGCAAGAAGAACCGTCTGCGGTGGAAATGCACTCATGCGCCACAATATCAGCAATGCTCTCATCCCTCACCTCTCGGGTTGGTGGATTGGATCCATAAGTGTCGGTGGAATCATAGGTTGTGCGGGAAAGTCCGTGGGTTCTTGTCCAACGTGGTCAGGGGAAGGGTCGGGCTGTAATGGGGAGGATGTAGGAAGTGGATCAAGGTATGGATCCCAATGCTCGAGAGGCTTTCAATACATCGTCGCGCGTGCGGAGCCAAGCCACCCCCCAAAATGGCGTTGATACCGCCTAGGCCGAATGCGTAGAAGTCCGCGGTCACGGAGCAGGACCCCACGGAGATAGGCACGGTAGTGCAACAGCCCTGAGTCAGTCGGCGGCGCCCATCGCCCAGGCAGACTGCAGCGTAGAGAGGGAACCGAGGGATGACGGAGCTGCTGCACCAGACGCTCAGAGATGAGGTTGTGGCTTGCGCCGCTGTCCACCATGATGATGACCAGGCGATCTCGCAGCGTGCCCGAGAGTTGCATGGTCTGTTGGCCGGAGGGCCCGCCCGTCGAGGCACAGGATAACTCCAGGCGGTGGAACGTGGCCACGGTGGGGTCGAGAGGTGTATCCCCCGCTGAGAGCTCCAAGGCCTCAAAGTCGGCAGGGTAACCTCAGGGTCAACGTCGTCGATGATGGCGTGGAACTCCTTCGCGGAGCACTCAAGTTGGGGGAGTAGGGCTGGCGGCACCGAAAGCAGAGACCCTTGCTGCAAAACTCATTGTAATCACTGTTCGAGATGCGTTGAGGGGCCGGTGGGCGGACCCACCGGTTTCCCCAAGGCGGCAGCCGTGGTAGAGGAGCCGTGGTGGAGGAACCGTGGCTGCTGGTCGCCAAGGTGGACGAGGCTAGTGGTGGTCGGACGTAGGAGCCAATGGAGAGGTGAGAGGTCGGCTTCCACCATACGCGCCAAGTCCATGGCGTCGGAGACTGTGTGTGGGTGATGCGTGCGGAGACGAGAGCGGATATGTAGCAGTAGACCCTGCAAGAAGAAGCCCGGGTAATGATCGGGCGGTAGCCCGGGGATGTAGGAGACCAGAGAGACGAACTCATCAACATAGTTGTCCAGGACGGTTGTCTGGCGGACGCCGCAAAGACGGTCGATAAAGGAAGAGCCAGAGTAGCGGGTGTCTTACCGCTGGATCATCTCCTGCTTGAGCTCGGGCCAGGAGAGGCACGGTTTGGACAGGAGGAGCCACCGAACCCAGTGGAGAGCTGAGTTGTCCAGGACGACCACAATCGTAGACACTTTGTCGTGCTCCGGTGTGTAGTTGAAGTCGAAATATTGCTCCGCTTTGGCGATCCAACCCATCGGGTCGACGCAGGCAGAGGTGGGAATGTCGAGGGAGTGGGCGGACCGGCCCACAATGGGCGGAGGAATGGTCCCAGAGGGAATGGGCGGCGGCCGGCGCCGAGGAGAGAGACGCCGTCTGCGGGTGAACCGGAGCCGTACGCGGCAGAAACAATGGTGGCGGACGCCTGGAGAGAGTCAATCTTGGAGTGGAGGGCGAGGAGCGAGGCATGCATAGAGGCGATGAGCTGATCCTGGGCCTCAACGCGGCGGCTGAGGGCGTCGGAGGCGGAATCGGAAACGGGGTCACCGGAGGAGCATGTGTTGGGGATCATGGGACAGGATCGGCGGAGATGCGGCGGCTGGAGGTGGATTGGATCTGGCGAAAAGCGGTTGGCGGACGTGGATATGGACTGGAGCGGCAGAGATGCGGCTGGACGTGGACTGGAGCTGGCGAAAAGCGGATGGAGGAGGTGGATCTGGGCTGGATTGGTGGAGAGGTGGCGTTGTTGGACGCGCGGTCGAAGGCCGATCCGGCGCTGGGCACGCGAAAATGCAAGGAGGGAAGTGAGGAGCTCTGGGCTTTCACACCCGGGGCTTCGGCTTCGACACCAAAATGATCGAAAAATAAGGCTTCAGCACTCAAATCTTCAATGCCCCTAAATGAGAGCTCTCACCCTCTATATATACACTTGGGGGACAACGAACGGTCATGATTCACCATTCGTTGCGAACCCCAAAATAAAATAAAATACAACTCTAAATGAAAAACACAAAGAACAAATGCGAAAATCGGCGATCCGCTCATGATCAGCGGTCCCGATCATCATTGTGCCCGAGGTCGGCGCGAGTAGACCCGAACAGTCCAGGCGGGCTTCTCCCCATCATACTGTAGTTTTAATGAGAAAGTATCACTTGAAATCTGTCCAGGTGGTTATTAACTTTATCATTAACATGTTATCATTTAGGTGCAATTATTCTTTATCCCAAGTAACTAGTGAAGGTTGGGACTGATATTTGACATAATTTAAAGCCACATTTCCAAAGATATAATTTGATATTTACAATATTACCTAATTTCTACGTAACAACTACTTAAATCAGAGAGGTTGTTTGAATGCCAGGAACTTGAGACCTCCAAATTACACTAGAGGAAACTAAGTCATTAGTCCAGGCCAGTGCTCTATACACTACATATAAAATTCATTTATATTAAGGAAACACTAAAGATCAAAAATGTACCTTAAATAGTATGTCTTATAAGCCGCTGGACCATCTTTGAAAAGTATAGACAAACCATTTCGGATCAAAAATGTACGGATCTGCATTTAAGAAGAAAATTGCCACTTAAAATAAATAATGTTGGCAATGATACAACAACAAATTTAACTATTTTTCAACAAATATGATAATGGAACATTTTTAATAAAATTGTTGAAAAGAAATTATGAAGGTGGATAACGGTCAAGAACTGTGAAATAAAACAGTTGATTTTAGAAAGTGTTTTGAATAGTTTTACTGTCCACAAGCTAATGGAAATATCTTGAGCAAAGCAGTACGAAGTACTGGCTTAAATCTAGGAGTATCAAAGACTTAAAATGTAACATCCAAAATTTTATGCGTTGTCTCTCGTAGTCAGCAGCAATTCTGGGAAGTTATTCTCGTTAGCGTTAACTTACTTTTACGCGTCAATTGTCATCTTATTTAATATCAGTTAATAAGAAGTTTAATTTTATTTTATTTTTCGACACGGTCACCTACGGTGCGAGAACGGATTACGCTTAAACGGCAAAATTTGAAGTTCAATGGCATAGTTAGTAATTAGGGAAATTCTTTATTTTCCTTTCAGCCAAAAGCTAAGCCACGTTCCTCCCTCATCGCCCCCCCCCCCCCCCCCCCCGATTTCATAACTGCGCATATGTAACCCTATTTCTCCTCTCCCGTTAGGCGCTCGACAGAATCAGAACCCGCCGCTCAGTCTTTTCTCAATTTGACACCCTCGGCAGTTTCTCATGCAGGAGCCGTCGTCGACCACTGCCCTAAGGTCCGACGACCTCCTTTTCCCTTCACCTCCTGTCTGAAGCTGTCAACGACCCTTTCCTGCAATTCGTGGAGGCTCGGCATCTAGTTCTGGAATGTTCTGGCTCACGTCTGGCCTTTCCTTTTGCCTCCTGTATCAAGTGATTACCAGGTTGATTTCCTGCAGTAAATTTCTTCGTGATTTTCATGATTACCACCTTCAAATTCAAAAATAAAAGTTTCCCCTTTACCTCTTCCACAACAGCCCTCTTGAGGCCAATCTTCCCATCGTTTCTACACAAGTAACTTTCATTGCCCTATTTATGAGTCTAGGCAGTGGCCTTCTTTCTTTATAATAAAGGGTTTCCAATTTTCTTGTTGGATTGTGCAGGTAATCTCCTAGGTCAGTAGGATTCCTAGATTGGTAACCAATATTCGATCCTTGCATACTAAAGTCCACCTTGAGGAAGGGGTTCGGACAAACCCTAGTAGTGGAAAGGAGGGCGTGTGCAATAAATCGGAGAAGGCTCATTAACTTGATTCAGCCTCATCGAAGGATAATCGTGTTGTTGACACCGGTAAGTGATAGTCCATTATTTATTTCAGTATTAGTTATCCTTCGCGTCGTCAGATTATTATTAATGAGTGTTCATCGCAACCTTAGGAGCGAGGACGACTTTCACTGTGCGGAATTCAGCATAATCCAGAGAAATCACGTCGCATCGACGCGTCTATGAGTGTCGCAACACTGAGGTAAGAAATTTGACTCTTCTTGGCTAGACATATCACTATTATAAAATAGCAAAACTTGTAAATGCATATCAATAGTAAGATATATAGATAAATGATACAAACTGAATCATGTCACGCACAGTTTATAAATAAGTATTAATTGACAACTGAATTAATGTAATTTGTCATTCAGATCAGAGCATGAAAAGTGAGCATGATAAAGCGCGGGCATGGTTAATTAAAGATGTATATTACCGCTAGGCTAAACACAAAAGCTCAGAACACGTAATAAGCCTCAGACTAGTGGTGTCATACTCATATGTCTAGCAGTCCATATGAGCCTCAGACATGGGGTCGACAACCCACAGTTCCAGACTTGGAAAAAATCAGATGAGAGTCTGTGTTCCACTCAAGGGAGACAACAGTTCAGGGCACCTTCGGGTCGCCATTTGGGCTCCTTAATCAGATTAAACTCAGAAAATCATAAGACGTGAAATTAATAATGGGGAATATGATATCTAATTACCTCATCTTGAGAAAGAATTCAGGAAATCATTTTATACCAAAACTACAGATAATAAGACAATCCAAAATGCGACAATACAGAAAATGAACTTATTTTATTCAGAAGCATGCATTAATATTCAAAAGTTAATATTTTTATATACAAGCTAAATTATGTATTTTTAGTGTTACTGGAAGGAGTAATCTTTTGTACTCACCAGTTGGAATGACCCGTCTTCGGACAGTTCTTTTCATGGGTCACCGGTGGGGAGTTGCGCCTAGGATAAGCGTTCGCGGTTCTCCACTTTTGTTTGTCTTTCATTTCAGTTGTTGTACTGGTAATTTATGATCTAAATGTAACATAATTATCTAAAGTTTTAAATTTATCAGACTATGTATAAGATTACAGTATTTCAATTTTATGCTTTCTTTCGATTCTAGATGGCTCTGTGAATTCAGAAATTGAGGTACTCCATTTTTACCCTTAGCTGCATACTTTACTTCTGCTGTAAGTTTTCAATTAGTACTTTCATTTATGTTTGCTATGTACCAGTTTTAGTATTGTTGCTTAGTTTACTTCTTATCACGAGTTCCGGCCGGACTGTTGATTGTTGTTATACTAGGTTGGGGTGTTACATAAAAAATGCTCAAAGGTTGTGGTCAGTAAAAGTGGTGGTGATCTTAGAACCATTGGCACTAGTACCAGTTGTAGCAGCAGTGAACTCTCCTCTTTCCTATGCAATGTGTTAAAGAGCACCTCAAGGTGGCAAGCAACAGGATTCAAAATAGAGGCAGTTGATTCTCCGTATCGTGAATAACTAGTAAAGTTAGGCTATTTATAATACCAATGACCTAAATTTGTATGTAAAAAGCAATATTCAAAACGTCCTCAAGATGGTAAGTATATATAACAGCAGCGCAGCTTATTACATATAGCTAATCATTGGACACCTCGTTCTAGTCATAAAATCCATCATTTGAACTAGCAAAGGAGTAAATGAAACACAAGATTTGAAGCAATATGAATTGCAACTAGATTATCACACAGGAGCACCATGAGTTCTTCCAAGTCAAGATCGATAAGAACTTGCTTTAGTGATTACCAACTTTGATGCATGATTGGACCAAAAGGTTGGGATACTATGGAAAGATCCATTTCCATGCGTTTCCTAGTGGTTGATGAGATGCTCTTTAGCTTCGTCCTATCTCGTGCTCCTGGAGTCATGTAAACCACTCGATGCAATCAAGGTCCCTTCCAACTCCCTGTTGTTAAACAGTATCAAGTTATTTATTGAATCGGTTGGGTTAGCACTTTTCACTGAAATGGGTTTAGTTTTGTTGGAAAAGCCCATGTAGAGGGCCCGTTTTTGGGCTTATTTAAGCTTCTCTCCTTTAGTCCCACATCTTGTATATGAATCTTTCTCTCTTTCTCCCTCCTATATGTACTCTCTCTTTGTATATAGATACATAAGAAATATATACGAGCTAAGGCTTTTATCTAAGGCCGAGTTCAGACTTAGCTTCTCAACTCTATGGATGGAGAGTCATACCAAATGGTGATGTATCACGAGACTGCTAAAGCTATGTGGGATGAGCTTAATTCTCTATACTCGGGCAAGGACAGCCTTCAACATCTCTACGACATCATCACAGATCTCCAGGCGTTAGATACGGGCGGGGCTGAGAACATGATCTCCTTCGTTGCTCACACCAAGACTCTGGCCGAAGCATGGATCCAGCATCAACCTTCCACCAATGATCATGCTGCTCAACGAGCTCAGAAGGAAGCGTTCATCATTGCTATGATCATGGCTCGTGTTCCTCCACACCTACAAAGCATCCGAAATCAGGTTCTGGCCTCGGCCATTACTCCGTCCCTCTCAGATGTGTGTTTCATGCTCCTCAAAACCTCAGCACCTTCGGCGGCTCCGGACCTTTCCTCACCAGCCCTTCTTCAAAATATTCCGGGTCCCTTACTTCATTTTTCTCCATCGGCTCGTGGTGGATGTTCGGCATCTCGGGGAAGGGGGCGTGGTGGTCGTTCTCGACCAAAATGTTCATTTTGTGGGCGAGATGGCCACTTTGAGGCGACCTGCTATCGGAAGCCTGGTAATCCTCTTCGTCTGACTGCCGTTGTTGCTGATGACAGCCCCTCGGCCTCCCGTGCCGATCTTGACGCACTCCGCTTACAGCTCCACCAGCTTCAATGGATGATGTCCCCACCTGCTTCCGTCTCCTCCGTCTCCAGTCCAGGTACAACCTGTCTCTTAACGAGTCCACGCTGGATAGTGGACTCTGGTGCTACTCATCATATCACCTCGCTACCGCCACCAAAGTATTTGAATGCTCCTCATCCGAAGTGTATCACCGTGGCCAACGGGGAGACTGTTCCGGTCTCCGGCTCGGCTGACCTCTCTCTTAGCCCCTCCATCTCTCTCCGCTCGGCTCTTCATGTTCCGGGATCCCCGTCCAACTTGCTTTCTGTTAGCCGTCTTACTACTGACCTGGATTGCTCCCTAACATTTACATCCTCTTCTTTTCTGATACAGGATCGGCGGACACGTACTACCATTGGTAAGGGACAACTGCGTAACGGGCTCTACCATCTCGATGACTCTCCCACTATCCTCTCATCGGTCTCCTCTGCTGAGTGGCATCAACGTCTTGGACATGCTCCCCTCTCAGTCCTCCAGAAGGCACTTCCCGATGTATCTTTTCCAGCTTTCAAGTGTGATTCTTGTATTTTGGGCAAACAACCGTGTTCTTCCTTTCTCGCACATTGTACTCGGAGCTCTGCTCCTTTTGATCTACAACATTCTGATATATGGGGACCTTATAAAATTACTAGTATTTCTGGATTTCGATATTTTATCACGTTTATTGATGACTATTCTCGGGCCACGTGGTTATACTTACTTCGCGATCGCTCTGAGCTCCCTCGTATCTTTCGGGCGTTTGTCCTTGAAACCCGCACACAATTCTCCGCTACCATTAAAACGCTACATACCGATAATGCTCGTGAATACACAAGCAACGAGTTTTCCAATTTATGTTCTGAGTTCGGGATTATTCACCAGACTTCATGTCCCTACACCCCACAACAAAATGGTGTTGCTGAACGGAAGAACCGGCACTTGCTTGATGTCGCCCGCTCTCTCATGATTCACATGAACGTCCCCAAAGTTTATTGGAACTTTGCGAATTCCACAGCCTACTTTCTTATTAACCGTCTTCCATCCTCCGTCCTCAACAATGTCACTCCTTTCAGCCTCCTCTTTCCTTCTACTCCGGCCTTTCCCCTCACACCTCGAATATTCGGTTGCATGTGCTACGTTCATATCCTGGGACCATCTACGGACAAGTTGAATCCCACGGCGGCCTACCAAATTTTCGTTGGATATTCACGTACGAAGAAGGGCTACGTTTGATATTCTCCTACCACCCGAAAAGTCTCTGTGTCGCCGGATATTACCTTTCGGGAGGATCAGCCATTCTTTTCTGCTCCAGTACCCACACTTACACCAATACCTCTCCCACAGCCTGTCCTACGACCTATCATTCCCGTTCACACACTGGTTCTACATTCCCCAACTCCTGCTCCTGCCCCATACAAGCCAACCCTTATCCGTGTCTACTCTCGCCGCACTCCTACTCCCGTCTCCCCTACGCAGTCGGCCTCGACCTCGGGTACTCAGCGTCTGGCTGATCCGGTAACAGAATCAACCTCTCATCCTATGGCGAACTACGTTTCCCTACATCACCTCTCTCCCCAACTTCGGACACTTGCTACCTCTTTGTTCAGAATTGTTATTCCTAACTCTGTGCAGGAGGATCTGCAACATCCTGGCTGGGGCGCCGCCATGGAGGAAGAAATGGCTGCTCTTTGGGCTAACAAGACATGGACTCTGGTACCACGTCCTCCAGGACAGAAACCAGTTGGGTGTAAATGGGTTTTTGTTATCAAGCATGCTCCTGATGGCACAATTGACCGTCTGAAAGCTCGCTTGGTTGCTCGTGTCTACACTCAGCAACAGGGTATCGACTATGAAGAGACCTTCTCTCCGGTGGCTAAACTCAACATTGTTCGTGTGCTTATCTCTGTCGATGTACATCGTCGGTGGCCCTTATTTCAGCTGGATATTAAGAATGCGTTTCTTAACGGCGATCTCCATGAAACTGTTTACATGGAGCAACCTCCCGGGTTTGAAACCACGGGGGAGTCTCAGGTCTATCATCTATTGCAGTCTCCTTATGGTCTCAAACAATCACCTCGAAACTGGTTCGACAAGTTCAGCAAGGCTCTTCGGGAGATTGGCTTTACTCGGAGCTCGGCAGACTTCTCCTTGTTCACTCGCCAGCAGGCAACAGGAACAGTTATTCTGTTGGTTTATGTGGATGACATCATAATTACTGGAGACGACGCAAAAGGAATACAAGCGGTCAAACTACATCTTAGCTCTGTCTTTCAGACAAAGGATCTGGGTCACCTTCACTACTTCCTGGGTCTGGAGGTCACCAGAAGACAAGTTGGCCTTATCCTCTCTCAGCGGAAGTACTGTCTCGATCTCCTTCATGATGCGGGATACTCGGGCTGCAAACCAACTAACACCCCAATGGATGTCAATCATAAACTGTGTGCTCAAGCCTCCGACTCAGATCTGCAACTACAGAACCCAGAATACTATCGTCGTCTTGTTGGAAAATTAATCTACCTAACGGTAACAAGACCTGATATATCCTTTGTTGTGGGTATGGTCAGCAGATACATGCACTCCCTTCGAAGATCTCACCTTCAGGCCGTCGAAAGGATTCTCAGATATCTCAAAATAGCTCCTGGTCAGGGACTGGTTTATAAAACATCATCTTCAACTCCAAAATTGGTGGCATACTCTGATGCTGATTATGCTGGGTCCCTGAACGATTGACGGGACCACCAATGGTTTTTGCACATACTTTGGAGGACACATGATTACATGGCGGAGTAAGAAACAAGCGGTTGTTGCGCGATCCTCAGCAGAAGCAGAATACCGGGCAATGGCATTTGTGGTCTCTGAACTCACATGGCTTGAAAGTCTCCTGACTGGCCTTGGTGTAAAACTTCCTTCACCAGCTCTCCTCTTGTGTGATAGTCAAGCTGCTATACACATTGCCAAGAACCCGATCTTCCACGAAAGAACAAAGCACATTGAAGTAGATTGTCATTTCGTCCGGGAGAAAGTTCAAATGAAGAAGCTAGAGATAAAGCATGTTCCGGGTACCGAACAAGTGGCGGATGTCCTCACAAAGGCCCTATCCAGCACTCTCTTCTATCAAAGTCTTTCCAAGCTTGGCTCCTACGACTTGTACGGTCCAGCTTGCGGGGGAGTGTTGGAAAAGTCCATGTAGAGGGCCCGTATTTGGGCCCATTTAAGCTTCTCTCCTTTAGTCCCACATCTTGTATAGAAATCTTTCTCTCTTTCTCCCTCCTATATATATGTACTCTCTTTTTGTATTTAGATACATAAGAAATATATACGAGCTAAGGCTTTTATCTACAAGTTTTAATAGTTTTGTTGTATTATTTATTTTGTGGTTGGACTAAATTATTATTGTTCTATTGAGATACAGGCATACAGCTGATGGTTCCTCTAAATCCAACAACGATGAGTTGGCACAAACACTTTCTTACGTTGGGAGCTCTTTTCCAGTTCTTGTCTTAACCCTTGTTCTCCAAGTGTGCTGACTGTTTGATTCATATTCGAGGAAGGGCATTAGTTGGAGAAGGGAAAATGGAGATGGATTGCACGTTGAGCAGTAAATGCAAGACACACCAAGAGGAACTACTCATTCTAGTTTCCATGAGCAAGATACCTTAGACAACACAAGAAAATAAGAACCCAAAAACCACAGACGGCATTCCCCTTACAAGGTATATATCAAAAATCCACCTAAAGCCTGTACTGCTGATTCCGAAATTTATTTTGTTCTTCAGACATCCTGCTAGTTCTGCTTCCTGAATCAGATTATTAATAAACTCTCTTAAGCGCTTACATACATACAAGATAGTTTTACCAATACTCGGTGCCTTAATAACTAAATATAAATCATATTTAGCTTTCATTATCTTAAAAAGTTCGTCAATAAAAACACTTATAATCTCCACACTAATCATATGATATGATTAGTGTAACTTGACTGTCATTAAGATTCTTATATGCAAATAACCAGCATTCCATCTCTAGTTCACACAAAAATATTTGGGTAAGTGATGGAGATCGACCGCGTCACATTGGATGATTCATCACGATCGACATTTTTAGATCGTCGGATGGTCGATCGGAGACCGTGATAGCAACCGGCTTGATTTTTCATAATTCTATGTTTTTTTCTTTATTTTTTTTAGTTGTATTTATAGAGTTAGGCAAAATTATCCATCGGGCTATCGTGATCGTTTGGATTTAATTAACCCAATTCATCCCCTCCCCCTCTTTATATCAGCTCAAGCAGCCGGTTCACAAGAACATCGAGAGTTAGTTTTCTAAAGAGAGGAACCGCTCGGTCGTGAGAGATGTGACGCCTCTCTCCCGCTCTGTGCGACGCCGAGCGGCTCCGCCGCATTTCCTTGCCGCCACCAGTCCCCCGTCGACTTCCAGCATCCTTCTCTCCTTTCTCTGAAGCAACACAGTCCGCCACCTTCTTATTCCAGCACCGTGAAGCCCTCCCCCTCCAGCACGCCAGCTGTTCCAGGCTCGGGAGAAGCCAGAAATCTGTCCAGCATGCGGGAGTTGCTACCAGCATCACCCAATCGACTTCCAACCACTGTTTTAAATGTCGTCCGACATGTCGTGTGTGAACCAAAAACGACTTGCATAATGAAAATTTAAAGGTTATTGCGTTTTTCATTATGTCGGCCAACATAACCGATTAAATCCGATATATCGGCCGCCGCCGACATTTCTAAATGTCGCCGACATTTCTAAATGTCGCCGACATTTCTAAATGTCGCACGATCAGAGATTTCTCTCCGCTTATTCTCCGTCCTCGCCGCTGGAAGGGTTTTTGCTAGGTTTTTCCCATTTTATTGATTGCACATTTCCGAGCACATGAATTATACTTGATTTTCACTTGTCTCCTTCTAATGCTTTCTTCTTGCATGCTTTATGTATGGAGTATCAGTTGCGTATTTGATTGATGAAATTTATTCCATCAAGTTTTGCCATCAAGCCTGCCACATTTATTCTTAATATTGTATAGTTAATTTGCATGTTTATTGGAAGTAAAAAAAAACATTATTTAATACAGGTTGATATCTAAATAGTGTTTGTCATTTCCGTTTCCAACAATGAGGAAGAATGATAAAATAATTTTCAACATTTAAGTGCTTAAAAATGAAAATAATAAATAGAGATATACATACAATGAAAATAGATACATGGTTAAAATATAATGGTGATTGAAGATAGATATGAGTATTTTGGAAATAATACAACTAAGTAGAAAATGTATTCATTGAGTAGAACAAATTAATGTAGTTTATAAAGCTAAGATAATATGGTATAACTTATAATATAAATATTTTTAAGGAATCCGACATATTAAAATGTCCTCGACATGTCTCCGACATCCGACATCTTAAAACCCAATCCGACATTTAAAACCTTGCTTCCAACAGCCTGCTCAAAACCGCCAACGACCTACCTTCCCTACGCATTTTTGCTCCCCCCAACCCTTCCCGCCCCTCCCCACTCCAAAATATACCTCCCCCCTGCACCTCCCCGCTGCAAGTCCGACCTTCCTCGCTGCAGATTTCAGCATTCCACCCCCTCCCGACTCCAAAATCATGTCATTCAGCACCTCCCCGTTATTAATTCCGATGTCCAGCCCCTTCCCACAGCCAAATCCACTTCCCTACTCCATATCCATCAAATTCAGCACCTCCACAAGTAACTTCCAGCCCCCACCAGCCCTCCTCCATTCCTACGGAAATATCCTTCCATATATTGTTAGACTAGGGTTCCAAGAAGAGAGGTAGGGGGAAGAGGGAGAGAAGAGAGGGAGGAGAAAGGTGAGAGAAATTCCAAACACAATAATATTTCAGCATCCCTCAAAACAAGGGTCCCTCGGGTTTATATAATACCTGGTGCATAAAAGGAAAATACAATAGTGCGCAATAAAAGTCTAGTCCAGCGCCGCCCTCATGCTTCGGCGCGCCACACCGGAGGCCGCCCCTCGCCTTCGCCGTTCCCGTCGATGTCCGTAACAATGCCGCTCGCTGAAAAATTTGCCTTGTCCCCAAGGAAAAATCTGGAAATTGTTGATGCAGTTCGGCACGGTCGACCCACGTCGCCTCTGAGTCGGGGAGGCCATGCCATAGAACCAAGGCCTGCTCCACTGCCTAGTCAGCTCGCTGTGTCGTGCGAGTGTCGATGATGCGCTGGGGGTGAACTGCTGGCAGAATAGTGCCTGGATCTGGTGGTGGGAGTGCCCATTCGATCGGATGATACCCAATCACCAGCTTGAGCTGTGAGACGTGGAATACCGGGTGGATGCGGCTCCCGGGCGGAAGGCGGAGATGGTAGGCCTGAGTGCCTACTCGGGCAAGGATCTCAAAGGGGCCATAGAATTTGGCCGCCAACTTGGACTGTGTCCGCGAAACAGCCGAGACTTGGCGGTGCGGGCGCAACTTGAGGAAGACGGAGTCCACCTCGCTGAACTGAACGTCCCGGCGATGGCGGTTGTCCGCAATCGTCATCCGATCCTGGGCGCACTGAAGGTGCTGACGTAGCTGCCGGAGTATTGAATCCTGATCTCGAAGTAGACTGTCTACTGCGGCCACCGCGCACTCCCCCGGAAGGGTGCGGCTCAAGACTGGGGGGCGCCCGTAGATGGCTTCAAACGGAGTAGTGCCGGTACTAGAGTGGAAAGCGGTGTTGGAGTATTCTGCCCACGACAACCACTCCGTCACGCTCGCGGGTGGTCGCACACAAAACACCGCAGGTAGGTCTCGAGGCACCGGTTCATGACCTTAGATTGGCCATTTGTCTGTGGGTGGTAAGCGGTGCTCATGCGTAGTTGTGTGCCCTGCATCCTGAAGAGAGCCTGCCAGAAGGCGCTGAGAAAAAGCGGATCACGGACACTGACAATGGAGCGCGGTATCCCATGCAGGCGGGCGATGCCATCGACGAAAGCCGCGGCGACAAGAGGGGTTGTGAACGGGTGGCGGAGCGGAATAAAGTGTGCGTACTTGGACAAGCGGTCCACTACCACCAGAATACAATCCCAAGTCTTGGAACGGGGCAGGCGAGAAATGAAGTCCATGGAAATGTCTTCCCAGATCTGAGTAGGGGTGGGTAATGGCTGAAGGAGACCCCCAGCAAAGGTGGCCTCGTGCTTGGCCCGCTGACACGGAAGGCACGCTGCGACGAAGGCCTTGACCTTCTGAAACATGTCGGGCCAATAAAGTGAGGCCGCGAGGCGGCGGTACGTCCGTAAGGCACCTGCGTATCCTCCCTCGGGAGTGGCGTGGAACTCGACGAGTAGTTGCGGGATCAGCTGAGACGAGGTGGAAATCACGAGGCGTTGTTGGTAGTGGAGCCGGCCCCCCACAAGATGGTATGGTGGGTAGGATGACGGGTCGGCCCAGAGAGCTCGCACGATCTTCTGAAGAGTGAGCAGCGGCCACCTACCGCTGTAATATGTCGGCATCCTCCCAGTGAGGATGCGAAATGGCCGCCAGGTGGGCTGTCCGCGGGTGGCGGGAAAGAGTGTCGACTGCGCGGTTGGACGCGCCAACCCGAAACTCAATGTCAAAGTCATACCCAAGGAGCTTGGCCACCCAGATCTGTTGTGCCGGAGTGGCGATCTTCTGATGGAGCAGGTAGCGAAGGCTATGATGGTCCGTCCGGACGGTAAAGTGGCGGCCCAGCAGGTATGGGCGCCAGTGCTGGACAGCGAGGACTAAGGCCATCAGCTCGGACTCGTAGGCGGAGCGGGGCCGAACAGTGGAGGCAAATGTCCGACTGAAGTAGGCTATAGGCTGCCCTGCATGCATCAAAACTGCGCCGACTCCGGAGCCTGATGCGTCGCATTCCACCACAAATGGTTGTTAGAAGTCTGGCATGGCGAGAACGGGGGCGGTACTCAAAGCTCGTTGAAGAGCTCGAAAGGCACCGTCGGCTAGGGGTGTCCACTGAAATCTTCCCGCCACCTCCTTCTTCAACAACTCGGAGAGCGGCTTTGCGAGCTTACCGTAATCCCGGATGAACCGGCGATAATAGTCGGTGAGGCCCAAGAACCTGCGGACGTCGCGGAGGGAGCGGGTAGTGGGACACTGAAGGACGGCATGCACCTTCTCCGAATCCATGGCCACCCCATTGGCCGAAATAGTATGGCCCAAATAGCTGACCTCCATCTGGCCGAAGACACGCTTCTTGGGATTCACGCAGAAAGCGTTCTCCCGGAGGGTGGTGAGGGTGGGGCGAAGGTGATCCATGTGAGCTTGCCAGGATGAGCTGTACACAAGAATATCATCGAAGAATACCAAGATGTACCTTCGCAGAGCCGGGCGGAACAAGTCGTTCATGGTAGCCTGAAAGGTGGCGGGAGCGTTCGTCAGGCCAAAAGGCACGACTACAAACTCATAATGGTCGTCGTGGGTGCGGAACGCCGTCTTGGGCACGTCCTCCTCGCGTACCCGTATCTGGTGGTGGCCGGCCCGAAGGTCCAGCTTAGAGAAGAAGACCGTGCCCTACAGCTCATCCAAAAGCTCTTGAATGACGGGGATCGGGTACTTGTCGGGAACCGTGGCCTTGTTGAGCTCACGGTAATCCACACAAAAACTCCAACTCCCGTCCTTTTTGCGGACCAATAGGACGGGGCTCGAGAACGGGCTGGAACTGGGGTGAATGATGCCTGCGGAGAGCATGTCTCAGACAAGCGCCTCGATCTCGCCCTTTTGGGCGTGGTCGTAACGGTACGGTCGGACTGAGATGGCGTTCACCACCTCTCGTAGCGGAATATGATGATTTGTAGGCTGAGGCGGGGGAAAGCGTGTCCCGTCGGCAAAAACATCCGGAAAGCCGTCCAGAATGACCTGCAATGTTGGAGCGGGTGGACGTGGTGGGTCGGTCGTGTACCCTATGTGCCATTATGTTGCCGCCCACTCCACCTCGGAGGACTTCTGCAGAGACTGAAGAGAGACGGCGCGAAGGAGAAGGGAGGCCTCGCCTTGCAGGAGGCAGGGTGTGCCCCCACAGAGGAAGCGCATCGTCATGCAGTTCCAATTGACGTTGACGTCACCGAGAGTCCGGAGCAACGCCACGCCCAGGATGACATCGTCTCCGCCCAGAGGAAAAGCGTAAAAGTCGGCCTGGAAGGGAGTCTGATCCAGCATGATCGTAAGGTCTGCACAGAGGCCTCCCGTAGCCCGTCGGTGGCCGTCCCCAAGGCAGACTGTAAAGCGATGGGCGGCTTGCACCGGAAGAGCCAAGCGATCCACAAGAAACTGAGAAATAAAATTGTGGTTGGCGCCACTGTCGATCATCACAACTACCGAGGTCCCTTGGAGAAGTCCCCGCATCTTCATCGTCTGAGGGCCCGAAATCCCGTCGCCGCAAAGAACGGAAGGTCCAGACGGTGAAAGGTGGCCTCAGGCGGATCCTCGGTGGTGGTGTCGTCCTCCAGAGCCTCGAAATCTGCCATGGTCACCTCCAATTCCTCCTCGAAGATGAGGACCCGATAGGGTTTTGAGCGGGCAATCATGTGTGGGAGTATATGGTTGCTTGCATCGGAAGCAGAGACCCTTAGATCGTAGGTCGTTGTATTCCTGGTTGGAGAGCCATGGATGGGTTGGGGGCCAGGGGGCGCGCCTATGGTGCTGCTCGTCCCGGGCCGAGAGGAGGGTCGAGCGGTGGAGGACGAGGGAATGTGGGAGGTCGAGGTGGCGGCCGCGGCACGGCGGTGGGGGGTGGACGGCCAGGCTCAGGCGGCCGAGAAAGGAATTCCGCCTCGACCAGGTGGGCAAGATCCATGGCCTCCGTCAAGGAGGGGGGGTGATGGGTACGGACCCGTGCCCGTATGTGAGGGCGCAATCCATGCATAAAGAAACTGAGGTAGTGGTCCGGCGGAAGGCCAGGAACGTGGGTCGCGAGGGCGATGAACTCATCGGAGTAGTCGTCAAGAGTGCCCGTCTGGCGGATGTCGCAGAGCCGCTCCACAACGGTGCCGGAATAGCGGGAGTCGTAGCAGTTGATGAGGTTTTGTTGGAGGGTCGGCCATTGCAGTGTCGGGTTGGTTTGGCGGAGCCAGCGGACCCAGTGGAGGGCAGAGCCTTCCATTTCGATCATGATTGTGCTGACTTTAAGATTGTCGGGCGTTTGTTGGAGGTCAAAGAATTGCTCCGCGCGGGCGATCCACTCTAACGGATCGATGCCATTGAAAGAGGGCACCTCGAGGGACCGGGGGATGCCGACAATGGTGGGTAGGGGGGGAATAGCAGGCGGCGAGATGTCCGGAGGGCTGCCCAAGATAGAAGGGGAATCGGCATTGGAGGTGGCGGATGGCGAGGGGCGTTTGGCGAGTATGGCGTCGAGTTTTGAGTTCATGCGGAGGACGAGTGCCTGGAGGGAGGCGATGGAGGCATCGTGGTCTTCCAATCGGCGAAGAACAACCGCATCGGAGGTTGGGAGAGAAGGAGTGGAATCTGGGTTGCCCATGAGACGGCTGGAACGGCGTGGCATACACGCAAGAAACCGAAATAGGGTGGGGAAAGGTATCCGGCTGGAGGGTCCGCTGGATTGGTTGCTGGCCGCCGACAGGAGGAAAGCTGGATGGGGAAAGGAAAATCGCGGGGCGGAACGGCAGCAGAAACCAGGGATCGGGATAGGCTCTGGTGGCGGACGCGGGCTCGGAGGCTGGTAGCGGGATCAGGAGCGGATCTGGTGGCAGAAGCGGGATCGGGGAAGAGGCGGGTAGCGGACGCGAGATCTGGGAGCGGACGCGGGATCTGGATCGGAAGAGTTGCGGGATAGCGGAACGGAAATAGGAGCGGGAGCGGATCGGGGAAGAGGCGCTGGATCTACTTCGGGCGGCGGAAACCGCGGCCGGAAGAGGGCATGTCGGACCACTTGTTAGACTAGGGTTCCAAGAAGAGAGGTTAAGGGGAAGAGGGAGAGAAGAGAGGGAGGAGAAAGGTGAGAGAAATTCCAAACACAATACTATTTCAGCATCCCTCAAAATAAGGGTCCCACGGGTTTATATAATACCTGGTGCATTAAAGGAAAATACAATAGTGCGTAATAAAAGTCCAGTCCAGCGCCGCCCTCATGCTTCGGCGCGTGTAACGCGTTCCCTCCTTCGATAGGCGCGCCACACCGGAGGCCGCCCCTCGCCTTCGTCGTTCCCTTCACTGTCCGTAACATATATCCACTCAAGCACTTCCTCAGCACCATACCTGCCTTTTTCCTTCTTCCAACAGCACTCACAGCCCATTCCAGCCCACCAAACAGACATCATCCCTCTCCGACAGCCCCTACGCAGCAGCATCTCCACCCCCGAACAGCCATAAACACTATCGGATCTCCCCCACCACCTCCAGCATTGAGTACTTTGTGATTTTTAAATTATGGTTTCATTTTCTCTGCATTATACAATAATTACTTGTATCCTTCAAGTTATTGGGTTTGTATTTACTTGACTTATTGCTTTATTACTTGTGCATCATATATTCATCTACATTTATTTTCAACGCACTCTCAATTAATTTGTAATTGTTGTTTGCTTACTTAAATTGCAATCTTTGTAATCAATTGCAACACCTGCACAAGATTTTTAAAATTAATTTGTTTAATTAATTGTGCGTCGGCAAATACTTACATGATTGAATCGTCGCATGTGCATCGCATTAGGTTTATATTTCGGTAAATCAATGAATTGCCTATAAGTTTGCATGTCATTCCAGGGTTGTTTGTAGCTTCATTTGCATCTGTCGTGTGATCGCGTGTATTGCATTTAGGATTAGGGCATCGTAAGTTTGTCACCTATAGATTCGTCCTGCTTCAGAATGGTATCAGAGCCTCATGTTCAGACTTTATTTTAATACGAAGTAGTAGAGTTTATAGGTTCCATCATGACTAGTTATCGCCTTTATTTTTCTCCTCTATTTGAGGATCCTGAGTCCATCTACACCTGATCCCCTAGAACCCCTTTAGAGACATCCTCATGTTACTACGCTGATTATTCCCGGTAGCCGCACACCACTCCCAGAGATCATGTTGACCCCTCGATGTGATCCCTCTATGATATAGACGATCACTTCGATGACTATCGTCCCTATCCCAGCGCACGAGCAGATCGTGTTGATCCATCAACATGACTCGATTATCTATGGATGATTATGACGAGGATCATCATTTTGAGAGAGATCTGGGGTGTAGGCTGTGTTGTTGCCCCATCCTTTGACGACTCATCGAGTCCCGAGTCTTTCAAATATTGGCTCGTGGACATGGAATATTACCTCGATCATTTTGAGTTATTCGGTGAGCGACACATTAAATTTGTGAAACTTAGACTTATAGATCAGGTGAGAACATATTGTAATAGTATTGAGAAGGCCAGTGAGCGGGATCGTTTTTAACTCGTCACAAGATGGATGGAGATGAAGCGTAGATTGTGTAGAGGTATTTGCATGTGTCGTATCAGACTCTCTTGCTCAATCAATTATTTACCATTCGACAAGTATCCATATCTGTCGCTGAGTATAAGGATCGTTTTGATGAGTTAGTAGTGAGGAGCGACATTCGAGAGGAGCCAGCTATGACTATTTCCTAATTTCGTTCTGGACTTCGATCTAAAATACATACAGAATTGGCTTATCACTGCTCGCAATCCCTTAAGCAGACTTATCAACTCGCCCTTCATTATGAGTTGTCTTTGAGATCCACTAGAGTTAGCCGAGTGGATTCATACCTTAACCTCCTCAGTATGAGTCCCTCCCATTTTGAGGTCATCATTTTGCCTACTCTTGTCCTGTCAGACACGATATAAGTGATATCTGATACTGATTTCTCTCACCCCAGTGAGGAACTTAGTCCGCTGATGTAACATCTGAAATTTACGCATCCTTTTATTTTCATGGTCCAATCGCGAGTAAGTTGTAACGGCGACACCATCTAATGGAGGTACCTACACTTCTACGATTAATTTCTTTAAGCGTTAATCATAATTTAAATGATTCCATGTAAGAGAAAAAATTTATGCATTTTAATTCGGCTCGATTTGAAAATTCGTGAGGGCGTAACGTACTAATTTAGAAGTTTTTAATTGGTAGTGGCAGAGTTGGTAATTTAGGAGGAATAGGTTATTTCCCCCTCAATAAAAATCGTGATCCACGGTCCCCCCCCCCCCCCACACACACACACTCCGCGACTCTTTTGGCAAAAGCGGAGAATAACCGAGAGCTGCACATATACTCCCGCTCATATTTCCCTCCCACGACCCGAGCGTAATGAATTAGGACTCTCCCTCTCTTCATTCCAGCCGGTCAACCGTGCAGAAGTTTTCGTCGCTCCCGTTCGTCGACGTTAGGAGGCGCAGGATCGATCATTTTCTCCAGAAACCTTTGACGCCTTCCGTCTTCTACTCGAGCGGGCAGGACATCGCTCCTTCCGACTTACTCCAACCACCGACTGAAGCCTCCTTTCAATCGAGCGACCGTCATCCCTCATTAGCAGTCCTCGACAACTCTTATCAGTGCAGTTCCATCAGCAATTGACTCCTTTTCGACGACTTTCACTAGCAGTCGATCTTCCTCCATCATTCCTAACAGGTAACCGTCAAATCTCCTCCTTCCAGTGAGTTTTTCCACTAGCCTTGGTGGTTCCTTTAATTCCTCCAATGATCTTATGTGTTTTTTCGCTTCCGATTTTAGGAATCTCTGAATCAAGGTGAGTTCATCATTTCGCATCCGAACTTCACTTTTACTGGTTTCATTCTAGTCCATGAATTATATTTTGAAGATCCTTTTTAATCCTAGGAATCTAAGAGCATGTTTGGATTTCCTCTTAGGGTTGCGGGAGGATCGGGGAAGGGGAGACCTGTGAATTAATAAGAGAACTCTGTGTGTTTACGGTGTAAACGAGAGAAATCATGTCGCCTCGCAGCGTCTACGAACGTTGTAACACCGAGGTAAGAAATTCGACTCCGCTTGGATAGACATATCACCTAATATAATTGCATTTCCTTGGTTGCGTAAGAATACACGAGTAATTCAATTTTTCAACATTTGGTTACAAGTTACCAGTTAAATTAAATTACCACAGATTACATAGTAAATCAAATGACGAATAACCTAGTAAAGCATAATACAAGCAAGTAATTTATTAAGATACGAGCTACAGAACGAAACATGTGTAACACCCTGCCAGTACGAATAGTATAACAGTAGGTCCGGCCGGGACCCCACGCCATACAAACCACACTAGCTAGGAATTAAAAGGTGATAAACAGAAAGAACCACAACAGAGTATACTAAACACTAGCGGAAGCATAATGATTTAACATTTCCATTAGAATTGTCCACTATCATAGGAATGAAACCATGAGATAGAGTTATGGCCTTAAGGCCTTACATTTAACAAATGTACTAAAACTCCAAAACATACATCGGCACGCAGGCCGGCAATACATGAGAAAGCTAAAAAAAGAGGTTGGCCCTCAAGGGCCAACTCAGCAAAGGGGCCACCGCCCGCTATTTCCCACTAGGCTCACCTGCACCTGCATAAGAACATTCCACCAAGTGGTGGCAAACAAGGTAACGGTCAGCACAGCTGACCAAATTATAACGACCCCACCCCTTTACCGGGGTGGCGGAGCTTCTACCCTGCAAGCAAGCCATACTAGCACAAGTACTAATATAAAGAAGGTGCAACTACACAAGGTGAGGTTTCAAGCACATTCAATCTTCTAGGTTGAGCATCAAAAAGGAGGGAACCTAGGTATGCACATGATGTTGGTTGGGTTCACCCGAAGGTTCCCCACAACCGCCTAAACAACCGCATGAGGCTAACAACATCAATTCCACAAAACACTCCACCGTAAGGGCCATCGCCTTAGGTGGGAAAAAGAGCTTTTGGTCGGTCTAGGTAAATCACCTTCCACGACCTCTCCCATGATCACACGGCTTACATGAGGTAGGGACCTCTTACCGATCTGCATGGAAACGGGTTCGGTTTAGCTTTGCCCGTGCTCTAATAGTCGCGATCTATCGCACGACGCGGGTACGGCTTCACCTCGGCCCGTAAGAGTTTAGCACTTTCACGTGCTACACAAAATATAAGCTACGCACCTAACCCCTTCGCAGGGATCTAGGCTTCACAAATATTCAACAAAGGAGGTACAATACACTCCGCATCAATTTCGTGGTGAAGGTTTGCCTTCATCCAATCTCAAAGCATGGGGCTGTCGTTAGGATCTTCACAAGACGCCTACAATTTAAATCCCGCAATACTAAAGATGATTTCACGGAGTCATTCTCCGGCACGCATTCTAGGCTTAACCTAAATGCAACGTCGCAAACCAAGCATCACCGATTCGGGCTCACGACCACGAATAGGCTTCACACAAAATGCCTAAATCCGCACGACTACCGGATTTTCTACATGCAATATGCCGGGGACGGACACAATCGACCCGGAGTTCCGAAGAACTTGAGGAAAATCCTACACTTCACCCATTTGGTGAAAGGGATTCCTCATGCAAGCATAGAGAAATGAAGGAGAGGACAAATGACAAGTCCAAAGAATCGAGAGGAAGAATCGTTACCCTAAGAGCGTTCTTCTTCGCCATGGATCCGAGATTTTAGACGGAGGGAAACGACCGCACCGGGCTGCACTCTCCAGATCTGGAAACGGCTCGCGAAACGGAGCTCCGGAGCTCCGTCAATGGCGGGATCTCTCCTTCTTCTTCCATACCTCCTTCTTCTTCCTCTAGCCTAGGAGAGAGAAACACCTCAAAAGAATGAGGATTAATCTCCTCTCACAAGCCCTAAGACCCTCCAGCATTTAATCCTAGCTATCGGATCGGATTCCAAAAGATTTGGACGGCCGGATCGTCTTCTCCGCTCAAAATCGCGGAGCAGAATAAACAGGACGCACGATCACAGGCGCACGATCACTGGTCGTGCGCGAAGAGGAGAATGGTCGTGCGATAAGCCGAGACAGAACTCCGATTCCTTGCGAATGAACGCACGATCATTGGCGCACGATCACTGGTCATGCGCGAAGAGGACAATGGTCGTGCGCAGAGAACTGTTGTGGAATTTTTAGCCTATCCCGAGCGCAACACTACCACTCCGCCTACTTCGCTGAACTAAGAATTTTGGGGTGTTACAACTCCACCTCCCTTAAAAGAATTTCGTCCCGAAATTTCAAAAACAGTAATAGCAGGAATTACAGTTATAAATTACCTGAGAGGAATAGCTCGGGGTACTCCGCAAGCATCGCTTGCTCTCTCTCCCAAGATAGCTCCTCTCGGCCGCAATTATCCCACCGGACTTTCACCATCCGAATGGACTTGTTCCGCAACTGCTTTACTTCGGTATCTTCGATGCGTAAGGGCTTGACTTTCGTCGACAACCCACTATCAACCGGCACTTTGCCAACTGCAACGATGTGAGTAGGCTCTTGCACCGCCTTTCTCAAAACTGAAATGTGAAACACGTCGTGTAGACCGCTCAGCTCTGCAGATAGTGCAAGCCGATAAGCCGCATCACCAACACGCTCCACGATCTCAAACGGTCCTAAGTACCTTGGGCTGAGCTTTTTCAAGCGTCGGATCCTTGATACCCCTTTGAACGGTTTGATCTTCAAGTAAACCCGGTCACCGACGGCGAACTCTAGGTTCCTATGCTTGGCGTTGAAATATTTTGCTTGCCTATCCTAGGCAATCAATAGTCTTTCACGTATAGTTCGGATCGTCGAAGTTGCTTCCTCAACATCCTTTCGCTTTAATAGCTTAGTATCGCCCGTTTCTGCCCAAGACAACGGCGTGCGACACTTCTTACCATAGAGGGCCTCGAAAGGAGCCATCTTTATACTGGCTTGGTAGCTATTATTGTAGGCGAACTCGATCATATAGAGATGATCTTCCCACTTCTTTCCAAAATCTAGAGCGCACATTCGGAGCATATCCTCCATAGTCCTGTTGGTCCTCTCGGTCTGTCCATCCGTTTGCGGGTGGAAGGCCGTGCTGAACTTCAATTTAGTGCCCAACAGTTCATGGATAAGCCTCCAATCTTTCGATGTGAAACGCCCGTCACGATCGCTGACGATGCTACGAGGGACACCGTGCAGCCTCACAATACTATCGACATAGAGCTTCGCTAGCTTTTCTACAGAATCATCCTTCCGGTTCGGAATAAAATGCGATACCTTCGTCAATCGGTCCACGATCACCCAGATGGCGTCGTTTCCCTGTTGCGATCTCGGTAATCCGTGCACGAAATCCATCGAAATATCGTCAAACTTCCATTCCGGAATCGGCAAGGACTTCAAAAATCCACCGGGACGTTGACATTTCACCTTCACCATCGCGCAAGTGTTACACTTGGCCACGTAGAGGGCAATGTCTTTCTTCATACCCGGCCACCAGAAAAGTTTCTTCATGTCCATGTACATTTTCGTGCTCCCAGGGTGGATCGAGGACTTGGTATGATGAGCCTCGTACATCAACTCCGCCCGTAGAGTACCAACGTTTGGGACGCACAATCTACCATTCTTCCACATAAGGCCATCTTCGAAAGAGAAATCAGCGTTTAACCCGTCAACGGTTTCCGCTTTATAGCGTTTCATGCTCTCGTCCAGCTCCAATGCCTGTCTAACTCGGTCGGCAAGGTGGTATTGAACCTCCGTCCAGTTCAAGCATGCTGAAGTAGACGCTCTTCGATCAACGCAAATGATCTCCATTTCTTCCAGCTCGCGGATTAGACGCTCATCGTGCATCAAAACCCAATTTGCCTGAGCGGGAGCCCGACGACTCAACGCGTCCGCAACTACATTCCCCTTTCCAGGAGTATACTTGATGTCGAAGGTGTAGTCCCCAAGGAACTCCATCCACCTCCTTTGACGCATATTCAACTCCCTTTGATCCAGCAGGTACTTGAGGCTCTTGTGGTCGGTAAAGATGTCGATCTTCACGCCATACAAATAATGCCTCCACAGCTTAAGAGCAAATACCACGGCCGCTAGCTCCAAATCATGGACCGGGTAATTCCTCTCATGAACCTTCAGTTGCCGGGAGCCGTAGGCAATTACCTTTCCGAACTGCACTAGGACACAACCCAAACCACTCCCCGAGGCGTCGCTATAAATTTCGTAGCCTTCCGTACCACATGGCGAGCATAGAATGGGCGCCGTGGTCAGACGACTCTTCAGCTCTTCAAAAGCTCGTGCGCACTCGGGCGACCAAACGAACTTATGATCTTTCCTAGTCAGTTTAGTGAGAGGGACTGCAATCCTCGAGAAGTTTTCCACAAAGCGCCTATAATAGCCGGCAAGTCCTAAGAAACTTCGGACTTCCGCTACGTTTTTCAACAAAGGCCACGCTCGGACCGCTTCTATCTTCGACGGATCAACTGCAATTCCTTCTCCACTAACAACATGACCAAGGAATGCTACTGACGATAGCCAAAACTCGCACTTGGAGAACTTGGCATATAGCTGACTCCTCCTCAAGGTGCTCAGAACTGCGTGCAGATGCCCTACATGCTCCTCTTTCGACTGAGAGTATACCAAAATGTCGTCGATGAAGACGATCACAAATTGATCCAAATACTCTCGAAACGTCCTGTTCATTAAGTCCATGAATACCGACGGTGCATTAGACAGACCGAACGGCATCACCGTGAACTCATAGTGCCCAAAACGGGTACTGAACGTTGTTTTTGGAATGTCACATTCCCTTATTCGCAGTTGATAGTAGCCGGACCTTAGGTCCAGCTTGGAGTAAACCGTCGACCCAACCAGTTGGTCGAATAAATCATCGATTCTTGGAATCGGATATCGGTTCTTCTCGGTCAACTTGTTTAGCTCTCGATAATCAATACATAGACGCAAGCTCCCGTCCTTCTTTTTCACAAAGAGGACCGGTGCACTCCAAGGCGATGAACTTGGACGTACGTAGCCTTGCTCTAGCAGCTCTTGCAATTGGACCTTCAGCTCTGCCAGTTCCTTTGGCGCTATCCGGTACGGTGAGCGGGCCACAGGTTTGGCACCTGGCACCAACTCGATACAGAAATCAATCTCCCGATGAGGCGGAGCCCCAGGGAGTTCGTTAGGAAACACGTCGGCGTACTCCGCTACAACTGGGACATCACATAACCTGGGCTTTGGCTCCGAAGCCTCCAACAAAGTGAAGAACAACTCGGCGCCTTTTCTCACCGCTTTAACCACTTGGAGAGCAGACATTAGCGTCTTGCTCGCTCCTCGCATACCGGCGAATGTGGTTTCTCCTTCGGTGTTCTTTCCCAGAGTGATCTCCTTTGAATTGCAATTTATGCATGCTCGCTGCTCCGAGAGCCAGTCCATGCCGAAGATCACATCGAATTCAGCTAACGGTAATAACGATGCTTCCAAATCGAAATCCTGATTTCCGATCCGCACCTTCACACGGCTCTTCCTATCCGCACTCATTCGAGATCCATTGGGTAGCACTACTTCCAATCTATCCTCTACAAAGGTAGACGGCACTCCGATTCGCACCACGAAGTCCTCAGACAGAAAAGAGTGCGATGCACCCGTATCAAATAGAGCTCTCGCCGGATAGTTGAAAATTAGGACGAAACCTAATTGTACACAAAAAAAGCATATAGTCGTACAATTGAATGAATTATATATATATAGCTGTAAAAGCTAACTTCTAATTCGTACCTGTGACGACATCAGTTTGTCGTATAGCTTCTTGCTGGCCAAGAGAATAGACTCTCGGCTGAGTCGGAATAATGTGCTGGGAAGCCGAAGATTCCGCAGCTTTACCCTTTTCCGCAGCACGAGCATGGTCCAACGCTCGGTTCTCTGCCTTCGGGGGACCACTTCGACACACTGCGGCCTTGTGTCCTACCTTCCCGCAGGTGAAACACGTGATAGGATCCCGCACAGTCGTTGCTCCCGAAACATTTGAGCGGGTTTGCTCCGCCGGTTTGAACTTCCTTTTGTTCTTTCTGAACTCTGACTTGGACTGAGAGGCCGGCGCATGAAACTCAGGTTTCTTTGCCACGGTTTTTGCTTGTACCCTCTTCATGTCCAACTCTAGGGATCTGGCAGTTTGGACCATCACCTGGAAGCCAAACGTCATGGGGCCTGCGAGGAGCAGCCTCAATTCGTCCCGAAGCCCTTCATAGAACTTATTTGTCTTTGTCTCCTCATCCTCCACCAAGGACCCCGCATAGCGACTTAGTCTAGTAAACTCATGCAAGTAATCGTCAACGGAGCGATCACCTTGTGTCAACCTCAAGAACTGGTTTTGTAACGCAATGCGCTGGGCAGAGGGGATAAACCTCTGGAGGAACGACTTTGAAAACTCAGCCATTGTGATTTCAGTAATATCTCTACCGCAGAACTTATACAGCTCCTGCTCTTCCCACCACAGCACAGCCTCTCCATCAAGAAGGAAAGTGGCTAAGGTGACCATCATGACTTCGTCCGTCGCTGTCGCCCTCAGAGTTCTTCTAACTCTTGACAACCAGTCTTCTGCCTCCGTTGGGGACTCAGATCCCGAGAAGGTAGGAGGATTAAAGCTCAAGAAGTGCTTTAATTGCTGGTCACGCGCTCGCCCCACAGCTACTTGCGCAACTTGACGTTCCACCCTTGGCGCTACCGCAGGTTCCACTGCAGCTACTGGCACAGGGGCCTCAACCCTCGGTTCCACCGCAGGTTCCACTGCAGGTTCGATCACCGGGGCCGCAGCTGTAGTAAGCGTAGCAAGCTGTGCAAGCCTTTGCGGTTGAGCATTGATCATCGCGAAGACCGCTTCTGCGACCATTCTGATCATCTCAGCCGAAGGAGTGGTCGCTGGCACTTCAGCCGACCCACTACTTTCAGCGGTGTTATGGGGTCGAGACTGCCCCGCAGCACTTCTAGTCACCTATAATCATGCAAGGCACAATTTAGTGACCCACAACATATCAAACATCAATCATGGAATGCTCAGGTTCCGCAAACAAGTATGTTTTTTTTTTCATTCCTAAGTGGACATTCTTATTAGTTTTTATCGTTTTAGGTGAATGCACAACCCGTGCGCACCACCCCTTAAAAGGAATTCGTCCCGAATTCGCTAAACTACGGATCGACGCCTTAAGTCTGATACCAAATTGTAACACCCTGCCAGTACGAATAGTATAACAGTAGGTCCGGCCGGGACCCCACGCCATACAAACCACACTAGCTAGAAATTAAAAGGTGATAAACAGAAAGAACCACAACAGAGTATACTAAACACTAGATGAAGCATAATGATTTAACATTTCCATTAGAATTGTCCACTATCATAGGAATGAAACCATGAGATAGAGTTATGGCCTTAAGGCCTTACATTTAACAAATGTATTAAAACTCCAAAACATACATCGGCACGCAGGCCGGCAATACATGAGAAAGCTAAAAAAAGAGGTTGGCCTTCAAGGGCCAACTCAGCAAAGGGGCCACCGCCCGCTATTTCCCACTAGGCTCACCTGCACCTGCATAAGAACATTCCACCAAGTGGTGGCAAACAAGGTAACGGTCAGCACAGCTGACCAAATTATAACGACCCCACCCCTTTACCGGGGTGGCGGAGCTTCTACCCTGCAAGCAAGCCATACTAGCACAAGTACTAATATAAAGAAGGTGCAACTACACAAGGTGAGGTTTCAAGCACATTCAATCTTCTAGGTTGAGCATCAAAAAGGAGGGAACCTAGGTATGCACATGATGTTGGTTGGGTTCACCCGAAGGTTCCCCACAACCGCCTAAACAACCGCATGAGGCTAACAACATCAATTCCACAAAACACTCCACCGTAAGGGCCATCGCCTTAGGTGGGAAAAAGAGCTTTTGGTCGGTCTAGGTAAATCACCTTCCACGACCTCTCCCATGATCACACGGCTTACATGAGGTAGGGACCTCTTACCGATCTGCATGGAAACGGGTTCGGTTTAGCTTTGCCCGTGCTCTAATCGTCGCGATCTATCGCACGACGCGGGTACGGCTTCACCTCGGCCCGTAAGAGTTTAGCACTTTCACGTGCTACACAAAATATAAGCTACGCACCTAACCCCTTCGCAGGGATCTAGGATTCACAAATATTCAACAAAGGAGGTACAATACACTCCGCATCAATTTCGTGGTGAAGGTTTGCCTTCATCCAATCTCAAAGCATGGGGCTTTCGTTAGGATCTTCACAAGACGCCTACAATTTAAATCCCGCAATACTAAAGATGATTTCACGGAGTCATTCTCCGGCACGCATTCTAGGCTTAACCTAAATGCAACGTCGCAAACCAAGCATCACCGATTCGGGCTCACGACCACGAATAGGCTTCACACAAAATGCCTAAATCCGCACGACTACCGGATTTTCTACATGCAATATGCCGGGGACGGACACAATCGACCCGGAGTTCCGAAGAACTTGAGGAAAATCCTACACTTCACCCATTTGGTGAAAGGGATTCCTCATGCAAGCATAGAGAAATGAAGGAGAGGACAAATGACAAGTCCAAAGAATCGAGAGGAAGAATCGTTACCCTAGGAGCGTTCTTCTTCTCCATGGATCCGAGATTTTAGACGGAGGGAAACGACCGCACCGGGCTGCACTCTCCAGATCTGGAAATGGCTCGCGAAACGGAGCTCCGGAGCTCCGTCAATGGCGGGATCACTCCTTCTTCCTTACCTCCTTCTTCCTCTAGCCTAGGAGAGAGAAACACCTCAAAAGAATGAGGATTAATCTCCTCTCACAAGCCCTAAGACCCTCCAGCATTTAATCCTAGCCATCGGATCGGATTCCAAAAGATTTGGACGGCCGGATCGTCTTCTCCGCTCAAAATCGCGAAGCAGAATAAACAGGGCGCACGATCACAGGCGCACGATCACTGGTCGTGCGCGAAGAGGAGAATGGTCGTGCGATAAGCCGAGACAGAACTCCGATTCCTTGCGAATGAACGCACGATCATTGGCGCACGATCACTGGTCGTGCGCGAAGAGGACAATGGTCGTGCGCAGAGAACTGTTGTGGAATTTTTAGCCTATCCCGAGCGCAACACTACCACTCCGCCTACTTCGCTGAACTAAGAATTTTGGGGTGTTACAACATGCTTACCTACATTCTACAATAAGTACATGATTAAGAATGCAAAATACAATTGGGCAAAAATAAAAGATTAAATTACGCAATAAGTCCAAACTAGTGGCCTCAAATGGTCGACTTACTGTAAATATCGTAACAACCACCAGATTAATTCAAAAGGGGGCATGGGGAGATATTTCCCTCATGATTGATGGATGCACAATATCATACTCATATACCCAGCAGTCCATATGAGCCTCAGATATGGGGTCGACGACCCACTTTTCCAGACCTAGAAATATTCAGATGCGAGTCTGTATTCCACTCAAGGGGCACAACAGTTCAGGGCACCTTCAGGTCACCATTTGGACTCCATAATCAAAATGTGCTCAGCAAGCCATAAGACATAATGTTAATAAGGGGAAAAATGAAATTTAATTACCCCAACTTTAGAAAGAATTCAGGGCACTAAAATCATTATATACAAGACTTACAGATAATGAGACAGAATTCATAATGCGACAATATAAAAAATGAACTTATGAAACTACAGTCAGTTTATTCAGAAGCATAATTACCCAAATGTTCATATTTTTATATACAAGCAAATTATTAAACTGCTATTTTTTGTGTTACTGGGGGAGTAGTATTTCTTACTCACCAATTGGGTTGACCCATCTTCGAACATTTCTTTTCATGGGTCACAGATGAGGAGATACGCCTAGGATAAGCGTTCATGGTTCTCCACTATTGTTTGTTTTCCATTCAGTTGTTGTTTTTCATTCCAATTGTTGTACAACTCATTTATGAACTTAATGTAACCGACTTATCTAAAGATTTCAATCTACAGATCAATGTCTAAGTTTTCAGCATTTCAAATTAATGATTCTTTTCAATTCTATTTGGCTTTGTGAATCAAATTTTGAGGTACAATTTTACCCATAGCTTCATACTTTACTTCTGTTGTAAGTTTTCAGTTAATACTTTCATTTATTTATGTTATGTACCAGTTTTATTATCGTTGTTTAGTTTGCTTCATATCACAAGTGTCGGCCGAACTTATGAATTGGTGTTAAACAAGGTAGGGGTGTTTCAGGTGAGTGGTCCATCATTTGCTTCTGACTCAGACCCTCCTACGGCTTCGAAAGAGAATGAGTATGAGCAACTCGGTGATTTAATAGTGATGTGTCCCTCACATACCCCGGGCGTTGACTTAGTTTGTTCCGATCATAGACTCTCCCTTGTGTGTATGTTCATCTGAGTTTCCCCATATTATCGCGGTGAGTCATATCACGAGTGAGGATTGAGAGCATAGTGTTGACTTTGTAGTGGTTGTCTCTCCTGTTCTTGAGGTTACAACTCTTATCGATGATACTCATTTGAAAGAGCATCCTCCTACGATTGAGTTCATTGATGAGATACTTGTTGAGCCTCCTGGATAAACCACCTTGCGAAGTTTTCATTTTAGGAGACATTCAGCCCACCCCCGAGTTGCATCCTTGTGTCCATATCACACACATACCTTTAGATGATCGTCGTATTCACGATAAATTTACCAAATGACACAAAAATTTCAAAATGAAAGAATTTTAGATGCGGTTTGTAGCGAAAGTGAGAGATTTAGCTCCAAATGACACTTAAACTTTGAACAGCAATAACTTTTGATCCGGTTGTCTGATTTTATCCCACGACACTTTTTCAGAATGAGCTCGGAGCACTACATTCATTGGAGCACAAGATTTACCCATTCCAGTTCATTTAGTTGTCGATATATAACCGGTTGCAGCGGTAATGCGAAATTTAGCTCCAAATGACACCTTTTCAGAATGAGATAAGAGCCCTAAATCCAATGGAGAACAATTTTAACCCATTCAAGCTCGTTTATAGGTCGATATACAGTGGGTTCTACTGGTAATGCGAGATTTTGCTCCAAATGACACATAAATTTCAAAATAAAAGAATTTTAGATGAGGTTTGTAGCGAATCTCCATGACGAATTTTTCTATCGACCACCCGGTGAGCCTCCTGATGATTTGCATCCCTTATGAAACATTTGGAATGTCATGATATTACAACTCAGAACCAATGTCCTGGGTAGTCATTTGGGTGTCCAAGCCCTTAACGAGTATTTCTAAACCCCACCCAGGGAACCTCCTGATAAACCACTCATCTTTAGGGACTTCCACCGCTGTGTAGAATCTGCATCTAGTGAGTATGTTGGATTCACCATTAATCATTTGCATTTGTTGCGTGATTTGTATGTCATATTCCGACGTTGAGTTATATTAAATGATAAATATTTTAAAACTTGTGTGGGTAATCACAAGAGAGCGTAAATGTACAATGAAGGTGATTTGGTGATGACTTGCAGTTTATTCGAGATGTTCCCATTGGGGGCAGCTATGAATCTAAGTGCTAGGTGAATATGTCCATACACTGTCATGAGAGAGTCGAGTCAAATTTCCTCGAGCTTGATATTACTATGAGTGATGGTATTCATCTTGTGCCCAATGTCGAGGACTTGACCCTAAATGTGGAACCACCTAGAGTTGGACCTTCAACCTTCCCTTTCAGCTTCAGTTTCCACCATCACTACAACCTCTCTTGTACCTCCAGTCTGCACTACAGTCTTGCCCGTCACCAATGTGTTCTACTCTTTACCCCTATGGAGGCTTGTTTGGCGTGTTGGACTCTCGGGGACTTCAGCGGGCTAATGACCCTATGCGGAGACGGCCTTTACCAAAAGCGACAGAGCCTAACACGGCTTGCGTTGGGAGCATGTAGTCTCCATTCATCGGAGAAGAATGTTTCTGAGCAAGGGAGATTGATGGAGATCGACTGTGCCATAATGAGGGATTCATCATTATCGACATTTTTGGATCGTCAGATGGTCGATCGGAGACCGTGATCGTGACCGGCTCGATTTTTCATATTTCTATATATTTTTCTTTTATTTTTTGAGTTGTATTTAGATAGTTACGTGAAATTACCCATCGGGCTATCGTGATCGTTGGATTTAATTAACCTAATTCTCCGCCTCCCACTCTTTATATCAGTCCAAGCAATCGGTTCACGAGAGCATCGAGAGTTGGTTTTCTAAAGAGAGGAACCGCTCGGTCGTGAGAGGTGTGACGCGTCTCTCCTGCTCGGTGCGATGCCGAGCGGCTCCACCTCCTTCACCACCGCATCTCCTTGTTGTCGACTTCCAACACCGTGAAACCCTCCTGCACGCCGGCTGTTCTAGGCTCGGGAGAAGCCAGAAAACTATCCATCAGGAAGGAGTTGCTTCTAGCAGCCCCCCGTCGACTTCCAGCAGCCTTTTCACGCTCCAAAACGCCACCGACCTACCTTCCCCATGCATTTCCGCTCCCTCCAGTCCTTCCTTCCCCTCTCCACTCCAAAATACACCGCCCATGCACCTCCCCGCAGCAAGTCCGACCTTCCACGCTGCAGATTTCAGCATTCCAGCCCCTCCCCACTCTAAAATCCTACCATTCAGCACCTCCCCGCTGTTAAATTCTGCTGTCCAGACCCTTCCCACGGCCAACTCCACCTCCCTACTCCATATTCGTCATATTCAACACCTCTACAAGTAACTTCCAACCCCCATCATCCCTCCTCTATTTCCATGTCAATACCCCTCTGTATATCCACCCCAGCACTTCCCCGACACCATACCTGCCATTTTCCTTCTTCCAAAAGCCCTCCCAGCCCATTCCAGCCCACTAAATAGCCACCATCCCTCTCTGACTGCCCCTACGCAGTAGCATCTCCACCCCCGGATAGCCATCAACACCATCGGATCTCCCCTACCACCTTCGGCATTGAGTACTTGTGAGTTTTTCATCATGGTTTCATTTTCTCTGCATTATACGAGAATTACTTGTATTCCTTGAAGTTATTGAGTTTGTATATACTTGACTTATTACTCTCTTAATTGTGCATCGTATATTCACCTGCATTTACTTTCAGCGCACTCTCCATTAACTTGTAATTATTGTTTGCTTACTTTCATTGCAATATTTGAAATCAATTGTCACACTTGCACGAGATTTTTAAAATTAATCTATTTAACTAATTGTGCATCAGAAAATACTTGCATGATTGAATCATCGCATGTGCATCGCATTAGGGTTATCCATCAGTAGATCATTGAATTGCAAGTATGTTTGCATGTCATTCTAAGGTTGTTCGTAGCTTCATTTTTGTATGTCGTGTTCGCTTGTATTGCATTTAGAGTTAGGGCATTGTAAATTCACCATCTATAGATTCGTCTTGCTTCAGTATGATTGTGTTTTCTTCTTATTCTCTCTTTCTTTAAACATACAATCTCTATTTTCTTAATACAGAAAACATGCTGCATACTCCACGAGTAAAATCAGCAAGTGTGATTATAAGTAACATAACTATTGAAAATGAATAAAGCAAATAAGAATGCTGCATATTTCTCTATGAATAAATCAGCAATGCAAAATAAAGTATTCCATTATAAATGGAGAATGACGTGAAATAGTTCCCAATGCAAAAGATAAAGTACTTTCTCGAGCACATACATACATCAGAGGACAGAAGCAATTATAAATTTATCCCGCACCTTATATGTAAGAAATTTCAGTTTGATCATAAGATTTGAATCATCATCGGCAAGACCATCTGTTTCTGTATTTGAAGCACTGGTACCATCTGTTTCTGTATTTGAAGCACTGGTACTATTCAAATTCCTTAGCAGAACACTGCTCCCTTTTAGAAGTTCAGACGCCTTGTCCTTCTGTACTTTAAACAGATCAATGTCGACAAAAAAACCTATCATAAAAGATAAAATAATCAGAATTTCCAGAGAAAGAACATGGGTTATAAAGAGATAAGGCTTATGTAAAGGTATAATATCAAATGCAAAACCAAACTGTGTATAATCAGCAACGAAAATTATACCTCTATACAGGGGCCACAACCCTTTATTCCTCCTGTAAGCAGGAAATACTATAGGAAATCATGATAAATTAATGAATAAGATTGTCCAAAAAATAAACATCGACTAACCTCATCTCCTGCGGATATCTTCGAAAGACGGAGTCACTGTGCACATGGATAACCATCTTGTAGTAAAGCTGATCCTTAGATATGTAATCTATTTTATGGAAGTTATAATAGCACTTAAATGCAACCGGGAAATGCCTTTGAGTAATCAGGCGGACCATTTCCTATGACAAAGAAAGCAAAATGACCGCCACGGTAATGAAGCATCACAAAACAGATAATGCCACTAAGCTTATTATCATAGCGGACTTAAGAGTCAATTTTGTCGAGCATAAAACAATGAGAAGTAAAAAAGACGAGGCAACCAAATACGCACACGCGCACACACACACACACACATATATATATATATATATATATATATATATATATATCTTTAACTACTATAAGGAAGTAGTTTGGAATGGTGAAAAAAATCTTGGCCATTCAAAATGAGACAAACTTTTGATCTCATCCTTACAATGGAGAGAGAAAGAAAGTGAGAAAAGTGAGAAGAGAGGGAGAAGGAATCTTTATAGCCCTCCTATACCTATATGAGAGAGGGATATGAATAGAGATAGGGAGAGAGAGAGAGAGGTAGAGAGAAATTAATTTTTTAGGTAAAAATATAATTTTTTTTTACAAAATAAAAAAAGGAATATTGATTCATATTTTTTATGGTCATTTTAAGTACTCATATGCATATGTTTTGAATAAAAGTCAGTGCTTATATGCGGGCGCAGCCTACTCATCATATGAGGGCGTAGTCCGCTCATAGGCGGGCGCAGCCCACTCATAAGAGGGTCCAACCCGCTCGAATGCAGGCGAAGCCCGCTAAGAGTCAGCGAGCACGACAAATGTCACCGCCCCGACGAGAGAGAGAGAGAGAGAGTCAGCGCCCACAACAAATGTCGCCGCCCACACTAAATGTTGCCACCCACACCGTTGCACTCACATAGGGCCGGAGGCCCGTGCCGTTTCACTCATATATATATATATAATAAAACATGTTTAAGGAAACTGTTGGGAACATTACCTACAATGTTCCTGATTTGAAGAAGTCCTCAAGTCAAAGATAAATACACTTTGTATTTTACACATTTGCTTTACAATATTGCTTTCAGGTACTAGACAGCGTAAGTCTAACATAGGGCTAGACTTAGTGTCATCAGACATAGTTTTGCCAATGTAATCCCTCATTGTGCAAAACATCATGTCGACCTATGATCTAGACTATATTAGACTTGTCGCTAACCAATTATCATCAGGAATGAAGGTCTATCAAGTAAGTTGTTAGTTGAGAAGATCAGAATTTCTCTAAGGGTCCGTTCGGCCCCCAGGAAATGGTTTTAAAGAATTGGTATTGGGAGGAGAAAACCCAATTAAGTTGTTCGGTTGAATAATTTTGAGATGGAATTGGCTTTAGGTCGAAATCCGTCGGTATTTAGATAAAGCTAAAACGCCGCTCTCCCAATTCTTACCTATCGCGCCGTTTTTCTCTGGTTTTCGCTCGAGAGCCGATCCAGCGACCCCCTTTGCGATCCGCCAAGGTATGTCGATCACTTCTTCTTCCTCTTTTATTCTTCTTCTTCGTTCCTTCTTCCTCTTCCTGTAGTCGCATTACTTCACCGTGAGCACACATTTAGGGTTTATCTTCTCGCACCACTGCTAGTTGCCTCGCCCCCTCGCCTATCCCGTCGTCGCTGCCGCCGATCCCAGATGCTGAAGCCCGAGGTTGATGCGTACCTGTAACCTCCGTCTACGCTCACTGAGTTCGCGCCCAACCACCGGAAGATCTTCTCAACCTTCGCCCGCAAACCGAGCCCCCTATTTTCGCTTCGAGCCGCCGCCACTGCCGCCGCCTCGTCATCAACACCAGTAAATAAGCTTTGTCGCATGTTATGGATTCATAGTTTATTTGGTTAATCATTAGTGTTATGCGTACCTGTCTAAGAATGCATGTGTTAAGTGTTTGATGATTTGAACTCATCAACACCAGTAAACAAGAAATTGAACATAAAAGTAAACAAATAAGTGAGTGTTTGATGATTTGAACTCATCAACACCAATAAGCCGCTTTCTATGCTCACTGAGTTCACGCATGCATGACAATGATTACAACCACCATCAAAAAAGTAAACTAGTTTTGAACATAAAAGTGGATGAAGTCTCCCCACATGAACTAGAAGAATGCCAATTAAATTCAAATATTACTTCATACTGGATCATGTATTCATGCTCTGTTATTCAATTCCAATTTCAGTTTGTTAACTTTCTTTCATCTACTTGTTTCTGGAGTCACTTCTATTGCAAATAATTATGAATTTAATAAAAATTTTGCTCATAATATCTCACTTAGGAATCAATGAACTCCAGTGTTATGTATTTGTTATATGGTGTTAAGATTTGGACTCCAGTTTTGGATATTTGTTGTCATGAAAGTTGGGAGTCTTCAAAATAGGCAGGAAGATGAATAAAAATTCACCTAGCCTTGTTAAATTCACTCCAGTGTTTTCTTGGTATTACAAATAGTATACTATTTTTCCTTTGTTAAATTTCATCTATGAAAAAACCTTATTTTAAAATTCAAGTGATGATTTAAAGTATTACTGATTAGTGATTATGCAAGTGATGATTTAAATTCTGATGTTGTTTACACATCCCCTCGTATAGTTGCAGTATCTTTTATTTGGGTATTATCATTGCAGTATTTTCTATCTTCTCATTGTTATACTTATTGATAATATCTAATATTTCATGTGTAGTCTTGTTGGAATGGATAATGTAGAGTTGCAAAAAAAATGTAGAAGAGATATAATTATAAGTTCAGTAGTCGCAGCGACTCTTGGTGCTGCTGTAGTAGTTATGGTTTATATTCCTAGACACCCGGTTGATGTTGTAGACAATGACGCTCTACGGGTTATCTTATTAAAACGTTTGCACGATGGAGTAGAAGTAAACTGCTTCAATCAGTTACACATGGGTAAAGAACCCTTCAACGAGCTCTGTCATGTTTTGCGTTCAAAAGGTTTAGTTTGTGATACTCAATTTGTGTCTACTGAAGAATCTGTTGCCTTATTTTTATACATATTGGCGCATAATAAAATGTTCCGCGATGTTGGTGTTATGTATCTGCGTTCAATGGATACTATTAACAGACACTTCACTATTGTACTGCGAGCAATCTTAAGACTAGCGAAGGATTATATAAAGTTGCCTGAATCCAGACAAGAACACAAATCTAGATGGTTTGAGAATTGTGTTGGTGCTTTAGATGGAACGCATATTGAAGTGACTGTTCCAATAGAGGATCAAGGCAGATATTGTAATTGTAAACAGACAATCACAACAAATGTGTTGGGTGTATGTAATAGTTCCATAAAGTTCATATACGTATTGTCTGGCTGGAAGGATCTTCATCTGATTCGAGAGTACTAGGGGATGCATTGGAGAGACAAGATCGTTTCGAAGTCCCAACTGGTAACATAAATGAATTTATTATTGCAAACATAATTATTATCTAAAATTTATATTAATTAATCATTTGCAATGCATAGGTAAGTATTACCTTGTCGATGCGGGCTACACAAATGGTCCAGGGTTTCTTGCCTCATATCGTTCGACGCGTTATCACCTTAAGGAGTGGTCAACCCATGGTAATAACCCCACAAATTATAAAGAACTGTTCAACTTAAGGCATGCTAGAGAAAGAAATGTGATTGAGAGAACGTTTGGGTTGCTGAAGAAACGATGGGCTATCTTACGACAACCATCATTCTTCAACATCAAAGTACAGGTATGAGTTGATGTATTTATCGAGTGTTCATTTGGCTAGAAGACAATCTAATTATAACTTTGCATACAGGTGCAGATTATAAATGCATTTGCATATTACACAATTTCTTAGTAAAGAAGAGATTAGAGAGTGATGCACAACTGCTCGATGAGGTTGATAGTGAATTACTAAAACAAGAGTCAGGAGAAGAGTTCTATGATTATGTTGATGTCGTTAGTCCAATCCAAGCGACACATGAGTGGACAAACTTCAGAGACACTTTGGCTATAAATATGTTTAACGAATATCAGAATCGTCTTTGATATTTATCTATTTAATGCTTACTGGACTATTGTTTTTTTTTCATTTTGCATGGACAAACTATTTTGTTTTTAATGTTTATCACTGATGTTTATCTGTTATATATTTTGTACTGATGTTAGACACTATTTTATTTTTAATGTTTAGTTACAATGTTTCATGTTTACTTCTTTTTTTCTATTTTAATTATTGTTAAAATATTCTCTAATGTGCAGCAAATGATAGAGCAATATCATTATCTTTACCAGCCTTTCTCCAAATTCATCAATCCCATAGTACATTCGAATTATAGAATTTACTGATAAGAAGAGTTTTAATTATATGAAGACTATTGTGTAACGGTCACATCAAAGTATGAAGACTATTGTGTACACTAATACAATATTCATATCTCAGTTGATTTGGAGCAGGGGTATGGCAGGAAATTAACACACAATACAACATAAAAATGACTTCAAACAAGAAAACTCACAAATTTGAGTTTAATTTGTGTGACAACTAGAGCTCTGTCATATTAACACACAATACAACTGTCACAGTTTTTGTCTCCATGATTGCATGCAACTAGAGCTCTCTCATATTTATGTTGTCCCGTTTGAATGATTTTTCTTGCATGATTGCATGACAACTAGAATCCATGCAGGTTGGTTGAAGTGGAGAGGCGCGTCTGGGATCCTATGTGATCGTAAAGTACCACTAAAACTTAAAGGCAAGTTTTATCGTACTGCAATTAGGCCTGCAATGCTCTACGGTTCTGAGTGTTGGGCAGTGAATGGTGTACACAAGCAAAAAATGGGAGTCGCGGAGATGAGAATGCTTAGGTGGATGTGTGGTCACACGAGACTGGATAAAATTAGGAATGAATGTATCAGGGATAAGATAGGAGTGGCGCCAATTGTAGAGAAGATGCGAGAAGCTCGTTTAAGATGGTTTGGACATGTACATAGGAGACCATTAGAGGCACCTGTTAGGCGTTGTGAGAGTTTAGTCACTAGACATGTTAAACGGGGGAGGGGTAGACCAAAAAAGACTTGGAATGAAACTATAAAGAAAGACATGATGTACTTAGGCATTAATGAGACTATGCTTAAAGATAGGGCGCAATGGCGACAGAGGATCCATATAGCCGACCCCACTATGGTGGGATAAAGGCTTGAGTGTTGTTGTTGTTGTGATTGCATGACAACTAGAGATCTGTCAAATTTGTGTGTTATAGGACCTATAGGTCATGCAAATTCACTTGTGTGTTAATCATGGGAAGGGCTGGGTAGGTGGCAAGAGCTTCAAGGTTAGATGTCCTGGACAATAGCAGATTTGAGTTTAATTGGCTAACTGCTCCAAGAGGCCGGACGGCTGTAATAAGAGGTTGTTTCTGCTCCAGGAAACAGATTGCCTGGACTGAATGAATGTCCAGGAGAAGTGGGAGGGTGATGGCAAAGATTCAAGGCTTCTGGAATGAGTCTTAGGCAGCAAAACTGACGGTTTGAGGGGCTCCAGACAGCAGGAAACAGGGAATTCAATTCCAAGACTTGACCTTCACTACCCCAACTTCCAACCACCACCCATCCAAGCCCTCCAAGCCCCTCTAATATTCATCCAGTCCCTGAAATCTGCACCAAATTGCCGTTGGATTGATCTCCAGTCTCAAATCATACACCATTTTTGTCTTCCGAGCCCATATTGCTTATGTAAGTTCTAATTTGAAGTTTATATGCTTTACATTAATTGTGCAGCACACAGCTATCCCCAAAGAGAGCCAAGGGAGTAAAGAGGTGACGGTAGCTTACCCAGAATCATGTATGTATGGCATAATTTTATTATTTTTCTAATCATGTATGTATGGTATAATTTTTTTATTGCCCCTTAGATAAATGTGGCCCCTTAGATAATGTGATTATATATGCGTGTGTATAGTACAGTTTCAACCGCTAGTCTAATATTCTTTTTCCCAGGATATTTAAAGATGTCATTTTTAAGGATTGCTGCTGTCTTTAGATTATGCATATACTATTTTCATGAGTATCCAGCAGTTTTTGATTCAATTGTATGTAATAGTTTATTTTACTGCTGTCTTACAATTCAAAAATTATAGTGCATATCATGGAAAATGCTACATCTAAGATTGGAGGAAGGACGGAACGGTCTTATATGCATTGGAGTAATGAAATGGATATTGTTCTTTCAAATGCATTGTTAGAGCAACACAATATGGGACATAAAACACTCAATGGTTGGAAAAGTATTGTTTTTACCGCTGCAATGACTGCCTTGAAAGATATTTATGGGGTTGATACTAGTAAGGAGAAGGTGATGGCTCGTCTCAAAACATGGAACTAGTACTACGTAGAAGTTAGTGCAATGCTGAACACGGGTCGTTTTGGATGGGATTGGGAAAGAAACATAGTGAAAGTTGATAGTGAAGAAGTCTGGGCAAATTATGTGAAGGTGTATGTTTTTGCTATTTATTTAATTTAACAGCGCATGATAATATTGATAATTTTTTTAAATAATGTAGGCTCACCCTGGAGTTAAGCATTACAAGGATAAGGTTATTGTGAAATGGTCTGATTTGGCCGTGCTGTGTGGACAAGATAAAGCTATTGGAAGTCATGCAGCGACCGCTACTGAGACAATAAATGAGATCGATGCATAGTCAATTGCAGAATAGAGTAACAGTACAGATGAACAAACTAGAGTGGATGGCGAAGGAAGCAGCAAAAAGAGAAAGAAGAGAGCTATTGGAGGTGTTGAAGCAGTGGCGACATCCATAGATAATTTGACAGCTACCTTGCATGAAGCGATCAGCAATAAACCTACTAGTCCATCCTTACGTTCATCGAGCAATGTTGATGGCATATATATCGCACTTGCTCGGATCTCTGATTTGAACAGGCGTGAATTACTGAGGGCTATGGATATGCTTAGATTTGATAGTATCAAACATGGCATATGTTCATGACTCTACCATATGACTTAAAAGTTGAATGGCTACGAATGCAATTCGAACGTAAATTTGATTTGAGAACTATTTGAACTATTTGTATTAGACAATTTGGACTAGTTGCATTTAGACGTATGCCTTATTTGAACTATTTGTATTAGATAACAAAGCATGTTGCTTACTGCATTTTGTGATTAATTTTCATTTTATATAAAGAAGCAAGCTGCTTTGTTTAAATGCATGTTAGTCCGCAATAAAAAGTGAAATTTTTCATTTTCCTTGAGTAATCTCTATAGTGTCGATGCTCATTCCTTACACTTATGAAGTAATCTTGCAGTTGTATTTTCAGATGCTTGATTTGCATTTAGAAAAAAAATTGCTATCCAGAGAAAATTATTTTGCTGCTCATTAAATAAATCTTATTTTTGTCTTTGGGTGATTGATATCCAAGATTGATGTTTTAATCTGAAGATTGATGTTTTAATCTGAAAGTTTTGAAGTAACTTAAGTGGGGCTAAAAATAACCTCAAGATTGATGTTTTAATCTGCAAGTGTGTTTTTGGCAGCCATTGATGCGCGAACTAAGATTTTCGTGTAGGTTGTCACTTTGTTAAATACTATTTCTATTTATGTGTAGTAATATATGAAAAACCAATTCCTTCCCGACGCCGAACAAGATTAAGCTTGAATTCCAATTTTGTTGATTGAATTCCATAACGTAGCCGAACAATGAAATTGGAATTCAGATCAATGCCAATTCCTATGTATATTGGTTTTTGACAGAAAGCCAATTCTTGAAAACCAATTCCATCAAAACGAACGGACCCTAAGTCAATTATAGTCTTGGAAAGCCTAAATATCGTCGAGTGAAGGTCTCGATGTCTTCTTGAAAATCTTAAGCTCCAAGACGATATCGTCTTGTAAACTCACAGCTACACTCATATTGTCTTGTCTAGAAGAAGAAGGTTTATCTCTAAATATCGTCTTGGCAATATACTTTCCAAGACGATATTGTCTTGATAAGGTTCATTTCCTTTCATATCGTCTTGGAAGTATACAACAGAAATCTTGAAGCACTTGCATGAAGGAAGAAATTGCCTAAGGCATTTATCGTCAAGGTCACTTGAAATGTCGTCAAGGAACCAACACGACATTTCATAAGTATCAAGACGATTCGACTAGAAGAGCTCAAATATCGTCTTGAAGACTATAAAGAAATATCAAGTTGATTCGTCTAGAAGATTCGACTATAAGGTTGATGCAGTAAAATATCGTCTTGAAGACTATAAAGAAATATCAAGTCGAATCGTGTAGAAGATTCGATTAGAAGACTAAGTAGTGAAATGTCGTCTTGTGAACTATAAAGGGTCAACAAGATGATTTGTGGATACGATTCGACTAGAAGAGCAAAGCAATCAAATATCGTTTTAAAGACTATAAAGAGACATCAAGACGATGCGTGAAGACGATTCGACTAGAAGATTGAACTATGAAATTGTTGGAGTTTCTGAGGTGATCTCAAAGCAATCAATAGTTAGTCTTGCTGCCAACGCAATATAAGCCTATAGGGTCGCACATAAAAGCGTTTGGAGAAATTGGAGAAAGGATTGTGTTGGCCTTACTCATATTGGATATGAATGAAGAACCAATCCTGTGACTGCTTAGAATCTAGTTGAGAATGTCTCAAAAGAAAAATCGTTTAAAGTGTTTAAGCGAACGGATTTACACTAGATAATTCGGTTAATGGCATTAACCGAATTCGGCTAAAGGGTTTAGACGAATTCGGCTAATGGCAAATTCGGCTAAAGGGTTTCGCCGAATTTATATAGCCGAATTTATATATAGTCGAATTCGTCGAAATGGTTTCGCCGAATTCGATTATAGTGATTAGCCGAATTCGGTTAATTTGATTAGTCGAATTCGGCGAATGTAAATCTGGACAGATTTTCTGTTTTTTCCTCTGGTCTGCTTATAGTCGATTTTATGTCTTGCGTATAAAAGGACGTGATTAGGGCTTCGGTAGACACGTTTTTCAGATCGAGCCTTATCGCGAAAGAGAAACGACGAAAGTGTTCTGGCTGTTCTCGTTCCGTCCGCCGATCGTCGTTCCGCCGCCGCTAGACGTCGCCGCCGGTCGCCGCCTCCTCTGGATCGGACCTAGCAGTCCGTGAGGACGTTGAGAGCTTCCTTCTCCGACCTAGTTCTTGTACGACAAGAAGCTATGGTTCTTCAAAGCTTGTGTGGACTTCTGTAGAGGGATTGATCTATTTCGATCCTTGAAGAACTCAAAGGCAGATTTCGGATTCTTCGTGGAGCACCTTGGTTGAGTATTGACTCAATCCCGCGAAGGTATATTATATTTTATATTTACTTTGCTTATCTCTTGAATCATGAAAAACCGCAAGATCCGTTGATCTCTTTTTGGGTTGTTCTAGTTCATTTCCGCTGCGCCTACATATGATGTATGGTTGAAGAAAACCCAACAGTGGTATCAAAGCGAGGTTAAAGTCAAGTGCGTGTAAATTGGGACATTTAGAAGCGTTCTAAAAGCCCTAATTTCTTCTTGGAATATCACATTTGATCAGCGAGACCACCGCCAGGGGCGCTGCCCCTTGGACCCCGTTAGGGGCTCTGCCCCTAAGACCCCGCCAGGGGCGCGGCCCCTTGGAACCCCGTCAGGAACGCATGTGATTGCGTTGCGATTTTCATGTTTCAGAGGTTGTTTCTCCTCTGGAGTAACCGTCCCTCAAAATGGTTTGTGAAACCAAATGTTTAGATTAGTGAATCTGACATGAGAGACGAGCTTGTCTACTGCACTTGTGGAGTTGTTGTTCATATGTCCAATGCATGTAAATCTGGAGATTTAGAAGTGTTCTAAATGCTCAGATTTAGCCATGTTTTGTCAAAGTGTTGATAAACTGTTTTTGTGCACATCTGGGATGTATTTGGAATGTGAATGTTGTAATTTTATTTTCTGATTGTGCACTGTGATTAAATGTTAATCATGATTAAAACGTTAATCACTTGAAATAAAATCTCTTATCAAATATTAAGTGTTCGGATGCCTTCCGATGGATGACACTCTTCCTGCCTCGATCGATGAAGTGTGGGCTTGCCAAAGCAAGGTGCATTAATCTATCTTGGTAAGGGTGCGAGCGGATAATTGTGATATCCCACTGTCGACATCGGGTCTAACTTAACTAGGTGACCTCAAAGGTTGAGTGCCTAGAGGCATAGGGTTGGCATGCTCCATATGATGGATGCGAATAAAGAGTTATTCACCAACCATACAAAAGTTGCATAGTGATGCAATTGACAAACGTTGTCTACCTAAATAACCGCATTATGAGAGGAACGCCAAAGCGGACTCGTGGTGTTGGTGAAATACGGATCTTGTCCACTAAGAGAGTAGCTCGCAAACTCTCCGAATCGAAATTAAGGGTTGTCGATTTGATTAAAATAGTGGGAGCTCTTAATAAAAGTCCTTATTAAGTATATATAAAATGTATTTTGAAATATAGTACTAAAATTTTACTTTGCAAAATTCCTTGTATAATATCCATGGCAAGTGGATCTCACTCCGCCTTGTCCCTGAGAGCGATCCTTGAGAAGGGACAAATTTCCTTGACTGGTATAGAAACCTGAGAATTGTTCTCAGGCAAGAGCGCAAGCTCTATGTCTTGGAAGAAGATCCCCCTGAAGAGCCAGCCTCTAATGCACCACGTGCAGTTAAAGATACTTACAAGAAGTATGGAGATGACTCCTTGGATGTTGAATGTCTTATGATCGCGACTATGAACTCTGAGCTTCAGAAGCAACATGAGAACATGAGTTGTTACGAGATGGTCGAGCACCTGAAGAAAATGTTTCAAGGGCAAGCTCGCCAAGAAAGGTTTGATATATCCAGGACGTTATTTCAGTGTAAGATGGGAGCTCGGGACCCAGTAGGAACTCACGTACTCAAGATGATTGGGTATATAGAGAACCTTGAAAGACTGGGGTTCCCGTTGGGCCAAGAGTTGGCCACTGATCTGATCCTGCAATCGTTGCCGGACAGTTACGAGCAGTTTGTCTTAAATTACAATATGAATGAAATTGACAAGACACTGCCCGAGCTCCTAGGCATGTTGAGAACTGGCGAGATCAACATGAAGAAGACCAAGCCTGTTAGCCCCATACTGATGGTGCATAAAGGCAAGGGCAAGGTCAAGGGAACCAAGAAGACTAAGGTAGGACCTAAGTCACATCTTGATCCCAAGTCTTCAGCACTGAAAAAGAAAGGATTGGCCAAGGAAGGGAAGTGTCACCATTGTGGTAAGGCAGGGCACTGGAGGCGGAACTGTCCCCTCTATATTGAGGATCTGCAAAAGAAGAAGGGAAGTATGACTTCCACTTCAGGTATTTTCGTTATAGAAATAAACCTTTCTGCTCCTTCATCCTGGGTATTGGATACCGGATGTGGTTCTCACATTTGTATAAATGTGCAGGAACTGAGAAGGAGAAGAATGCTGGGTAAAGGGGAGGTAGACCTGCGCGTCGGGAATGGAGCAAGAGTTGCTGTCATCGTCGTTGGTGTTTACTGTCTTTCTTTGCCCACAGGGCTTGTAATAGAACTTGATAATTGTTATTATGTTCCCGCCATAACTAGAAACATTATTTCTATTTCATGTTTGGACATGATTGGTTTTTCTTTCGTAATTAAGAACAATTGTTGTTCTATTTATAAGAATGATGTTTGTTATGGCGTTGCCCAAATGTTTAATGGTTTATATGTTTTGAACTTAGACCATCCGATCTATAACATAGAAAATACTAAAAGACTAAAAACAAATGACTTGAATCCTACGTACCTTTGGCATTGTCGTTTAGGCCATATAAACGAGAAACGCATATCCAAGCTCCATAAAGATGGACTACTGGACTCATTTGATTATGAATCATTTGAGAGATGCGAGTCATGTTTATTAGGCAAGATAACGAAAGCTCCTTTCACTAGTTGTAATGAGAGGGCTAATGATCTCTTGGGTATAATACATAGTGATGTATGCGGACCCATGAGTTCTATGGCTAGAGGTGGGTTCTATTACTTCGTTACATTTACTGATGATTTCAGTAGATACGGATACGTGTTTCTTATGAAGAACAAATCCGAGACCTTTGAAAAGTTCAAAGTGTTTAAAAATGAAGTAGAGAACTAACTGGGAAAAAGGATAAAAGCACTCCGATCTGATCGATGTGGCGAATATCTGAGTCATGAGTTTCGTGATCATCTGAAAGAGTGCGGTATTGTATCACAGCTCACTCCGCCCGGAACACCTCAACATAATGGTGCTTCTGAGAGGAGGAATCGTATCTTGTTAGACATGGTGCGATCGATGATGAGTCATGCAGATTTGCCCGTTTCCTTTTGGGGATTTGCTTTAGAGACTGCTGCTTTCACACTAAATCGAGTTCCAACGAAAACGGTTCTAAAGACATCATATGAGATATGGACTGGGAAGCGTCCTAGTATGTCGTTCATCAAGATTTGGGGCTGTGAGGCATACGTGCGACGTCAAATGCCTGACAAGCTGGAACCCAAATCGGATAAATGTTATCTAGTGGGGTATCCTAGGGAAACCAAAGGATACTACTTCTACTTACCGTCCGAGGGCAAAGTGTTTGTCGCAAGGACTGGTGTCTTTTTGGAGAAAAAGTTCTTATCCAGAAAGACTGCAGAGGTAGAACTTGAAGAAGTTCAAGAGCCACAAACAATGAACGAACCGGAATTGGAACCTGAGCGAGGACTACAAGAAGTTGTAGCTGGAGAGCCTGCTCAAGAAACAGTAACACAAGTCCTACGTAGATCTGGTAGACCAAGATTTGAGCTTGAGAGATATGGATTTCTCATGACTCAAATAGGTAATGTGTTGCTTATGGATCATGATGATGAGCCTGCAACCTACCAAGAGGCTATGAATGGACCTGACTCCGAGAAGTGGCTTGAAGCCATGAAATCTGAAATGGACTCCATGTATGCAAACCAAGTTTGGACCTTGGTGGAACCACCTGAAGGGGTACGACTCATAGGGTGCAAGTGGGTCTTCAAGAAGAAGACCGACATGGATGAGAATGTACAGACATTCAAAGGCCGGCTGGTGGCTAAAGGTTTCAGGCAAATTCATGGTGTTGACAATGATGAAACCTTTTCCCCTGTGGCCATGGTCAAGTCCATCAGAATTCTACTTGCTATTGCTGCGTATTATGACTATGAGATCTGGCAAATGAACGTCAAAACGGCTTTCCTTAATGGAAACCTCCTTGAGGAAGTGTATATGACACAACCCGAGGGTTTTGTATCTCCAGATGAAGCCACTAAAATATGCAAGTTGAATCGATCCATTTATGGATTGAAACAAGCTTCTCGAAGTTGGAATCTACGTTTTGATGAGAAAATCAAAGAGTTTGGTTTCATCAAGAACGAAGATGAGCCTTGTGTTTACAAGAAGATTAGTAGGAGCATTGTTGTCTTCCCGATATTGTATGTAGATGACATACTGTTGATCGGGAATGACATTCCGACCCTGCAAGTTGTTAAGAACAACCTAGGGAATTGCTTTTCTATGAAAGACTTGGGTGAAGCGACTTACATACTTGGTATTAAGATCTATAGAGATAGATCGAAGAAGTTGTTGGGTTTGACCCAGAGTACATACATTGACAAGGTGTTGAAACGGTTCAACATGCTTGAGTCCAAGAAAGGATTCTTACCCATGTCACATGGTGTGAGTCTCTCTAAAGACCATTGTCCTAAATCTTTGAAAAATAAGGACCGCATGAAGTTGATTCCATATGCTTCGGCAATTGGATCAATCATGTATGCAATGTTATGTACTCGACCCGATGTCTCATATGCTTTAAGCATGACTAGCAGGTACCAGTCTGATCCGGGTGATGGTCACTGGATCGCAGTCAAGAATATCCTAAAGTACTTGAGAAGGACTAAGGATACATTCTTGGTGTTTGGTGGAGAGGAAGAGCTCGTTGTAAAGGGTTACACGGATGCAAGCTTCCAGACTGACAGAGATGACTCAAAGTCACAGTCAGGTTTTGTGTTTTGCCTTAATGGAGGAGCTGTAAGCTGGAAGAGTTCCAAGCAGGAGACAGTTGCTGATTCTACGACTGAGGCCGAGTATATCGCTGCAGCGAATGCGGCGAAGGAGGCTGTATGGATTAGGAAATTCATCAGCGAGCTTGATGTAGTTCCTAGCATTGTTGATCCCGTAGTTCTCTACTGTGATAACAACGGTGCAATTGCACAAGCTAAGGAACCTAGATCTCATTAGCGCTCCAAGCACATACTTCAGCGCTTCCATCTTATTCGAGAGATTGTCGATCGAGGAGATGTGAGCATATGCAGAGTACCAACTGAAGAAAATATAGCGGATCCACTGACAAAGCCTCTTGCGCAAAAGAAGCATGATGGTCATGTTAGATCAATGGGTATTAGATACCTGAATGATTATCTTCAGTGAGAGCCTTGTGGATTGCATATTTGTTGGTTGTTTGTTCATTGGATGAATTGTAGTATGTACTATGTATTTCATTTTATATTTATGGCAAGTTCTTTTATTATGTGATTTATATCTGTCTGATAAGATTAATTAGCATAATAAATACCCTTAGAGTGTTTGCTTACATAGGAATTCAAGTACGTGACTTGAATGTGAGAGCCTATGTTTATAAGAAGCTTCATTCTTAAAAGGTCCCTGGTCGAGGTATCATCCTAGAAATTTAGGGCGAGGATGAGACCATAAGGCTAGCATGTGCGTTGACTGATGACCGGTTCTCACAGGTCATGATATTGTGATATCAAGTCATCACATGGGTACTTGTTAAGAACAAGTTGTACTGGACAGACCCCCCGTGAGACTACTTTGTGGATTGTTATATGAACGTGTCACAAGTAGGTCTCAAGTGACAATGGTGTTTGTGGTCCTTTGACCTGAAGTCATAGCATTCATCAGGTGAGGAAGAGCGTACTTTGATGTCATCTAAAGTCTTCTCTTGAGAAAGGTTGACGATAAGGGTGGTTGTTGGGTATGTTACGAATCATTTGGATGTTTGTGTATGAGCAGAAATGGGATTTGTCCTCCTGTATGACAGGAGTTACATCCATGGGCCCCTTGATGGAATGAGACTGAGAAATGCATGGTCATGCTTGGTTGAGTCAATATATGATATTGAGCTCACCATTTTCAGACAGTCTATTCTAGATCAGGAAACTAGGATTGAACAATTATGAGGGTGACACTGTCCATGCCTCTAGTTCTATCCGGATGTAAAGGACAAAGGGACATGACAACACGGATACATTGGTCATGACAGGCTTATATGAGTTATGAACTCTTATTGCTTGGGTAGCAATGATGTATTGCTAGATGCCGCTCATTGTTTGTGAGACTTTTGTTGATACTTTGTGATCAAGTGGGAGACTGTTGGAGTTTCTGAGGTGATATCAAAGCAATCAATAGTTAGTCTTGCTGCCAACGCAATATGAGCCTATAGGGTCGCACATAAAAGCGTTTGGAGAAATTGGAGAAAGGATTGTGTGGGCACTCATATTGGATATGAGTGAAGGACCAATCCTGTGACTGCTTGGAATCTAGTTGAGAATGTCTCAAAAGGAAAATCGTTTAAAGTGTTTAAGCGAACGGATTTACACTAGATAATTCGGCTAATGGCATTAACCGAATTCGGCTAAAGGATTTAGACGAATTCGGCTAATGGCAAATTCGGCTAAAGGGTTTCGCCGAATTTATATAGCCGAATTTATATATAGTCGAATTCGTCGAAATGGTTTCGCCGAATTCGATTATAGTGATTAGCCGAATTCGGTTAATTTGATTAGTCGAATTCGGCGAATGTAAATCTGGACAGATTTTCTGTTTTTTCCTCTGGTCTGTGGATAGTCGATTTTATGTCTTGCGTATAAAAGGACGTGATTAGGGCTTCGGTAGACACGTTTTTCAGATCGAGACTTTTCGCGAAAGAGAAACGACGGAAGTGTTCCGGCTGTTCTCGTTCCGTCCGCCGATCGTCGTTCCGCCGCCGCTAGACGTCGCCGCCGGTCGCCGCCTCCTCTGGATCGGACCTAGCAGTCCATGAGGACGTTGAGAGCTTCCTTCTCCGACCTAGTTCTTGTACGACAAGAAGCTAGGGTTCTTCAGAGCTTGTGTGGACTTCTGTAGAGGGATTGATCTATTTCGATCCTTGAAGAACTCAAAGGCAGATTTCGGACTCTTCGTGGAGCACCTTGGTTGAGTATTGACTCAATCCCGCGAAGGTATATTATATTTTATATTTACTTTGCTTATCTCTTGAATCATGAAAAACCGCAAGATCCGTTGATCTCTTTTTGGGTTGTTCTAGTTCATTTCCGCTGCGCCTACATATGATGTATGGTTGAAGAAAACCCAATAGAAATATCGTCTTGAAAACCACCAAAGTCACCAAGACCATTGGTGTAGACAATTCGACCAGAATATTAAACTATAAATATCGTCTTGAAGACCATCAAAGTCACCAAGACGATTCGTGCAGAAAAGTTGAACTAAAGCTATACAGAGTGCAAATTCGACCAGAAGAACTAAATTCAACTAACCACCGAATTGCGGAAATGCCGAAATTCAAATTAAAGCGTGATTTTGGTGTCATGTCATTTATTGTCGTCACAGATTGAGCCAATCAAAGCTGAGCTTTATGAAAAACTGATATCTGACATAAAAGCCATCCGAGGAAGAGACTGTTATCAAAGGTCCCTATAAAAGGAAGAGACGGATTTCAACAAACCCTAATCTCAGGATTCACAATCATTTCCATAATTATTTATGAAGGAAGAGCTCGCCGCCGTCAACGTGCATTTTGCTTTCAGAGCTCAAGAAAAATAAGTTCATTGAAGTCGATCATTCTATTTTTCTAAAGAAAAGATTCAATCTTCCTGCTGATCCAAAGATTCAACATCTATTGCAAGAAGATTTCTGAAGAATTCAATTCTGCAATAGGCTTCAAGAAGACTCAAGTTATACAAGATAAATATTCTGAGTCTAAGACTTGTTTGTAAAATATTATTTTACATATTCTTCTGTATGATTTTAAAGAAATATGAGTGTAGGGTCTCTAAGACCATAGTTGTAGGATCCTTGCTAAGGATTTGAGGTAGGGGACTTTGCATAGTTCCTGAGGTAGGATTCAATCTTGAATCTGAGATGAAGAATCAAGGGAGTGGATCTGAGGTAGGGAATATGTTGTTATTCCTGAGATGTAGGAGTCGTGAACTCTGAGTTGTAAGATCTAATATATCTGAGTATTTGGAGAAGTTTGTCGAGTCTAACACACTGCTAGATAGGTGGAGGGAGAAAGTGGACATACCCAACTCGGGGAACCACTGTAGACAATTGTGCAATATGTGATGTGTTAACTTTTCTGTGATTTATCTGCATGGACTTTTAAATGTCTGAAAAACACTCAAACACCTATTCACCCCCCCCCCCCCCCTCGGTGATTAGACATCCCTTAACTTACAGAAACTATCTTAGACAACTATAATTGACCATACACAATAGTTGTCGGATCTCACAAAACAAAACACTAAAAAAATAAAAGGAAATACATACAATATCCAAACGTCGCTCCAGACGCGCCTGAGGACTCAGTTCATCCAGATGACGATCTGATCAATGTCACCTGCGAGATTAAATGCATGATGGCCCGGGTGTTTGATTGTCGGCATGCTCAAAATGTGATCTCCGTCAAAACTTCTTTGCAGGGGTCCACCTAGCACACAACTATTTATAAGTAGTTAACCATTCATTCAGAACTACATAAGTCAATAATTTTGATTCTACATACAGTTTGGAATATATTTGTTAGGGCACGGGAAAGAGAGAGAGAAGGGGGAGGAGAACATTAGAGGTGGAAGAGGGGGAAACTGAATCAGAATTCCAAATAACTTCCAGCATGCCAAAATACAATAGTTGTCCGGCTTATATACTTGTCGGGTTCAACATACGAAACCGATACATAATAGATACCCAAAATATAACGGATATAATAACACCACTCGGCACATGTCGGCTAGGCCGGAATGTTAAGCTCGACATGCTCGTGACGTCGATACACCCGCCACACTAGCAGTCGCCCTTCGCCCTCGCCTACGCTGCCTCCTCCACCAAAAGATTGCGACAGCTGCGCCAACATCTCCAGCGCGCCCAAGAAAGGATGGCGGCCTCAGCCAACCGCCATCGGCGTGACGTCCAGTTCACCGAGGGTGATTTAGTGTTTCTCAAGCTCCGGACACACTGTCAGGTGACGGTGACCCCGCGGACACACTCCAAGTTGGCGGCCAAGTTCTACGGCCCCTTTGAGAGCCTAGCCCGTGTGGGCACTCAGGCGTACCGCCTTCGCCTACCTCCGGAGAGCCACATTCATCCAGTGTTCCATGTCTCGCAGCTCAAGCGGGTGATTGGTGATCACCCAGTCGAGGAGGCGCTTCCTCCGCTGGCATCCGGCGGCATACCTTCAGTGTTCCTTCAACAACACATTACGAACACGCGTACGATCTTCTGCGCGGAGCAACCCGTGGAGCAGGTTTTAGTGGTTTGGCAGGATCTCCCACTCTTGGAGACGGCGTGGGTGGATCAAGAGGATATGCGCCACCAGTTCCTGGGCTTCTACCATGAGGACAAGGTGAATTTCCCAGAGGGAGGAATTGTTACGGACACCGACGGAGCAGACGAGGGCGAAGGGCGGCCGCCAGTGTGGCAGGTGAATCGACGTTGCGAGCACGGCGAGCGAAACATGCCGGCCTAGCCGACATGTGTCGAGTGGTGTTATTGTATCCGTTATATTTTGGTAAAATTCTTTATAAATTTTAAGACGATTTACTAAATTGTTCAAAGTAAATTAGAACGAAATAACAATTTAGCTTAAAGGAAAAAAACAATTATAATTTGCAATTTTATAATTTATGTCAAATGAAAGAAATCAAGTAAACACAAAAAGAGACATGATTGTATTATATGAAAAAGTGTTTACATAAATTTGATTTCAATATCGCTAGAAATCGGAGGCGTACAAAAGTAAATATCTTTTTCTTTTCTATACCGACTTGTATCCCCACAAACCGGTTGGCTTTAGCCTATCCTTTCCTGGATATGGCATCAAGCCGCTCTAGCCAATCCGTCCCAGGATATGGCCTCGAGCACCCCCTAGATCTAATCTCCTAGACCTAGTCGCCAACTCACGCGGCGAATTACCCTCTAAGCCGCGCAAGGACCTAGTCGCCAACACAAGGCGAATTCTACTACAAAAATTACAATAATGAAATAAAGCAAATAACAAGAACTCCCTCTATGAGATTTCTGAAGTTGAGGATGAAGGATCGTTGTAGCACAAGCGAGGTTGAAGCGATCGTTCTTCGGATGCAGCGTGGGGGCTTTCTTCTCCAGAAATCTTCTCTGGCTTTGAGTGGAAGATGAAATTTCGGCAGAGTAGCAGCTCTGGATATTTGGCACAAGTAATCTCTCTGGAAGCTCTAACCAAAACGAGAGAGAACCCATCAATTTATAGACCTTGGAGATAGCGTCTGCGGTAGCTCCTAGCGCCTGCGATAGAGTTCGTATAGAGCGGTTGCGAAACCGTCGGCGGCGTGGCGCTGTGCACGAACTTGAGCTAACGCCAGGCGGTAGCGCTAGCGCCTGCATTAACCCCTAACGCTGGCGGTAGTGCTTCAGTTCAGTTTGTTGGTTCCAAGCTGCTTTCTTCCTGTGGAGTATTGCACCTATAGTTCCTGCACACTATAAACACACAACAAGCAAGATCAAATACAATTTGGGATTTTCTCAAAGGGATGTGACACACATGTCCAACAATCTCCTCCTTTTAATAATAACAAATCCTCTTAGCAAGAAATCAACAAAGGTGTTTATGGTAAATGATAAGCAAGATAAAAGTGCAACTATAGTATATGATAAGCATGAGAATAGTGCATACTCCCCCTATCTTAATGCTCCCCCTACATAAATGCAATTTATGTTTTACTCCCCCTAAATTACAAGAATTAGTCCTCCCTTAATCTTCTAGATTTCTCCTCTAGATTTCTTGAATTAATTTTCCCATTTATGTATTATCAAAAGAAGGTGGGGTGAGCGTAGTAAGGAAGCACTCCTTATAAATGATAAAGCACGATCGAGCTTTTTGAAATATAGATAATGATAAAGAGTTTAAGTATTGTGTTTAAAGAGATTTCAAATAAAATAGATAAGGGTTTGAAGCAAGCGGAAGATTAGAAGAAACATCTTTTTGTAAGCATGAAAAAACATAATTATAAATATGAGTTTAAGTTCAAAATGTAAAAATGTTGTAACCTTTTTGAAATCTCATAATCTGACATAAAGTTTACCAAGCATGAAATGAATATATCATAAAGAGAATATACTACAATGTTACTTAATTTCAAGTGTAAGAGATACCAAAAATATTGTAGAGATCATGCTAGGTTATTTAGTGCATTTCTTATATAAAGAGTAGTATAGATAAAGCATTAGAATCCAATACTCATGAGAAGAAGTGTTATGAAAGATAATGATGTGCACATAAGTGTATTTTGAGCAATATTAACAATTGATTTAATTCACAAAATACAAGACATATGTAAAGTAAAGTGCACAATAAAACACAAGTATATCACTTTCACACACTATAATGCACATATTTTTTGTAAAAAAATGGTGAATTAATCATAGGTTGCACAAGACACTTTACTATTCTTTCCAAGGTGCTCAACCTCACAATAATCATGAAGACTTATCAGGAGGTTCAAGTAGTGCTTGGTGGAGTTATATTTGTCTATATAATTTTTTGTTCATATTTGTGAGACAATAATCTCCGAATACACTTGTTTTGCAAACCCAAAAATTTTAAACTTAACCACTTTTCTAAATTTCTTAAGTGCAATTTAAATGTAGTGTAGGTAATAAACTTATGCAATTTTAATTCATTGTACAATTGCAATACACAAGCAAGCATTTTTAGATTCAAATAAACATGTACATTGTCAAATATAAGTGAGTGAAAAAGTATCATTATCAATCATAATACATTTACTCATACTTAGAGGCATGTTAAGCTTGGTTCTACACATATTTTTAAATTCATTTTATGCAATTTAAATAGATATATCAAAGCATGATAAACAAAACAATGTTCATAGTAATTTGAAGGAATAAGTTTTATCATTCTAATTAATTTTAAATAATAGAATTCATACATGCTTGATATTGGCAATAAAGATCATATAGTTTTTTTGTTGTTTTAACATTTTTTAAATGAAATAAAAAACAGAAAATCAAAAAAATATTTTTGTATTTTTGAATTTTGAAATTTTGTAGTTGATTTTCCACAAAATAAATAAAACAAAAATAACAAAAGTCAGAAGTACAAAATTAAAGTAGTAAATATGAACTAAAATATTTTTTAAAATTTTTAAAACTTTTGAAAAACACAAAATTCAGATACTCACGCTAACGTCGGCGCAAGCGCTAACGCTGGAAACAGTACACGATTTTTTGAGAATTTTAAAAATCTGATTTTTGATATTTATTAGGAGCCTTAAGAGTATTCTTATGCAGAAATTTTGTAATTTTTGGAGATGTCTTGATTTCTCAAATTGCATAAAACTTTAGCGTTTTTCATATACTTCATCCTAAGATGTCTAAGACTCTTAATTCCAACCTTAACATTTGAAACCTTGCATCGGGAAGAGGTTTAGTAAATATATCAGCAAGTTGAGAGTCCGTGCGAATGAAACTTATCCTAACATTTTCCTTTTTAATGTGATCCCTTATAAAATGATGACGTACATCTATATGTTTGGATCTAGAATGGTGTACCGGATTATTTGTAAGATCAATGGCACTCTTGTTGTCACATTTTAATTCTATATGTTTTAGATGAAAACCAAAGTCCTCTAAAGTTTGGCTCATCCATAGTGCTTGTACACAACAACTCCCTAATGCAATGTATTCGGCCTCCGTGGTGGAGAGTGCAACCGAATTTTGTTTCCTACTAGACTGTGCAACTAATGAAGGTCCTAAAAAATGACAAGTACCACTAGTGATTTTTCTATCAAGTGAACATCCGGCATAGTCCGAATCAAAATAGTCATGAAGTGTAAATGAATTATTGTGCGGGTACTATAATCCTAATCTAGATGACCCAATAAGATATCTAAAAATTCGTTTTACCGCTTTTAAATGAGATTCTTTTGAATTGGCTTGAAATCGAGCACATAAGCATACGACAAACATAATATCGGGTTTAGTTGCACTTAGGTAAAGTAAAGATCCTATCATACTTCTATATAGAGTTTGATCTATAGAAATTCCCGATTCATCTTTTCCTAATTTAAGTGATGCACTCATTGGTGTAGAAGCATGTTTAAGGTTTTCAAATCCAAAGCGTTTAAGCATATCATAGACATATTTGATTTGACATATAAAAATACCATCATTTCTTTGTGATATTTGAAAACCAAGAAAATAATAATGTTCTCCTACTAGACTTATTTCAAATTCATTTTTCATCACGTTAATAACTTCATTACACAACTCTTCATTAGTAGATTCAAAGATTATATCATCAACATATATTTGCAAAATAATTAAATCATCATTATTATGCTTAATGAAGATAGTATTATCGGCACTTCCCATAATATAACTGTGCTTTAATAAAAATGATGTAAGTCTTTCATACCATGCACGGGCCGCTTGTTTTAAACCATAAAGCGCTTTTTCTAGTTTATAAACATGATTGGGAAATTTTTCATTAATAAAACTCGGGGGTTGTTCAACATAAACTTCTTCTTTTACAAACCCGTTGAGAAAAGCACTTTTTACATCCATTTGAAATAGTTTTATTCTTTTAAAATTTGCAAATTCTAGAAAAATTCTAATGGATTCCAACCTAACAACGGGTGCATAAGTTTCATCAAAATTTATCTCCTCGATTTGTGAATATCCTTGTGCTAATAAGTGTGTCTTATTCCTAGTGATTCTAGACTCACCATCTAATTATTTTTAAAAATCCATTTTACACCTACAATCGGGTGATTAGATGGTCTTTCTACTAATTTCCAAACATTATGTCGCTCAAATTGTTCTAATTCTTCATTCATAGCCAAAAACCAAAATTCATCATTTAAAGCGGTAGAAACGGTTTTTGGTTCAATTTCGAAAACAAAACAGATATTTGAATAAGATTCATGAAGAGAAGAGCGAGTTCTTACCCCGATGGATGGTTCACCAATTATTAATTCTCGTGGATGATCCTTTGTGAATTTCAAGGCACTTAGAGGTACATATTCATCTTCCTTGGCCTCCTCTTCTTCTTCTTTGGAAGGTTCCTCATCACCATGCTCCAAAGGTTGTAAGAGATCATCCTCGTTGCCTGCGGAAAGTTTTTCTACACAAGGAACAAACTCATCAAATTTCACATTTATTGACTCTTTCTACTAGTTTTTTTATTAAAAATTCTATAAGTTTTACTAGTTGAAGAGTGCCCAAGAAAAGTTCATTCATCACATTTTTCATCAAACTTTTCCAAGCTATCTTTTGTATTCAAAATAAAACATTTACAATCAAAAACTTTGAAATAAGATACATTATGCTTCTTTTGAAAATAGAGTTCATATGATGTGAGATTAAGAGATTGGCGAAGCATGATTCTATTCATAACATAACATGATGTATTTACGGCTTCGGCCCAAAATGACTTAGGTAATTTATATTCACATAGCATAGTGCGTGCTAGTTCTTGAAGTGTCCTATACTTTCTTTCTACAACACCATTTTGTTGTGGTGTGCGTGGTGCGGAGAACTCATGTTTAATGTCTAACATATCACAAAAGAATGTAAATTTTTCATTTTCAAATTCTCCTCCATGATTCGAGCGAATGCATTTAATTTTTAAATCACTTTCATTTTGAATACGAGTACATAATTTTGCAAATTTTCAAAACGCATCGGATTTGGAATAGAGAAATAATGTCCAACAATATCTTGAAAAATCATCTATTAAAACATATGTATATAATCTCTCACCAAGACTTGCAGTGCCAACGGGACCAAAAAGATCTATATGAATTATTTGTAAGGGTCTTGTAGTAGAAATGAAATTTTTACTTTTGAAAGAGGATCTAGAAAATTTACCTTTTTGACATGGTGAACAAAGTGAAGGTAAAGTTCCATTTAACCTAGGCAATCCTCTAATTAAATTACTTTTGGCAGGTTTTACAATGAGTTTTGTGCTAGCATACCCTAGTCTTCTATGCCAAAGTTCTAATTCATCATTTTTAGTGATAAAACATTTTATAGATGATTTAGAAAGATCATGAAAAGAAACTATATAGACATTATAAATTCTTGGTGCAGTTAGTAAAATATCTTTTGTAGTAGGATTAGATATTTTGCATAGATTAGTGGAAGATTCAAATAACACATCTAATCCTTTATCACATAATTGGCTAATAGAAATTAAATTGTGTTTTAAACCTTTCACATAAAGAATATTAGATATAGTAAAGGATTTGTTACCAACTGTACCAATTCCCATGATCCTTCCTTTTTCGTTGTCACCAAACGTCACGATCCCTCCCTTCTTCTTCTCTAGGCTAAGGAACTTTGCTTTATTGCCCGCATGTGCTTAGAGCATCCAGAATCCAAGTACCACACGTCTTCATTGTTCTTAGTCTGCCTGCACATCTAGAAGGAAGATGAGAGTAAAGATCCGGATACCCAAGTGGAACCACCCATAGAATAAATGGAAGCCTTAGGTACCCAGATTTGCTTTAAAGTATTTTGTTTTATTTTTCTGCAATAACTAGATGTGTGACCTAACCTATAACAGTTTGCACACGAAATAAAGGGGGTTGAGACCCTTTTCTCGAATATTTTCTTGCTGGAAGAAATTGGATTTACAGAAGAAAAATATTTTGAAAAAAAAATTCAGGCTTCTTGTATGAGGTGTTAGCGCCGTCGTTAGTGGCTAGCGTCGGGCGGTAGCCCCACCTCGATATCTGAGCCCAAATTTTCCAGAACCTTGGCACTGGTTCCCTAAAATCATTTCCAGTGATTTTTGGCTTATTCCAAATTTTTTAATGGTCATGGTGAGATCATGAACTTGTGCTTTAAGTGAAGAATTTTCTTTCACAAGCATGACACCTATTTTCAAAACCTTTTTTATTATTTTTGATTTGCAAAAGAGAGGCTTCTAATTTTCTTTCTAATTCTCCCTTCTCTTTTGTAAGAGTTTTGGTATTAGAGCTTTAGAAAGTGACTCTTCAATATCTTTTGCCAATTTAGTGGAGTGATCACACTCTTGGAAAGAAACCTTTCTCTTTTCAAAAACAATTAATTTTTTGGAAAGCTTTTGATTTTCTTTAATAAGAGATTCATTTTCACGATTCAATAAAATACTATCTTTCATATTTTTATCAAAAGCTTTGCAAGTTTCAAGGAATTCATTAAACAGTTCATCATAAGTGGTAGGAGTTACCTCAGTGTCGCTAAAGAACACTGATGTCATCGCCGTCGTTTTCATGTCCCATGAGGCACATGTTTGCTTCCTCATCTTCGCTTGATGAAGACCCGCTTGATTCTTCGGAGGAGGAGGAGGAGTCATCCCATGTTCTAGCTTTTAGCACCTTCCTCTTCTCCTTCCCTTTGTGCCGTTTTTCCTTCTTCTCCTTCAAGAACTTTGGGCACTGGCTCCGAATGTGCCCGGTCTTCCTGCAATGAAAGCATTCCGGTGGAGGTCTTTCTTCTTCATCGGCACTCTCATTTTCCTTCTTTGAAGATGACCCTTTCCATCTTGCATCCTTTTGGATAAATTTCCGGAAAGTGTTTCTCCTTTCCAGATTTCGCATGAACTTTCGGAAGTTCTTCCCCAAATGGCTTTCTTCATCTTCATCTCCATCCCCATCCTCTTGGCACTCCTTTGATTTTAGTGTCAACGCCTTCTTCTTTGGCTCCTTGTTGTATTCATCATATTGGATTTTGAGTTCTACCTCATGGGTTTTGAGATTCCCAATGAGGCTCTCAACTTGGAGCATTCTTAGATTGTGCGATTCTGAAATGGCCGTCACCTTCGGGTTGAATTTTGGAGGAAGGGAACGAAGGATCTTTTGGACCAAGTCGTCGTTGGAGAAGGTCTTTCCAAGAACTTTGGAGGCATTGACGATCTTGGTGAAGCGCGTGTACATGGCATCAACATCTTCACTTTCATCCATCCGAAATTTTTCATATTCCGACTCCAGTTGGAAAAGCTTTGAATCGTTAACCTGTGATGTACCTTCAAAAGTAACTTCCAAATGATTCCAAATTTTATATGCAGTAGTACATGCGGAAATTCTATTAAATTCATTTCTATCTAACGCACAAAATAAAGCATTCATGACCTTGGCGTTATTTTTGCATTTTAGCTTATCCCTATCACCTCATTTATCTTTTGGTTTTTCTAAAGTTCTCTCTAACTACAATTGTAGGAGGAGAGTATTCCTCTTCTACCATATTCCAACCTCAATATCTAGGGTCATAAGAAAACATTTCATCCTATTTTTCCAATAATTATAATCTGACCCGGTTAATAGTGGAGGTCTACTAATTCCCTGACCCTCTGAAAAAGCGAGATCATAAGACGTCATTATTCCTGGTTTTTAAACCGTTTGGAATAACCTGCTCTGATACCACTTGTTTGATCGATTGGCGCCCTTAGGGGGGGTGAATAAGGGAATAAAATTCTTTTTAAATTTTTAAACGATTTACTAAATTGTTTAAAGTAAATTAGAACGAAATAATAATTTAGCTAAAAGGAAGAAACAATTGTAATTTGCAATTTTATAATTTATGTCAAATGAAAGAAATAAAGTAAACATAAAAAGAAACATGATTGTATTATATGAAAACGTGTTTACATAAATTTGATTTCAATATCGCTAGAAATTGGAGGCGTACAAAAGTAAATATCTTTTCCTTTTCTATACCGACTTGTATCCCCACAAACTGGTTGGCTTTAGCATATCCTTCCCCGGATATGGCCTCAAGCCGCTCTAGCCAATCCTTCCCCAGATATGGCCTCGAGCACCTCCTAAATCTAATCTACTAGACCTAGTCGCCAACTCACGCGGCGAATTACCCCCTAAGCCACGCAAGGACCTAGTCGCCAACACAAGGCGAATTCTACTACAAAAATTACAATAATGAAATAAAGCAAATAACAAGAACTCCCTCTATGAGATTTCTGAAGTTGAGGATGAAGGATCGTTGTAGCACAAGCGAGGTTAAAGAGATCGTTCTTCGGATGCAGCGTGGGGGCTTCCTTCTCCAGAAATCTTCTCTGGTTTTGAGTGGGAGATGATCTTTCGGCAGAGTAGCAGCTCTGGAAATTTGGCACAAGTAATCTCTCTGGAAGCTCTAACCAAAACGAGAGAGAACCCATCAATTTATAGACCTTGGAGATAGCGCATGCGGTAGCTCCTAGCGTCTGCGGTAGAGTTCGTGTAGAGCGGTTGCGAAACCGTCGGCGGTGTGACGCTGTGCACGAACTTGAGCTACCGTTAGGCGGTAGCGCTAGCGCCTGCGTTAACCCCTAACGCTGGCGGTAGTGCTTCAGTTCAGTTTGTTGGTTCCAAACTGCTTTCTTCCTGTGGAGTATTGCATCTATAGTTCCTGCACACTATAAACACACGACAAGCAAGATCAAATACAATTTGTGATTTGTTATTCTCAAATAAAGGGATGTGACCTATGTTGCACCGACACCGACACGTGACACGCGACACGACACGACACGACACGCGACTCGTCCATTCTCCTAAATTACTAATATTCGACACGTTCGGACACGTTTGTTAAATTCATATTTTTTAATTATAGAAATTGTAAAATACTAATAAATAGACAAGAAATGAACAAAAAACATATAAAATTGTCATTTTCATACCTCCATATTATATATCATCTAAAAAGATAACTGATTCCATGTCCGGCTCATCCAGTGAGAGATTTGCAATTTCCAGCATACCAACATCTTCGAATGTATCAAAAGCATCCCCGCCAATATCCCACATCTTTGTTTCTCCTTGTGTATATTGTGGATTTTTTCTTGAAAGTAGACGTAGATTGCTGTGTATGAAAACCAGATCTTCTGCACGTTTTGGTGTCATTCTATTTCTCTTCATTGAGTTCACAAAAGAATATGTACTCCAATTTCTCTCCGCACATGATGATGAGGACGGTTGTGCAAGAAGCTTTAAGGCTAAGCTTTGTAGAATAGGAGCACTTGCTCCATGAACAACCCACCAAGCCTTGGGATCCATAGAATATCTGCTTTGAATTGAATCAAAATCTCTAAAATCTCCATTTATGTGTGCAAAATTTGCATACTCTAAATTCACCCGTGTTCGCTCCTCAATATCCGGAAAGTATTTCCTAAAACATTTCTTAGTTTCTTGAATTATCTCACTATCCTTGTATGGAGAAACTCTTGAAGGATCTTCATTGAGCCATTGTTCACTATAATACCTAATGTAAAAAAAACACAAGTATTAATAACATAAACATTAACCATTAATATAAATATTAAAAACACATGAAAAGTTAAAACTTACTTTGGATTCAAGGAATGTGCTAAGCAATGAAGAGGGGTGTTGTTCTTTGACCAACGATCAAGTAGTATTGCTTGAACAACATCATAAAAAGTTGATTGCTCCTCTAACCTTTTAACCTCATGATCATAAATAGCTTTCTTCACTTTTTCAATCATAGAATCCCACATGTCATAGACTAAGTGAAGGCAAGGTTTATCTGTATCACAAAACCTCAGCATATCATAAATTGGAGCCGTGAAGGATAGGATGTAATCAATAGAGTCCCACCATGAATCATCTAGTACTTTTTCCTTCACAAATCTTGCTCTTCCTTGATTATCATCTCGATAAATATTCCATTTATCACAAATGACCATGCTTTGGAGACCTTTTTTAATGAGCTTAAATCTTCTTAACATCACAATCATTGAAGCAAATCTTGTTTCAGCAATGGATAGCAATTTCAAGTTAACGAACTCATTGTAAATTGCTAACCTCATGGAATGATTCATGATAAAATTATTTACCTTCAAAACATTAGAAACAATTTCAAGTTAGCTAAATCATTAAACATATTGCTAACTTCATGGAATGATTTATGATAAAATTATTTACCTGCATAACATCAGAAACAATTTCTGATATCCAACTGCATTCCAAATAAACATCTTGATTTACCTCCGTATTCTTTGGATCACATATATTCTTCAATGCAAGATTCAAAGTGTGCACCACACAAGGAGTCCAAATAATGGAAGAAAATTCTTGTTCAATAAGTTGTCCCGCAGCCTTGCAATTACAGCATTATCAGTTATTATTTGGACAACTTTCTCATGTCCAATTTCATTTATAACCTCTTTGAATAGGTTATAAATAAAATGCATATCCTTTATCTCACCCGAGCAATCAACAGCCTTCAAAAACATTGCTTCCCCATCACTAACTGCCATGAAGTTAATAAGTGATCGGCGTTGGGAGTCACTCCATCCATCGCTCACTAGGCTAACACCCTTCTCCTTCCACATATTTTTGATAGGTGCGCACAACCTTTCAATATTTAATTTCTCCTTTTGCAACAAGGTTGTCCTAAGCAAGTTGTACTTTGGTGGTGCATATCCCGCAATATTATGATTTGCAGCATAAGTAAAAGCGGATATAAAGTAAGGATTCCTTGCTAGATTAAACGGCAAACCTGCTGAATAAAACATCCTCGCAATCTCATAGTCTAACTGTTCTCATTGACCTATGTTAAATGCGTTTTCAAGAGCTCTTTTTCCACCACTTTCAACTTTTCTTTTTTTTGTACTATAATCAACCCCAGAGGTAGATCCACCTGAACTACTTGAGATGCTAAAAGGGGGTAAAGGAACTTTTCTAGGAGCAAGACTTGCAATTCTAGCATTCATCTCTTTTTCTAAATTTTCCATCTCGATGAGATCACTCTTTTCTATTTTGGCACATTTTCCAATTCCTTTACCACTAAGCATTAGCAAATGTGCTCTCACTCTTGTATATGAACTTATAAAACTTTTGTCACAAAAGTTGCACTTCCAAGATAAATTACCTCCCGCCTCACCATGAGTAGCTAGCTTACTGACAAACCTCCATAACGGTTTATTTGGATCATCAATAGATATAGGCTCTTGTGAACCATCATTACTACCCTTGCTTGAAGACATTCTACAAAAAAAATTTCATATACATGTATGTATGTATGATGTATCTATAAACAGGACTGCATTCAATGAAGAAAGGGGTTGTGAAAACTGAAAATATAATCGACAATATGCAGGGTGCCTGTTGACTCCTAAGATGATTTAACTTTTATCCTACCATCCGACCAACAAGAGGATAACCATACTAAGCCAAAATTCTCAAAGCCAAAAACCTCAAACTGTCGGCCAATACAACATAGAAAATTCCAACAGCATTTGTATAGCAAAATCTCAAACAGCAGACTCATATAGGTATACTACAATTCTAAACAAAGAAGCCCTTATTTCAGAAAATGAAGAAGAGGAAGAAGAGGAAGAAGAGAGGGAGTGGGAGAATCCTAACTTTCTTAATCATACCTTATATCCATAACAAAAGAAGGAAAAGAAAAATGAGAGGAGAGGAGAAAGACTTACAGTGGGGGGAGAAGAAGAGAAATCGCACGGTCAGCCCTCTATCGGGACACGCACGACTAGCCCAGCTCCACAGAGAGCTCTCCCTTCAAAATCGAGAAGGATTGGGGAAAGAACTGTTGTCGTCGACGGAAATCGGCAGAGTTCTTGCTGGGGTGCTGGCTGGCGGCTGCTGCTAAGGAGTGAGAACTGGGAACTTGAGTAGTGCCTCAACTGGAAGGATCTCAACTGAGAACTTGAGCTGTGCTGCTAAGGAAGCTGGGCTGCTACTAAGGACTGAGGACTAAGCATTTACCTGCTGCTAGAGCCTGCTGAGAACTGAGAACTGTGGACGATCGGCGGCCTGGAGAAGGAGAACTGTGGAGGAGGCGAGGAGCGGCGGCCTGGAGAAGGAGAACTGTGGACGTCTGGACGATCGGCGGCCTGGAGAAGGAGGCGAGGATCGGGTGAGGAGGGGGTTCGGGAAGCTAGGGTTCACGCGAGATTTCACGCGGGGGTAAATACAGAAGGAGACGGGGAGCCGCCGTGGCTTATTAACAGCGTCGAGCGGGACACGCGTGTCTTTTTTTGCGGGACACGCGTGTCCCGCATTAGCTAACGTGTCGGACTTTCCGACACGCGTGTCCGAGCGTGTCGCCGTGTCGGACGCGTGTCGGAGAGTCCGACACCGACACTCTGGCCAGTTTGAAGTGTCGGTGCTTCATAGGATGTGACACACATGTCCAACAGAACCCGGCAAGTATATAAGCCGGGTAACTATTGTATTTTGGCATGCTGGAAGTAATTTGGAATTCTGATTTCCGTTTCCCCCTCTTCCTCCTCTAATTTTCTCCTCCCCCTTCTCTCTCTCTTTCCCGTGCCCAAACAATCTTTCAAACTATTAATAAACTCAAACCACATCTCCATCTTTTTAGGAACTTCTGTCAAAAGAACTTACTATTTAATTATTAAACATTCAAGCAGTTTTCATATTTCATCATCTCTTTTTACCAATTACAAAAACACATAAAATAACGTCCCATCATATTTCTGTAACATCACTTTTTTGCAGCCCACCTGATATGATATTAGATACGCGGGGACATGCACAAACAAATAGACAGACCCGCACATGAACGGGCAAACACACAGACACAAACCTACAAACACTCAGACAGATGTGCACACCCGAGCACACACACAAACACCCGCAGCACGCACAGCAGCGCGCGCACATCCACCCACCCACCTACACACGCACTCAATGTACTTGGTTGATTTAGTTTCTTGCTAGTAAGGAAAAAAGTCAGAACTTCTTTTTATCAAGCTATATTAAGGTTCACCTTAAGAAATTTTATGAACATAATCTCTCTTGACTATCCAATGACTTGAAAAGGAAAACATTACGAAGCAAGTATGAGAAGCATGTTCAAAGATCAAAATAGACATCTTGAAAGAAGGTTGCTGGCACAAAAATGTAAGTCAAGAACAAAATTAGATCAATTAATGTGCCCACTTTACCTGTAACTTGATTGTTGAATAGTCCGTCGGATGAGCTTTCAAAAATTTTGTAGGAACGGATCGATCAGCATTTCGAGAATGAGCACTAACACCTAACCAGTCCAACTGATTTGGACAAAATGAAGTCCCAGTACCTTGAAGCAGTGCTTTTATTTGCTAAACAATATTAGAACTATGTCAATAACTTCACCTTCAAGATTTTATTTACATTATGAATTAGTCAGACTGAGTGCTACCTGCTTTTCGTCAGCCCTATTAGCAGCACAGATTTCACGCAGGCCTGGTCCAAAGACATGGCTTACTGCAACATTTTAATATTTATTAGACTGTCAAAGTGTTAGAAATAACAATCATAAATTTACTGCATTAAAGATCAATTTAAAAACACCGAGCTACTTGTGACATGAAATATCTTATATGCAGTTTGAACTTTCTCATTTGTATTTTGTAATTTGAACTATCTCTACAGTGTCCGGAAACTTCTTATGCTCTCCAACAATTCCAATTTTATCCGATGTGTGCTCTATGGCTCTAAAGGTGAGTCCGCCCTCGGAGGTTTCCACGGCTTCACCTTCCCTCCTACGACATTCTAATGACATCACCCCCCCCCCACCCCCCACAAATGTTGTACATCATGGAGATCGCATGGGGTTTCGAGGAGGTAGAAGTTGTGGATGCAATCGTTCCAAAGAACAGAGAACTCGCATGTGCACTCATTTTGGCAGAGCAAACCACATTGAGGTGAACTGTTACAAGAAACACAGGTTTCCGCAGCCGTCGCCAAATCCTCACCATGCTTCAACTGCAATGGACGCTCCTATCACATCCCGCTCAGACGTTAACACCATGAGGGTTAGTTATTCGTACTTACAATGAACCCAAACATCTTCGAGGGTTACTTATTCGTACTTCTGGGTCCATCGCATCTACATACAATGAAGGTATACCTTGTTTTTCACTAATCACTTCTTGGATAGTGGACTCTGGGGCCACAAATCACATTACTCTGCAGAAATTATCTCAGTACACAAACAATGTTAGTCCCAAGTTTATCATTGTTTCTGTTAGAAGTATTTATATTTAAGTATTTAGGTATTTAAGGTTTAGTCCCACACCGTGGGTTAAGTTTGTGTGTCTTGTTGTACTCCTATAAAGTGTCCCCTACATGGATGAATAAGATTGCACCTTCTATTTATATTCTCCTATTTTCTAACATGGTATCAGAGCAGAAATTGACTCCTCCCTGAAATTTGGTTTCACTAGAGCGACGTACATTTCAGGGTGGCTTCCTCTCTCGTTCCCTGGAATTGACCCGATCTCGTCTTTCTTCCCTTCCGCACTGCTTGGGCTCGTCGAGCACATATGTTCCCTCTCCCGTCAAGACGGAATCGTCGATTGATTCCGGTGACGGGAGTGGACGTTCCTCCACTCGTGACTCGACGGGGACTCTGCTTCAATCGGCGCTAAATCCCGACGTCAACATCCTATCGACGCCCTACCCTCGTCGTCGATCCCGTCTCCGGATCCCGCTGCTGCCCCCCGATCCTGCGATTCCGTCTGCTCCCACTGAATAAGTCTTCCTCGATGGTTCCTGCGTCAGCAACAAGCGGAAGGGTGCCGCCTGCCTTCCTCGGCTATGCTTCCGTCGTTTCCTCCCGCTGGAGTTCTCCCATCGAACCTCTCTGCTGCGCCAGTGATCCTCTCTTCTGGTGGAGCCCTGCTGCTGCTGCGCCCTCTGATGCTGCTTCTTCTCCGGCCCGGAAGCCCTCTTCCTGCCGCTGCTCTTCTTCTCCGACTGCTCTCTGTGTCGTTGCTCTTCCTGCCGCTGCTGCTTCTTCTCCGGCCCGGAAGCCCTCTTCCTGCCGCTGCTCTTCTTCTCTGGCTACTCTCTGTGTCGCTGCTCTTCCTGCCGTTGCTGCTTCTTCTCCGGCCCGGAAGCCCTCTTCCTGTCGCTGCTCTTCTTCTCCGGCTACTTCTCGGGCCTTGCCGCCCTATGCCGCTGTTGTCCTGTCGCTGCCCTTCTTCTCCGGCGCTTCTTTTTTACTCCAGATCTGCAGTGTCGTGCCCCTCTTCTGCTGGACTGCTGTGCAGCTGCTGCTATGTCGTGCCCTCTCAATTTTTTTTAAAGTGTCGTTGTAGTTTTTGTGTTGTGTTGTTGTCTTCGTTATTGTGTTGGTAGTGTTTTCTAGTCGTGTGCTATGGACGATAGTTTCCGTGTGGCTGCTCTTTGGGTGCCGAGCTCTTCTCTTCCACCCCTTCTCACTCGTCGCTGCTTGAGCCTTTTTTTGCTCGCCGCTGCTTGAGCACTCTGCTCGCAGCCGCTTGAGCCTTCTGCTCGCAGTTGGCTTGTGCTTTGCTCGCTGCATCCTGGATCTTGGTCTTGCCGGCAACTGTTATCCATAGTTGTTCTTTTTTGTGTTGTTCTGATTGTCTTCGTTTGTGTCTCCATGCGAGTCTATGCCTTCATGCACGTGTTCCACGTGAGGGGGAGTGTTTGTAATAACGGCGACTCGGATGCCTCTTTTCCCGACTCCTGCCTTAGTCACACACGGCCTCCAGGCATATTTCGTATGTTGTTTGTGTTTTCCTATCTTTTTCTCTATGTTAGGTAGGGTGGTTTGGCCTTTGTTGGTTGACCTGGTTTCAACATCGGGCGCATCCAGCGCGTTCATGGTCAGTTTATGGACCAACGTCGTGTGGCTTATGCCCGGTTGAAGTATCCCCGGTGACACGCGGTTGGGTTTCGGTGGCTGTTGTTTTGTCCCACATTGTCAACCACCTTTTACCTTTTCTTTTATGTTGTGATCAAGCTGAAGGGTTCCCCTTCAGCTTGAGGGGGAGTGTTAGAAGTATTTATATTTAAGTATTTAGGTATTTAAGGTTTAGTCCCACACCGTGAGTTAAGTTTGTGTGTCTTGTTGTACTCCTATAAAGTGTCCCCTATATGGATGAATAAGATTGCACCTTCTATTTCTATTCTCCTATTTTCTAACAGTTTCCAATGGAGAAACCACTCTGGTTAGCGGATCGACAAATGTGTCTCTCACTCCCTCTATGTCTCTACGTTATGTACTAAATGTTCATGGTTCACAATTTAATCTTATTTCTGTTAGTAAGACATAATGATTATTCGTTCGCCAAAACCGAAATGAAAATCGTTGTAGATAGGAATCCAATAAAAACATATTTCGAGGAATGGGTCAGGCCCGACCATTTCTCAAGAACAATAGCTAAGGGTCCTGACACTACAACTTAGATATGGAACCTACATATTGATGCTCACGATATCGATAGTCATACCAGTGATTTGGAGATCTCTCGAAAAATATTTAGTGCTCATTTCGGTCAACTCTCTATTATCATTCTTTGGTTGAGTGGTATGTACTTCCATGGCGCCCGTTTTTCAAATTATGAAGCATGGCTAAGTGATCATACTCATATTGCACCCAGTGCCCAAGTGGTTTGGTCAATAAATATTGAATGGGGATGTGGGTGGTGGTTTCTGAGGAATAGAAATAACCTCCGAGCTTTTTCGGATTTAGAGAGCATTTGGAATCACAAGTGAATTACAACTCTATTGTGTTGCAATTGATGCATTGGTCTTTGCATCGTTAAGCATAGAAGGCCTCCCCCAGAAAGGCCCACACGCATTGGTCAGGGACGATAATGAAAGAGGCTTCCATAAATCGATACTCATACAAGCGGGTCTCGCCTGAATCCCATGCTCATCAGGATGTGGCGGATCATCCAGAGGCTCAACTGGGGGCTCGTCATAGAGCTCGTCACTAGGGTCATGGTCCTCCAGATGAGTACCATCGTGAGGGGTAGTGTCCCTGTGAATGGGTGACATAGCCATTACGGGATCAACACCGGACTCTGGGCGCTCGGTCGTGATGTGACTCAGAGCAATGACAATGGGAGGGAGACATAGACTACACTCAAGAATGGATCTGTAGGTGTTGTGTCAAGAAGTGGGTCTGTGGTTGGGGTGCTAACTAACCCGGTGGATGTCAGAGGAAGAGGTGTGGGTGAGGGACATAACACTACAGACTCAATAGATGCTCAGGTTCGCTCCCAGTCGGGGTCACAAGAGACGGGTCAGAAACAAGAGATAAGTCACTCACTAGGCTAAGCACCTCACCGGGGTGAGAGCAATCTGCATCAGGTGTCACTTCTGTCGTGGCTTACAGGACAATGGTAGGCATCGTGGTGACCTCAGTATGGGAGAGACTTGTACTGCGGAGGTCAAGGTGAGAATCACATCGATCAGCTCTTGCGGATCTCAAAGACTGCTCATAACGTAGGGGAGCTGATATGTCTGCTCGAGGGACTTCGAGCTATGATAAACCACCTCAGTGCGTATGTCAGACCGAAGTCCAGACCGAAATCGGGAAATGGTACTAGTTGGGTCCTCTCGGATATCACTCCTCAGCACTAACTCATCAAAACGGTCCTTGTACTCAGCGATAAACATGGATCCTTGCTGAAGGGAAAATAATTGGTCGAGCAAGCGACTACGATACGACGAAGGCAGATACCTCTAACACAATGTACGCTTCATGTCCACCCAACTAGTGATGCGATGTAAACGGTCTCGCTCGCAGGTCCTCTCAACGCTAGACCAATATGCCCTCGTCTGATCTAAAAGTCTAAGTTTCGCAAACTTGACGCGGCGCTCACCGAATACCTCAAAATGATCATGATAATACTCCATATCCACAAGACAATAACTGGAAGACTCGAGACTCGATGAGCCGTCAAAGGAAGGGGCAGCAGTACGAAACTGACTCTCAAGATCTCTATCGGAACGACGATCCTCATAATGTAACCGAGTAGTGTCGAAGGATCAACACGACCCGCTCGCGTGTACGGATAAGAATGATGACAATCATCATACTGATCGTCTCTATCATAGTGGGGTCGTGTCGGTGGGTCAACACGATCTCTGGAAGTGGTGTACTGTGTTCGCGAATAATCATCGTAGTGTCGTGAGGGTCATCCTGAAGGGGATCTATGAAGGCAGGTGCAAGTGGACTCGAGACCTCCAAAGTGAGGGGAGGAATAATTGTGACACCTAGACATAATGAAAAGTTTATAGACTCTACGACTGCGTATCGAAAAGTGCGCAACCTAGCTCTGATACCAATTGACGCAGGACGACTCTATAGGCAGCGAGAAAAACGGCGACCTAACCCTACATATTATGCAAAGCCCGACGGGCTAAATCACAATTGAGTAATAAGCAATGGCATCCCAAACAATTAATTCACAGCAAGGCAGAATAAATTATTAGGGCAAAACAAGCTTAGACTTTCCTCCGCGTGGAGGGCCAAAGCACGAGCGCGCGGCGAACAAACCCTGCAAATCACAATAATAATCTAACAAACAACTACCATGCAAGATATTCAAACAAGTACAAGATCCAATCCAATATAAATATGTTGAAAATAATAGTCCAATGCAACGAGAACTCACCAAGTAGTGGGCTGACCAAGGCACTGAAGAATTCAGAGCCAGAGATACGTGGATGACGATCGAATGTGAAACCGGTAACGTGGAAGTGGTGTGGGTGGCTGTCCTTGACGGTGGATGGTGGAATCGGACAGGCAATGGATGGATCCGGCCACGTATGGGTAGATCCAGGCGGGGGAGGGAAGATCCGATAATTTGAGACCGGATCCTGGCAGAAATTTTCAGATCTGGACTAATTTAGAAGGGGGTTGCGGGAAGTGGATCCACAGAATGGGAGGTGTTGGGGGCCAACCCAACGGCTGGGTGAGAGGGGGCCGGCTGTTGGGGGTCTGAGAAAAAGAGGTGGGCGGCTGGTAGCAAGGGAGAGAGGGTTTGAAGGGGGTAGCTGCTATAGAGGGGGATGGATAGCGGCGGCGTGGACTGTAGAGGGGGATTGAGGGCGGCGGCGTAGGCTGTAGATGGGGGGCTGGAGGGCGGCGGCGTGGGATGTAGAGGGGCTGGAGGGCGGCGGTTGTGGTGAGGGAAGTTGGAGGGGAAAAGTGGCGGTGGGGGTTGCTGGATCCAGAAAACCAGCGGTTGTTGGGGGGAATTGGGGCGGTGGAATCAGATTTGGAGAGGGGAGAAAGGGGTCTAGGGTTAGCGAATACCTTGGGGGGGAGATACAAGCCTAGGGCTAGGAGTCGTCACCTAGGGTTCCACGGAGTCGGCACCGTGGGATGATCGCGGGAATCCGGGAATAGCTTTCTCCAAATTTTGCAATAGCCTCCATCAGCCCCTATGTGATCTATTTATAATAAAAAGGAGGCTATGTCATCCCACCATCGACGGCTATGATTGGTCGGAGGTGGGGCCACCCAAATACATCATACCAAATGCAAAAATAATAAACTAATATATCAAATTGATTCGCAATGTGAATCCGAACACATTTGCGGAGTCCGATCGTCGATCCGGGCACGCCATATATGAAAAGTTGTCAAATCAGCCCCGAATGGGCCCAAAACTCGACATCCACTGCAAGTCCTAGTCTATGCTCCGCATCAGTAAATCAAACAAAAAAATTTAAACGGATCGTTTGATTCACATTATAAGTGAATCAAATCACTATGATACCAAACTGATAAAATTCGAAAAACAAGATTTTATATCAAAATAATAAATTTTGAGATCGATTTAAATTATGTGACGCAAATGAAACGATCATGAATAATATCATGTGAGAAGTGACCTAGGTGTGGCAAACACGTATCAAGAGGCTAAAATTCGAACATATAATAAACATGAGTTAAGGGTCCATAGACATGAAACTAAAAAATGAAAACACAAGATATGAAAATTAACGACAAACTGGTTTTATGATAATTAGTGGCAAGCTCTGAAAATTAAAAACCAAATAAATTTAAGTATATGAAGTAAACTGACATGATATGAGAATGAGGAGCATTCAAAAGATAATATGATAATACCTAGAGGTGTTGACGAGGTCAATGCACAATGTGTGCAAAGTGATCGTGTGAGTACGTTATGGTCGTGTGAGCAATGTGTGCAAAGTGATCGTGTGAGTACGTTATGGTGGTGTGAGATTTAGGCGAGCGAGATCTACAAAGGCGGTATGTCGGTTTGGGATTCGTTATGGTGGTGTGAGATTTAGGCGAGCGAGATCTACACAGGCGGTATGTCGGTTTGGGATTCGTGTCTAGCCTAAGGATGTTCGTTGTCCATGTGTAGGGCAGGAATGACTCCTGTTGGAGACAACCACCAAAAAAGTCCAACATGATACTACAAAACATACTGAAATAAACAGAAACTTCATTGAGGAGAAAATTGAAACATGAACCATATGTATGCCCCTTGTTCAGTCAAAAGATAACCAGACAGATTTACTCACCAAAGAGCATAAGAGCAACTCCAATGGGGGATCTCTAAATATAGAGATCTCCCTTGTACTATGTTCTCTAAATATAGAGAACATGGTAGAGCAACTCCAACCATGTTCTCTATATTTAGAGAACATGATTATTATATATATACTTTTATGTTTATCTATATATATATATATTAAATTATTTTTATATGTATATTATATATATTTATAATAATAAATTATTATTTTTATTATTAATTTAATTTATTTGATTAAATTTTTTAAGTTCTTTTTATTTCAAATTTTAGTACAACAAAAATAAAAATAACGACAAAATAGAACTTTCATTACAAAATCTCGAGGCAGTGGCATCGTATGACTTGTGGATATGGCACGCATATTTTGGTTTACCAAGTTCGAACAATGATATCAATGTCTTGCAATCGTCTCATTAATTTGCTAACTTAGCACAAGGTATTACACCTCCTACTCATTACAAAATCTTGGGAAAAATTATGACGTTGGTTATTATTTAGCCGACGGAATATATCCGACACTACAACAAAATAGATTTACAGCGGCGTTTTTTGCGGCGCTTTTAAAAGCCGCCGTAATATTTGGAATTTGTGACGTTTTTATGAAAAAACGCGGTCAATACTCCTTTATCGCATCTACGGCGTTTTGTTGTAACGCGAAATGGTCAACATTAGTTCAAACTATTTCTCAGACCCAAGATAAAAAACAACAACACTTCGCAATGATGCAAGAAGCATGCTGAAAAGATGTAGAGCGGGCATTTGGAGTTCTTCAGTCAAGATTTGTGATTATTAAGGTGCCAGCCCGTTTTTGGGATAAACATGTGTTACATGATATCATGACTGCTTGTATTATAATGCACAATATGATTGTTGAAGACGAGCGAGATGAAAATGAATATGGGGAAACTTTCACTCCACCACCCGCTCAGAATGTTGAAGAGATAAGCACAAGTGAAGCTGAAAGATTTCGTCAGTTCCTAAATCGACATAAAAAGATCAAAGACAGGGATGCACATTTTGCACTTCGAGATGCACTGATTGAACATTTGTGGGCGTGACATGGCAATGAAGCAATGTAATTTTGAAAATTTTATGAATGTATTTTTATGTATGTGCAAGTTTAATCAGTAAAACATCTTTTCTTCTTCTTTGTATGATAAATAATAATTAGAAAGTATTCAATATTAGTCTCGTTTTGTAGGTCTCAAAAAGACAATTTTATTGATATATTATGTCATAGTTGGCAAAGTATATTGGCGGTTACGAAAGATATAATTTCTTAGAGGAGTTTGATAAATACTTGAATTAAACAATTAAAAAAAACATATGTCGGGCCTCCATTTTCTCTCCCCCTCCTCTAAATTTAGAGGGGGAGAGAGAGCATCGCCATATTTAGAGGGCTGATTGGCGAACCGTTGGAGTTATTTCATTCGGCATTTCTGAAATTTGTCGATCCATTGGAGTTGCTCTAACAAGGCTTCCTTCCATTTTAATATAGGTAGTTGAGCATGATTAACTCTCAAGCTCAGTTTAAGGGGCAATATAAAGAGAAATAGATTCAAAGTTCGGCTCATGGTTCAGTTCGCAGTACTGCATCAGCTCAGGGTTACTCTCACACAGCATCTAACAATTTGTTTAAGGAGAAATCCCCCCCCCCCCCGAAAGGAACTCAAGAGAGTGATCATCAAAAGTATTACTCATTTCAATTAATATGTAAAGAGGGTGAGGAACCAAGAGAACCAGATTGATTATCAAGACTAATGAGTTGGTGGTGGATGGGGTGTTCTTCATCACATGAGTTTTTTTATCTAGTTGCTCCAATTTTTTTCTGCATCCTTTACAACTGTAGAGTTTGTATCTTTTACAGTCAATGGTGTTAACCCGAAATCCGGCGACCACAATCAGAGCCAGCGCGATCCAGAGCCAAGACAAGCTTCAAACATCCGGCAGCATGGCGGTTACCCTCCTAGTAGTCGTCATCCTCAGCCTCAGGGGAGCATGCGGTTACGTGTTGGGCAGCCGTGCATCCCCCCAGTCAGCCCTCAGCATCTAGTCTCGAGGGGTTATGGGCGATCACTTGGGAACCCGCCTGATCTCCCCTCCTCGGCTAGCAGTGGTTTGTGCGGTTACAGCCTGTTGTAACCGCACAAACCTTCCTCTCTCTTTAGTTAGTGGTGGCTTGTGCATTTACAGCCTATTGTAACCACACGAACCCTTTGGCATTAATTGCAGCATTAATTGCTCTCAACCGTCTGGGCAGTCTACCCCCCAGTATAAATAGGGGGTCGGGGTGCTTAGAAGACACAGAACTTGAGCCCGAATCTGCTCTGTCGTAGGTGCGCCCACAAGTTCTGAGTCATCGGGTGCCTCTACTTCTATGTTCCTTCTTGTGTCGTGTAACAGCTTGTAATAGCCTCTTTGTGGAATATTACTGCCCGCAGGCCGCAGCAAGTGGTAATCAGCGCTGTGGGTAAATCTGGTGTTCGCCCCTGCTAGCGGCAATCTCTTTTTTTTTGCTTTGCTCGCTCGGTCTCCAAGGGCTAGTAACTGATTGCTTGTAGTTCCTGAACCATCCGCTATTCGCTTGTCCCGTCGTTGAGTGTGGAAGTTGGTCACAATTTTGGCATCAATAAGTGGGAACGGAAAGAACTATAATATATGTGTGATTCTCCTAAGTGGAGTCAACAAAGATAGGCAGACAAATAGGATTTTCATCAATTTATGTTTCTCTCATGATTAGACAATGCATCAAGTTGTCATTACGAGAGTAATACAGAAATACTTAGAGAACCTGACATCCTTAGAGATAAATTTATTATGCAGATGAGGAGAATAACACTTATAGCTCTTTTGATTAGCAGAGTAATACAGAAATACTTAGATAACGTGACATCCTTACAGATAAATTTATTATGCAGATGAGTAGAATAACACATATAGCTCTTTTGATTAGCAGAATAACCAAAGAACATGCACTTGACAGCTTACGGTCCCAGATTGTCATGATTTGTTCCAATAATGTGCACAAAAGTAACACACTCAAATATTTTGGGTGGAGGCCTAAATAGAGGTTCATCCAGCATTAGGACTTGCAAAGGATATTTGCCTCTCAAATTCCCATAGGCATCATATTGATCTAATACAAAGTCGGGAAAACCCTTTTATCCCACGGTACTTTGGTCGCATTCATCTCTTGAAGTAATCCAACTTAACGCTACCTACAGTGGGAACAAAGGATGTGATTGGTCATGTGATAGGCACCAGAGTCAATTAACCAAGATGAACTTGAACTCCCAGAAATAGCAGAAGACACTTGGTTAGCAGTACCAAAGATTTCTTCAGTGGTTGCTCTTCCAAAAGTGTCTTTCAGAGCCATTAATTCTCTATCAAGATTGTCCCTTTTCAAGGGTACCAAATAAGGTTGCTTAAGGCCTAACACAAGACCCGTCATTGCCACGAATCCATCCCTTAGGGACAAAGTTGGGATACAATTCCCAGCATTTGTAACACCCGAGATTTTTCTATCGCCCGTTTTTTTTAATAATTGCAAGGTCCAGTTGCGAGTTAAGTTTGTCCGCGCGGTCATGATATATAGGTATTTACGCCCTTGTTTTTTATCGTTTTCGGTGATGGAAATTTTAGGCAAAGTATAATTTAAGAATAGAAGAAAATAAAATGAAAAGACTACTTATGATTTGCCATCTCGATTTAATTTTCGTTTTTCAGTAATTTAGAAGGTATTTGAAATTTCTAGTGGCTTATGTGTTAAGAAAGGGTATTTTAAGAACGAATTTGATTTTTTCCTCTTCATTTGGTAACCGTAAGCCACGATTAATTCCCCTCAGATGCGCGCCTTTAGGTTTTTTACCAGTCGAGCGCACTATCATGCAGAAACCGCCGCTAGCCCTATTTATCTCTCGCAGACGCCAACTTCAGCGTCGTTCTAGACGATCGGCGCCAGAGGCATTTCCTTTCCGTGCGTCGACAATAGTAAACGCAGGAATCGCTATCCCTGTCGCTCGATCGAAGCAAACGACCCTCCATGTTGGCTTCTATCTCTCGTTTCCTTCTGTTGAGGTCAACGTTGCTACCTTCTGCTCCCCTAGTTGGAAATAGAAGGCATCCTTCCCGTAGGAATCGACTGCAGCAGGCGTTTAAGAGCTCGTTTACGCTCCCAGACTCCGTTCGCCTTCACCTTGCTAGGTAACTATTAGATCCCACTTATATCAAAGCAGTTCTTGCTTGTATTCAAGTTTTCTCCTTCCTCAATTGATCAAGTTCAGACATTTAGAAATTTAATTTTCCTATTCCAGAAATTTCAGAAGCCCTCTTGAGTCTCCACAACTGAGATTTGTGATCGATCGATTCGATCGTGTTCAGGTATCATGATTTCTATTTTGAATTCAGCTAGCATTGGTGTAGTCTCCCGTATAGAGCTTTCAAAATAGTGTTGTGGAATCTTATTTAGGGTTTGGATGCCCATAACTGTAGTTGTTTCAGCACTTCCGAGTTTAGGCGAGGTCGGTTTCATTTCAGAAATCATTATCCTCCGCTGTTAGAGGAGTGGTAAGCCCTTTTCCTGCGACATGAATTGGTATCCTTGAAATTTTGTGGAGTATTGATTGAATGTTTAACGTATTCCTCTTTAGGTTCCGCGAAGGGAATTTGGGCAAGAGAGCTCGTGATAAATCAGAAGAAATTCCTGAAATGTTCTTCAAAGTAACCTAGACAGATATGCCGCCGCGACAAGTGTACGAGCGCCGTAACCTAGATATGCACAAATTGTTTCTCGTATAGTAAGAGAATATATGTAATATTATGCAACCGCATACATCTAGACTTTAATGTATAACATGTTAAGAAATACTAGACTCGTATGAAATGCGTGAATTTGTATTGTGCATGTAACAACGTACTTCTTTAGACGTGCAAATAAATACTAATCACCAAAATATGTATACGAGGCGAATCTTTAGCGTAAAATACGACCTACGACATTCAAATAAATAAATATGAAATCCAACAGTTAATGAAAAATGATTAGGAGACATGATTGAGATTTTCTCTCGTGATAGATAGAGACGCATATCTTACTCATAGGACGTAGTAGACCTTATGAGCCTCAAATTTAGGGAGACAGTTCTCCATTTAGAAGATTAGTAGATGCGAGTATGTATCCGTGAGACACTAGAACCCCTGCGTTCATTAGTTGGGACTCGGATCGTTAGAATGCGCATAAGAAACTGCTCAACTTAGAATATAAAGAGAGATAAGCTTAAGACACTTAGAGTTCAAGTACATGCCGAAGATTAGAAATCTTCATAATTAATTATTGTTCGGAACTTGAATAAACATACATAAAGTGACCAAACTAGAACAGACCTACATGTTCCCAATATTATTCGAGATGTGGACATTCAGAAGACGGCGTTCAGCACTAGATACGGACATTATGAGTTTGTGGTCATGCCATTCGGGCTGACCAATGTCCCGTTCGCCTTTATGGATCTGATGAATAGAGTGTTTCGAGAATTCCTAAATCGATTCGTTATCGTCTTTATAGATGATATTCTTGTGTACTCAAAGAGTCAAGAAGATCATGTTGAGCACCTCAGGACAGTTTTGAGCACTCTCAGGGAAAATCAGTTGTACGCGAAATTCTCAAAGTGTGAGTTCTGACTCTCTGAGATTGCATTCTTGGGCCACGTTATCAGTCAGAAAGGTCTTGTTGTGGATCCGAAGAAGATAGAAGCAATAAAGGATTGGCCAAGGCCGAAGGCAGTTACTGAAGTTTGCAGTTTTCTTGGTTTAGCAGGATACTACAGGAGATTCATTAAAGACTTCTCAAAAATAGTGTTACCGATGACTACACTTACCAGGAAAGGAAAAAATCTTCAATTGGACAGTTGAGTATGAGCTTGCTTGTGAGGAGTTGAAATCTAGGTTGATGACCGCTCCGATTTTGAGTCTACCTTCAGGTTCAGATGGCTTTCAGATTTATAGTGATGCCTCGGGTCAAGGTTTAGGTTGTGTACTTATACAGCATGGTAAGGTCATAGTTTTTGCCTCCAGACAGTTAAAGGTTCCAAGAAAAATTATCATGTACACAATTTGGAGCTATCAGCCGTCATCCACGCATTGAGGATTTGGAGACACTACCTTTACGGAGTTCGTTGTGAAATCTTTACAGATCACAAAATCCTTAAGTATATTTTTTATCAACAAGAGCTTAATATGAGGCAGCGTGGGTGGCTAGAATCCCTTTCAGATTATGATATTGGTATTCAATACCACCCGGGGAAAGCAAACGTAGTAGCTGATGCGCTTAATAGAAGAGGTTCGAGTTATTCCCTCATTACTCAGCAGGAGGAGCTTGTGTGAGTTCTGGAGAGATTGGAGATCAATGTTATATCGCGGTCTTGGTTCTGCGAGTTTAAGCTGGATGAAAATCACTTGTGAAATTAAAGATAGGATCAGAACAGCTTTACACATAGATCCGAAGATGATAGAGATTTGGGATTTGACTCAAGCAGGTCAGAAAGAGAAGTTCAGCATTCGGGAGGGTTTACTACTGCACGATAATAGAGTTTGCATTCCGGAAGTTCAGCATTCGGGAGGATTTGACTCAAGCAGGTCAAGGGTTTACTACTGGCAGCGGTCCAGGAGGTGCAAAGTCGTCGGTCTGGACAGGAGAAACGGGCGGCGAGATCGTAACCCCAGGCTACAGTTGGCGTAGAACAGTTCGTCGGAGCCTTGGAAGGATGACGACGTAGGTGGCATTGACTGGCGAGCGAGGCGGGAAGGTGGCGTCGGGCATTCGGAAGATGGAACCGGCGAGCGAGGCTGGGAATTTCGAAAAGATGGAAGATAGTCTCTGTCTTTTTCGATTTTCCTCAGCTGCCGTCAACAGAGGGGGGGTGGTTTAAATAGGGAAGCTTAATATCTTCAGTTACAGGAAAATAAAGAGAGGATTAATAGGGAGGCTTAAATGAAAATAAAGAAAAGTTTAATGGTGACTCTTAATTTTCAAGCTAACTCCTATATGCCCTTAATGAGATTAACTTAGGTAACTCCCAAATAAATAATTCTGAAATTATATACAATAACTTCAGAATTATGTTTTTTTTAATATAAAAGTATTGATAATAATATAATAATAGCTTAATTTTTATGACATCTCGCTTGCTTGCCTAAATCAACAGTACTCCTAATTTGACGGACCTTTTCATTCAGGGTCTTATTGATCAGTCAAACCAATAAGTCGGACGCACATGCGCGCACAAACATGCGCGAATTTTCAAAACAACAAACGCTAACAATGTGCACGGAAAATAAAAGCAAGCGCAATAAAGACGTGCGCTACACAATTGCGACAGAATAAAAGATAAAGTAAAGAAGCCACAACGGGTTGCATCAGGTTGCTTATAGATTGGGCTTGGCCGAGGAAATGAGTGGTCTACACGATGTATTCCACGTCTCCTATCTGAGGAGAGCAGTCAGAGATCTCAGTCACATAATCAGTACTGAGGAAGCACCAATCGAATCAAATCTTAGTATCAATATCAAACCAGTCAGGATAGTGGACTCAAGAATTCAGAAGCTCAGAAACCGAGAGATCCGTTTTGTGAAAGTCATTTGGATGAATTGTGGTCGACATGAATACATTTGGGAAAGAGAAGATGAACTTCGGAGAAATGAAGACTATGCCTTTCTTTTTGACCCAGATATGATTGTAATTTTCGACGATGAAAATTTTATTAGGAGGGGAGATTTGTAACACCCGAGATTTATCTATCGCCCATTTTTCTAATAATTACAGGGTTGGGTTGCGAGTTAAGTTTGTCCGCGCGGTCATGATATCAAGGTATTTACGCCCTTGTTCTCGATCATTTTCGGTGATGGCAATTTTAGGCAAAGTATAATTTAAGAATAGAAGAAAATAAAATGAAAATACTACTTATGATTTGCCATCTCGATTTAATTTTCATTTTTCACTAATTTAGAAGGTATTTGAAATTTATAGTGACTTATGTGTTAAGAAAGGGTATTTTAAGGAGTTTGATTTTTTTCCTCTTCATTTGGTAACCGTAAGCCACGATTAATTCCCCTCAGACGCGCGCCTTTAGGTTTTCTCCCAACCGAGCGCACTACCTTGCTGAAACCGCCACTAGCCCTATTTATCTCTCGCAGACGACAACTTCAGCTTCGTTCTAGACGATCGGCGCCAGAGGCATTTCCTTTCCATACGTCAACAATAGTAAACGTAGGAATCGTTATCCTTGTCGCTCGATCGAAGCAGACGACCCTCCCTGCTGGCTTCTATCTCTCGTTTCCTTCCGTTGAGGTCAACGCCGCTACCTTCAGCTCCCCTAGTCGGAAATAGAAGGCATCCTTCCCATAGAAATCGACTACAGCAGGCGTTTTAGAGCCCGTTTCCGCTCCCAACCTCCGTTCACCTTCCCCTTGCCAGGTAACTGTTAGACCCCACTTATATCAAAGTAGTTCTTGCTTGTATTCGAGTTTTCTCCTTCCTCAATTGATCAAGTTCAGACATTTAGAAATTAAATTTTCCTATTCCAGAAATTTCAGAAGCCCTCTTGAGTCTCCACAACTAAGATTTGTGATCGATCGATTTGATCGTGTTCAGGTATCATGATTTCTCTTTTGATTTCAGCCAGCATTGGGGTAGTCTCCCGTATAGAGCTTTCAACATAGTGTTGTGGAATCTTATTTAGGGTTTGGATGCCCATAACCGTAGTTGTTTCAGCAACTCCGAGTTTAGGCGAGGTCGGTTTCATTTCAAAAATCATTATCCTCCACTGTTAGAAGAGTGGTAAGCCCTTTTCCCGCGACATGAATTGGTATCCTTGAAATTCAGTGAAGTATTAATTGAATATTTAACGTATTCCTCTTTTGGTTCCGCGAAGGAAATTGGGGCAAGAGAGCTCGTGATAAATCAAAAGAAATTCATGTGCGTTCTTCAAAGAAACCTAGACAGCTATGATGTCGCGACAAGTGTACGAGCGTCGTAACCTAGATATGCACAAATTGTTTCTCGTATAGTAAGAGGATAAATGTAATATTATGCAATCGCATACATTTAGACTTTAATGTATGACATGTTAAGAAATACCAGACTCGTATGAAATGCATGAATTTGTATAGTACATGTAACCGCATATTTCTTTAGACGTGCAAATAAATACTAATCACCATAATATGTATACGAGGCGATTCTTTACCGTAAAATACGACCTACGACATTCAGATGAATAAATATGAAATCCAACAGTTAATGAAAAATAATTAAGAGGCATGATTGGGACTTTCTCTCGTGATAGATAGAGGCGCATTATCTTACTCATAAGGCGTAAAAGACCTTATGAGCCGCAAATTTAGGGAGACGGTTCTCCATTTAGAAGATTAGTAGATGCGAGTCTGTGTATGTGAGACACTAGAACCCTTGCGTTCATTATTTGGGACTCGGATCGTTATAATGCGCATAAGAAACTACTCAACTTAGAATATAAAGAGAGATAAACACCTAGAGTTCAAATGCACGCTGAAGATTAGAAATCCTCATAATTAACTATTGTTCGGAACTTGAATAAACATACATAAAGTGACCAAACTAGAATAGACTTTCATGTTTCCAATATTATTTTAGAAAAACATGCATAGTATAAAAACACATTTTTTCTATAGCATATAAATATTGTTTCAAAAGCATGCAATCATGTCCTTTCAAAATAAATTTTAGTGTTACTAAGAAGAATGGTCCTTACTCTCCAGTTGGGCTGACTCAATTTTGGGCTTATTATTACAGGGGTCATAGGTGGGGTGTACGCCTAGGATGAGCGCATTTGCAGATATTCCTCTTATAGTTTGTTTTCATTCAGAAGTTTATCCTTTCAGTGCTATATTGTTATATTGAGCATGTTTCCGGATTGTCTAATGTTTCTTTGTATCAGACTATGTACAAGATTTCAGTATTTCAAGCATTATGACTCTTTCAATTTTTAGTGGCTCTGTGAATTCGGTAAATGAGGTACTCATTTACCCTTAGCTTCTTTTACTACTTCTGTTGTAAGTACTCTTTTAGCACTTTTCATTTATGTCTGCTATGTACCAATTTTATTACCATTACTTAGTTTGCTCCTTATCACGGGGCCCGACCGGACTGCTGATTTGTGGTAAAATTAGGTTCGGGTGTTACAACATCTATCTTTCACATGTCCTTTTCTCCCAAAGTAAGGACACTTCAACCGGCTTTTCTCACCATAGCTCTTGTTCTCAGAAGAAATGGGGTTCTTAAAGTTCCATTTCCTATCAACAACAACAATGGAAGATCTCTCGATATTACAAATTCCACTGGCACGAGCAATGTTGATCATATTAGATTCTCCTCTAAAGTAGCGGGGCAACAGCGTCAAAGGTCAGGCATAGCGTCTTTACGTTGACTCTCTAAAACTCAAGTTCAAATTTGTTTATGCTTCACCATACCAAACCTAGGAGATCTAAGAATAGCTCAAAGGCTCTTCGTTGCATAATCTCTTTTATGATCCCAATGTAAAAGATATTATAGTATTGATCTAATTCAGGCCATTTCTAAGTCAACTTACTGAATATTCTTCAAAATTCTTGGCATGTCCAACATGTCGACCGACATAAAGATTTTGGGGAGAAAATGTCACGACATCGATTATTTAAGCAAAAATGTCATTTTTTGAAAATATCGCCCGATATATCATTTTACCCGATATATCGTTTTACCCGATATGTCGGGCGATATTTCGTGATATTTCGAGGCAAATATGTGGGCGAGTATTAACAAAAATCATTTATTTAAAGCGACCGAGAGGCAATATTTTGTTATGTGCTGCATTTCGTGCATCTCTCTGCGCCTAGCTTCGACAACTTCTCATCTCGCTCTCATTTTGTGCTTTTTATCTCGCTGGGCTTAACAGCAAATGAGCTAATAGGAGACATCAACGCAACAGGAAGTCGACGAGACACAGCAAACTATGTGATATAATTGAGGTTATGTGAGGCACGATAAGCAATCATCGAGGCTTGGCAAAATATCCCGAGATTGAACAAACGAACTGTGAAGAAAAACTGTCGGAACTATGGAAGAAATCCCTAGCAATGGCTACCAGATGACCAGAGTGGGAATCCCTGCTCTTATACTGTTACGCGCATGCGGCGTCTTATTATTATTATTATTGTTTCTTTTACATGTTATTAGGGTTGATTATAAGGAGGTGGTTTTGGGGAGTTAGGATATCTTGAGATCTGTTGTCTTTTGGGCTCTCATTAGAGGGAAGTTCTTTGGAGGAACCAGCCTCCGAGAGTTGGCCGGAGCTTGCTCCGGATTGTAATCATTGTTTCATTAATCAAGCGATCTCTTCTTAGTTCGTATTATTTGGTCCGACCTGTCGCTCCACCCGCTGCTACAGCCGTCGGAGTCTTCCTCTCTGCTGTCCGAGAACTCGCGCAGCCCGCTTCTACGATCTGACGCACCGCACCGATCCTTCGACCCAGCGCAGCTTCGCCCGCTTCGATCGCTCCCCTCGGCACCGCCGAATCCTTTGACCCAGCGCTGATCCTTCCCTGTGCAGCCCGATCTGCGCCAGATCCGCTCGGCACCGATCGATCCAGCGCTGCTTCGCTGTGCAGCCCCGATCCTTCCCTGTGCAGCCCAGCCTGCTTCGCTGTGCAGCCCAGATCCTTCCCAACGTCGATCCTTCCCTGTGCAACCCGACCCGCGCCAGATCCTTCCCTGCTTCGATCGATCCAGCTCAGACACTAGCCGCTGCGCCCAGACTGCTTCCCGCCACCAGCTCGCACCTATCCGCCCTCTCCGGCGACATTTATCCCTTGGGCATCCTCATATGCCAAAGGGGAGGATGGAACCCCGCGTGGAAGCCCTCGAACACTCTCTCACCACCATTAACTCTCGTCTCGAGGCACAGGCCGAGCAGTTCGCCTCGCTTCTGGCCATGCTCCAGAACTTACAGCCCAGCCAGCACTCCGGGCCTCCTGCCGCCTCTGCTGTGGGATCCCCCAGCACTGTGATCCTCGATACACCTGCAGTGGTGGAATTACCTACTCCGCCGTACCGTGGACATGATATCCCCACATTCAACGGGATGACCCCCTCGGGTGGAATGCCCGCGCCGAACAGTTCCTCGACATCCACCAGACCCCTCTGACGCAACGGGTCTCCACCGCACTTATCGGCATGGAAGGGTCTGCCCTCCATTGGGTCTGTTGGCTCCGCCAGACCTCTCCCGACCTCACCTGGACAGATCTCACTGAGGCCCTCATTCAGCGATATGACGACCGCTACTCCGGCCCCATGATCGAGCGACTTTGCGGGCTCTGACACACCGGCTCCATTGACTCGTACATTGATGCCTTCGTGGAATTGGTCACCCATGTTCCCGGACTCCCCCCAGACCATTACTTGGGGTTCTTCATGAACGGCATGCAACCCCACTTCCGCTCTCGTCTCTGCACCCTCAAACCAATAACGGTCCACCAAGCCATCAACCACTCCCCCCTTGTGGAGGCGGAATTCCTCGCGACGTCCGGCGACATTCCTTACCCATCACCTTCCTCCAGGCATCCCTCCCAACCTTATTTCTCGACCCATCCCAAACCTCCACCTCTGCCACCTCCCCTACCCTGGCCACCAATTATGGGCACAACCAACACTCGCCATGTCCCTACACACCGCCTGACCAATCAGGAGTACAACGACTTACGGAGCAAGGGTCTGTGCTTCCGCTGCAAGCAACCCTACTCTCCTGGTCATGTGTGCTCGGTGAAGGAGTGTCGGGTCCTCATCGGCGACGACACGGCCGCGCTCTCCGGCGCCGACTTTGACGCCCTGCTTCTCTCAGACGGACCACCAGGACACCCCCCGGGCACATCGACGACATCCCAACCGCGAGCATATCCTTACTGATCGGCGGGCGGCGGGCCGACCTTGGGGTCAAGGTCGCTTTTCTGACGGGATGTATTGTTACGCGCATGCGGCGTCTTATTACTATTATTGTTGTTTCTTTTACATGTTATTAGGGTTGATGTGAGCCCCCCCCCCCCCCCCCCCTCCCTATATAAGGTGGTGGTTTTGGGGAGTTAGGATATCTTGAGATCTGTTGTCTTTTGGGCTCTCATTAGAGGGAAGCTCTTTGGAGGAACCAGCCTCCGAGAGTTGGCCGGAGCTTGCTCTGGATTGTATCCATTGTCATTAATCAAGCAATCCCTTCTTAGTTCGTATTATATAACATGTAGGAATGAAAGGTATCTGTTGGGAGAGCCCAAGCACAAGGTTTCTGTCTCAATGTCCCGAAGCCCTCTAAGTTTTCATATGTGTCTTTCACTGCAAGCTCTAATCATAAGCATCACTAGAGTTTTGATGAGCACCTAGTGAATTCACCACCTTGCTTCCAATAAGAAGAACCTCCAAAAAAGAAAAATAGCACATTCATGCAGCTGAGTAATTTCTTCTTTGAATTTCTTTCATTGACAATTTAGGGTTCAACAATGTAATTTGTATATTATCTTGCTACGTCACAGAAAACACAGTTCAATCGAATTGAGTGCAACATACAAGTTTTATCATTATACCTCCAATAGTTTATTTTACTTCACATCATTGAGAAGATTAGTTTAAGGTTTACCACTGTAGATCTGGGATCACACTATAATAAAAGTAACTATAGCCAGTTTCAAAAGTGGAACTTCCAATTTTCTATTCATAGTTCAAGAACAAAAAACTCACCACTACCTACTACAGGAGAGGGGAACTCTTCAAGAACTTTCATTATATGTTTTGAGCTATCATGGCTAACAATACGAGCAACCAGGCCTTCCAATATCTCACCCTGGACCTTTACATGATCTTTTGATCCTGCAAGTCAGCCATTAAACACTTCTAAACATCTTAAAAAGGATCAAGAAGCTTCAGCTCCATTGCAGAAACAACAGCTAAAATGCTGCAGATGTTCAAACATTATAAAAAGAGAAACTCTACATTAATTATTTACCCGGTACAGATATATCAGCAACTTCATCAAGAGCGTGACATACAGGAGTGGCAGTTCCCTCTTCACATAATGCATCATATGCAGCAAAAAAGGAGGTGACAGATTTCCTTGAAATGAAAACCATATAAGATATTTGGATGAAAATATTCAAAGAATTTAGCTTTAAACAAAGAGTAGATCAAAAAATGAGCCAAAAATGAATAAAAAACTTGGGCTTACAATAATGCTTAAAAGTCAGCCTCTAACCACATGATGTTAAAGTGAACTTCTAATTACTTAATGTTCATCACAAACAGATGCAAAAAAGCTTTAGGGACATGTATATTCATGACTCAGCAAGTTGTACTAATCATTTGTAGCGGAAAACAACATGTATGACCACAAAAACGTGGAACTCTGGATACTCGAATGACGATACACATTAGTTCGGTGTCTGCACGTACAAAACCATAGAGTTTCCATATAAAACAATGAAATATTTAGTGATGTGAACATGTACGAGCACCCACCAAGTCAAACCAAAATGCACCAAACAATACATATGCACAAAAGAACATGTGCACCCTGCATGTGTGACATTCTGAAATTTCTGAAGGGGAGCCTGGGCGCACCGGTTGAGGTGTTGCCGGGTGACCTTGAGGTCACGGGTTCGAGTCCTGGGAGCAACCTCTTGCAAAAATGCATGGTAAGGTTTGCCAACATTTCACCCCTGTGGTGGGACCCTTCCCCGGACCCTCACTGCGCAGGGATGCCTTTGTGCACCGGGCTTCCCTGCCCTTTGTATAAAATTTAAATTCATTCATGGCAAATTTATCAAAGGTTTATATAATTTATAAGTAACTTATGATATTTTATTGATGATAAAATTTAATTTAATATATTGATTAAATGATTATTTATTATAAAGAAAATCTCATGTAAAATTATTGTGAGATTAGAAGTTTAGATTTATTTAAAAATTTCAGAATTTTTACAATCAAGAAAATTAGTTTTCAACATAAATATCTTCATTAATTTCTCGTATTAATAAGAGCGGGCTCCACTCTTTATGAGAAATAAAATTCTAGCCATCTATTAATCAAAATTCAAAGGACAATAAGTGATACACTTTATAAAACCCTCCCATGTGGCTGGTTCATGCGTGAAAGACAAAACCAAACCCAACATGCGTGGAGTCCCAGATTCCACTAGCGTCGAGCACTCCTTCCCATTCAGCAGTCGCGTGTAGCTCCTTCCTCGCCCCCACTGCCGCTCAACGCATTTTTAAGGCCTTCTCCCTTCTCTTCATGAGTTTACTTGGATCATACTGTAAGAAGGATCCAACCCTAGCTCCAAACCAAAAAAATGTGTGTTCTCTTTGCCTCCAAGAACTCTTCCATGGATCCTAAGAAATATCCATGGAGGGTAAAGGCCCCAATCGACAATGATGTAAGTTTTATTTCTTGCCCTAATTTTCTAGATGTTTGTATTCTATCACTCCTGTATATAGCGGAGTGATGTTTGTCTAAGATTATTACTCAACTTCTATTCTACTTCCAACATGGTATCAGAGCCTGTGAAACCCTAATCCAGCGCGTCTGTCTTCCACCGCCAGCTCGCACGCGCGTCTCGCCCATCGACGCCGCTAGAACGAGTGCTTCGCGCGGTCGATCGTCCGGCTCTCGCCAGTTCGCTAGCTTCTGTCTCCCGCAACAGTTCCGCAGCCGAGCGCTTCCGTCTCCAGCAACAGTTCCGCAGCCGCTCGCTCGACCTCCGCTCGCCCGACCCCGCATCTTCCGCCTTCTCCCGTTTTCGACGCTTGGACGCCAGCCATATGCAATCGTAGGCTTTCTTCCTGGCGTCCAGTGTCTCTTCTCTTGAGGGGATGAGCCCTTCTTTGCTCCCCTCTGTGTGCTCTTGGCTCGGTTCTGTCGTCGGAATCGTTTCGTTTCCTCTCTTCCTATGAGAGGCTATTAGGGTTCCGTCCCCCTTGTCTCGTTCGTTCTTCCCTGTGGTTTCTATCCTCGGGTTGCTATGGAAGGGAATGTGGAATCTCCAAATTTGTCCTCCGGTTCCTCCCCGATGTCGGCTTTGGGATCCGGCCGCGCTATCCATGACCATGGGGCTCCTCAAATTACTACCATGAAACTTGATGGCGCCAATTATCTCCCGTTGGCTTATTCTATCACTCTTGCCCTGAAAAGTCGCCGTATGTTTGGGTGTGTAGCAGGCACTACAAAGGCCCCCGCTCAGACTTCTACTGAGTTGTTGTAAACCCAAACTAGGATTTTGAGAAATATGTTAATTTTATGTGACGATTTATTAATTTTTTGTTTGAAAATAGGCCGAGTGGCCAAGTCGAATTTTTGCGCGCAAAATATCAAACTCGTCGTTATGAACGTCAGAAGTTTGCTAAGTTCATTTGGATAACCTCTCACGTGTTCGTTTGATCTGAGTCCTCCACAATAAAATAAACACAACCACAAACAGTTCACAATAATAATTTATGAGATAAACAGTAATTTAGTAGCGAGAACGTGCGACAAGCTCAAAGATTATTTAGGTGAATAACATAAAGCAAGGCAAACAAAAAGGGAGCGGGATACGTAGAAGTTACCGACGGAAATCGGGTCCTTTCCAAGCCGTGGACAACACGGGAAAATGCTGGACGCCGATCGACGGTAGGAACAGGGTCGAGGACGACGTTGACCGGCTAGGCGCGACACCGGATCCAGGGGCGATGTCGACGGTGCCGCTGTACTCAATGGAGGCTCCTGGCGGAAGAGGACGGCTGAAACTTGTGTCCAAATTCCAACCAGTCGAATCCAGTCGGACACGGGGAAGAAAAACAGTACGCCAATCGGTGAGCGGGAAGGGAATGAAGTAACAGTGCAGGATTTCGTGGTTTTCCCGGTAAGGTAGAGGGACGAAAGGTATCGTCCTCTACTTGTTTCCGGGGTTTTTTTTTCTTGATCGTGGATCTTAAAAAGGATGGGAAGGGGAGACTTTCCTTTTTTCTTTTTCCAAATTTGCAGATGATGTATTGATATTTTCCTTTTCACTTATTGAAACTGTCGGTTGGTTTTCAAAAAGGGGAGCCTCTAAATTTGGGATTTTCTTCATGGGGGATTTTGGGCCACCAAAGAATTCCGAAAATATATTTTTAATTAATTTATGTGATTTCTAAATATTTTGAGCTTGTCGTTAGCGTCCTAACTCCTAAAATTACTGGACCATTTTATTTAAGGTCTTACCGGGTGGTCAGTCCGATAAGCCATAATTCATATAGGAAGTACATAGAGTAACAGAGCGGTCGGTGGTTGCTCGCTCGTCCGCGGAAGCTGAGTATCGGTCAATGGCTTTTGTTGTGTCTGAGCTTACCTGGTTAGAAAGTCTTCTCAGTGACCTTGGTGAAAAACTTCCCTCACCTGCCACTCTCTACTGTGACAGTCAAGTTGCTATACATATTGCCAAGAATCATGTTTTTCATGAACGCGCCAAACACATTGAAGTCGACTGCCACTTCATTCGGGAGAAGAAGGTACAACTGAGGAAACTGGAGTTACAAAATGTTTCTGCTGTCGGGCAAGTAGCTGACATTCTCACGAAGGCACTATCGCGTTCAATATATTATCAGTTCTTATCCAAGCTTGGTGCCTACGATCTGTATGCTCCAGCTTGCGGGGGAGTGTTAAGGAAATCATGTAAAAAGACCCAATAATGAAGGCCTAGCTAGGCTCACTCTCTTTGTTGTTCTTTAGTCCCACATCTTAGAATGGGATTTCCTCTCCCCTATTTTTTCCTACATAAGTGTACAAACACTTGTTGTAAAAACATATAGAAAAATAAGCATTTTTCTTTTTCTCTCTTTCATATTATTCCACAAATATTATCATACTTTTCATTTTTGGTTTATTTATAATTCATATTTTATGAAGTTTAGCCTGAGCTTTATGATAACCTTCGCTCGCGGGAATCCCTCTACCACCGGCCGCCGTGGAACACCGAAAGCACCTCGGATCCACTGTTGAAAACCCTGTGTAGGTCCCAACATCGACTTCTCCACAATCCTCTGCACACCGCAAGAGGGGAAAAATATTCCGTCAGCCTGACTCTAGGTATTTCGTTCAAATTATTTTTCTTACTCAGAATTTTATAGAATTTTCATTAAGAGTTGAGGAAGATGTTATCATTAGAATTTGGTTATGTCCAATTTGGTTGTTGTGATTGCCCTTAAGTGTCAATTGACATAATCTTTAAACCAAGTAGAGGTATTGAGTTGTAGAGTTGCATTTGCAACTGTTCAAAGTCTGACACAGTTAGCTAATGCACTTTCTTTTTATATCGATTAACCATTTTGAAGCTCCTTAAACATAGAAAATGTCTATTTTATCATGAATTAGTTGACTGAATCGTTTAGAATTTTTCATAAAGAATAACCAAAATGCATGTTTGAGCACACGTGAAATTCTTTATTGGCATTTCATTTCATATTTTGGCTCTTTTTGGCACGGCGGTAGCGGTCGTGAACGCAATGGTTAAAAAATGTCATTCGTAAACACCCGACCTCACCTAAGGAACTTCATCCATTTTTATGTTCAAAACTAATTTGTTTTCTTGGTGGCGATCATAACTACTGCCATGTCAAACATACATTTTATGCGGTGGCGTTTTGTTCAAACTCACCGGAGCAAAAAAAGGTGTGCCAAACAGAGCCTTTATGTAATAGGAGCTGATGGGATCCATTAAAATAGATCATTATCTGACTTCTAAATACAAATTTATCACGTCGAGTTAACTCAGTTGAATTGAGTTTCTTCTCTAGGGAATGGGACAACATCATGATGTGTTTCTATTTTCTTTTCAGCTTATGTTTATATTCATGTTTTCTTCAATCTAATTGACTTTGTTAGAAGAGTTAACTCAGTTGAATTGTTTCTTCTCTAGGGAATGGGACAACATCATGATGTGTTTCTATTTTCTTTTCAGCTTATGTTTATATTCATGTTTTCTTCAATCTAATTGACTTTGTTAGAAAGATGGTGATATTAGAATTTCCTGCATTTATACTTTGTTCTTCATTTGAATGTGTACCTGAGCTATAGGATATTACCGTGTCTTAAATTTTTAACACGTATATATTAATGTTTCAAGAGTAAGTTGCAATTAAATTGTAAATTTTTGATAAATTGCATGCATCAGTTTTACTACCAAAAAAAATGCAGCATGCAGTTTTCAAATATAGTTGCAATGATTTTTTACCCTTAATTTTTGCTTCAGCAAGAAAATAAACTATAATAGATCATGTCTCCTATGCAATCTGTCATCTATGGGAGTTGTTTAATATGGTCTACAGTGACTGATTATTTAAACGCGTTCATTAGCTTAATATTTTCCCTTTTTAGTATTTTGTTTAGATTACCTTTGTTTACAATGGAAGTTGAGCCTCCCACAGAACAATTGCATGACACCGATCAATCTCATGTTCGTGCTCGAAAAAGAACAAGAGTATCTATGACAGACGACCAGCGCGCATCACAACGTATATATAATCAAACTGTTAGGGGTAAGGCCTAACCCGTACCGGTGGGCAATACCAGCTGCTCAAATACCGCACCGCGCGAAGCGGTCCACGACAATGATCCATAGTGGCCCCCAATCCGGAGCCCCTAACAGGGCCGCGGCCCCCGCACCCCAACCCGTCTCCTCAACCAGTTTAATTGAGGCGGGTTGTTGAGGCTGGGATTCGATCCCCAGACCTCCTTGATAAGGAGCCTTCAACACGGCTCTCATCACCAACTGAGCCGCGTAACTGCTGCTTATCGATGTGAATCAACATCACTGAACTTCTCCGTTCTGAATATCGATCTTTCTCTACATCTACCCTAGATTTGAGTTGAGTGTTTAGAGAAGCATTGTCTCCCGCGCCTCTTTCTTTTTTCAATAGATCTTCATATTCATTCGTTGTCTATCTTCCTCCTGACGTTGGCAATCAGTGATCAAGTATTCCACATTCACAAAGAGAAGTGCAAACCCTAGCTAGGCTAGTGAAGTGGTTGCATCAATGAATCAATGAAAGAAGAAGAAAGACAAGAAAGAAGAAAAGAAAGAGAACGAGAAGAGCGAAGAAGCAAGAAAGAAGAAAGACAAGAAAGAAGAAAGACAAGAAAGAAGAAAGACAAGAAAATGTATTGTTGATTGGGTTAGTTCCTTTGTGAGATGTGAACATCTATCTAGAATCCCGAAAGTCACTACTATGCAGCTACGCAGCAATGAATCTCTAGAAACCCGATCCCGAAAGTCACTACTATGCAGCTACGCAGCAATGAATCAGCTCTTCAGACTCTTCGCCTTACGGCTCAGCGCTCAAGCCCCTCCTGCTTGCCCGGTTGGTTGGCCTTTCCGGCTCAGTTGGTGATGAGAGCCGTGTTGAAGGCTCCTTATCAAGGAGGTCTGGGGATCGAATCCCAGCCTCAACAACCCGCCTCAATTAAACTGGTTGAGGAGACGGGTTGGGGTGTGGGGGCCGCGGCCCTGTTAGGGGCTCCGGATTGGGGGCCACTATGGATCATTGTCGTGGACCGCTTCGCGCGGTGCGGTATTTGAGCAGCTGGTATTGCCCACCGGTACGGGTTAGGCCTTACCCCTAACACAAACTTATGCATCAAGAAGAAAAACACGTATGACGGAAGCACGTCGTGATGCTCAACGAGCTTCTAATCGAGAATGTGCACTAGATAGAAGAGCGCAGATGAATTTGTAGTCATGGTACTGAATATCATTAACTTACAAGCTTCATTAACATTTATATCTCATGTTTCAATACTTTTATATCTCATGTTTCAATAATTTTATACATTTTTATGTTATTTTGTTCTTCACATTAATATATAGCCTACATTATCAACTGCTGCCCGTTTTTTTTTTTGTGGGGGGGGGGGGGGGGGGGGGGGGGCTTCATTGGTCTTGGATCAATACAACATGTTATTTATATCTGCTTTCAACTTTTATTCAAAGTTATATTCTGATAATATTATTTTCATGTACATTCAACGCAATTGATATTGATCATGTATATTCAAAACAACTGATATTATTTTCATGCATTTTCAAGGGAATACCCAATTTGCATCTTTACTACTTTTAATCATATTTAATTATTTTTCAGTTTACATGTCTGCTACGATAAAAATTAAGATTACTTATAAGAAAATAACCAATTTGCTTGCTTCTCCTACTGGAATAGAACCGAAGATAGGAGATATCTTCCGGTTTCGCCCTCTTGCGACATTGTGATTAATAAACTAAATTATCCAAAACAACTTTCTTTGCTCTTCCGATTCATCGGAAACCCAAAAACCTTCATACAGAGATTATTTTCTCAGTTTTACGAAGAATAATAGTGAGCCTGATAAGTCTCTAAGCATTCCCTCTTCCAAAATTTTAGTTGGGAATCCACCACTTTTACAAAATCTAAAATTGCACGGTGGTTTCTATATATTTATGCATGAACGCTTAATTTAATATATGGGTAATTTGAGAATCTGACAGACCTCCGGCCAGATACGAAGGCGAAGCCCCCATCTCGAAGTGGGCTAACGGGAATACGAGCATCTTCGCACGGGCTACCGCTCGTGCTCGATGCTCTCCGCTTCGACAATACTCCAGCAGCGACAGTACCTCCGCCCAAACTCGCCCTCTCTAGGACGCTCGGTCAATTAACAGTGCATGGGTAGCCCCCGAGCCCGGCGAGGTAGTACCCTCGCCTCGACAGTGTCCCGGCGCGACGGCGCTCCCACCGCTCGCGAACCCACGCACGCATGACAAAATCGGGACGGGGGAGAGCAGACGCATCCACTTGAAGGGAAGAAAGGCGGACGGCATCGCTTGGAGTGAAATCGTAAATGGATTCCGCAAGTGGTATTGGCCTGTGCCAGCACGACAGAGGATGAAGGAGCAACTTGACCAATTAACTCAGGGTACCCTTTCTGTTACGGAATCTAAATTTTCTTCAATGCATGAGCATGTCCCCGATTTTGTCGTGTGCGTGTGAGTTCGCGAGCGGCGGGAGCGCCGTAGCGCCAGGACACTGTTGAGGTGGGGGATTGCCGCGCGGGGCACGGGGGCTACTCATGCACTGTTAATTGACCGAGTTTGGGCACGGGGCGCGGGGCACGGGGCGCGGGGCACGGGGGCACCGAGCGTCCTAGGGCGGGCGAGTTTGGGCGGAGGTACCGTCGCTGCTAGAGTACTGTCGAAGCGGAGAGCATCGAACACGGGTGGTAGCCCGTGCGAAGATGCTCGTGTGTGTGTGTGTATATTTATTTATTTATTTATTTTGTTGCAGAGTGTTCTACATATTGAAAGGTTTTTGGTATTCTGCATAATATAGCTTTGCAAGCCTCTGCGATGAAAAAAAAATCCAATAAAATTCAGGCTCTGATAATAATAAGAAAAGCATTTTAATTGTGGCAGTTTAGCGGGCCGTTACACAACTCCACAAAATTACCAAATTTTAATACCTAAAATATGTTGAATCTCCACATCTTAAAGAATGAAGATTTCAAGACATTACCCAGAAGAAATTTTATATTCACCTTGTAGAGAACAGCCAAACATGATTGGTCGGTAAGCGCCACTTGCGGCAAAATGCAATAATTTCAGAAGTGGAGAAAAATTTTGGTTTGCCATTTCCCAATTCAGTCACAGCTGTCACAACAACTGTACAAAAACAATAGGCAATAAAAATGTGCAATAAATAGACACAAATATGCAATCATAAAAGATTTCAAGTACTTCAAACAATCAAATGTGATTAAAAGGTACAAGGATCGTGATTACCCAATTAACAATAAATCTATAGAATTAGAGAGAATACATTGACCTATTTTATTAAAATTAGAATCAATAGTCCAGTTAGACATCATATCATCTGTCTGGCGGTAATCTATTTATTGAAGCATGTGAATTTTTAATAATTGTAGGATTATAAGTTTTGTATTTTTATGTATTATATTTTCAAGAACATTATCATGTAATTATCCTTAAGAAACTTTGAATTTTTATCACAATGTTTCTATAAATGACCCCTTATCATTGTTGCAATCATGATGATGATGATGACAAGATATGATATGACGGATAAAATAATGATGTGATATGAAGAATTAAAGATTTCATTCCCTTCTAGATGCTTTTTTAGATGCTTGAAACTTGCAATATCTTTCTTCATGCTTGAGGATCCAGCATCTTGACATTAAAACCCGACAACCATATATTCTTTTTCAACATCATACCATGAGGATTTAACTTTTTTATTTTATTTTTCGTATTTTCGCCTTATTTTCTGCCATTTTGAACCAGGAGGCTCTCCAACACCAACAACAATAACAACAACAAAACTTACTCAGGGTTTGTTTGTTTTCTAAAATTTGTGATATTTGCAATTTGGAAGTCTCTACAAGCCTCCAAAAGTCTAGGGGAACTTTCAAAAGCCCCCAGAAAACATACAGGAGATCAAGAAGTTTTTATCTTTGAACCACTTCAAAATTGGAGTACTTATAAGGAATAGTCGTTTAAAGAACCATTTGGCCATCCTTGATTTTAAAGAACCATTTGGCCATCCTTGATTTTTTCATCTTAATTCCCCGGTGGATACTTGTGCAGCTCTCTATGGAGAAGCAGACATCTTCACTAGGTCACCTAATGAGGTGGTCTATGCTACTAGTTAATCTGATTTTATGTTGCACTAATATGTGCTCTATAGAAGCATTGGAAGGAAGCTCTTCAGACCAGTCCCCTTTTTCAGAGAAATTCTTGAATTGTCAAGCTGTTGTGAATGTGTCGAATATCTGAATTGCAAAAGGAGCCAGATAGGCACCAATTGTCACTTAGAATTTTAGTTTTCCTTCATCAATAATCTACATTGTATTGTAATGAAGGTGCGAAGGTGAATCATGTTCTAAAGGTTTCGAATTCTTTGCTCTAGCAATTATGATTCTATGTCCTTCGCTGAAGTATTTGGTCCTTAAAAATTTGGAACAGCAAGTATAGATGTCCATGCTATAATATCTTTTATTCTCTGAGATCAGAAATGCCAAGCCCAAGTGAGAAAAGGGTTTATTCACCTTAGCGTAAATCACCCAATGATGCTTGATAAGAGCTTTGGGACTCAACGGAACTTAGCAAAAAATTTTGCTATGATGGAGTATGTAAAATAAGTTTGAAGGACAACCTTGATCAAGCTGAGTCTACCTACTTGGTTATACAAATTGGGAACCCACACAGTAATCTTGCTCTAAGTTTTGACTAGAAGAATTTCATAGTAGATAATTTTTCCATACTATAATATATTGGAACGCCAAGGTACTCAGAAGGGCAAATGTACACTTATTAGTATAATTGTTGTAGAAATGGTAATCCTACTATCATTCAGGTAGATTACATGTGCATATATAGATACAAGGTATTAACGAAAAAATATAACTAGGCAATATGGGACTACTATATATATTGGAAGAGATACAAATAAACCATCAGGATGAGCCTTCTTTACTGGGCATTCTCCTGCGAGCTGGAGTATAGACATTGATCATGTCTAGCCTGTAGAATATGTGAAGGGTCCTCGGGGGCAAGGCTTTACAAGAATGTTAGCAATCTGTTTTGTGGACGATAAATGTCGGAAAACCATTTTCTTTTCTTTTAGTTTGTTTGTGATGAAGTGACAAACTATTCAATATGTTTAGTCTATTCATAGAATACTGGATTTTCAGCAGTGTGAATTGCAGTATTGCAGTCTTGTTGTCACGGTGAAGAGCGGTATATTGCCTAAATTTCAAATTTCGTCAGAAGAGAGTCATACCAGCTCAGAGAAGGTTTGGGTCATAGCTCAATATTCAGCTTCGACAGAGAAACGAGCTACAACTTTTTGTTTCTTACTACGTCGGGTAACTGGATTATCTCCCAAGAATATCATATAGCCGCTCATAAATCTATGATCATCAATAGATCCAGCAAAATCTACATCAGGAAATGATGTGAGCGACAAGTTGGGTGATGGTCTGTAGAGAAGTCCTTGTTAAGGAATTTCTTTCAGGTTACGTAGAATTTTGTTTACAGCAGTTATGTAAGATATTACAAAAGTTTGCATGTGGCGGCTCACAGTGTTCACTGCAAATGTTATATCAGGTCGAGTGACAGTGAGGTGGATAAGTTTCCCAACTAAACGTTTGTACTGTGCTGGATATGATAAAGGTGGATCTGAAGAGGATTCTAGTCAAGAAAGTTTGATGTTGAAATCTATAGAAATCCAAAATACAAAAAGAAAATATTTATTTCTTTTCTACTTCATTCAATCAATACAAGGATTTGTACATAAAAATATAGAAAGGAGGAGTGGTAACTAAACTATAACCCAAGGTGTGGGACTAAACTACATGCCAACAACGGGCCTTTACATGGGATTTTACATGGGCTAAGTCAAGTTTTCTACACTCCCCTGCAAGCTTGGAGCATACAGATTGCAGATGTCATGCTTGGAAACGAACTGTCGGTATAGTGAGCGTGGTAAGACCTTGGTGAGAATATTAGAAATCTGCACAGCAGTTGGCACATGTCATAATCAGTTTGCGTAGCTGAACCTTCTCCCTGATGAAATAACAATCAACTTCAATATGTTTGGTACATTCATGAAAAATGGGATTCTCAGCGATATGGATAGCAGCCTGACTATCGCAACAGAAAACCGTCGGAAAGGGGAGTTTCACACCAAGATTAGTAAAAAGACTTTACGCCCACATGAGTTTAGAAATAGCAGATGTCATTGAACGATACTCAGCTTCTACAGACGAGCGTGTCACCACCATTTGTTTCTTGCTTCTCCAAGTGACTAGGTGTCCTCCAAAGAATGTGCAATAGCCGCTCGTAGACCTACGATCATCGAGAGAATCGGCATAGTCTGCATCAGAATAGGCAACCAATGAATGAGGCGATGAGGGCTTATACACAAGCCATTGTCCGGGAGCATTCTTCAGATACCGAAGAATCTACTTGAAAGGCTGGAGGTGGGACATCCGAGGAGCATGCATGAACCGGCTGACCACCCCAACAACAAAGAATATATTGGGTCCTATGACTGTTAAATAGATAAGCTTGTCAACCAGATGACGATAGTACTCCGGATTAGGGATAAGCAAATCTGAGTCGGACATATGAGCGCAGAGCATGTGGCAGGCATCCATTGGAGTGTTTGCACGTTTGCATCCTGAGTAGCATGCATCATGAAGAAGGTCTAGATAGTATTTCCATTGAGACAGAACGAGTCCATCGGGTCGACGAGCTATCTCGATGCCCAAGAAATATCGGAGGTTGCCCAAATCTTTGGTTTGAAAATGTGAGGCCAAGTGCTTCTTGATCATAGAGATACTATTCAGATCATTTCCCAAAATGAGAATATCAACAACATATTCCAGAAGTATCATCGTGCCTATCGGGTGGTGACGAGTAAACAGAGAGAAGTCCGCCGAGCTCCGAGTGAAGCGAAAATCCCGAATGACTTGACTGAATTTATCAAACCAAGCCCGATGAGACTTCTTGAGGCCATAGAGAGATTTCATGATGTGGAAGGCAAGGGACTCCCCCGTGGTTTCATAACCAGGAGGTTGTTGCATGTAGACAGTCTCAGCGAGATCACCATTAAGGAAGGCATTTTTGATGTCGAGTTGATGCAACGGCCAATGACGATGGACGGTTAAGGAGATCAAGACTTGAACGGTATTCATCTTAGTGATTGGAAAGAATGTATCTTCATAATCGAGTCCATATTGTTGCGTGAAAATGTAAGCCACAAGACGAGCTTTGAGACGCTCAGCGGTCCCAACAGGACGATGCTTCACAGTGAAGACTCATTTACATTTGACACGGGATTGACTAGAAGGAAGTGGGACAAGGTCCAAGGTCTGATTTGCCCATAGGGCGGCCATTTTCTCATCCATCCCTGCCCGCAACTCCGGATGTTGAAGAGCCTCCTGCATAGAAGTGGGGTGTAAATAGAAGATAGAGAAGTCACAAACTTGTGAAGTTCGGGAGACAAGCAGTGTAAGAAGGCATAGTGGGAAAGAGGGTAAGCGGTAGACGTCGGAGGCGGATCAGCTCGTCGTGGAGTGGCATCAGTATGGGGTAACTGTCTCAGGGCATCAAATGAGGTACGACGGCAAGTGTAGACACGAAGAGGAGGAGGAGGTGATTGTGGTACGGGAGGTGGTGTTGGAAGCAAATGAGGGGTGGTGTTGTTGATAGAGACGTTAAGTCATGGGATAGAAGGTATCATTAGAAGTCGAGGAGTAGAATGGCTGGTCTTCAAGGAAGGTAACATCCGCAGATGCAACGAGCTTGCGAGTAGAGGGAGTGTAACATACATAGCCCTTTTGTGTGCGGGAGTAACCAACAAGCATATACTTGGTATCATTAGAAGTCGTGGGATAGAAGGTATTGTTGGGAAACCCTGTGATTTAACTTAACAAATTATATGAAAGTGATTTTATCTACTAGGTTTGAATTACTCATTGTATAGTGAGGGTAATCTGGTCATTAGATGTCTTAGGATGTCACACTCAATCTAGGGTGCCAGGACCAGATCCAAGGAAGCAAAATTGGGCTAAGTTAACATTTGCGTCGAATAGAATTCGACGCAACATCGAGTCCATATCGACGCTACTCCGACTAGAAGTCCAAGTGGTTCAACCCCTCTGTCGAAGTAACTCAAGTCGACGTTACGTCGAATAATTATCGACGTAGAGGTCAGGGACTTGTCGGAGTAACTAGAGAAGTCGACGCAGCTTCTACTTCAACTCGACGCAGAAGAGGTTATCTGTCGAAGCCATCTAAAGTCGATGCAACGTCGACTTCATCTCGACGCAGAAGATGAAGTTCAGAGCCAGGCAGATCAACTCGACGGACATGTCGATAAGATGTCGACGCAACGTTGACTCGCAGAGTTCAATCAGAGCAGAGATAAAATCGAAGCTGCTTCTACAAGAACTCGAAGTTGCGTCGATAAGAGAAGAAATGAATTCGACGCTACGTCGAATACTGTCTGAAAAAAATATATCTTTTCAGTTGTCTCTCTGATCCTTCTTTCATGGCCCACATCCTTCAAGACCGTTCCCCAACGGCTTAATAGTTGCCTGAAATAGAAAGGAGCATTAAAGAAGGAGACAAAAGGTTTCTTGGAACCATATTCCTTGTAGGTGGACGGGACGAGAATTAAAGAGGAAAGAAAGAGAATGTCATCAGCAGATTACCTTTTCAGGGCATACCAGAAAGGGAAAGAAATTTGAAATCGAATAGAGAGAATAAAAAGAGAAGAGAAGACAGAAACAGATACAGCATTAATCACAATCAGTCGTCTTCCTTCTTGCTACGGCTTCCTCTTCTCCTCCCTCTCTCAGGAACCCTAACACAGAAAAGAGAAAAGAAAAGAAAGCTCTCTTGTTCTTCATCTAATAGAACAGAGGATCTGAAAGCTGCTCTTCATCACAATCTCTTAGCAGCCAGATCTCAATCAGCTGAAGTAGAAAGGATCTGACATACAAAGCACCTGCAATTCATCACTATCTAAAGCAGGGGTTAATCAAGAGCAGGTCATGTGGAACATCTAATAGGTTGTTCTTCATACAGTCTTCTCAAGAATTCTGAGAACAGAATTCCTACAACATTCTATCTTCTCCTTCTTTCTCATTCTGTAAAAGAGTTTTATTAATCCATCTTCAAAAGATTCAGTGGTTCAAGATCTCCTTACCAAAAGATCTGGTAGTTCAAGATCTCCTTATCAAAAGATCTGGTGGTTCATGATCTCCTTGTCAAAAGATCAGTGGTTCTAAGAGTCTTCTGACCAAAAGACTCAAGAACAGTGGTGCATCCCTACCAGGTGGTAGAAGAGGGGAGTACCCACATTTTGGGGAACCTCTATAAAAAATTATGTGTCTTCTGGTTGCTAATTTTCTGTGCTGTCCCAATTTCTTTCTATTCTGCACTATATTTCTAGCACCATATTTATTCTGCATGTGATCTTGTTGAGCATAAATCCTTAGTTAAGTATATTGTTTTCACAGTTATGATAGAAATAAATTTAAATCTTTATTCACCCCCCCCCCATCTAGAGGATTCTCAGAGGCACACTGTGCACTTTCAGGTATCATTAGAAGTCGAAGAGTAGAATGGTTGGTCTTCAAGGAAGGTAACATCCGCAGATGCAACGAGCTTGCGAGTAGAGGGAGTGTAACATACATAGCCCTTTTGTGTGCGGGAGTAACCAACAAGCATATACTTGGTAGCGCATTGTGCTAATTTTTCCATGGCAGGGCCAAGATGATGGACAAAGCAAACACATCCGAAGACACGAGGAGTCAAAGGGAAGAGTGGTTGCGAAGGAAATAAAATGGAGAACGTCGTCGCAAAGTTAAGAATGGAAGAGGGCATGCGATTAATTAGATAGCATGCAATGGAAAGTACGAAGTTCCAATAGATCTTGGAGACCTGCATTTGAAACATAAGGAAGCGAGCAACCTCAAGGAGATGGTGATTCTTTAGTTCGGCGACACAATTTTGTTGCGCGGTATAGGCACGGGAGGTTTGGTGGATAATACCAAACGTAGCACAAGTTTCCTGGAAATCATGACTGATATATTCGCGCGCATTATCAGTTCGGAGGATTTTTATGGAGCGCGAGAATTGAGTATGGGTTTCAGCGATAAAGGAGCGAAAAACATGTAGCAGTTTAAAGTGATCACGCAACAAATACAACCTGGTCATGCGAGAATGATCATCAATAAACGTAAGAAAATAACAAAATCCTGAAAGACTAGCAGTTTTATACGGGCCTCAATATCTCAGTGCACTAAATAAAAAGGAGCGGAGCTCCGAGTACAGTAGGGGCAAGGTAAAGCGACGTTGTTTCCCATAGATACAGGATTCACATGTAAAATCAGAAAAGGAAAAAATTCGAAAGAGCTTTCTGTATAATAGAAAGAGGAGCATGGTAAGGGCGCTGGTGCCAATTCACAAAGCTAACAGAGGAGAGAATTGAGATGAGAAGGTCCAGAGTGTAGATCCCAATTGACAGTCGACCCTTACCAATGATATTCTGCGTCCGCCGATCCTGCACCACAAAGTAAGAAGAGAAAAAGGTGATGAACAGTCATGATCATTAGTAAGACGACTAACAGAGAAGATTGAATTGAGATCCAGGAACATGAAGCACAGAGCGGAGAGAGAGGGACGGGGTGAGGGGCACATCGCCAGAGCCGCAGACCGGGGTGGTGTCGTCATTGGCCACCGTGATAAACTTCAGACAAGCAGAGTCTGTATACTGAGAAGGCTTCTGGGGGGCAATATGATTCGTCTCCCCAGAGTTCACTATCCAAGAGGGACTATGGGAAAAGCACGATATACCTTCATTGGAAATAGAGGCAACGGAGTCGGACGTCCGAGTAACCAGACCTGGAAGATGTTGCAGTTCTTCTTGCAAGGTGTCAATATCGGAGCGAGATGTGGTATGACCATCCACCGCAGAAGAAGTGTGGTGCTGAGAGGGGGAGTGCGGAGAGAACTCATGTTTGCGATAACAGGTGACCTCAGTATGATTCTTCCACCCACAATGGGTACAAAGGGGAGTGTTTTGCCCCTTGGAGCGATTGCGAGCATCATGCCCACCGCCTCGAGTTCCATGATGATATCTGCGGTGCCTAGGAGGTGGAGGATGAGCATTAGGAGAGTGTTGTAGGAGGGCAGGAGAGGGATGAATTGGAGATCGATGGGTGGAGTCACCTTCAAGATCATAAAGCACACATCTGAGAGGGACGGAATAGTGGGAAAAGAGAAGATGGTCACACGGACATTGTGGAGATGAGGTGGTAGTCGGGCAATCATTAGAGCTATGCCGACATTCTCCTTCTGAAGAAATTGTTAGAAATTGTCTATTTTTACGCTCGACACCATTCTGGTTATGAAACAACCTCCTGAGGAGACTGTCGGCATAGCTCTAATGATTGCCCGACTTATACCATGGGAGTGAAAGAACTCTCGAAGGGGTAACATTAAGGTATTCTTTTGCATTTAACAAATTCTACATAAATCATTTTGAGGACTGAGAGGGGCTCAATGCGAGAGCGTAACAAGCAAAATCAAGTCATGTGAAAGTGATCGTGAATAGACATAACAAAGTAATTATATCCACTCATACTCAAAAGTTTATATGATCCCCAAAATAACATTATGAACGACATCAAAGATATGTTTGCATGAGATACATAACTCACAACTGAAATTTGAAAAAGAAAAAGTGTAGCATAAGACGCAAAGAAGACAAAGGAGGATGGTTGAAACGTCGGTGTCATTGGATGGTTTAAGTGCTCATAGATGTACTTTGCATCTGATCCACATGGTATAATTTGTTCTACTCATTACTCCCACCAATCAGCTGTTTCATCACGAATCAATTGAAATCACGAATCAATTGACATATGGAAAGGAGATTATGATTAATATCAGGAACAATTAAGGTATTATGTAAATGCAATGTAGAAGAGACAGATATATATCTATGGACCCCCAAAATTGGTATTGTAAAACCATCAGTGTTGCGAACACAGAAAATTAATTATGATAGAACTAGAAAACTGGATTAGAGGGATACTCGTGTCTAACCTCAGGAGGCTAGTTCCTCGTAAAAGTCTCTCTCCCAATGAGAAATCCCAAAACTTTAAATGATCAAAGATACCTAGGCTTCATTTGGTTGAGCGGTTGCGGTTGTAAAAGGAGCTGTTGGAAATGCAGGTTTGTAAATGGAGCTGTTGGAAACTTGCAGCTGGAAATGGAGTTCTGTTTGGTTATTCTGTGTTTGCAGAGCTGTTCAAAACTGAGAACCGTTTGGCAAAACTGCGGTGGCGTTTTGTAAATTTTTTTTATTAAATTTTATATTAGAGATTTTTTGAAATTATTTCGAACACTATAATAAACCTCAAACATACATGAACTATGCAAACACATACAGGAACTCATAAACACATACAGGAACTAAAAAAATGTTCATGCTCGGTGTAGTTGATCGGCAATGGAGTCACGCAATGCCACCATCTCATCCACCCCTACTCGAATCCCTCTAACATGGTCTCCACTTGAGCTTTCAGTACTCTGTCCTGTTCTTCTCTGAAGGCCCGCCGGGTAAATGAAATGCTCGTCTTCATCACAAGCACGAAAATGATTGTCTGAGTGGGATGGGTGTCTGCGAATATAATTATGCAAAGTCATTGTTGCAATCACAATGTCTCGTTGCTTTGTCAAACTGTACGGCGGCATATCTCTAAGTATTTTCCACTTCTTTTTCCATACTCCGAATGAACGTTCTATGACGCTGCGCAAGGACGAGTGAGCCTGGCTGAATATTTCTCGGCGCCCTTGTATAGGCATATTGCCCCTTCTAAAATCTGGTAAATGATACCGTGTACCTGAATATGGTTTTATAAAACCACGTTGTAGTGGATATCCGGCATCTACTACGTAATATTTGCCTGCAAAATTATACAGTGCAATCTATGTGTGAGTAATAGCAATCATAACTAACAATCGGACGATTTTTTTTAAAGAAGAGGTCTTTCAAGTAGTGAAAGGCTAACCGGGGGGCGGGTAGGGGAAATTGTAACTGGGGTCCATAAGAGCACGCTGAAATATACGGCTATCATGAGTAGAGCCCTCCCAACCTGCTAATGCGAAGGTGAAACACATGTTGAAATCACAAACCGCCATAACATTCTGCGTTGTTGTGCCATGCCGACCAATGTAGGCTGCCTGTTGATCAGCAGGAACTCGAGCATCCACATGCGTTCCATCAATAGCTCCGACACAGTCTTTAAAGAACGGCATGTATCGAGCGTCATTCAATATTTGGGGAGGAATATCGCTGAAAAGAGGGTCTACAGGGGTGATTACATCCGAAGATAATCTCTTTATAGCAGTGATACCCTTTCCAAAAAATCGACTTATAGTTTCTGTAGAGTGTTGGAATCGTTCGCCTGCAAGTTGCATTGGTACATTATGGCCTAAAATATGCAATGTAACTGCAAGCACTTCTCGTGGTAGAGTTCTTCTGGATCCTTGCAATCCATACTGTTGTGTGAGGAGTGTAAGCAGATCTGCAAATATTACCTTGGACATTCTAAACGCGCTGAAAAATCTTAAAGGGTGTCCATCGAGTAGTTCACCAATCCACCTAGCTCTCGTTTGGCTTGATGTCATGCAAGGTGTATTAGAGGAACCAGTAGACCACCCGGCTAATATAAATTGTTGTCCACGGACTGCTCTATTACGATAAAACCACCCGGCTACTTGCTGCTCATTCTCCTCACCAGAACTGCTATCATCCGAAGATAGCATTGTAAACCTGCGACAAGTACAGAAAGGTCCATAAATGTTCATAAAAGATTCATAAATGTTCAACCAAGCACGACACAAGTAAATTACAGTACATAAATAACAGTACAGAAAGGTCCATAAATGTTCAATGACAGTACACAAGTAAAAAACAGTACAGAAAATAAACATAGATAAACATCATCATAAGAAGGTGTCCGATTCGATCACAGGATAAACATAGAACGAACTACTCTAATTTTTTGCTAAAACAATCCTGAAGCCATCGTAGACGTCGATCCTCCCGAATGCTCATAAAAGATTCTCGATTCTGCTTCTGTCTCAGGAACATGATGCAGTAGTGGTATAATTCCTCGTTCGATTCATCCATAACCTCTGGAATAGCCTCGAGCTCTGCAATAGTCTCAGGGATGGTGAACAAGGATGAAGATATCTGAATGCGAGGAGGCTCCAACATGCACTGCCCAATAATGCGCGATGTTTCAGCTATGTCTTCCATCGCCGAAGTCCTTGTCTTCTTATTACTCGTCTTTCTTTTTTCCTTAACCGGCCGCTTACTCCTTGCATCGGCCGAAGAAGGTGGCTCGTTTGTGTTCTGTGTGTCATCTTCGGCTAAAGTGTCATGTTCGTCAATCGACTCTTGCTCAAAATTTCTTGAACTGGGAGCCCAAGCTAGATCTCCTGTAGCCACGACCTGGCTGAACATCATACAGAGCTTCTCTTCTAAATCAGGGGATATGCCAGCGAACTGAAACTTTTTGGCGGTTGGAACAACCTAGGATAGAAATAATAAATATGTTAATACAGGCTGATAAAAATATTTGCAATAAAACCAGACTATTTAAAAAAATATACTTACTAGGAGGCGTTCTTTCCACCATTCTTCTGAAGCGGCAATAGTTTTGCGAATTGGATCCCAACCCAAACCGGTCTCACGGCCCTTTAGCTCCCTCCATAACTTCCAATCTTTCTTTAGTTGATCCCACTTGTTCTTCATCTGATTGCGATCATACATCTTACCCGTGCGAGCAAAGAAATTTGTTGTTAGGTTTGCCCAACCATCCCTGCTAAAGTGTGTGGTTGGGCGATTACCCAACTCTATTTCTTTCAAACACAAGTCGCAGAAAATCATAACATCGTTGGCCTCCCAATTTGCGCTAACACCACCTTCTTTATGTTTACCCATAATGACTGAATGTACGAAAAAATAAAAACAAGTAAAGTAAACACAAAAATAATCACATAAGCTTATGTTATGCTTGTGCTTAAGCTGTTCCTAACAGGTTATGCTTGTGCTGTTCCTAACAGATCTGTACACACACACATCTACACTTCCAAACAGGTTATGCTTGTGCTGTTCCTAAACCTGTTTCACAACTCATATTATTACTCTACAGATTATTACTAAAGTGTGTGGTTATGCTAAAGTGTGTGGTTATGCTTGTACAGATTACTACTCTACATTTTCTAATAACAAAACAATACACATCATAATCACATACAACTCAACTACACATACACATCATAATCACATACACACACACACACACACACACATTCACACAATCACATACAACCAAAAATACTTTAATCACACACACACACACACACATTCACACACACACACACACTCATATACTCATACACAATCACATACGACCAAAAATAATTTATAATCACACACACACTCATATACTCATACACATTCACATGGACACAATCACACACACACAATCACACACACACACACACTCAACTACATATACACAAAAAATAATCACATCCACAACACATTCACAAACACAAACACCTACCCATAACACACACACACACAAACACATTCTCACAAACATTCACATACACAATCACATACAACCAATAATACTTTAATCACACACACACACACACACACACTCATATACTCATACACATTCACATAGACACAATCACACACACACACACAAACACACACACACACACACACACTCAACTACATATACACAAAAAATAATCACATCCACAACACATTCACAAACACAAACACACACAAAAACACAAAACACACACATACAACACATACAAATAAAAAACACAAATGCACACAAACACGTATACACAAACACATAAATGCACACAAACATAAAACACACACAAATAAAAAACAAACCCAAATCATACAACACACACACACACACAAACATAAAACACACACATATGCACACAAACATAAAACACACACACAAACACAAACATACAACAACACATATACACATATGCACACAAACACGTATACACATATACATACATACATACACACATACAATTCACAAACACACACACAAACATAAAACACACACACAAACATAAAACACACACACAAACACAAACATACAACACACAAATAAAAAACAAACCCAAATCATACAACACACACACACACAAACATAAAACACACACATATACACATATGCACACAAACATAAAACACACACACAAACACAAACATACAACAACACATATACACATATGCACACAAACACGTATACACATATACATACATACATACACACATACAATTCACAAACACACACACAAACATAAAACACACACACAAACATAAAACACACACACAAACACAAACATACAACACACAAATAAAAAACAAACCCAAATCATACAACACACACACACACACAAACATAAAACACACACATATACACATATGCACACAAACATAAAACACACACACAAACACAAACATACAACAACACATATACACATATGCACACAAACACGTATACACATATACATACACACATACATACACACATACAATTCACAAACACACACAAACATAAAACACGCACACAAACACAAACATAAACACACACACACAAACATAAAACACACACACAAACACAAACATACAACACACACATAAACAACAAACCCAAATCATACAACACACACACACACAAACATACAACAACACATATACACATATGCACACAAACACGTACACACACACAAACATACACAACCCCACACACACATCCACATACACATCCACAAATCCAAAGCAAAACAAAAGCAGAAATCCAAAACCACAATTCAACAGCCATAATAATCTGAAACATCCCCTAACAAAATACCCTAAAATTGAAAGCAGAAATTGGAAGCAGAAATTGGACCTGTTGATGAACGGGAAGTGGAGGAGGTCGTAGATCTGGAGAGGTCGGAGGTCTGTAGATCTGGAGAAGTGGAGGAGGTCGTAGGTGTCGCCGAAGACCTGAAGAGGCCTTTGCTGTCGCCTGAGAAGCGGAGAAGGTCGTCGATCCTCGTCGGAGAAGGGGAAGAGGACCGCGCGTAGGGCAGGGGCGTCGGGCTCGCCAGATATCGGGAGGAGGTTGTCGGTGTCGCCGGAGACCAGGAGAGGCCGTTGCTGTCGCCGGAGAAGTGGAGAAGGCCGTCGATCCTCGTCGGAGAAGGGGAAGAGGACCGCGCGTGAAAGGCCGTCGATGCCCTAGCGCGCGGAGAGAGCGCCCAAAAACGCGCTGAACTGGAGGGTCGCTGCACCAGCGGGACGCGATCTATTTTACGCACGCGGCTTTTCGCCGAGGATGGAAATGAAGGCGCGTAACCAAATGAAAAACAAAACCTGCGGTTGCGTTTGGGCTAAACGCAATGGAGCTAAACGCCCAAACAAATGAGACCCTAATACTCCCAAGTCCCCTCCTTATACAGGGAGGAAGAACCACTTATAATTTACTACAATATTCCTTACAAAATAAAATTACATAATAATCAAAACAAAATAACAGGCTCCATGTCATCTTCGTCGCGTGTGCGTAACAATATATCCCGCATGAAAATCGACTTTGACCTCAAGGTCGAAGCGTCGGCCACCATCTAGTATTGGTACGGTACGCCCGCGGGTTGGCGGCCGCTGAGGTGCTTGGGACGTGGTCTGGTGGTGCGCAAGGGCGTCAAAGTCAGCTATGTCAATCTCCTCCAAGTCATCACTGATGAGCGGAACTCTTTGACCGGACAATCAGGAGTAGGAGAGTAGGGCTTCTTGCAACGGAAACACAAGCTCTTACTCCACAAGTCATGATACTCTTGGTTGGAACGGTGGTGAGTAGGGATAGGATGGTTGTTGCGTGGAAGCACAATGGGTGGGCGAGATAGATGAGGTGGTTGTGGTGGAGGTTTAGGAGGGGAAAAGTATGGTTGGTAAGGGGGTTTGGAGGGAGGCGATGTAGAATGAGGGTCCCTAGACGTCGCAAGGAGTTCGTCCTCCACGAGTAAGGAGAGGTTCATAGCTTGGTTGAGGGTAGACAAATGGACAGTGCGGAGGCGAGCTCGGATATGATGTTGTAAGTCATGCATGAAATAGCCCATGTAATGATCGGGTTCAAGACACGGGACGTGGGTGGCCAACTCGATAAATTCATCCACGTACGAGTCAATGGAGCCGGTTTGGCGGACCCCCTCCCTCCAAAGGTGTTCGATCACATAGTCGGAGTAGCGATGGTCATAACGTTGAATGAGTGTGTCAGTGATCATAACGTTGAATCAGTACCTCAGTGAGAGATGTCCAAGTGAGGTCGGAGGAGGATTGGCAGAGCCAGCGGACCCTTCCATTCAGATAAGAGTCGTGGAGACCTTTCGCGCCTGAGGAGTCTGGTAAATGTCAAAATACTGCTCGGCGTGGACATTCCAACTCAGGGGGTCAGTCCAGTTAAAGGTGGGAATGTTAATGCGGGGGAAAGGCAGAGGATGCAATCCCGCCAAAGTGGGGTCGTCTGAAGACACTACAATGGGGATCCCAAGGCAGAAGCGGCAGGAGGTCGGGAGTGCTGTCTGGTTTGTATGTTGTGGAGCAGAGCCATAATCGACGCAAACTGCTCAGCTTGGGCCTCAAGGCGAGTGTTGATGGTGATGAGGGCATCTTTCGGGGCCTCCACAAGGTGCTCCATTGAGTGTCAGGTCTTGGACATAAGCAGAAGATGGCAGACATGGGAGACGGGAAGTCTGACGGTGCGGCAGAGGAAGAAGTCGGAACTATGGCTTGCGGCGGAGACATGGGCAATGCCTTGAGTTGGGCAAAAAGTAGCGAGCAGGTTGTTGGTCGATGTGATGGGCAACCGGAAGAGGGGTTGCGTTGGTGTTGGCGAAGGGCTCGGCAGTTAGGCACCTGTTGGCGGCAAAAGGGCACGGATCGAGCATGGAGGTGTAGGGGTCCTTTGTGCGATGGCTGGGTAGGTAGACGAATGGCTCGATGCACTGCCAAGTCACTAGAAGGCGCACAGGACGGAAGCAGGAAGGCGACACTTCAGAAGAAGGCACGGATCTGGCGGAGAGAGGGCCTGGAGTGACGGGGAGGACGCTGCACCGTGAAGGAGTTGTCGTGTCGGAGCTGGAGTCCGATCGACGGGCGGACGAGATGCAGAGGAGCACCCACGAGCGCAAGAGAAGGGAGAGCGAACTTCCTAAGAGTACTCAATCGATCGGTGGAAGATCACAATCGAAAGGCTTACCCGAGAAAAAGATCCATCCCTGAAAGCAGGTGTTAGCCGGCGACCGATTGTTATGAACACAGAAAATTGATTGTGATAGAACTAGAAAACCTGATACAAGCACGAGGGATACTCACGCCTAAAATCAGGAGGTTGGTTCCTCCTATAAGTCTCTCACCCAATGAGAGATCCAAAACTCTAAATGATCAAAGATACCTAATACTCCCAAGTCCCCTCCTTATATAGAAAGGAAGAACCTCTTATAAATTACCCTAATATCTCTTTCAAAATAAAATTACATAATAGTCAAAACAAAACAATAGGCTCCAAGTCATCTTCTCTGCGTGTGTATAACAATCAGGAACAGAGATAAATTTCTGGGTTTAAGGTGAAGACTGGGTGGACCATCTTTTGACCTATGAATGGAAGCACCTGAGTCAGTAATCCAAGAACCAGAGTGAGATAAAAGGGATATACTTGAAGGAAGAAAAAGGTTTGCGGGTGCTGCATATTGGAGGAGTAGGCGTAACTGAGTCAATTCAACTATAGAGAGGTGACCTTGGATATCCAAAAAGTAGGCAAGAGGAGTAGTAGCTTTAGCGGATGAGGTTGAGGAGTGACGTGTGGTAGGGACATCTTCATGATAGTCATGTTTCTCCAAGCATTTTGCTTCGCGGTGATTGGTTCCATCGTACCAACCACAGTATTATCCACCACATCCAGATCAGCAGCGACCGTAACCACGACCCCAAAGGGGTTGAGAGGTCTCGTGACCCCGGAGGGGTTGAGAGGACTCACGGCCCCGAAGGGGTTGAGAGGCCTCACAACCCCTAGTCGAACCCCAAGCATTAGAAGCATCACCACGTCCAAAAAAAATCAGTGTCCCCTACCCCGTGCAGCAAGAACATAAGACATGGTGTCAGTTGTAGTAACTAACAAGTAAGATGATAAATTGTATACAAAGTAGTTCACAATGGGGGAAAAGCTGTGCTGGGAGAGAATTAAGGAAAGGGCAACAAGGTGTGTTGGAAGAGAATTAGAGAACGGGTAGCACCATAGGAGCTAGGCAGGTGCTCGAGAAATAAAAGACCAACGAGAGCTTCTCGTTGGAGTGGGGAGACAAGTGGGATCCGTGGAGATGGGTTGTAAGATATACCACTGTTTAGGGAGGCTGCTAAAGGGAGCTCCAAAGTTATGAATATCCTCAGTAGGAGATGTTAAGGTTAGTTGTTGGAAGATGACATATAGTCTCTATAAGCTGTCCTCGGAGGAATACAATGATCGAAGGTGAGACCACACCTCCTTGGCAGTTTAGAGGGGCATGACGGACACGTGTGTCTATAGAGTTTGAAAGACACGCGATCAAGTTGTAGTCGTTCTTGAACCATGTTTCGTATGTGACATCCTTGGTGTCAGGAAGCACGTCCGTCAGGTGGCGATGAAGACCTTTACTGCTGAGAACATTCTCAAGAGCATTAGACTAGGGCAAGTAGTTGTCTGCCCAGACTGCCCAGGTGAGAGAGATTTTACTGAAATGTAAATCCTTCTTGAAGTCGTCATAAGGAGCAAACTTGGATGTGCCTGCCATGAGAAAAGTTTGGTGTTGCCTCAAAGTTATGAGAGGCCGGGAATTGCCAAGGTGGTGCCACTACGTGAATAGTAAGTAATTTTTGTGTTGAGGAATTGGGTGAGAGAGTCTGTCAGAGCAAGAAATGTGTCACAACACAACGTCGTGCGAGGGCAAGGAGACGTGGCTACAAGAAGTTCTTGCCCGGGATGATGTTGCGTGATCGTCTTCACGAGGAGTCGCGCGAGAGGTGCTTGTGCGAGGAGTCTGTACGAGAGATATGCATGTGTGAGTTTCTGACAAATCTGTCCGCGCTAGAGGTGTATGCGAGAGGCAAGATGAGTTCGTGTGTGCGCTTCTACGAGAGGAGTCAGCGAGCGAGGCGTGTTTGCGGGAGCGGAGGAAGTGATCTCATGGGAAGGTTCTTTGTCTATCGTAATATTCACAATAACATGTATTCCCCTTATGAAGTTTCTTTGTTCTTCGGAAATTATAGTGAAAAAGCATCATTAACTTCTTCTCATAAGGGAAGAAATTGTTTTGGTGTTGAAGATGAGCACCAGGAGGATTAGAGCGGCTCGTAGTGTTCAGTACTTGTGAGTTCCGAGTTTTGATGCTCCCCTCCCAACAACACTCGTTGAGCTCTCATTTCACGGTAAGACTTTTCACGATAGGAATCCCAATATAAAATAACGGAGATCATGTCACATGACTTATAAGGGTCTATACACGTAAGGCGAGAAAGTGACTATCGGTACCATTAATTTCGAGCGGATCGTCAATCTAGAATTTTTAGTGATTTTTTGTATTTTTTCATGTGCTTTTGTAGGCCGTTATGATCGGAGATGACCGTCCATAGAAGCTCTAAATCTATAAATAGTGATAGAAGGCTAATTTTACAAGTATCTAAAATTGAAAAGAAGATTGCAGTCATTGGTCACCCGGTACTGACGCTAGATTCTAGGTGCGGAGCCAAGAAACCTCATCGACCACCTCCTTACTCCCATTAGTTATCTTCCCCTCTAACCTCCTTCATTTTCCTCACCAGCCACCTCCACCACCCAGCATATTGTCGCCACCACCTTGGCCCACCAACCTCTCCACCACCATTGACACCCCACCTCTCCATAACTACCCTCATAACCACCGCCAACTACCATGACCACCCCCCGCTCACCCATAACTATCAACATCCCTCCACTAATAACTTTCATAACTTCCCCACACTTCCCCATATTTTTCGAACCATCTCTCTCCTTCCTAATTCCCAACCGCCAACCTCCTAAATCCCCCTACGAGGGGGCATGTCACCCCTCCTCCTACAAACAGTTACCCACCTCCCCCACTTCCCCAGCCCACGGCCACCAACCCAGAACTCCCTTTATCAACCGCCCTACCCATTTCAGTCTTTGATCGAGTCCCTCGAACCGGCTGGAGAGTAATTCCAAGCTCTGGAATTATATCCAGTAACCTCATAGCCCCTTCATGCCCACCCACCCCCCTTTCTGGACCTCTAAAATCCCCTCTCAACACTGCCCAGCGGTGTAAAACTCCCCCTCCAGCATTTAGCCTCTCCTCTTACACTGCGGAGACTCTTCTAACCTGAGGATATCCCCATGTCGTTCGGTCACCTCCTTCCAGTGGTGCCACCATGTCCAGGAAACCGCGAGTTTCCTCTAAGGCTCAAATTCAGTCCCCTTCTACCTTTAAGATTGTCGCTCGCACAACAATATGCCCTTTAAGCCCTCTATCCCAAAGCCCTGTGAGTTATATTTCATGATTGTATGTTTTCTTTGTGGAATCATGTAACAATTCACTGGTTTTTGAATCTTGTTGAGTAATCTAGGTCAAATTTTCTTGTGACTGGTTGGGTTTACTTCGCTTAGGCATTTAATGTTTTGCACTCTCGTATATGTGCTATCATACTTATTTCCTTTCTAGTAATTCTACTTGATTGCGGATATTGTAATATTATTATGATTTACTTTATTTGCAAGTGTGGTTGTCATGCAAGTGTAGTTGTCATGCAAGTGTAGTTGTCATGCAAGTGTAGTTGTCAGACAAGTGTTAAATTCCCAAAAGCATTCTACTTAGTCTCTCAACACTTTGCTAGAACCTACGGTACGTCAATTTAGCATCAGAGTCCAAGCCTTTGACCGCTTACACACATGTAGAGGTAGGAGCAAAATTCTCTTTCTATATTTGACTTTCCCTTTTTTTAAAACATGTTTGGTCCGTCCCACTTACGATCAAATGGCAAGCACACACACAAACATATCCACATTTGACTTTCAAAAATTAATCATCACCCGCTTAATCAAATAGAAATCGAATGAATATTTTAATAAAGTTTGATGATTTAAAGGGCCAATTAGGGAAACTCTCCGCAAGAGTTGATGATCTATATCTCTATGGAAGCATTGGTCACATTTCACTCCCAGCCCAAGAAACAACTAGAGTCCATTTCAAAGTTGATCAAGATTTAGAGGGAACACATGTTCATCGTTATATAAACCTTACGGCACAACACTAATTCGTCATAGCCCGACAACTTCCCCCTCAGGATAAGTGTGTCCACTCACAATTCCCTTATCGTAGAGAACATGATGCCCTTCCAGCACGATTTGGCTATGATAAGGACGACTTTGAGGATGAGCACGAGCCTAGTAGAGGAAGTCACCATATAGTCCACAATATCACTCATACGGTCTGCATTGATGCCCCTTCCTTCGATGGTCAATTAGACCCTGAGGCATTTAGTGATTGAATCTCGGATATGGATCATTATTTGAGCTGTATAAAATGACCAACAAACGTAGGGTTCGCTTTGACAAGATGGAATCGCATAGATAAGCGAGGATTTACTAGACGAGTTTAGAGAGGGTGCTAAACTAGAAGAAAAATATTTTCCCTCTTCATACAGGAGTCGGCTACAGGACCCGCTCTATGCCTCACAGCAAGGCACTCTCTCTGTGGCAAATTATATGTTATAATCAATATCAAAGAGCAAACCATTGTATTTTGTGTGTCTCGCTTTTGAGCAAGAATGCATTCAGAGGTTCATAGAGAGCTAAACTTACAAGAAGCTTGCACACCTTCAACCAATGTTTGACATTCTCCGCAAGGAGCACTTCTAGATTCATTTGATGTGCACCTTCCTATCCGAGTTAGTGCAATTTTTGGGATTCATTATATCCACCTTTGATCTATAGACCATGACATGGTCAGATCCATCTGAGAGTGGCCTACCCCTACAAATATACATGAAGCCCGCAGCTTTCATGGGTTCGACACCGTCTATATAAACTTTATCTGAGATTTTAGTAAGAACATGGCCTCCTATGTGAGCTACCTTTGTAAGGGGGATTTATAGTGAACTCAGGTGACAGCACGGGCATTCGAGGAAATTAAAGAAAAGTTGACAACAACTCTAGTCCTCGGAGTCCTCGGAGTCCGCGAGTTTAACAGAGCATTCGAGGTAGCTTGCAACGCATCCGTTGTTGGCGTTGATGGAGTCCTTAGCCATAAAGGCTATCAAGTTTCTTACTTTAGTGAGAAACTGATGGCAAAGGTACTCCAATTACGATAGCGAATTCTATACGATTATTCAGACCAACGGGCACTTCGATACCTGGATTCCCAGAAAAAAATTAAGTCATCACCCAGCAAAATGGATTGAGTACTTACAAATTTTCCATTATTTTCTCAAACACCAGGTGTTGAGAACAAGCATGTAGATGCTCTAAGCCTCATAATGAGCTTATTACATATTGTACACATCCAGGCTGACGGATTCAAGCATTTGATTACAGAGTACCTCGACTGCCCCCACTTTGCCACTATATACTCTACAATACGAAGAGAACCCCAGAGCATATTGCTGGATTCATGATTGTCGAGGGTTATTCCTTCCGCGATATCCACATATGCTCCCCAGACATCTAGGAGACCATTTGGTTTGAGTGGCACATGCAAACGGGGTCGTTGGGCACTTCGGAAAATATAAAACAATTGCACTAGTAAAGGACCATTTCTATTGGCCGATCCTGAAGAGAGATGTGGCTCGAGTTCTTTGTCACTATAACATATGTCAGACGATCTAAGGGTCGAGACAAAACACTAGACTATATAAACCCTTATCAGTCCATCATCAACTATGGTTCAACACCAGCATAGATTTTGTACTTGGCCTACCCCTCATGCGGCGGAAGCACAACTTAGTCTTTGAAATGGTTGGTTGCTTCTCTGAGATAAACCACTTTATCATATGCAGCAAGACTGCAGATATTTCGCATGTCGCATCCTTATTCATATGTGACATCTTTCGGCTCCATGGTTAGCCTAAAACCATAGTTTCGGACCGCGATGTCAGATTCATAAGTAACTTCTGGAAAACACTAAAAAAAGATGGACATGATACTATAGTTCTCCACAGCAGACCATCACATACGGATGCTTTGACTGAGATTGTCAATAGAAGCTTAAGGGAACCTTTACAATGCTTGATAAGAGACTACGCATCTAGCTAGAATTCAGCATTACCCATGGCAGAGTTTGCCTACAATAGCATGATAAATAGGGAGTTGGGTTGTGTGAGACCTTTTTAGGTTGTATTAGAATACGAGTCTAGGAAGCATATTGGTCTTACCCTTTTAGCTAGAATTCAGTATTACTCATGGCGGAGTTTGCCTACAGTAGCATGATAAATAGGAAGATTGGGTTGTGTGAGACCATTTTAGGTTGTATTAGAATACGAGTATAGGAAGCATATTGGTCTTGCCCTTCCCATTGAGTCCCACCCAAAAAAGTCTATTGAGTCTTTTGCTCGACATCAACATGACATAGATGAGTCTATCCAGCATAGGATCACTTGCAATAATGAAATTATAAACCTTATGTTGATATCCACAATAGAATGCAGTTTCAAAGAAGGTGAACAAGTTATAATCTGTGTATTGAGACTTGAGAGGTTCCCCGGGAAACTGCGAAAAAATTAATGCAAGGCGAATGAGCCCTCTATACATTCATCAAAAGAATTTGAACATAGGAATTCCTCGTGTATTCAACAGTGAAGATCTGACCTCATTTTATGAGACACGTGATTACATAAGCTCATTTGCCTCCACTACCTCGGATCCTCAATCCTGCATATCCTCATATATCCACCCTCAGCCTCCTCATACCACTCAACCATCGGCAGTAACACCAGCACTACTCCCACTACTTTTTTTGGCACCAATACCATTGCCAACATCACCTTTAGCACCAGCTTTAGCAACATCATTTTCATCATTCTCAACAGCGGAAACACCATTCTCGGCATCGACAACAGCATCAACAGTATCATCTGCAGCTTCAACAGTACCATCTCAAGTACCTGCATGAGCAGCACCTTCAAATCCTTGTGATGACATCATAATGATCATGGCCCATGAGATTATACTGACACCAGAGGTAGCCTAAGCCAGATATTTAGTCCCTTGGAGAGGTCTCTATTTCATCGATGACACATGGATATCCGCAGAGGAGCTAGAGAGACTCGACCCCGCCCTCGGTCGAGGGTCCAATCATCTTCATGCAACGGAGATAAATTCTTTCAAGGCCTACACACGACCCATAATGGTCTACACACGTTGGACGGGGAAGTGACGATCGGATCATTTATTTCATGCAAATCGTTAAACTAGGATTTTTAGTGATTTTCATGTTTTTTGGTACTTTTTTAGTGTGCTGTTGTAGGCCATCATTGCCAAAGAATCATGAATGTCCATGGCGGCTCTTAAGTCTATAAATAGGGATAGAGAGCTTCTTTTATAAGGATCTAAAGTTGGAAAGAAGATTTCAGTCTTTGGTCACCCGATGTCGATGGAAGAAACCTCGTCAATCACCACTTACTCCCATTAGCCATCCTCCCCCTATCACCTCTTCATTCTCCTCGCAAGCCACCTCCACCAGCCATCATATTACCGATCACCACCTTGACCCATCATCCTCTCCACCACCACGGCACCACCACCCCACATCTTCATAACTACCCCATAACCACCGCCATAACTATCCTACTAACCAATGTTTTAAATATCGGATATCGGCGACATATCGGATTGAGTTTTTAAATGTCGGATGTCGGAAATCAGAGACATGTCGGGGATATTTCAAAATATCGGATTTCCATGTCTTATAAATAAAATTTTTATTTTTATGTATACTAACTATAATTATATCTTATAAAAATAGAAAAATAATATAACAAATAGATTAAAAAACGAGCTATTTATATTACGAAATAAAATCGAATAGTATCTACGTTAAAATATTATTAACAAATACAAAATTATACATTGTAAATATATTTAATAGTATACAATAATTTTATTTTGATAACAATAAGTTTATTGCAAATAAAGAAGATTTAAATATTTAAATATTTTCATATTTTTGTAATAAATGTATTAAATATTTCCATATTTGTTGTAATATGAAATTAAAAAATTGTGAAACAATTATACAAAATTGGTTGTAAGAATAAAACGTTAAAAATTTGAAACAATAAGTCTATTCGATTTAAGCATATGTTGCTAGTCTGCTAATATAACATAAAATAAAATAGCGGACGATATATTTAAAAGTCGTGTCGGCCGATATATCGGGAAAAATCGGACATGTCGGCCTATATTTTACAAAAGGACATAATCTATACATTTTAGAAAAACATATCGTTTTGCCCTAAAAAATGGCATGTCGGGCGACATGTCGGACATGTCGGAGGACATCTAAAACAATGTTACTAACCCATAACTACCCACATCCCTCCACTAATAACTTCCATAACTTCGCCCACTTCTCCATATTTCTCCAACAGTCCCTCCTTCCTAATCCCCACCATTATCATCCTTCATCTACCGAGAACTCCCTGGCACCCCACCTACAAACAGTTACCCACCTCTCCCACTCCTCTAACCCATGGCTACCCTACCCATTCCAGCCTTTGATTGAGTCCCTAAAACGGGCTGGAGAGTAATTCCAGGCACCGGAATTATATCAGAAACCTCACAGCCCGTCCCATTCCCATTTCACCTTCATTTGGACCCCTGAAATTATGTCCCAACAGTGCCCAACAATCTGGAACTCCCAATCCAACATTCAACCACCCCTCCCACATTGTCAAGACTCTTCTGACCTGAGGATACCCCCCCCCCCCCCCAACTCTAGTCATGTCCTTCCCTCCTACAGCATCCAGGGAGCCACGGGTTTCCTCAAAGGATCAGATTCAATCATCTTATACCATTCTGATCACTGTTCGCCCAGCAACTTCTTACACCCTCTCAACACTTTATTGCATAGTCTAGTAATCATTGTGAGTTATATCTCATGGTTGTATGCTTTCTTAGTGAAATTTTGTAGCAATTCATTTTTCTTTGAATCATGTTTAGTAATCTGTGTCAAAGCTTATTGTGACTTGATGGGTTTACTTTGCTTATGCATTTAATATTTCACACACTACATGTGTACTGCCAAACTTTTTTCCTTACAGGAAATTCTTCTAGATTGTGGATAACATAATTATTTATAATTTTCTTTGTTTTCAAGTATAGTTGTCAAAACCAGCCTATGTCAGTCCCAAGCCCGGATGAAAAATGGTGAGTGTTGTGTTAGGTAGACGGTCAGCGTAAAATTTAGTCACCCTTATGAATATGGATCATTGGAGAAATTGTGCAAAAGATAGGTTGTTCCCCCAAAGAAACGTGTCATATGGTCCGAATGCGGCGTCTTGGCAAGAATAGCTACATCTCCAGGATTTGGGTGTAGTGTTAAATATGCAAGAGTCCTCCTCGTATGGTCCAAATGCGGTGTCTTGGCAAGGACCGTTGCACCTCCAAGAGGACTTGGGTGTAGTGTTAAATATGCAAGATCCCTCACTTATTAGACATCCTAGAAAAGTAGATCGTAGGATTTGTGATCGACTTAGGTTTGGAAGTTGGAATATAGGTACGCTAACGGAAAAATCGATGAAAGTAGTGGATACGATGATTAGGAGAAGGATAAATATTTTATGTCTGCAAGAGAATAGATGGGTAGGTGAGAAAGCTAAATTTTTAGACAATTTAGGTTTTAAATTATGGTACACAGGAAAAAAATAAGCAATGGAGTAGGTATTATTGTGAATACTACTTGGAGAGATAGAGTTGTTATGGTAAGTAGAAAAGGAGATAGAATCTTAGCTCTTAAATTGGTCATAGGAAAGGAAACTATTAATGTGATCAGTGCATATGCGCCACAAATAGGATTAAGTGGAGCTATTAAAGTGCAATTTTGGGAAGACTTAGATGATTTAGTAAGGGAAATCCCATAAAGAGATAAGATTTTCATAGGAAGAAACTTAAATGGACATATAGGGAAGAAAAATACAGATTACACAACCGTTCAAGAAGGATTTGGGTATGGAGAAATAAATGAAGGAAGAACAATTTTAGACTTTGTTATAGCACATGAGCTAATTGTGACAAATACGTTTTTCATTAAAAAGGAAAAAAAATATTTAATTACATTTAAAAGCAGATCAAATAAGTCACAAATTGATTATTTTATGACTCGCAAAATGGATAAAATGATTTGTAAGGATTGCAAAGTCATACCAGGAGAAATTTTGACAACACAACATAGGTCAGTTGTGTTGGACATGCAAACTAAATATAATAAATTTAAGACAGACAAAATTGTTGCCAAAAATTTGGTGGTGGAACTTGAAGATGGAAAAACAGATTGCTTTCAAGACAGCAATTATGAAACAACTAGTTGATGACCCTTATGTTGATCCCAGTGTCTCATGAGAATTTATGTCTTCACATTTAAGGATGAGTGGAAAGAACGTACTTGGAGAATTAAAAGGTCACGTGCCCCCAAATAAAGAATTTTGGTGGTAGAAAGAGGAAGTACAAGACAAAGTGAGGGCAAAGAGGGCAGCTATAAAACACTCTACGCTTATAGGAATAATGAAAACTTTGCAAGGTATAAAGTCGTCAAGAAAGAAGCTAAACATGCAGTAAGTAAAGCAAGAAGTAAAACTTATGAAAAAATTTATAAATGACTAGATACCAAAGATGGAGAGCGTGACATATATAAAATTGCTCGAACTAGAGAGAGGAAGACAAGAGATTTAAGCCAAGTTAAATGCATAAAGATGAAATAGATATAGTTTTGAGCGATGGAAAAGATACTCTTACCAACTTTATAATGAAACAAAAACTGAACTTGGAAGAGTTAAGTAAATCGAAGGAGTATAGGAACATAACATTTATCGTAAAATTCAAGTATCGGAGGTAAATGATGCTCTAAAGAAAATGAAAAATGGAAAAGCAATTGGGCAAGACGATGTACCCATCGAAGTATGGAAATGTCTAGGGAAAGAAGAAATTTTGTGGTTTACATGTTCCTTCAATAAGATACTGAAGTCAAAAAGGATGTCGGACCAATAAAGAGAGTATCTTGATACCTTTGTATAAGAACAAAGGAGATATAAAAAATTGTGTTAATTACAGAGGAATTAAATTAATGAGTCATACCATGAAACTATGGGAACGTGTAATAGAAAGAAGAGTAAGACGGGAGACTAACATCTCGGAGAATCAATTTGGATTCATGTCAGGGCGGTCGACCATGGAAGCTATAAATCTCTTGAGGAGACTCATTGACAACTATCGAGAAAGAAAACAAGATTTGCATATGTTGTTTATCGATCTTGAAGGCTTATGATAAGTTTCCGAGAGAGATCTTATGGAGAGTCTTAGAAAAGAAAGGTGTAAATGTATCATACATTGACATAATCAAAGATATGTATATAAATTCAGTGACGAGAGTGAGGACATCTGGAGGATTAACACAGGAATTCCCTATCATTGTTGGCTTACATCAAGGTTCAGCTTTAAGCCCTTATATCTTTACCCTTATCTTAAATGAGCTCACCGGACATATCCAACAAGCAATACCTTGGTATTTATTGTTTAGGGATGATATCGCGCGAGGGTGTAAATGCAAAACTTGAATCTTGGCGAGACACTTTAGAAAAGAAGGGTTTTAGGTTGAGCAGGGCAAAGACGGAGTATATGGAGCTTAAATTTAGCAGTGTAAGAAGGACGGATGACTTCGTTATTAAGTTAGGTGATCAAAATATTTACCGCACTGAGTGCTTTAAATATCTTGGATCGATAGTTCAAAAAGATGGAGGTGTTGATAAAGATGTGATACATAGAATCCAAGCAGGTTGGTTAAAGTGGAGAGGCGCGTCAGGGATCTTATGTGATCGTAAAGTACCATTAAAACTTAAAGGCAAGTTTTACTGTACTACAATTAGACCAGCGATGATCTATGGTTCTGAGTGTTGGACAGTGAATTATGTACATGAGCAAAAAATGGGAGTTGCGGAGATGAGAATGCTTAGGTGGATGTGTGGACCACGAGACTGGATAAAATTAGGAATGAATGTATCAGGGATAAGACAGGAGTGATACCAATTGCAGAGAAGATGCGAGAAGCTCGACTAAGATGGTTTGGACACGTACAAAGGAGACCATTAGAGGCACATGTTAGGCGTTGTGAGAGTTTAGTCACTAGGCATGTTAAACGGGGGAATAAAGACTTGGAATGAGACTATAAGGAAAGACATGATGTACTTAGGCATTAGTGAAATTATGACTAAAGATATGGAACAATGGCGACAAAGGATCCATATAGCCGACCCCACTATAGTGGGATAAAGGCTTGAGTGTTGTTGGTGTTGTCAAGTATAGTTGTCAGATAAGTGCTAAGTTCATATAAGCATTCTATTAAGTCTCCCAACCCTTGCTAGAACCTACCCTACGCCAAGAACTCAAGTGAAGAAGTCAAGATACATCTTCTTTGATCCCAACCTTCATCACTGGTGGCGAGATCCTGACTGAGAGAACTTACACAACTTGGTATCATAGATAGATTGTCATCATTGGATCATATTGTCAGCCCCACACCCTCTCCACCAGACCCATAAGAAATGCACAAAACTAGAGCTGACGACAGTGATTGGAGTCAAACAGCATTCCTCTTTTCTAGCTTTCCTCGGTTTTCTTCCTCTACCATACTGACGGTGATAATTCCTGGGGCATGGCAATTAACATATTGCTTAGCAAGTGCAATGACAACCACATAGCTTGTTCCTTTATTGATTAAATCATTGTCTTTATCCAATTTTAGCCATCTGTGAGACGCCATCAGTAACAATACCATTCTAAGTTAAGGTTCAAAAAACATGGTCTAAAAAGGTATATAAGAACCCAAACAAATGATTTGCCGCATGTGCAGCATATCCAAATTAGGAAATGTGGCAAATGGAAAACTAACATCACACAACTATTCAATAAAAACCTCTCCTATACATAGGAAAAGTAATGTACATCGGTTTAACATAGAAAACTTATAATGCTAACACTTCAGAGAAATGTTGTTCATAACCAACTTGCCAATAACTACTTCCAAGGCACTCACACTCATCCCTTTTGTCAGAACTTCTGCTAATTGTTCATCTGATGGAATAAATGGAATACAAACCACTCGTCTCACAATGTTCTCTTTTACGAAGTGTCTGACCACTTCAATATGCTTGGTGCGGCCATGCTGAATGGGATTGTGTGCAATGCTGACGATAGGAATCATCCTTCACCATCGGATCTTCGCAAGGCGGGACCCACTTTTGTCTACTCACGCAAGAGAGCTTGATCAGATCCGCGAACCGACTTTGCAAATGCGTCCGGATCCGCGCTTCCATAATTTTACTTATATTATATTGTTGTGTTCGTGTATTATTTAGTTAGATCGGCCTCTTATGTTAATGGTTCATTATAGACGTCGACTTAAGATTTCCCTAGTTTTATTTGTTATAAATAGGCATTGGGACTGCTGGAATGGGGCATTGGCAGATTTTAGAAAAGACTTCCTGGAATTCGGCGATCCTCTCACAGTGATGACTTTGTGAGGCCCTAGGTGACGACTCATTTGTTTATTTTCATAACCCTTGTATCCCCTCTCACCGCCGCTCATCCCTTTCTAACCTTTCACCGCAAAACCCTACGCTATCCCGCTGAAAACCCCTATTTACCCTATCAGTCGACCCATACCTCTATTCCCCCGACAAAACAGCCCATGTTTCCCCTCCACCAAGCAATCCCACAGCTTCCCCTCCTTCCCAGAACCCACGAATCCCCCTCCCAGAAAATCCATCCACTGCCTTCACCGAAACACTTCCATCCCCCACTGTTTTCCCCCCACAAAATCCCCTCCACCGAGACCCTTAAATTCCCACCTCCAGAAAACCCACGCTCAATCCCCACCGAACCCTTATTTCCCTCCCAGAGAACCCACGCCCCAGCCCCTCTAAGCCCAGCTCCTGACCCAATCCAACAGCTCCTTTCCTCCCCCTTGTAGAACCCCTCCTGACAGCAAATAGCGGCCTCAAGTTCACTGCTGCCATCACTGGATTTGTCTCCGGTCGCAGCTCCCGATCTTCATGCTTGTAAGTCTTCATTAGTGTCGTGTTTGTATTTTCTTTACTTCATTATTGCGATATGAACTGGATATTCTAATACTTGAAGGTTATTTCTCTCCGTAAAATTTTGTCTTGAGATTGATTGTGACTTGCCGGATTTTATTTGCATGTGCGCTCTTGTTTTGGCCCTCCGAGTGGAGAAGCCTGAATCTGTTCGCCCGAAACGAATTTGCAATGCCTTAAATTAATTGCTTGGGATTTAAATCTTTTATTAACCGTAGTAATCTCCCGTTGGATTTTCATAATTGCATTCAACATCTAAGGTCAAATAGGATCATTGTCCCCCCAATATTACGCAGAAAATCGCATGTTTAGCTATCACCACTAGCCTACTCTACATCAGAATTTGTCCTTGACCGACTTCACATTCAATTTGTGGCAATCCACGCAGAACCACCAAGTGTCAACCTTCTTTGCACCAAAACGATGGGGAAGAAGAACAAATACACACTATGTCGGATGATCCTCTACTATAAAAGAGCGCTACACTGGTGCTCAATCTCATCATTCTAGAGGAAGGGGTACCTGTGGGGCCTAACGACCACTGGTACAATATCTGGAAGAAGATAAATGTGATGGTCATGTCGGCAAGGTGGGGGAAGCCCCCGCGGTGGTAGCAGAGTGTCGTCAAACTCCTGAAGTAACTACTCCAGGCTCCAGCCATGGGCAATCTGAGTCCACCGCCTCCAAATAAAATGACCTTGACGAAGCCTCAGGTGTGCATCCCTGCCACTCGACAGTCACGGTGCCCAACTGCATTATCATAGTGAGACGATCAAAGTATCACATCAATAGTCCCAAGGTGCGCAGTCATCGGACTCCCAAGACCACCTCTAAACCTCGGAGTGCGATGAGGAAGTCAGAGAACAAGTGGTGTCCCTCCACCACTATGGGTACGGTGTGATAAATCCTCAGACAGTACATCTTGTTGCTACTGGCCACAACCACATTGATGTGGATGCGGCGAGTTACGATGACAAAAAGGTTGTAAGTAGACATTCAAAAAAATTCTACCAGAATTCCTTAAGGCCATAAAATTAGATTCAACTTTCAACTATAGCTCAAAAGGATAAAATTTGAAACTGCAAATGTCCACAAGCATTGTAGTTTCTGAAGGGCATAGGATAAAGTATAGGATTAGGTTCAACTTTCAACTACAGATCAAAAGATTAATGTGAAACTGCATTGTCACAATCATTGAAATTTTGTGTGAACTCCTATCACTGTAATTTGAAGATGCTGTCATTTACTTAAACTGGAAATAACCAAAAGGCATGGGCCTGCCATAATGGAGCAAGTACAAGGGCATTTTTTATTTCATCCATTCTGAATAGGACATTTCTTTTTTAGAAGGATGTAGAATATCTGGCTGTACAATGACCTTTAAAATGGTTTAAAGACATTTATCATATGCGAGGGGGGGAAAACAAGGCATTGAAAATAAATGAAACCAAACTATTAATTTACAAAATTCTTTGTCAGCCATAAAGGTGAATTCTTTGAGTTGTTTATCAAATAAAACATGCATTATTGTTAGATGAGTCTAATGACAACTAGGAGCATGCATAAATTAGAAACCAATATGCACAATAGGACAACAAATTTAACAAATTATTAATAGCACAGATGTACATAAAATTATCTTGAAAGAAAAAAATCAGTATACCGTAGTCATCAATGGGCCGTTGACCATGGTCCCCCAGTACTGCAGTAACCAATTCCATTGATATACACATGCGGTTTTTCTTGTAGATCAATGAAATGTAAGGATCAGGTTTTTATAAATGCTTAAACCAAAAGGTAATTAAAACAGACTCTTATTACATAGAATATACAAAATCAAAACCACGCCATCGGGTATCATGAAACTATATCATAAATGCATGCGTAACTATCCTAAATTGAATTGTAAAATGTATAATGCAAGTATCCTCTTTGCAGTATAAGAAGGGAAAAAATGACACCTACAGTGAGAGCAGAAGACCTACAAATATTAAAATGCCAAAATGGAATATGCATAAATAAATGAGAACATCTACTGAGAGGATACAATAAATAGGGTATCACAAGGACAAATTTTGGTTTCGCTAACTTTAACTTCATCCATGGTCATCTGCTCATTAGATATATCAACATTTCGTAGTGACTGGGAAACATTCAAGAAGCTAGAAGCTGTAAATTTGTGGGTGTGGTAATAATAATCGGTTACTCACATACTGCCTTTGTTCACTGTCTTGCATGATCAGTTGATAACATGCAAGTTTTTTCTTTCAGTGTGTCTATGTTAGAAGCATGACTTCCTTTGATCTGTAGCTATCAATCTATCATTAACTGAACGAAGGCCTCAGACAAAATTGCTAGTGTATAATGTAGTTCAAAACCAAATAAACCAACCTTTATGTGCCATTCTTAAACACCTCGGGACCTACTGTAGCACCCTAACACCAAACCACACCGGTTCAGCACATGATAGACTGCATATAAGTTATTGAGGCGCCCGCTTAGGCACGCCTGAGGCGCCGAGCGCACTAGGCGCCGAGCACACTAGGCGCACTCAGACTAGCCTCAGCAAGGCTGAGGCGACGAGGTGCCCCAGACACGCCTAAGCGAGCACCTTCCGTGCGCCCAGGCGTACCTTAGGCGCGCCTTGGCCACTGGCCGGATTAAATGATTCCGCCGGCTCGGTTTAAGTCTTTTTTTAGGGTTTTGATTTCCCTATTTTCCTTAAGCGAGCCAGCCCACTCCTTTTTTCCTCTCGCTAAACAACTGTGTTCGCTCGAAAGTTCTCGCCCGCCTCCGCTCGAAAGCTCTCTCCCGTTGGCCGCCCCTCCTCTTGATGTCTGTTCTAGCTGAAGAGAAGCTCTAGCATATTGAGAAAAGATTCCCACTGGCCGCTCGAACAGGCTTTTTGCTCTTCCTGGAAGTCCTCTCTTTTTCCGTGGAGTCCAGCCATCAACCTCTCAAAGGAGTAGCTCCAATCTCAAACCGGCATCACTTGCTAAATCCTCAAGGGTATATGCCTTCCTCGCCTTTCCTTTGGAGCATATGAAAATGAATGCATCAATTTTGAGAGATTTCATAGGTCTTGTAAAATTTCAAACTTAATATTGATTCCTAGCTACCGCCAACAACATATATCATGCTAGAGATTCTCTAAAGAGTAATGTAATCTTTTTTTCTAATTTGACACCCTAGGATATGGTTAACTGAATTTCTTGACTTGGGCTGATTAGCTGAACATAAGCAATTGCCAGATGTTTTTTGCATTTATTGTGGCCTTTGAAAAATCACGGATCCATCATAAACGGCTACCTTATTATTATTTATTTAAATCATAGATAGGAGCACGAGGAGTGGGAAATAAAACTGCAAATTGTTTTCTGAAATAAAACTGCAAATTGTTTTGACAACTATTGAAGGATAACGGGCACTCGCATCATTAGCAAAATCAAGATTTATCTTTGTTTATATGGATTTACGTTTTGTATTTTCCTTTGATCCATGCTTTGGAAGCTATTAGGAAATATTAATTGCCATTTAATGTCAAAATTATATTATATATATATATATATATATTCTGAATATGCTTTGGAAAATTCAAACTCTCTGAAATTAGTCCTCTCCTATAAAAGAGGTAAGGTTCTCTATTAAAATAAGAAAAACGTCTCCACGTTGTATCTGGGCAACCGATCTAGGGTTGACTGTACCTCCTTCCTTCTACTGTCACAGTTCCGGCTTCAGTTTAAAAAAAATACGCTCGGCTATCAGCCTTGGTCGGACTCTTCACGTAGAGGGGTCTTCCCTCCTTCCTTCTGTCGGAGGTTCATGTCTACATGTAGACGAACGGAGCATCTCTCCAATTTCTTCTCCCTGTAAAAGACAAAGCTCATCGAACTTGCCTGCAGTGCGAGGTAGATGACTCATGTAAGTACGTCGTCCGCCTGACCGAAATCCCTCTGCCTATCAACAGTAAATCATCGTCAAAACCTATTGTGTTGTGTAAGCAACAACATCGCATACACATCTCACTTGATTCCACAAGTCGTCTGACGTTTCCTGCCTATTGACGATCAACTTCATCGATCTCTCTATGTGTCAACCCGATTCCGTAAGCGACGACTTCAGTATCTATCTACGACAACAAAAGATTGGTCTCGAAAATTTCTCATTGCGTTTGAAGCCATGCATTCTGTAGTTAGCATCTAAACTATCCAAGACCCTCTATTGTGATCTCTCCTTGCCTGATTGATGTCTTTCAAATACCAATCGACAACGGTTGCATCGACATCCTCCGCCGACCACGCTAGTTCATGACTATAGATCACATCCACTAAATTGAATGGGACCAATTATCTTTTTTGGCGTCGTTCGTTCCAGATATACGTCACCTCTCAGGGACGTCTCCCTCATCGCCTTGTGCCACCTCTCGTGACTCATGTCTGTGATACGGTCAAAGCAAAGGAAAAAGAAATATGGCTTGAAAAAGACGTCATTGAGTGGCATCATAATAGTGTTGACCCCTCCATAAGTAACACCCTGGTGTGCCTAGAAACCGTAAAGGAGATAAGGGATCACCTTGCAGATCTATATTCCATGATGAAAAATCCATCCCATATACTTGAACTACACCAAGAGCACTCTCAGACTTGATGATTTGCCCTCCTTGACACACCATTACTCCATCTTCAACGGATTATGTGAAAGAACTAAATGTTTATAACCCTCGTAGCACTGATCTAACTGCTCTACAGAAATAGAGGAATAAAACGGCATTTATTCTTTCTATGTTACCGCCTCTTGTGACTCCATCAAGCGTCATATTCTCACCTCTGATCCTCTTCACAGTTTGACTAAAATTTATGTCAATTTGGTTCACCTTCCTACTGCACCAGCTACTCCTGGAGATGATTTCGCTCTTGCAGTTACTTCAGGTGGACGAAGTCATGGTCGAGGCGTAGGGAGATCTCTTTGTAGCCAAGGTGTATCACAACATCCTTCTCCACATGGATATTGTGGTCGCACAAATCACTCTGAAGAAAATTGTCAGGAAAAGCATGAAAAGCCAAAATGCGTGAATCAAGACTTCATTTATCCTACTACCTCTGATTCCACAAAAACAATTATACTTTGTGATCTCGATGTGGAATGACTCGAAAGGCTTCTCTACGCATAGGATTCTTTTCAAACCGCCCATCCTCATGTTGTCGTTGCTCGTCAAATGGATAGTTGTCTGACATAAAGCCATTCACTTGAATACTTGATTTTAGAACCACGACACATTTCGGATTACTGAACACTTTTTCCAAATTTAAACACTTCCTCTGAGCATCCACCAATGATAATTGTTGATGACTTCATCCATTATTGGAGTCGGTAATATCGGCATTATCATGTCTTTAACCTTTGTTCTGTATGCTCTCAAATTTCCATTGAATATTGCTTCTATTATTAAATTGACAAATTTTGTACAGAACAATGTAGCATCTTACTCTTGATCTTGCTCCTGCTCCATAGAGGATTCCAGGATGAGGAGGACGATTGGTAGGTGATATGAAGGATGAGATGCCTCTACTACCTGTAATCTGGAAGACAGCCACATGTTGTTGCATTACCATCATCCTCTACCTCCCTTTATTAGTGATATCTTCGCCTTGGGTATCCATTTATCCAGAAACTCAAGAGTCGTTTCTGTTCAACTTTTAATCAATCTTTTCAATATGAAACTTGTCAACTTAGGATCTATGTTTTCTCCTATTACTATTATACGTAGTCAGGGACTATTTTCTAAAAGTCAAAGAATGGCATGCATAAACTTAGAGTCAACCGCAGGGCAACCTTGTCGAAGGGGTCTCAAACCACGATTGGTTCGAAAGCGTACAAGGCAATAACCTCGTCGAAGGAGTCTCAGACCATGATTGAGCCGAACGTGAAGCGTGCTTGAGCATGAGTTGTTAAGTCGGAGCGGAAGAGAATGTCTCGGTAGAAGAATGCACATGGAGGGACAAAGCAGATTTGGATCAGACTGGGTGCTGAAAGAATCAAGCGTTGGATGAGCTCGCATAAGAGCCTTCGTCAGTCTAAGAGAACCCAGAGAGTTGGATGGGATAGCGGGAGAAGACCTAGCAGCAGCGTATAAGTCACACTAATATCATGTTGCGGAATAATTCTTATCATTCCTTGCAATACCTCTTACATTATATTAGTGTTATGGATATCGTCCGACATGACCGACATGTCAGACGACATAAAGTTTTCATGGACAAAACGACACGTTTTCGATATTTATTTTGCAAAATATCATTTTGGAATATATCGTCTGATATATCCTCCGTCGACCGATATATCGACCAATATATCCCGACATTATATATGTTGTTTTTTTCCAATTTATTTGATTTAGTGTCTACAGTTTAATACACAATAAACCGAAATTATATCGTTGTTTGGGTTGTTTTGTGTCCATCCTCTGACATTCTTCACTTGTCACGTCCGTCATTGATTTCGATTTTGCTTGGCCTTAGAATTTTGGATTGAAGGTTCCTTATCTTCCATCGGTTGCTTCCTGCGTTATGCCGTTATTACTTGTGTAACATAAAATGTTTATACTAGTTTGGTATATTTAGAGTTCAATAAATATTAAATTGTTAATATATATAAATTTAAAGATAATTACATCTTTACATAATTATGTATATAAATAATTAAATATTAAAACTTCATATATGAAATATCTCCGATATATCCTCTGACATATTAAAACTGATATGAAAAACCTAAACTGACGTGTCCCCGACATCCGACATCTACGACCTTGCACTATATATATAAACATAAGAGATGACCTAAGAGATTACAAAAGAAATTATACAATAAATACACTAAATAACAATCGAACGGTATTGAAGTAGCACCCAACAAATCTGGTATCTGGATCAAACTAGCAATCTGTGGGAAGATGATTTTGAACAACTCACAGAAAAGAAAACTTAGAAAAGGTTGGTGGGCAAGCTAATCTATTTGACGGTTACTAGACCAAATATCTCCTTTGTTGTTAGAGTGGTAAGTAAGATTATAGACAAACACAGGAAATGTCATTTGGAAGTTGTTTGTCAGATTCTTCGTTATTTGAAAGGGTCTCCTAGCAAAAGACTACTCTACAGGAAGAATCGTCATATTGATATCTCGGGATATTGTGATGTGAACTATGCTAACTGTTGAATCAATAAGAGGTCTACTTCAGACTACTACACACTTGTTGGAGGTAACCACATTACTTGGCTTAGTAAAGCAAATGTTGTTGCCAGATTGAGTGCTGAAGCAAAATACAGAACAATGGCCCAAAGTACTTCTGAACAATTTTGGGCCAAGTCTCTTCTAGAAGAATTTGGGCATTGTACTTCCTCTATCATTCCTCTATATTGTGACAATCATGCTACAATTTTTTATTGCTAGTAATCACGTCTTCCATGAACGCACAAAGCGCATAGAGGTTGATTGACACTTTGTCGAGGATATGGTTTTTTCTACAAAAATGTGCTCCTTTACTGAGGTCTGAAGATCATGCAATAGACAACCTCACCAAAACTCTCAATGAAAGGAGAGCTCAGACATTATGTGACAAGTTGGGCATGATTGACATATATGCTCTAGTTTAAGTGAGAGTGTTGGATAATTGTGTGTGTGTGTATATATATACTCTAGAATAGTCTTTGAATATGCTCTGGAATATTCTTTGAACATTCCATGTTACCAATTTTCCTCTCATATAAAAAGAGGAGGTAGGTTCATTATCGGGACCTCCCCTCGAAGTTTGTGTAATTACAGTTTGCACCCCTCTAACTTTCGAAATTATAATTACCCTCACTCAATGTTTACATTTCATAACATCCATGAACAACCCCCTCCCCCCCTGAAGATTTACTCCAAGAGGGTACTTTTGTGCATGGATGTTATGAAATGTAAACATTGAGGAGAGGTTTTTGTAATTTCGAAATTTAGGGGTGCAAGTTGTAATTACGCAAACTTCGTGGGGAGGTCCCAGTAAATAACCATATATATATACACACACACGCGCGCATACTAACAGCCGGGAATAGGACTATGCTCGTGCTCGACTACTTCTGGTTCTGAATGGGCTTCACATGTTCATGGGTAGCTTTTGGTGAGCGTGAACTATGCCAGAAATCATGATTAAAATAATAAATTATCATAATATGTCAACCCTAGGTAGACCATCTATCATAATGGTGTGTGGGCCCACTTTCTCCTACTCCCTTTTCTCTCCCTTTTTCTATAAATAATGAACGCCTGAATCATTTCTTTCTTTTTTATAACGAACGGTATAGATGATTTTGTCGGTGCAACACATTACAAATGAAATATTTCTTTATAAATTGTATAGATATATATACATATATGTGTACATGTATGTATGTGTATACATATACGTGTACATGTATGTATGTGTATATATATGTGTATATATATATATGTGTGCATGTATGTCTGTGAATATATATCGTGTACACAGAGGCGAACCTACACATGGCCGAGTGTGTAGGTTCGCCCCTGTGTACACGATATATATACATGTATGTATGTGTATATATATACGTGTGCATGTATGTCTGTGAATATATATCGTGTACACAGGGGCGAACCTACACATGGCCGAGTGTGGGCAAGCCGCCCACACTGATTTTTTAAAATATTATTTTTCAATAATAGAAAGCTTTTTATATTTATTAGGTACCGAATATATAGGGATATAACTAAAAATAAACAAATAATTGTCTTGTCTGAGTTGGTTGAGTGTGTGGCACTCAATCAAGTGGTCATGGGTTCAAGTCTCATGCATGACACATTTATTTATCCTTTTTTAGTTATAATTCAAATTATTTATATCTTCAAATTTTATTATTTTAATTAATTCCAATTATGTATGTTTTAAAAGTTCAATATATTTGCTAATTTAAAAAATAGATAAAAATGAATAATTGGTTATTGTTAAATATTAAAATTTTAAAGTATTATGGTGAATATTAAAAAAAATATATTATCAAATTTCATTATTTTAATTAATGCCCAATTATGTATGTCTTAAAAGCTTATTATTTTTTGTTTATTCATAAAAATATAAAAAATTGAATAACCAGATAGTGTCAAGGAATTAAATTATTATGGGGATTAATTAAAATAATTTTCAAATGTTTAAAAATTATCAACTATTGTAAATAATTACATGGCATTAATATAATGTAAACATATTTATTTATATTTGGCATTTTATTTTTTTGAAAAACTTTATACAATGCCCACACAGAGAAAAATTTCTACATTCGCAACTGCGTGTACATGTACGTGTGTGTATATATGTGTACATGTATGTGTGTGTATATATATGTATACATGTAAGTGAATGTATATATATGTGTACATGTGTGTGTATATATGTCTACACGTATGTCTGTGTATATATATATATATATATGTATACATGTATGTATGTATGTGTATATATGTGTATACACGTATGTCTGTGTATATATATGTATACATGTATGTATGTATGTGTATATATATGTATACATGTATGTATGTGTATATATATGTATACATGTATGTATGTATGTATGTGTATATATATGTATACATGTATGTATGTATGTATGTATACATGTATGTATGTGTATACACATACATGTATGTATGTATGTATGTGTATACACATACATGTATGTATGTATGTATGTGATACACATACATGTATGTATGTATGTGATACACATACATGTATGTATGTATGTGTATATACATACATGTATGTATGCATGTATGTATGTGTATATACACACATGTATGTATGTGTATATACACACATGTATGTATGTATGTGATACACATACATGTATGTATGTATGTGTATATACATACATGTATGTATGTGTATATACATACATGCATGTATGTATGTGTATATACATACATGTGTGTATGTGTATATGCACATACATACATGTATACATATATATACATATACATACATGTATACATATATATGTATGTCATGTATATGTGTATATGTGTGTGTGTGTTAGCTTAGGATAAAATAAAATCTTATTATTCAAAGAGGAGAGACCCCCCCCCCCCCCCCCATATATAGGAGAGATACATTCAGGGGTAGAAATGTAAGCCGAAAATGCGTAACATTCTAAAACTCCCCTAAAGTTGGACTAGTATTGTTGTTCATGCCCAACCTGCCAATAATTTAAAGACACTTCCACTCACACCATTGAGGAGAACATCAACAAGTTGTCCTTAGGAGGGAACAAACGAAGTACAAATAATTTATTTCTCAATGTTTTCCTTAATGAATGTCGGTCAACTTCAATATGTTTAGTCGATCGTGTTAAACAAGACTATGAGTGATGCTAATAGCAGTCTTATTATCACGGAATAGTCTGAAAGGCCCCTCCTCAATTTGGCATATATAACTCATCAACGAGAGGAGCCCCTTCACAAATCACATGAGTCATAGCGCAGAACTCAGCTTCAGCACTACACCATGCAATAACTTGTTGCTTCTTGCTACTCCACGTGACCAGGTTTCCACCAATCATAGCACAATACCCCGAGGTGGAACGTCTGTCATCAACAGACCCAAACCAATCTACATTGGTATATACTTTGATCTTTAACTCTGTGCGTGGTGTGTGTAGCATGCCCCTTCTTGGTGAGCCTTTCAAGTATCTCAGGATCCTATGAGCAGCATTGAGTGCCAGGTCCGCGGTGAGTGCATAAACTGGCTTAAAACTCCAACAACATATGTAATCTCAGGTCAGGTGTGTGATGGGTAGATTAGACACCCACCAATCTCTGATATCTAGTAATATCTTGGATACCTTCTCCATCGTCCCTTCCTAATACGTAGTTCACTTCGATAGGTGTATCAGCAGGTCTACCACATTCCACTTTGTTCGAGGATATCGAGCACATACTTCATTTGGGAAATAAAAATTTCATTTTTGATCTTACCACTTCGATACCCAAGAAATATCTAAGCTTTCTGAGATCTTTAACCTCAAACTCATCAACAAGTTGTTGTTTCAAGATTGTTGTTCTTGAAACAACCCGCGGCATGAATAATGGGTGCCGAGATGAGTTGGGGTGTAGGGGCCGCGGACCCTGATATGGTTGTTTGGACCCCGGTGCGCCCGGGTGGGTAACGCACTGGGGCGACCCCGAGCCTCAGTCGTATCACAGCATGTGACCTTCCATCATAGAACAAACATTGTGCAAATGGCACGTGCCATTTAGTTCCACCACATCAAGGGCACTGCATGTTGAGATATGTGTGTGCCATGGAGCTGGACATCTAGTACAATTGACGATTATGCCATAAATGTAAGAATAACTACAGTTTTGAAAGGGTAAATTACCAATTATTAACAAGATGATACATTGGATAATCAAGCCCGCTAGATGAAGAAGATAGAAAATATGAAATATGCATCAAAATTATGGTCATAAAATAGCAATCTAAAATCATTTTAAACAGTACTATCACTACAAAGCTTGTCAATCTGTGCATGAGGATACTAAGTAGCAATGAGCCTGATATGATTTTGTGGAGAAGCTTTGCATCTAGGGGAGGAGAATTTTATTAAAAAGGGAAGCATAAATACCTCCAGAAAATCATTGAACTCTGCTTGCTTTTTGCTTGCTTCAGTACCCCATGCCTCTTGGAATTCCCGAGCCATAACAAAAACACCAACTGCGGTGTAACTGTATCAAGCAAAGCATAAGATTTCTAGGAATGAGAAATTGCTGCTTTGAGTAGCAGTGCAGTAACATAACAATAGAACAAACATATCCAATCACCATACATGTTACCAAAGCTATTTTTTGCATAAGCACCACCCAGATGACCAGCATACATAAATAGAGATCCAGAGTGCTTCAGTGAGACCTGAAACCAATGAATTAAGAGTTAAGACAGCTAATATTAAGAAAGCCATTGGAAAAAAAAAATGTTTAAACAGTTATACAATGCAACGTAGAACTTTTTACATATAATAGTTCAATGATAGGGCTAAATTCAAAATTGGTGGGATGAGGAGGCATTTAGACATAGGAGGGATTATGTTAAGGCCTAATGTTTGCGATCGGGTGAGAGGCCACGAGAGAGTAATACTGAAGAAGGTTGGCTTAGCCCTTCTTGTATCATGAGGATCCTATGGTGGAGAGAAGAGGGCAGGAGTCTTGCCAGAGAGAAGAGGGAATTCTGTAGGGATGGCCGATCAAGCGGATGGTCACGATTGGGAGCCGAGCTCGCTGGTATTAGCCCTAGATGGTACCATGAGAAAGAGAGTGGGGAAGAGATAGCGGAAAAGTGGGAATGAGGGAATTAAATTGTGCATACGAAATTAGCCCCCTTCCCCGGTATAAGTAGGGCAAGGAATTAAAAGTTCTGGAATAACGAAAACGCCCCGTGTAAAGTCTTAAACAACATGTGAATCAAAATACGAATGTTCCAAATAAACAAAATGTGGAAACATAAGGACATTTTGAATCTCCTCGCGGCTTTCCCTAAGTAGTTCCATAGCCGTGGCATGTAACATATTACATCCATGGCTTGCAATCATCAGGATCCCACTCTATTAAGGTAGTGACCATTCTTATCATGGCGTCAAGGCGTACCAAGGCGAGCCCCGACCGCCTTGACGCTTAGGCGACAAGGCGGACACCTAGGCGACAATAAGGCGAGCAAATGCAAGGTGACAATTAATTTTTTTTTTTAACAAATGAAGAATATAGACAACGGTTATTAAAATAACCGTTGTCTATAGTCCCCGGGCAGTCACTATAGACAGCGGTTATTAAAAATAACCGCTGTCTATAGTCCCCCGGTAATACCAGTGTACCACGCATTAAGTCAATCACACATATAAATAAAGAACTATAGAAGCAGTAGGAACTAGGAAGTAGGAAAATATGAAATGATCATTCAACTTGAAATTATACCATTCAACTTAGAAATTATATCATTTAACTTAGAAATTATACCATTCAACTTAGAAATTATAAGAGCAAGAAAAAAAACGTAAAAACGAACCAGAGGAAGATGTAGACTTGTCGAGGAGAAATCGCCTTTAGGGTTTTCGCACAGAGCAGTAAACGATCCAGCGACGGTAAAAAGTAAAATGTCGGGGTAAATTCTATTGTTTATATCCCTATTAGACAGCGGTTTATATATAAACCGTTGTCTATTGTACACGGAATGATACAATAGACAGCGGTTTATATATAAATCGTTGTCTATTGTACACGGAATATTACAATAGACAGTGGTTTATATATAAACCGATGTCTATTGTACACGGAATGTTACAATAGACAGCGGTTTATATATAAACTGTTGTCTATTGTACACGGAATGTTACAATAGACAGTGGTTTATATATAAACCACTGTCTATTAGAGTACAGACAACAGTTTATATATAAACCGCTGTCTATACCCCTATTTTTTTTAAAAAAAATAAGGCGGTCTTCGCCTTGTTTTCAATCGGCCGACTGGACGCCTAGGCGTCGCCTAGGCGACGCCATGATAAGAATGGTAGTGACTGCTCCTACAGTGCGGTCGCGAGACAAAAGAGTTTGCAGAGATGTCATAGGCAGTGAAAACCGATTTGTAATAATATCGATTGTAGTGCCAACAGGAGCTGGTTTCTTGGCATCATGGGAAGCCAGGCAGAGTCCTCGTTGCGATGTTTTGTGGGAATCAAGAACCATCTGCGACACAAGAGATCGTGGGATCTTCAAGCGAGATCCAAACGGAACGAGTTAAATATGAAGGTTGACTAGTATCAGCATTGCATCAGAGGAGATCATTGTGAATGCAATGCACAACCATAGTCCATAGAGCGCTAAATAGATGGATTCATCTAGAGTCTTGGGCAGCATCTCAAAGGCAATGGTGCTACGGTATGGAGTGAAGGACATAACCACAGCCTGCAGGGTCATGGCACAGCCTTACGCATTATCAGGTGTTGGATAAAAAATGTCAAATATATAAAGTAAAGTGTGGGTGAGTTTGAGACTATGCGCAACACTACAACGACAAGGCATCGTATGATCAAATAAAGCAGAAAGGACAGAGCTAAGCAGTTTATGGTGCAGTCGTGGAACTTTAAAGGAATGAGGGGTGTCACGAAATCAGGATTCATGGCACAGTTGTGGCACATCATTAGAACCTTCATGCACTAGAGAAATAGGAATAAGTTGAGGATTAGTCCAGCATGGAAGCGATGGAGGTGTTGTGTGTTCGAGCACAAAGAAATGTCATGATCCGCAAGTGTGAGACGCAACTGTGATTTATTGCATAGTTGGATTCAGTTGAGGGTTCGTACATTATGGCTGCGACAAGAGCATCGTAAGATAACAAGGAAGTATGATACGATCATTGAATGCCTGATGCGACCATGACATATTGTTGTGTGGAATGGGGAATTAATCCCATAGAAGTGGGGGAGAGAATCCTTGAAGATGATAGGAAATTTTAGAGGAAACATATGATGAAGCCATGAAAGATTTTAGAACAAAGTAGAGTAGTCTGGGGTTTTTATATGTTGGAGTAATATAGAAGTTTTCTAACAGTGTAGGAGTTTACAGAGTTTTGTGGGGATTTTAGTATGTTCTACTGTTAGATGGAACAGTATTGAAGTATGGTGAAAGACTGTAGAACCTACTACAAACAAAGTGTGTGAAGCATTTCCTAAAAGGATGTGGATGTCTTCTGCGTGAGTGCTCTACCTCTCTTTATCATTAAGTGTATTCGGATGCATTAGTGCGTAGCAGGTTAACTTGGCTAGTCTCGAGTAGTGGTTTGAAAGAGGTAAGATAGCACAGGCTGGTTAGAAGTAGTAGTAATGCTAGGTTTGTTAGAAATTGTGAATTAGGTCGTTGTCGTGAAGAGTGGAACAGTTGATAGTTGTTGGGGTTTGGGAGTGAAAGGAGGAGAAAGAGAGCGGAGTCTGAAGCGAAGTTGTAACATCACCATCAATATTAAGAGGAACCTTATTACAAAGGTTGCTGCCATTAGATGGAAGAAAATTGTTGGAGGAAGTGATTATTGGGGGAATGACAATCACTGCTTAAGGAATGAGATGTGAAATGTGTAAGGAAGGTCCAACTTGTTATTGACCACAATTTAAAGATGCTCGAGAAGGGACCATAGTATTGAAAAGCCAATTTATGTGAAGGTCACTCAACTGAATCATGGCAATATGCACTTGACTTTAGAATAACCAATTACAAACTGGAGCAATCAAGCATGCCCATGTCTGTGTATTGTCTCAAGTGATGAGCGTTCAAAAGGTTTGATTTTAAGGGTGGGTCGTGACAATGCATTACAATTAAGGAGAGTGTCGACTGAGATATCGAATGCAGAACCCTATACTTAACATAGAATGGAAGGTGAAATGGTGACCATGAAGAATTTTAAAGGGGCTCATTCTAGTGTAAAAATGGTAGGTGGTGTTGTATCAATTTTTTGTCCAATGAAAATGTTGAAACTAACAATAAAAGGTATCCATCGGGCATGACCACACAACTATTGAAGGTAACAGCTGATGACCTTTGTTGGGCCATCAGTTTGAGGGTGGTAGGTAGTGTAGCTCGAAAAGAGGTCTCAAACCTTGTAAAGAGTTATTTCAAAGTTATTGAGGAAGATATGGTCTCTTATGGAAATGATGTTTGAGGAATGTCATGGACATTGCAGATGTGGTTAGCAAAAAATGTTTGAATGCTAGTCAGTCATGTAATGAAAGAGGAGTGCTACAAAATGTGCATAATTTTCAAATAATTGACAACGGAGAGTACAAGAGTCTTACCGCAAGAGTGAGGTAGGACAACAATACAATTTATAGTGATGTTTGTTAAAACATATAGGGTATAGACAGTGGTCAAAGCAAGTACGAATAGTTGTGCTCGATTTGTTTGCCGGTAAATATGACATTTTGCTACTTAAATGTGAATATCATGGTGCATGGAATTCAAATGAAAGCTTGGCAGATAAGGGCAAGTGTCGGTTTGGAGCAGGAATGACATTGTCTAAAAGTGATTTGGGAATGTGCGGCGAGGAAGCAAAAATTGTTCAACACAAGAGACATGGATAAAATTCACTTCGATGAGAGCATCAAATGATAAGCAATATTCATAAATTCGATGAGGAAATGTATTCAGAAATTGACGAACATGGCCTTGCTACCATCAAAATTACAGCACTTATAACAAGATTTCTCAAGTTCGAACATAGTCCAAAAGGTGAGTTGGTACTCCTTTGCATGAGGATCCTGCTCTCTTGAGGTTGGAGTTGCTTGTGCGGCGGCGTTACAGATATGTGACAACTTGCAAAGATGTTGTAGGAAGTGAAAATCGAATTGGTAACATAACAATAGTTGTACTTGCGTAAAATCTGGCTTGTTGGTGTCGTGGGGAACAAACGTGCGGCCATCGACTGAAGTGGTTTTGTGGGGCGCAGAAGCAACAGCATCGACAACAACAGAAATCGGTCGGGTGTAGTACTAATGGCTCAGATGGTTGTCATGGAGAAAAGGTAAGCATGTGTTGGAGTTTTGGCATGAGAGAAAAAGAAAGGAGGCGGAATCATGGTGAAGTCGTGACATTCAGTCTCAAAGATGGTCAATTAATCCATGCAAAATCACAATGTAAATTAACAAAACATGAATCCTTGAATCATGCTTTAGCATTAACAATAAAATGTTACAAACAAAATGTAGGAGATGAAAGGACAGAGCAAAACCATAATTACCTCTACTGTGGCCAGGCCTTGGGTGACCATCTCTATCATTCTTGCCCTAATCTGCAAGGGAAATTCCAATTCAGCATATAATCCAAAAATATACAAACCGAAAACAAAATATATTTTAAGGTCTTCTGTCGCCAATGTTTGCACGATGAATACCATGGAGACATCAAAAAATAATGAGAATACAATTGGAAAGATCAAGTGCTAGTGCATATATTAAACACATTCAAATTCGTGCTGGCATGGTTAATGACACTTTAAGAAGCTTGCTATTGAAAATTGCAAAATTATCAGCCAAAGAACATACCGTTTCTTGAGAAATTAGAAAAACTATTTCAGAGATAAAATCATAAAAGTGGATTTTGGCCATTTCATAGATAAAATAATAGAACAAAAAACATCGATGACATAAATCACATAAAAATACTCGCATACATCTTGGTCCGACTTCTCGTTCTCAAATTTCGGATAGAACGTAGCCCGTATCTTCGCCGTGGAGAAGGTACTGTTGTCCACCACAAAGTTCTCACCCAGAGGACTCTGAAACAACCTGCTCAAGCTCTCCGTATCACCAACCGCAGTCTCCTTCTCCGTCTTCACAGCCGCTGTTTCGGGCGCCGCAACCTCGGTCGAAGTTGCGTAGGTCTTCGGTAACCACACACCTCGATTCCGCCCCTTCCCGATCGAATGGCCCGCTGTAGCCGGCAGCGTGCCAAGCAGCGCTGAAGAGCTGCCATTACTAGGCTCAACAATGCTCAGATTGCCGATGCCCTCCGTAACATTTTCTGCGCCGCCTCCGGTATCGTCAGCCCGCGCAGAGCGAGGCTTCTCCTTCCACTTCCGCTGCTCCCCAGGCATGCCGCGGCCCTGCGAGGGAAGACGAGAAAATGACGGTCAGACGGAATTGTAGAGACGAAATCGAGGCAGACGGCAAGGATCGGAGAAGTACACGATGCATGGCTGGCAGATGGCGAGGAGAGGAAGTTGACGTCAGCAGATGGAGCGGTGACTGTGGCCGGAAATGGAGGCGGCGGATGCAGAGAAGGGAAGGGGAGTAAGATGAAGGCGAGGGTTTGAGGGAAGGAAGGGAGAGGAAGAGAGTGAGGAGGAGGCGGTTATGAGTTGAAAACATCCAAAGTAGAGCGGTGGAGAACAGGGAATGCGGCGGGGTAAGCTGGTGCCGTCGCGATCCGCGAAGCGTCTAGATAAAAATAGAGGGGTGATGACACACCATGGACACCCCCCAATTAAAACTCAAAATAAAATTAAAATAGGCTATTTCCACTCCACGTGCACTTTTACCGGCGATCACCATTTTATTTTATTTTTTAATTTTTTTTATAACTTTCATCGATTTTTACTTGTTTTAGGTTTCTCTTTGTTATTTAGGTTTTGCATACCGATTTATAGGTATTTCGAGAGTTTTTTTTTAGTTGAAGATGTCATGTGTTTTTCATTGATTTTAGACGCAGTTATGACTGATTTCTATCAATTTTACACTTTTTTTCTCATTATGATTCCTTCGATCGGAAAAGACATGCTATCAAAAAGGAGGAAGAAATTGAAGAAAAGCTCCTTTGAAGGTATAATTTCATTATTCAAAACAGTTTAGTGGTTTTGTTTGGATTGTCAACGAATTATAGTATTGTCGTTGGTATTGGAAATTATATGTTTGTTTATTTTTCGCATAACTTAAAGTAACTCAAGAACAAAAATTATTCGTAATGAGTGAGTCAAGTAAAGGCAGTAGCGTAGATGTTGGAATGCATTTCACTACTATAACACACCCTAGTAAAGAGGATTTGATTGAATGGGCTCACAATGTCGTCAAAAGATTGGGTTTTGTGGTTGTAGTTCAAAGAGCTGATAAGCTTGTTGGAAGACCTAAGCCAAGAGTTTTTCTAGGTTGTGATAAATCTGGTTCCCCTCGTGTCCATTTAAATAGAGTTGATGTGCACCCATAGATTCATAGGCACTCTCGTGGTGCGTTTAGAGGAGGCTCCACTAAGGAGAAATAGAGTTAGTGGGGTCAAAGTTCAACCCATGATCATAGGGGTGGAGGAATCCGTCGGCGCACGATTCGCGCTTCGTCAGCGTCGGGCACGGTCAAGACCACACCCCACTACAAGGGTGCAGGTAGCCCGCACCCCCTTAAGGGGTGCGGCCACACCACCTGTGGTGGGGTGCGGCCAAGCTGCACCTCCCCATGAGGCGTGCGGCCACCCCCCCCCCCCCCCCCCCATGGGGGGCGCGGCCAAACTGCACCCCCCATATTGGGGTGCGGCCGAGTCCCCCTGCATCTTGCAGGGGATGCGGCCGAAACCGCACCCCCTCGACAGACGCTGTCGGGGCCCGTTTTCTCATTGGGAGGCACGTTTTCCCATTTCCCGAGTGGCGCGACCTTCGGAGGAGCATCCTCGTGTTCATTGCGACCGCTCTCCAACGGCGCCCGTCTGTTCCCTTGGTTCTCCATTCGCTCGGAACGCTCTCTTGTTCGTTGTGCGCTCTGAACGCTCTCGTGTTCGTTGCGCACTCAGAACGCTTCCCCGCGCGCTCAGAACGTTTTCACGTTCCCGACACGCGCGCAGTTAACATTTTCTAATTTCTCATATTACAGGTCTCGTTTGTCGCCATCATCACCTTCAACGAAGCTGCCCGAACTGCTCAACCTGCCTGAATGACGAGACAGTCATTTACAAAAAATGACGATCTTTGTGCTCCAAATCGGCGAACGTGATTCGCCCGTCAGGTGGTTACGACGGTAAAATTACCAGGCTACCCCCGGCCAAAGCTATAAAAGGAGTCCAGTGCCTTCATTTTCAAGAAACCTTGTTTTCCACGCCCGAGAGAGCTCCGTTGAAGATTTCCTCTGAGTCCTCATTCGGCGCTCGAAGATCTCCTTCGGGCTTCGAAGATCTCCTTCGTGGACTTGGAGATTTCCTTCGCTCCTGAAGACCATCTTCCTAAGTGATTCGGGAATCCTTCGAATCCCGAAAGGCGACTCAATGTTCTCACTTTTGTTCTCACTAGCATTCTAAGAAGAAGAAGTACTTAGCTTTCCGAGAGGTGGTCTGTCACCCTCGGAGTTCTCTCTCTCTCTCCCTCTCTATCATTGTAACGAGCAGCGGCATGTCGCGCTCGAGTTCTTAATTTCTAATTGTAATCCCCCAAAAGAGAGTGGAAGTTGACCGGCACAGCTCTGGTTGCGTGGTTTTTCACCCTTTTCGGGGTTTCTACGTTAAAAGTCTTCGTGTCACTACTAATTCACTCTACCAAGGATAGACGAGCTGTTCGATCAACTGCAAGACATTTCCGTATTTTCTAAAATAGACCTAAGGTCTGGATATTACTAGCTCCGCGTACGGGAGGAGGACATTCCCAAAACAACCTTTAGTTCCCGATACGACCTTCACGAGTTCATGGTGATGCCTTTTGGGCTGACCAACGCACCATCCGCCTTCATGACATTAATGAACAAAGTATTCAAACCATTTCTAGACCACTTCGTAATCGTCTTCATAGATGATATCCTCATCTACTCAAGGAGCGAGACAGACCATTCTAGGCATCTCAAATGGTACTACTTAAACTACGAGAATATTCTCTCTTCGCGAAGTTCAGTAAGTGTGAGTTTTGGTTAGAGGAAGTGGGATTCTTGCGACACACTATCAATAAGAATGGGGTAACGATGGACCAGACCAATATACATGCATCCAATACGAGTGTGATGGAACTCGTTGCATCATAATCTGAAGTCATATGATGAATATGAGCATTTTGAGTCTCATAGCGCGCTGTGACGCACAATTTTCAAATATTGAGCAATTAAACTCTGATTTGGCCCCAGTCAGTGACATTGGATGTTGAAATTATTGAAGTGGAAGTGGAGGAGGCTTTTGGACCTGGGCGGTCTGGGAAGAGACCGGGCGGTCTGGCGTGACCGCACGGTCTGGCGGTCTGGCAATGGCGATCCGTTCTATTGGTCAGCTGCGGCTTCCAGGGTTGACCGCTGGTCTGGTCCAAGGGCTGCTGAAGGTGGAGGTCGTGCGGTCTGGCTGTGACCGCATGACGGCTGATCATCCTCAGGGTCGCGCGGTCTGTCTCTGACCGCGTGACAAGTGGTTCTCTTCAAGGACGTGACGGTCTGGCGTGACCGCACGGGTTGGCTCTTGAATCCGGTCTGGTGGCTTTCCAGAGGGTTCTGAAGGAGTTCGCGGACTAAGTCATCTTAGTCGCGCGGTCTCAGTTCGCGGTCTCAGGAGGAGACCAGGAGGGCGAGCTGACTGTGTTTGCGGTCTCAGGCGAACACAGGTGGTGGGTGACTTCTAGGCGGTCTGGCGATCTCAGTGTGGAGTCGTGTTCAGACCAAGGGAGTAGCGATCTCCCGCGGCCTGGAGTGAAGTCGGCGCTCACCAAAATGAAGCAGGAGGGTTGCAGTGATTGCGCGGGTTGACCGGTAAGGTCGCGCGATCTGATGGGTGGTGACTCTATCTCATGGGGTGGTGACTGGATCAGGTCTCACGCCTATAAATAGGGAGCCACTGTTGCAACAGAAAGAACACACCAAGTGTAAGCCGAGTTTGCCTAGTTCCTGCGGTCTGTGTTTCTGACCGAGCGGTCTCTGATTGAATTCTTCTTTGTGCAGCTTCTGCGGATAGTGCAGGCAGCAGCGATCACCTCTTCCTCTGAAAGTGTTCGGGCAGTTTGCGGCTTGGAGTTGTGGTGCTGGAGTTCGGGAATCAGGAGATCGGCAAAGGAGCGGTCTGGTGCAGCGGTTTGGTGGAGTTTCGAGATCGGGAGCGGTTGCGGTCTGGCAGCAGCGGTCTGGCGAGCTGCTGAGTTCGGCAAGAGACCGTGCGGTCTCAGTTATCTTCAGTTTCTGTTCTTTCTCTTTGAAGTTTTGTGCTGACGAAATCATGTCTCGTCGAGCATGTCTTGCCCTGTAATTGAAGTGTTGCTATCAATAAAGATCGTTTGTTTGCCTAAGATTGTCTCTGGTTGTTTGGCTTGTATCTCTAGTTGTTATTCCTGCTTACTCTCACAAGGTCCGGAAATTTCACATTGGATTCATATGATCGATACAAAGTCAATAGAGTTTGTCTTAGTCATTTTCGATAACGGGTGGTCAAACTATGGTCAAACTGAGCTTTATCGTGCACTGAAAAATGTACGCACACCAATCATAACACCATACCCCAACATTGACCCATCCCTGGTGACTTGGACTCACATTGACTTTGACCAACATGGGGGGACCTCCCTAGGGTTGACTTTGGTCAACCCCCCCTAAGAACTCAAATTTTAGAATTGTTCAAGAAGGACTTCTTGTAAGACCCCCCTCCCAAATCGACGGTCCGACCGGGGGATCTTATCGCACACCACCCTTCTTGCACGACGCCGAAGCGATCACGAAGGGTGAAGGTACTAGCTTCTTCAACCCCTTTCCTTGAACGCTCCAAGGTCACGCATTGGGGTGGTGTTAAGCGAAAGTCACGACACACCAACAGAGTAGGGAAGCAGTATTCTAGCAGAAGACATCATCAAAGAGTGCATATTATAATACTTAGCGGAAGACGTCATCAAAGAGTGCACTTTATAGCACTTAGCGGAAGACGTAGTTTTATCACAGAAACCACAATTTCAAGCCCTGTAAATAATCTACATATCTCTGCCACATAAAATCCTAACCATCAAGGATTTATTGCCATTATATATATCTACCCCGGGATAGGGCACCACAAACGGAGATGCGGCTTAACAACTTGTACCTGAAGTAGCCTGCTCTGTGGCTTCATCCACACCTGGGTATTGTCCCTCATCCGCACATATCACCTGTGCTAAAGACAAGTTATTAGAACTACAAACAGAATCCAACTCCTACTAACACACAAACATAATATAACAGTTATAAGGGAGGGGATATCTGGACTCTTATTGGGCCGAGGCAGTCTTCCCACGACCACCGCCTACGTACTCCGTATCGTCCTGCATACGGTCTCAGACCCACGTAGTTCTATTAGTTTCGCACAGGTTGCCCTCCCAGACCATTGGTCGTGCGGGTTGCCTTAGAGTAAAACTCATCGGCCATCCTATATTCTCCGAAGGCACATTTTCCGAAGGGACATTTCATTACCGTAGGAATTATTTCTCGAAGGCAACATTTCATTCCCGTAGGAATTATTTCTCGAAGGCAACATTTCATTCCCGTAGGAATTATTTCTCGAAGGCAACATTTCATTCCCGTAGGAATTATTTCTCGAAGGCAACATTTCATTCCCGTAGGAATTATTTCCCGAAGGCACATGGTGTTCCCGTCAAATCTAAATTAATGTCGATACGGAATAAAACCAAAAAAAAAACATCAATTCGTCTGCGCTGCTGCGAGAGCCGCAGCCAGTTCGGTACTATTTAGGGTTGACGCTGGAGGAATGCCCCATCTTCACGTCAACTATAAATTATATACAATAAAGAAGAAAAACCAAAACACCGATCTGTCCGCTCGGCTCTACAAGCGGCGGCCAGTTCGGCACTATTTAGGGTTGACGCTGAAGGAATGTCCCATCTTCACGTCAACTCTAAATTATAGGCAAAAAAGAAGGAAATGCCAAAACATCGATCTGTCCGCTCTACTCTACAAGCGGTGGGCAGTTCGGCACTATTTAGGGTTGACGCTGAAGGAATGTCCCATCTTCACGTCAACTCTAAATTATAGGCAAAAAAGAAGAAAAGGCCAAAACATCGATCTGTCCGCTCTGCTCTACAAGCGGCGGACAGTTCGGCACTATTTAGGGTTGACGCTGAAGGAATGTCTCATCTTTACGTCAACTCTAAATTATAGGCAATAAAGAGGAAAATGCCCAAACATCGATCTGTCCGCTCTGCTCTACAAGCGGCGGACTGTTCGACACTATTTAGGGTTGACGCTGAAGGAATGTCCCATCTTCACGTCAACTCTAAATTATAGGCAATAAAGAGGAAAAGGCCAAAACATCGATCTGTCCGCTCTGCTCTACAAGCGGCGGACAGTTCGGCACTATTTAAGGTTGACGCTGAAGGAATGTCCCATCTTCACGTCAATTCTAAATTATAGGCAATACAGAAGAAAAGGCCAAAACCTCGATCTGTCCGCTCTGCTCTACAAGGGGCGGCCAGATCGGCACTTTTTAGGGTTGACGTTGAAGGAATGTCCCATCTTCACGTCAACTCTAAATTATAGGCAATAAAGAGGAAAAGGCCAAGACATCGATCTGTCCGCTCTGCTCTACAAGCGGCGGACAGTTCGGCACTATTTAGGGTTGACGCGGAAGGAATGTCTCATCTTCACGTCAACTCTAAATTATAGGCAATACAGAAGAAAAGGCCAAAACCTCGATCTGTCTGCTCTGCTCTACAAGGGGCGGCCAGATCAGCACTTTTTAGGGTTGACGTTGAAGGAATGTCCCATCTTCACGTCAACTCTAAATTATAGGCAATAAAGAGGAAAAGGCCAAGACATCGATCTGTCCGCTCTGCTCTACAAGCGGCGGCCAGATCGGCACTATTTAGGGTTAACCCTGAAGGAATGGCCCATCTTCAGGTTGACGCTAAATTAATAGGCAATAACGAAGGAAGAACCAAAACATCGATCTGTCCGCTCTGCTCTACAAGCGGCGGTCAGTTCGGTACTATTTAGGGTTGACCCTGAAGGAATGACCCATCTTCAGGTCGACGCTAAATTAATAGGCAATAAAGAAGGAAGGTCATAATATCAAGCAGTAAAATAGGCCGAAAGCAGAGGCCATAATATCAAGCAGTAAAATAGGCCGAAAGCAGAGGCCATAATATCAAGCAGTAAAATAGGCCAAAAGCAGAGACCATAATATCAGGACCAGTGCGAGACTGGAGAATTGAAAGTACAGAAAGTAGATGCGGGGGACCAGCGCGAGACTGGATTTAAAGATACTGAAAGCAGTAAATAAGGACCAGTACGAGACTGGAGGAAGTAGATAAATAAACAGGTTAGTAGTCCAATCACTCCATAACAGGAGGCTTCAAAGTCGACTCCGTTTTTAGGAGGAAAGTTCTGTTCCATCTCCGTTCATAGGAGGAAATTCTGTTCCATCTCCGTTCATAGGAGGAAATTCTGTTCCATCTCCGTTCATAGGAGGAAATTCTGTTCTTTCTCCGTTCATAGGAGTTTACTTATATTTTATGAGGTTCCTTATTTTTCGTGGAATTCCTTATTTCCGTATGCCTTGGGTTCATATTTTAAATATCCGGACGTTATCGAATTGGCGGCGTCGTCTCGCGATTGTGACCTTAACTGCGCGTCGACATTTTTACTTTTAAAAGTACCCAAACTTTTTTAGAGGGTGCGATCCAGCCGCACAAGCTTCCCAGAATTTTTGAAGACGTGCTGGAGGAGAGCGTGATGCATTATTAATTCCTAACATAGGTTTTAAGCATCTAAAAATAGTAAACCCATTTCAAAAATTCCAAATTAATTACAGTAGATGTAGATCAGTAGTAGGAAGCTTCCCAAATTTTCTCAAAATTTTCCATCACTGTTACGGCCCTCTGAAAATTCAAAAACCCCAAAAATCATAGTATTTTAATTTCTAAAAATACTTAGCCTCCTCCAAAAATTGTGAAATTTTTACAGGAGCTAGCCCTTGCCAAGATGAGCAACTTTGTTGTTCAAAGTTTTTGCATTTGGGCTCTATATAAGACCCAGAAAAATCAAATGTATAAAATATAATAATAAAATTTTATCAAAATTTTTTTATCAAAACTTTTGACAGGAATTGCCGTTCCTGTACGCCGCCTCCCCCCTTGCGGGCTTTCCCCGCCGGCGTCCGGCCACCGGCCGGCCGTGGCTCCGCCCCCAGCCAACTCCAAGGGGGCGGGCGCTCCCTCCGGTGGTGGTCCGGCGGTCTGCCGCCGCCGGCCACCGCCGGAGTTAATTTTATCAAATTTGAACGGAGGAGAGGGAGGGCGGCGGCGGCGCTCCGGTCGCCGGATTTCGCATGCGATGCGTCCGGCAGTTAGGTAGGGAGGAGAGGAGAAGGTCCCACCTTGTTTGGAGGCCTCCGGGAGCTCTCGACGAGATCCGCCATGGAAGGTGGTGGAGGGTGGTGGAGGCTCGGCTAGCGTTTTCCGGCGAGGTGGGGCTCCGGCAGTGGGTGGCTTGGGCTCGACTGAGCTGGGGGAGGGGAGTGTGTTGCTTTGGAGGAGGTGGGGCTTCTTTTATAGGGGTGACAGTGGCCTCCCCTTCCCTCCTCTTCCTTCCTGTTTAGCCAAACCACAACCATGGTTGGACCCAACCATGGTTGATTAAAGGGGCAGCTGGCAGCCATTCATTGGAGGGGAGGTGTTCCTGCTGGGGTTAGAGGTAGGGTTAGGGAGACCCATGGTTGAGGGTGGGTTTAAAACTATCTAAATCCACTAATAGGCTTGGAGTTGGCCTAGGTTTGGATCCATGCCATGAGATATCTCCTCCACTCCATTGGCTTGGGCTTGGTTAGGCTAGGCTTGGATAGTCCAATGAGGGCTCACCTCTTGGATTTGTGTTTTCTCTTTTTGGTTTGAGTGGAGGAGATGAGTTGGAGGGGGTTTGGTTGGCCTTGATCTCCTTTGCCTTGAGATTAGAGCATGCTTGTTGATTAGCCAATCAAGAGTTGGCATGAGGATTGATGTCCATCAGCCATGAATGAAGATGAGTGGCTTGGGTTTAAGTGGAGCTTGGGTGGAGAGAGTTTGAGTTTTTAAGAAAATTACCTCTTTGAGGAGGGTTGACCAAGGTCAACCCTAAGTGGGTACCCCATAAGGGTCAAGGTCAATATGGGTCTGAGTCATCGAGTGTCGGGTCACCATGAACGTGGCAGGGTTGAAATCCAGCGTTTACGTATCTCAAAAATCTTATAATTTTACGAACGTTTATTTTTATTTACTTGACTAAACGACGTCGGAATCGAGCGAAACAAATTTCGTTGTACTCGTATCGGCTATACAAGTCCAAGGCAACTGACAAAATTCAATTCGGAGTTCGTTTGCTCAATATTCTAAAATGGCGTTGTTGTGACGCTCGATATTACTCAAAATAGTCGTTTTCTCCAAACGACCTCGGATTGGAACGAAACGAGTCATGTTGCACTCGTATCGACCATACGAGTCTAACGCAACTGACAGAATTCAATTCGGAGTTTGTTTGCTTAACATTTGAAAATGGCGTTGTTGCAACGCTTGATATTACTCAAAATAGTCGTTTTCTCCAAACGACCTCGGATTGGGACGAAACGAATTCCGTTGCACTCGTATTGGCCATACGAGTCTAACGCAACTTACGGAAGTCGATTCGGAGCACGTATGCTCATTATACTAAAATAGCGTAGTCGTGACGCACTACTATACTCAAAATGGTCACTTTCACCAAAGAACCTTGGATTGGAACGAAACGAGTTCCGTTGCACTTGTATCACCTATACGAGTCTAACGCAACTGACAGAAGTCGATTCAGAGTACGTATGCTCAATGAACAACTTTGACGTTGTGGCGAAGCACGACGCTACCCAAAATAGTCATTTCTCTAAATGACCACCACTATGTGGTGAAGGTCGGGTCGTGGTTTTCCTCTGACCCGGCCTAAGCTCCTCCAAGGGTTCAACTGAACCGGCTAGACCACTTTTCAAAGTCGGGATGTTACAATCCAATAAAACAAAGAAAATTTTCGCCCCTGAAAATACGAGTGGGTTATGGAGATTAAAACGGAGCCTTACTATAGACCACTATATTTGTCGAACGACCCCAAAATTTAAGGGTCTATAGGTTTGGTTTTACCTAAATGAGCTGTGTTGACGGCTCCCGCCGTGTACTGCAATAAGTAGCTTAAGCGAACTAGGGGTAGTTTTACCCTAGCCATGTCTATTCTGCCGTAATTCTGATATATATATTGTTCGAGGGAACATTTCATGCGCCAAATTGTTCGCTAACTGAATTATCAGCTTAGATAATTATATCGAATAAGTAATTCTAGCATAATCGAATACCTCCAAAGTTTGTATATCTGAAACGCAAAATTTATGAGTTGTGTCCTAGAGGTACATAGTAAAAACCCATTAACATATAACCGACTCTCATACGAAGTTTATATGTTAGTGGAACAAAGAGCAAGGAATGCCAGTAAGCAGTGTAAATCCATGAACATATAACCAACTCTCATACGAAGGTTATATGTTAGTGGGATAGATAAACAGAAATGTACGTAAGCAGGGTAAATCCATGAACATATAACCAACTCTCATACGAAGGTTATATGTTGTTGGTATATGTAAAAATTGCAAGTAAGTAGTGAAAAATCCATGAACATATAACCAACTCCCATACGACGGTTATATGTTGATGGTACATGTAGATATATGTATGTCATGATGCAAATGATGCGTATGCAGTCCATGCACGTCAAGTACTCATGACTCATCACAATTCCCTGCGTTGATACAGTCTGACCGCTTTTCTTCCAGCAGGGTCGCGACCCCCGCGGGCCTCACCGATGTGGCCGTCGGTGACAGTGGCCGGTCCTGCCACTTCTGGGTGTAGACGTACCGCACTACCCAGGCCCTAATGTACAACCCAGTGTACTCCTAGATGTGAGCAACATCCGTCAATTACAACATTCGGCTATCCAGCGGAGGGATCCTGCGGGGAAATAATAAATAACCTCCCGGGGTTCACACACTCCCTAGTGCCTCATGAGTCGTCAACCTTCCCATTCCTGTATGAATGGTCCTTAGGCATGACTGTCCCGCCACGGTACTCACATATAATGTTTTACCAGTTTGCTCTTTATGTTGACATATTTTGACCGCTTCTTTTTGCAGGGTAGCGAACCCCGCGGGCCTCACCGATGTGGCCGTCGGTGACAGTGGTCGTTCCCGCCACTTCTGGGTGTGGATGTACCGCACTACCCAGGCCCCAACGTACAACCCCGTGTACCCTCGGACGTAGGAGACATCCGACAACAACTGAATTTGGCCAACCAGCGGAGGGACCCAGCGGGGCATATAAGATACAACCGAGCTCCCGGGGTGCACACCTCCCTGTCGCCTAGAGTCGTCAACCTTCCCGCACCGGCACGTACGGTCTACGGGCATGACCGTCCCGCCACTTTTCCCAATGCAAGCAATTTACAATAAAAGCAATAAAAATAGGTAACCATCACATTCAGGTCCTCAGTGGCTTACCCTTTTTAACGAGGCTTCCTGGCTGGCTGAGTATGCAACCATCGCAAGTCCTGCGAATGCTAACAATGTACTTTTAGGATGGTTTGTATACAAGCTTTTATAAATTTGCCACAAATTTACTTCAATCCAGCACGTCGCCTCAGTAATCAATTCCTGAAATATTAACGTTATTGAAACGACTAACATTTTATCATAGTTCTTTTATGATTGCACGACTTTATTCTCAACAGATCGTTAAATTGATCAAGTCAAAGCATACTTCATATTTGCAATCGTTAGAGCAATTCTCCATATACACGCAAAATTTCATTTAATTAGTTTACCTTAAATGAAATTTTGAAAACGAGAATTTTAATCCCAATAAAACAAAAAGGCTTAAACCTGGGATTAGAAATTAGTAATGAAATTCTTACATTGTACACAAAATTCCATTTGATTAGTTTACCTCGAATGGAATTTTGAAAACGAGCATTTAATCCCAATAAAACAAAGATGTTTAAACCTGGGATTAGAAATTAGTAATAGAATCCTCATATTGCACACAGAATTCCATTTGATTAGTTTACCTCGAATGGAATTTTGAAAATAAGGATTTAATCCCAATAAAACAAAGAGGCTTAAACCCATAGTTCAAAATTTGAAATGATCATTTGTAGGGTTTAAAGAGAGTGTTTACTGGGAATAAGATAGATGATCGTTCGAGATTAGATGTAGTAAATGACATTTAAGTGTCGATCTGAGTCATAAAAAAAATTGTATGACTAAAACTGAATTTGATAAGTTCGAGTGGAAATCTACATATATATGCAAAGTTTGTTGTCCACTTTTACCTTTTAGGTCCACCACCGCTTCCGTAGCAGTGGTTCGTCCCGAACCACGCTACAGCGATTAGCGGAGCAAGAGATGTTTCTGTGATCACGAATAAGTCGACAAGATCGGTTGCGCTCTGATCCATTTATAAGACCCCCCTCCCAAATCGACGGTCCGACCGGGGGATCTTATCGCACACCACCCTTCTTGCACGACGCCGAAGCGATCACGAAGGGTGAAGGTACTAGCTTCTTCAACCCCTTTCCTTGAACGCTCCAATGTCACGCATTGGGGAGGTGTTAAGCGAAAGTCACGACACACCAACAGAGTAGGGAAGCAGTATTCTAGCGGAAGACATCATCAAAGAGTGCATATTATAATACTTAGCGGAAGACGTCATCAAAGAGTGCACTTTATAGCACTTAGCGGAAGACGTAGTTTTATCACAGAAACCATAATTTCAAGCCCTGTAAATAATCTACATATCTCTGCCACATAAAATCCTAACCATCAAGGATTTATTGTCATTATATATATCTACCCTGGGATAGGGCACCACAAAAGGAGATGCGGCTTAACAACTTGTACCTGAAGTAGCCTGCTCTGTGGCTTCATCCACACCTGGGTACTGTCCCTCATCCGCACCTATCACCTGTGCTAAAGACAAGTTATTAGAACTATAAATAGAATCCAACTCCTACTAACACACAAACATAATATAACAGTTATAAGGGAGGGGATATCTAGATTCTTATTGGGCCGAGGCAGTCTTCCCACGACCACCGCCTACGTACTCCGTATCGTCCTGCATACGGTCTCAGACCCACGTAGTTCTATTAGTTTCGCACAGGTTGCCCTCCCAGACCATCCGTCGTGCGGGTTGCCTTAGAGGCATCGGCCATCCTATATTCTCCGAAGGCACATTTTCCGAAGGGACATTTCATTCCCGTAGGAATTATTTCTCGAAGGCAACATTTCATTCCCGTAGGAATTATTTCTCGAAGGCAACATTTCATTCCTGTAGGAATTATTTCTCGAAGGCAACATTTCATTCCCGTAGGAATTATTTCCCGAAGGCACATGGTGTTCCCGTCAAATCTAAATTAATGTCAATACGGAATAAAACAAAAAAAAAACATCAATTTGTCTGCGCTGCTGCGAGAGCGGCAGCCAGTTCGGTACTATTTAGGGTTGCCGCTGGAGGAATGCCCCATCTTCACGTCAACTCTAAATTATATACAATAAAGAAGAAAAACCAAAACATCGGCTCTACAAGCGGCGACCAGTTCGGCACTATTTAGGGTTGACGCTGAAGGAATGTCCCATCTTCACGTCAACTCTAAATTATAGGCAAAAAAGAAGGAAATGCCAAAACATCGATCTGTCCGCTCTACTCTACAAGCGGCGGGCAGTTTGGCACTATTTAGGGTTGACGCTGAAGGAATGTCCCATCTTCACGTCAACTCTAAATTATAGGCAAAAAAGAAGAAAAGGCCAAAACATCGATCTGTCCGCTCTGCTCTACAAGCGTTGGACAGTTCGGCACTATTTAAGGTTGACGCTGAAGGAATGTCCCATCTTCACGTCAACTCTAAATTATAGGCAATAAAGAGGAAAAGGCAAAAACATCGATCTGTCCGCTTTGCTCTACAAGCGGCGGACTGTTCGACACTATTTAGGGTTGACGCTGAAGGAATGTCCCATCTTCACGTCAACTCTAAATTATAGGCAATAAAGAAGAAAAGGCCAAAACATCGATCTGTCCGCTCTGCTCTACAAGCGGCGGACAGTTCAGCACTATTTAGGGTTGACGCGGAAGGAATGTCTCATCTTCACATCAACTCTAAATTATAGGCAATACAGAAGAAAATGCCAAAACCTCGATCTGTCTGCTCTGCTCTACAAGGGGCGGCCAGGTCGGCACTTTTTAGGGTTGACGTTGAAGGAATGTCCCATCTTCACGTCAACTCTAAATTATAGGCAATAAAGAGGAAAAGGCCAAGACATCGATCTGTCCGCTCTGCTTTATAAGCGGCGGCCAGATCGGCACTATTTAGGGTTGACCCTGAAGGAATGACCCATCTTCGGGTCGACGCTAAATTAATAGGCAATAACGAAGGAAGAACCAAAACATCGATCTGTCCGCTCTGCTCTACAAGCGGCGGCCAGTTCGGTACTATTTAGGGTTGACCCTGAAGGAATGGCCCATCTTCAGGTCGACGCTAAATTAATAGACAATAAAGAAGGAAGGTCATAATATCAAGCAGTAAAATAGGCCGAAAGCAGAGGCCATAATATCAAGCAGTAAAATAGGCCGAAAGCAGAGACCATAATATCAAGCAGTAAAATAGGCCGAAAGCAGAGGCCATAATATCAAGCAGTAAAATAGGCCAAAAGCAGAGCCCATAATATCAGGACCAGTGCGAGACTGGAGAATTGAAAGTATAGAAAGTACATGCGGGGGACCAGTGCGAGACTGGATTTAAAGATACTGAAAGCAGTAAATAAGGACCAGTACGAGACTGGAGGAAGTAGATAAATAAACAGGTTAGTAGTCCAATCACTCCATAACATGAGGCTTCAAAGTCGACTCCGTTTTTAGGAGGAAAGTTCTGTTCCATCTCTGTTCATAGGAGGAAATTCTGTTCCATCTCCGTTCATAGGAGGAAATTCTGTTCCATCTCCGTTCATAGGAGGAAATTCTGTTCTTTCTCCGTTCATAGGAGTTTACTTATATTTTATGAGGTTCCTTATTTTTCGTGGAATTCCTTATTTCCGTATGCCTTGGGTTCATATTTTAAATATCCGGATGTTATCGAATTGGCGGCGTCGTCTCGCGATTGTGACCTTAACTGCGCGTCGACATTTTTACTTTTAAAAGTACCCAAACTTTTTTAGAGGGTGCGATCCAGCCGCACAAGCTTCCCAGAATTTTTGAAGACGTGCTGGAGGAGAGCGTGATGCATTATTAATTCCTAACATAGGTTGTAAGCATCTAAAAATAGTAAACTCATTTCAAAAATTCCAAATTAATTACAGTAGATGTAGGTCAGTAGTAGGAAGCTTCCCAAATTTTCTCAAAATTTTCCATCACTGTTACGACCCTCTGAAAATTCAAAACCCCAAAAAATCATAGTATTTTAATTTCTAAAAATACTTAGACTCCTTCAAAAATTGTGAAATTTTACAGGAGCTAGCCCTTGCCAAGATGAGCAACTTTGATGTTCAAAGTTTTTGCATTTGGGCTCTATATAAGACCCAGAAAAATCAAATGTATAAAATATAATAATAAAATTTTATCAAAATTTTTTTATCAAAACTTTTGACAGGAATTGCCGTTCCTGTACGCCGCCTCCCCCCTTGCGGGCTTTCCCCGCCGGCGTCCGGCCACCGGCCGGCCGTGGCTCCGCCCCCAGCCAACTCCACGGGGGCGGGCGCTCCCTCCGGCGGTGGTCCGGCGGCCTGCCGCCGCCGGCCACCGCCGGAGTTAATTTTATCAAATTTGAACGGAGGAGAGGGAGGGCGGCGGCGGCGCTCCGGTCGCCGGATTTTGCATGCGATGCGTCCGGCAGTTAGGTAGGGACGAGAGGAGAAGGTCCCACCTTGTTTGGAGGCCTCCGGGAGCTCTCGACGAGATCCGCCATGGAAGGTGGTGGAGGGTGGTGGAGGCTCGGCTCGCATTTTCCGGCGAGGTGGGGCTCCGGCAGGGGGTGGCTTGGGCTCGACTGAGCTGGGGGATGAGAGTGTGTTGCTTTGGAGGAGGTGGGGATTCTTTTATAGGGGTGGTAGTGGCCTCCCCTTCCCTCCTCTTCCTTCCTGTTTAGCCAAACCACAACCATGGTTGTACCCAACCATGGTTGATTAAAGGGGCAGCTGGCAGCCATTCGTTGGAGGGGAGGTGTACCTGCTGGGGTTAGAGGTAGGGTTAGGGAGACCCATGCTTGAGGGTGGGTTTACAAATATCTAAATCCACTAATAGGCTTGGAGTTGGCCTAGGTTTGGATCCATGCCATGAGATATCTCCTCCACTCCATTGGCTTGGGCTTGGTTAGGCTAGGCTTGGATAGTCCAATGAGGGCTCACCTCTTGGATTTGTGTTTTCTCTTTTTGGTTTGAGTGGAGGAGATGAGTTGGAGGGGGTTTGGTTGGCCTTGATCTCCTTTGCCTTGAGATTAGAGCATGCTTGTTGATTAGCCAATCAAGAGTTGGCATGAGGATTGATGTCCATCAGCCATGAATGAAGATGAGTGGCTTGGGTTTAAGTGGAGCTTGGGTGGAGAGAGTTTGAGTTTTTGAGAAAATTACCTCTTTGAGGAGGGTTGACCAAGGTCAACCCTAAGTGGGTACCCCATAAGGGTCAAGGTCAATATGGGTCTGAGTCATCGAGTGTCGGGTCACCATGGACGTGGCAGGGTTGAAATCCAGCGTTTACGTATCTCGTAAATCTTATAATTTTACGAGCGTTTATTTTTATTTACTTGACTAAACGACGTCGGAATCGAGCGAAACGAATTTCGTTGTACTCGTATCGGCTATACAAGTCTAATGCAACTGACAGAATTCAATTCGGAGTTCATTTGCTCAATATTCTAAAATGGCGTTGTTGTGACCCTCGATATTACTCAAAATAGTCGTTTTCTCCAAACGACCTCGGATTGGAACGAAACGAGTCCTGTTGCACTCGTATCGACCATACGAGTCTAACGCAACTGACAGAATTCAATTCGGAGTTCGTTTGCTTAACATTTGAAAATGTCGTTGTTGCGACGCTTGATATTACTCAAAATAGTCGTTTTCTCCAAACGACCTCGGATTGGGACGAAACGAATTCCGTTGCACTCGTATTGGCCATACGAGTCTAACGAAACTGACGGAAGTCGATTCGGAGCACGTATGCTCATTATACTAAAATAGCGTAGTCGTGACGCACTGCTATACTCAAAATGGTCACTTTCACCAAAGGACCTTGGATTGGAACGAAATGAGTTCCGTTGCACTTGTATCACCTATACGAGTTTAACGCAACTGACGGAAGTCAATTCAGAGCACGTATGCTCAATGAACAACTTTGACGTTGTGGCGAAGCACGACGCTACCCAAAATAGTCATTTCTCTAAATGACCACCACTATGTGGTGAAGGTCAGGTCGTGGTTTTCCTCTGACCCGGCCTAAGCTCCTCCAAGGGTTCAACTGAACCGGCTAGACCCCTTTTCAAAGTCGGGATGTTACACTTCACCTCCCCATCACCCAATTAATTGGGGCTACCCCCTCCATTCCTTGGGGCTATGCCACCAGCAAGGAGACTAAAGATTAGTGGGCCTTGGTAAAGGCCCATCATCTTCTTTCCTCCTCTTTCCCCAAGACCACCACCCAACTAAGAAGTTGATTTCCTTTCCCCCCTTATACCACCAAGAGTATGTGGCACCATTCCAATGGGGTGGCCAGCTGTCCAGGACAGCTAGGGGAGGAGAAAAATCCCTCTCTATCTCCCTTAGTCCCACACCAGGGGGGGGGGGGGGGGAGAAAGGGAAGTCCTCCTCTCTACCTATAAAAAGGCCTTCCTCCACTTCATGGGCACACACAACCCAGCCGACCCCCTACCCAATCTCTACCTCGTCGGAAACCCGACACCACCTCCCATGGAAAGTCAGTCTGGCTCCTTACAAACCATCCCGCGATAGGTAGAAACTCTTATCCTCCCCCTTCCTCATCCCTCTAATGTGCTGCATGCACCCCTCGTCCATCGGAGCGCTGCCAGCGCCACCCGTTCCTCGGGTTGAAGAAATCTAGCGGTGGCTAGCGGTGGCTGGCGGCGGCAGGCCGCCGAACCACCGCCAAACGATTCGCCATCCCCGACAAGTTGACCGGGGGCAGCACCGGTGCCTGGAGGCTGCTGATCGGTGGTGGCAGAGGCCGCCATCTTCTGCACCGCTGGGGAGCAGCAGTTGCCGTCCGATCTCCACGATGAGACCGGGCGGCCCTTGGATTCTTAATCCCCCCGCCTCAGCATCTGCGCCCCCACATCGGATCGACTCCAGATTTGCTGTGGGGACGGAATATAAAGCGACGCGGTCTGGCTCAATCAAAGCCTCAGGAAAATCCTATCCGTAGACCATTTCCAAACAAAAACTTGAGGATTTTTTTGAGAAAAATCTGGGGCCCTAGGGAAAATACTTTGAACATGAAAGTTCCTCTATATTGTGGGGCTAACTCCAAAAAATTTGGATATTTTTATAAATAAGTTTTGTAATTTTAAAAGACTAAATAAAATTTGTTTGGCGGAATTAAACACCCCAAATAGGTTGGAAAATTTTGGAAACATTTCTAGACTCGTAATTGGCCCCTTTAGGTGTACTATTAAACTATGGGAACACTTGGATGAAAATTTGTGATTCTCCGAGTTTTCGGAATAAAGGGCTGCGCTTTAATTTTTGATCGTTTTAATATTTTTGAAGGAATTGTAGCGCGCAATCGCAATATAAATCATGATTTATTTTTTTTACAAATAACTAATGACCCAATTTATAGAAATGAAATCTCAAGCTCAAAGTGATACGGGGCTTTGGCGAATCATTGAGCTCTTCATTAAGAATGATTCTCGGACATTTCAAGTACATCGGGAAAATGGGCGTTACGAGCGTTAAGTGTGTCGACTCCCAACCTCGATTCGGATATTTGAAGTTTGCCTCTTGTTGGAGAAATTAAGGAACTCTTAACAAGCTCCTCAAGCCCGTTTAAGCCATATTTAAGAGGCGCAATCAAACATATTATCGAACCTTAATAAATGGGTGAAATTCAAAAGAAAAAGCCGCTAATGAACGGAGATGACATTGAAGCCTCCAAAATATGGAGTGAAGGACTACAAACCCTTTTATTGTACCTTCTTGTTAGTACTATTGAAGTCTCGTACTGGTCAAGTTCCTTTCAGTATTTTATGTACAATGCTTTCCGTTCTTATTAGTAACACTCCAGTCTCGTACTAGTCCAATTCATTTCAGTACTCTATTTCAGTCGTTCAGTTCAGTACTTTTATATTTCAGCATTCATTTCAGCAACTTATTTGATCAACACCTTCCCTTACCAGACTCAATTAATGCAATTTATTGTTTCTGCAATTCTAGCTCGGGTCCTGCTCAGATGAGCGGTTGACTTCCTAGTAAAGCATTAGTTGGGGATAACCGAGAGATTGCACATTTCCTCTAGGGTTAGCTCCAAATATTGTGCTCTCATGCTCGCTGCGCCTCTCGACTAAAAATTGAGCAGTCTGCTAAATTAAGAAGGTCGCTTGCCCGAACCATTTAAATATCAAGTAGGGCAGGCCCTCGCAGATCCGAACTGTGCTAATTATTATTTAAATAAAATGCCTGTAAATTGTTTGAGGTAAAAGTGGCGGGTCGGTCACGCCCGCAGGCCGTTCGTACTGGTGCAGGAGGGTTGACGACTCACGACAACATGAGGATGTGTACCATGGGTAAGCACCACTTTATACCCCGGTGGATTGCCTCCACTGGTCGAGCTATATTTTTGGAATCGTCGGATGTCGCTCACATCTAATGAGTACACCTGGTTGTACAATGGGGCCTGAGTAGTGCAGTACGACCACCCCCAGAAGAGACAGGACTGGCCACTATCCCCGATGGTCACATCGGTGAGGCCCGCGGGGTTCACTACCCTGCTGGAAGAGAAGCGGTCCAACTGTTTTGACACATGGTATGTTAGTAGGTTATGAACACTTGCGACATAATTACAAGATGTATGCACTAGTTGATATTAAATTTACTAGTTGGGCTATTCTCTTAAATAACTATTGCTTACAGTTATTTATATGATGTTAACACTTGTGCTTCAACTATTTATTTATTGTTTAGATGCTTAGACTCGTCCCCAAGATATGGATCCGGGGAGGAGATATGTTTCCACTTAGCTCTGTGACTAACGGTTGTTTATATGACCATTCACAGGAGATGGGATAGTGCGAAGCCCCCATACCGCGTGACAACGTACCAGCTTTAGAGGCCACCCGAGCAGATACACCAGTCTCATCTCCCGTCTTCCTAGATGTGAGTCCTATAGTATTGGAATATGCTAGAAATGTACGGTTGTAGTAGTTACCCTTAGCCTATAGGGGCACTTATGTAAACAGTTGGCTACGACCATTTGCTTATATTTATATGAATGTCTGGTTGGTTTTCCTTATGATTGCTTCCGCACTGTGATCTGATGTGATGTGTTGATTCCTTTGCCTAACAGGACAATCATCCAGTGCTTAAGTAAGTGGATCATTTTCACTTGAAGAGCATTGAGTGGTCGTCTTAGGCAGTAAGATCCCCTTCCTTCAACACGAGTTCAGTATTGGGGGGGGGGGGGCTTACATGGTGCTGATTCAGATGCATCCTCATCATCTATTGAAGAGGTTGAATCTGAATCTGAAAATGAATTCAATGATATGGTCAACCAATATGGTGCTCTCTTGGAAGCACTAAAGAAGAGCAATAAGATTGCTAAGAAGCAAGCTAAGGAGATTGAATCCCTGAAACTTGCTCAATCTGAAAGTGATGAGACAGCTGAAAGGCTGATTCATATGAGCAAAAAGTTTAACAAGTTGAGAGGCCTGCAAATCATCCAAATTGGGACCATAAGCAATAAGAACAAGATCATTGTGGATCTTGAGAAGAAGCTTCTCAATGAGAGGATGCTAGTGACTAAGTTTTCCAAACCACAAACTGTATTGCCAATCATTGGCAGCTTTTTTTGCCCAATATAGAAGTGGCTTGGGTTATAATAAAAAGGCTGAGGCAAAGAAAGGATGTGATTGAAAAGATATAGTACAAAAGACCATTTTACAAAAGGTGCTTCTTGCATCCAACACTTATGACCATGAAAACATGCATGGTCACTTGAAAAATGGATGTTTCTCCAGTGGGGCTAGTAATGTTCCTCACTGTAAAGGAAGGAAAGACCTTAGGTCTAGTGTACTTACTTAAAGCTCCACATGAAGAAATACAAATGAAACATCACAGGTCATTTGTATTTGGTTCAATAACACCAACATCATTATCTAAAGGTAAGGGAAATGCCATTCTGCAAAGGCCTGTCCCTAAGAAGAATCTTGTGACTGTGCAGTCCATTCCACATCATGCACACAACTACAAGTTCTTTCAGAGAAATGCAAAGAATGCTAATGCCTACTCGCTGAACATGAGCATGCACATCAAATACCCACAACTATTTAGAAGAGAAGGTATAACAAGCATGAGTGTTGGTGATGTGGTAAGGTAGGTCTCTTTGCCTTGGACTGCTGGTAAAATTCTACTGTGCCACATGCTAAGAAAGCCAATTATATTAGTGCATTTTTAGTCAAAAATCTGCTCCAAAAGCTAACAAGGACAAGGACCCAAAGTTGGTTTGGTTCCAAAGGTAAATTAGTTCTTTCTTGAAGGTATGTCCAAAGGCCAATCACATGCCTATATGGTATTTGGACACTGGATGTTCCAAACATATGACTGGAATAAGAATCCTTCTGAAGGAATATGCCCCGGTGAAAAATGGACCAAAAGTCATCTTTGGAGGTTCAGATAGAGGGGTTACTAAAGACTATGGTATGATCTCCAATGACATAGTATCTTTCACAAAAGTAGCCTATTGTTGGGAACAGTGCCCAACAGTGTTCCTGATTTGAAGAAGTGCTCAGCTCAATGATAAATGCAAGTTGTATTTAATGTCATATCTAGTTCATGTTTGCAGAAATCAGACAATATGTCAAGTACTTTAGTTATTTCACTAAGTACAATATCGTCGAGAAGAATAGGAGATGTCGTCGACAAAGTATGTTTGTCGTCATGATGATGAGCAAAGCAAAAGCTGAGACTTGGCGAGTTCGTCGAACGAAGAATGAAGTTTGTCGAACGAAGAACGAAGTTCGTCGAACGCAAAGACAGGGCAGAAGCAAACACTGAGACTTGGCGAGTTTGTCGAACGCAGAATGTTGTTCGTCGAATGAAGAATGAAGTTCGTCGAACGCAGAGACGGGACAGAAGAATGAAGTTCGTCGAACGCAGAATGCTGTTCGTCGAACGCAGAATGAAGTTCGTCGAACGCAGAAACTTCTCTGCAGATCGACTGAATCCGCTGAGAAGAGGAAGCCATCTCAGCCCAACCACTGAGACAGATTCAAGAGGAAGGAATGTTGTCGAGAAGATGCAATATCGTCTACATCATCAAAGTAGCCTTGTCGTCGAGAAGAATAGATATCGTCGTAAAGAAGGCGTGACGTCGAGAAGAATGAAGAAGGATAGCTGAAGACAAGCAGTTACTAAAGCATAGTCTGTCGACATGATATCGCTCATGTCATCGAAAGAACAAAGTGATTACGACGACAGACTACAAGAAAGAAGATCACGACGACACAGTCAGAGATAGCACATCGTTGTATATGCAGAAATGCCAGAATATCGCGTATCGTCGAGACATCAGCGTTAGAGGCAGAAGGTAGAAGACTTGAAGGTCCACCAAGGCCTAAGGCATCGACAAAGTACTGTCGTCGAGATATTATCCATATCGTCGTAACAATGGAAATATCGTCGAGACGGAATTCAAATATTGCGGACGCGTTGTCAGCAATTAATGCACCCGCCTAATTGTCCAATCAGCGCGTGCTCTTAAGGAATGTGGCGTCTGACACTTAGGGAACTTTTTCAGAAGACCATTGGGAGCCTCGCAGTCTTATAAAAGAGATAAGAGGTTGCCCTAAAGAAAGTGAGAGACAAGAAAGAAAAAGAAACCCGCCGTTGCTTCTCAATCCAACAGTACATTTTGCGGAGAAGAAGAAGAACAAGTAGAGAACAAGAATCAAGCGTTCTCAGAAGAATCAGTCATCTCCATTGACTGATAAGAAGCCGATCAACATCAGGCAAAAGAAGAGGAGGCTGAAGAAGATCCAGTGCTAAAAACGACAAATCAAGAAGCATCTTCTTCATGTCTAAGAAGCCGATCTCCATTAGGCTAAGAAAAGAGATTGAAGAAGAACTGTGCTTTCAAGATCTGAATCAGAAACATCTTCTTCAACCTCAAGTTGCCGATCTCCATCAGGCTAAGTTAACGATCTTCATCAGGCAGAAGAAACAGTCTTTATTACTGTAAAACTTTTATTGTTGTAAGGCTTGAGGGCCTAAGTGTCTAGCTTGAGGGCTGGAGAGCTGTGATGCTTGAGGGCCAGAGCAGTGGACTTGCGGGTCCAACACCGTCTAGCTTGAGGGCCAGGGCAGTGGACTTGCGGGTCCGAATTTGTCGAGCTTGAGGGCTTGGGTGCAGTAAGGGCTTAGGGGCCTAGGCTGTAGGCACAGGACTTGTGGGTCTGTGTTGTGTAGGGCTTGAGGGCCTGAGTGTCGAGCTTGCGGGCTCGGGTGCAGTAGGGGCTTGCGGGCTTAGGCTGTAGGACTTGCGGGTCTGTGTTGTAAGGCTTGCGGGCCTGAAGATTTGGCAGAGTTTCCCGAGCCTAGCACACTGCTAGGTAGGCGCAGAGGGAAAGAGGACTACTCAAGACACCCGATCTTGAGGAACCTTTATAGATCACTGCGTGTTTTTCTGTGTTGTGCTTTATAATTTATGGATCTATTAATCAGAAATCAAGAACACCTAAAGGGGATAAAATAATTTGTAAAACCTATTCACCCCCCCCCCCCCCCTCTAGGTGATAAGTTGACACCCAATAAACAACAAGTGGTATCAGAGGGAGGTTGTTCAAAGAAAAGCTTAACAGCTTGAACAGATCTGCCCTTGGGTGTTCATTCATTATAACTATGGAATCAAAAATAGCTATTTGTTCTAGAGAGAACTTCTTCCTCTGGAAAGTAAGAGCTAAAATTTACATGGAGGCAATGGATCCAAGAATGTTTTTAATTGTTCAAGAAGGACCCTCCATGACAATGTTAAAAGATGAGACTCTTCTAGCCAGCTTGGACAAAGAAGCCAGAAGTATTCTAGCTGGTGCAGTAGATCTGCAAACACACCAGAAGCTGAGTCATTGCACAACAGCAAAGGACATGTGGGACTCCCTAGAAGTCCTTATGGAAGGGTCAGAGGAAGATTTTGAAGAAGAAACCCCTCATGAAGAGGTATGCATCAGAGCACCACTGACTACTTCAGACAGTGAATCAAATGATGAAGAATGCTCTGGAGCAGGAGAAAGAATAAGAGCACCCTTGACTCTCACAAACCGTGATTCTGAGGATGAAGAGGTTCATGGGCTGATGGCTCTATCAGATGAAAAAAATCACGATGAATCACATTATGATCAGGTATGCATCACTCACACGCCTTTACCACCTGCTTCTATTAAGAAAACCAAGAGTGCATTAGGTGATTGTTCATCTTCTGAAGATGATGCAGAAGACTGCTCATCATGCAACAATAAGAATCATGCTAATCTAATAGAACAGTTTGGTGATCTCCTGGGAGCTCTGAGAAAGTGCGAGAAGCTTGTTAAGAAGCAAGCTAGGGAGCTAGAATTACTCATGCCCATTAAGGCTGAGATGAATAAGGAAATGGGTATGTCCCCCAATAAGGGCACCAACTCCTGTGAGCTCAAGAAAATCATAGACAAGCTTTATGATGAAAGAAGCCAAAGGGAAGAACTTATTAAGAAACTTGAGAAGGACCTTCTTAAGGAAAGAAGCTTGGTACCTCAATTCTCTAAGCCCAAAATTGTACTGCCCATCATTGACACCTTCTCCTCCTATGGAAATAGGAGGGGATTGGGTTACAATGAAGGGGCAATAGATGCTGGGAATGGAGAAAGGGGCAAAACTAAAGTAGTGCCTCATACCACCTTTCAGAAGGTTGTGCTTCCCTCTAATGGGTATGATCAGGACAGTGTCCATGGTCACTGGATGAATGAAAGCTCCATTAGTCATGGAAATGCTCCTGATTATGGGAAGAGAAAGGGCATGGGGATGAGTGCATTAAAGACTCCCCATGAGGAAATCCAAATGGCCCATCATGGACCATTTGTGTTTGGTGTCCCAACCCCCACTTTCAAGGATAAAGGAGCAACATCTTCCCAATCTCTTCCAGATAAGAAGCAGACTGGTAGCCCAGTATAATCAATTCTCACTTGATCATATATGATGCCATCAACACCATTTCGGCTACCAAGCTGACATCTGTTGCTGACAAACAGATAAAGTCAAGAAGAAACAATTATACTAGAGCAGCTAGTCAGCTCTTGGCTGAGAAAGATAGGAAGAATGTTGATGCCTTCTCTACTGAACATACTTCAAAAACTGTTCAGAAAAGAAGGTACAACATCCATGGATGTTGGTGCTGTGGCAAAGTGGGACACTTTGCCATTGACTGTTGGCACAACCCTAGTGTGCCTAGTGCAAAGGAGAGACCTCCTGGATGGGTTGAGGTGAGTAGAAGAATTCCCTATTATGCTAACAAGAACCTAGGACCCAAGTCACCTTGGGTTCCTAAGGGATATTAAAATCTGTTTTGCAGGGTAGTCCATTTAGCCAATAAAAAACAAACAAGGCTAATGGACAATAAGTGCTCCAGGCTCAACTCTGGACTAAGAAAACTCACCACATGCAAAGGTGCATTGATCAAGGGGGAGCTAAAAGTAAAGATAAGTGGACATCCCATCAAGGGGGAGCTACTAGCTCAAGAAGACTTAAAATCTAAGGTGAAGGTAACTATATTGATGCTCAATACATAACCTCATCTTTATCATTTTGTAAAAGTAGTTTTCACTGAAGTAAGTAAAAGTTATCATTCAAGGAGCACATATGTATGACACTGCTAAAAGCATTGCACTAGTCATACAAAAGAGTGAAACAAAACCATATTGTCGAAATGATGATTGGTATCGTCGAAATGACTCCTCGACATCGAATTTGCATCACGACGATATCCAATCATCAGCGGTCTCTTAATTAGACCTAAGCTCAATCATTACAGCTAAACTCGAGTTAATCAGACATTTAACAAATGACACTTCGACTTCCAACTCGGACACTATAAATAAGGTCAAATGTCTTAAGGTTAAAACACTCTCTACATTAGCCCTACAAAGCCGTCGTGTTCTCCACGCCTTCTAAGAGTGGACAAGTCGACAGTGCTGGAATCCTCCTGGATCAAGCAAAAGATGGCACCAAAGAAGGAAGGATTCCTCTTTGAAGGAAGTGAAGTGGTGAGGAATGGTTTTGTGGAAGGACTTGAAGAGATTCAAAATGCTATCAAGCTATTGGACGTCGTCGGTCTGGAATTTGCCCTCTCCGAACCAACAGTGATACTCAAAAGAGAAGTGCTGGAATTCTACTCGAGTGCCAATGGTGGCTCAAAAGGAACATCTGTGAAGAGCGTAATCAACGGGATAAAGGTCAAGGTGAATCCCAAGAGATTGAACAGGGATCTTCAGTTGCCGACCTTTGCCAAGGGGGAGGAAGATGAAAAGGTCACCCAGGAAGACCTCAACAAGGCTCTGGAATGGTGCGGACACTCCAACAAGACCTATGGGTCTCTGGAAAGGAAAAGCTTCAATCAACAAGGAAAACTTGTGGCAGATATAGTAGGTAAAGCTCTCCTCTGCAAAGTAGGGTCGCATAATAGGATATCCAAGCCCATGTTCGAGATAATGGCAAGGATAATCCTAAGTAAAAGGACCAACTGGGGTCAGCAAATCTTCAAGAGGATACAAGAAAGCTTTCAAGCTCCAAATCTGGGAAGAATTCTGTCATTATATCTTCTGCTATCCTACCCTGAAAGCTTTAACAAAAAGTATGGAGTAAAAATTCATCACATGAGAAGGATGGACATCAAGATCCTTGACAGATGGGAGAAAACTCTGACTAAGCCTCCCAAGAAGTTGAAGTCAGCAGAAGATATGAAGAGGAAGGGAGAAAGCTCGTCTGAAGGAAGTGAGTCAGGCAACAGCTCACCTCCGTCTGACTCTGAAGTACCTGTGGAGACAAGGATAATAGCCCTCCAGACCTTTGCTCTAAGTCTGGGATCCGGGACAATGGTAACAGCAGGAACAGAGCAAGAGGATGCTAAAACTGAGGAGGAGAAGAACAGTGAGCTCCCTGCTCAAGTGAAAGAAGTGATCAATAAGATCTTAGGGGCTGAGGATGCTGGTCATTCTGAACCAACAATGCAAGAGGTCAACCAAGAGAACCCTGCTGATGAGACTAGCAAAGATTAGCAAAGTCTTGAAAAGGAAAATGAACCAAACCATTCACCCATAAGAAAATCTCTATCTCCAATAATTGAAGGGGATGAAGGAGAGGAACAAGAAGAAGCTAGTTCACATCCAGAGAATAGACCAGTGGAGCTCTCACTATTATCTCAGATAAAGATGCTCCTGGAAGAGCAAAGATTAAAAATTGAAAGCTATGTCACCTATGCTATCAATGAGCTAAGAAGGGAACTGTCTGCTGGAATGGCAAGCCTAAGAAATGATGTGAAAAATCTGCAAGAATACACTGCCCGTACCCACAAGGGTATATCTAACCTAGGGGTTAATCAGACATTGGTTGTCAGCAGCATTGAAAAGGCCTACATTGCATCCACCAAGAAGATGGCTGAACACAAAACTGATCTCCAAGAAAGTCTAGATCACCACAATAAAGATCTAGACAGTCATCTGCTTGAGACCAAGAATCACTTGGAAGCAGGAATCCACATGCTCAAAAACAAGATATTGGCCTCCGAGGAGAATCTCCAAAGGGGGATATATGAAGAAGACATAAAGGGGGAAAGATCAATGATAAAGGCCAGTGGTGTTCATGCCATCTGGACCACAAACACCATCAGAGAAGCAATGAATCTCCCTCCTCTACATTATGACGAGCATGCTGAAGAGCAACATACAGATATTCCTGATACTGATAAGGGTAAAGAAAAGGAAGCACTGGAGGATGAAGAAATAAAAATGAGAAAGAGAAAGTACAGGGAGGAAATGGAGAAAAAGGATGACTATGAAAGATGGAGTCTCATATCCAGGACCATCATATTAAAGGCTTGGGAGCAAGTGAAAGCTAATAAAGGTGAAAGATACAATGTATTCAGTCCTCAAGAATGGGCTAAGCATGAAGATCAAGAAGAAGTAAGGAGAGAATACAGAAGGGATAAGCAAGCAGGAAGAATTCCAGCTGATACTCCTGAACCTCTAAAGTATCATCCTAAACCGTTTGAGTACATCAGACAAGTTGAAAAGGAATAGGAAGCCAGTGCCAAGAAAGCAAAGGGTAAAGCTGCTATGAGGGCACCAGAGATATAGATGGCTAAATCTTTAGGGGGCTAAATGTAGAAATGTCAAAACTTTTGAAAACATTAGGCACTATTTATAATTGAAGTAATATTTATCAAATTCTGTGTTCACTCAACTATAGCTGCAATGTCATCATTATATGGTTGTTTGCTTAAAATATTAAACCTTTATTTAAGTGTCATTTATCATTGAGTGGGTTATGACTTCTTCAAATATGGGGAGATTATTGGGAATAGTGCTCAGCAGTGTTCCTGATTTGAAGAAGTGCTCAGCTCAATGATAAGTGCAAGTTGTATTTAATGTCATATCTAGTTCATGTTTGCATAAATCAGACAATATGTCAAGTACTTTAGTTATTTCACTAAATACAATATCATCGAGAAGAATAGGAGATGTCGTCGACAAAGTATGCTTGTCGTCATGATGATGAGCAAAGCAAAAGCTGAGACTTGGCGAGTTCGTCGAACGAAGAACGAAGTTCGTTGAACGCAATGATAGGACAGAAGCAAACGCTGAGACTTAGCGAGTTCATCGAACGCAGAATGCTGTTCGTCGAACGAAGAATGAAGTTCGTCGAACGCAGAGACGGGACAGAAGAATGAAGTTCGTCGAACGTATAATGTTGTTCGTCGAACACAGTATGAAGTTCGTCGAACGCAAAAACTTCTCTGCAGATCGAATGAATCCGCTGAGAAGAGGAAGCCATCTCAGCCCAACCGCTGAGACAGATTCAAGAGGAAGGAATGTCGTCGAGAAGATGCAGTATCATCGACATCATCAAAGTAGCCTTGTCGTCGAGAAGAACAGATTTCGTCGTAAAGAAGGCGTGACGTCGAGAAGACTGAAGAAGGACAGCTGAAGACAAGCAGTTGCTAAAGCATAGTCTGTCGACATGATATCGCTCATGTCGTCGAAAGAACAAAGTGATTACGACGATAGACTACAAGAAAGAAGATCACGACGACACAGTCAGAGATAGCATATCGTTGTATATGCAGAAACACCAAAATATCGCGTATCTATTGGAACATGGTCTTCCGCATCTCCTAGGTTTGAGAATAACAAATTCTATGTGTATTTGATCTTGTGTGTTTAGGTGTGCAGGAAAACAAAGTCCATATGACTTAAGGATTACATAAGAAGGTTGCCCCCAAATTTGAGCCATCAAATCCAACATTCCCACTAGCGCCGGCGGTAGTACCTAGCACCCGGCGCTAGCGATGAGTAGCGCAATTCCGGGAGCACATATAGAAGGAGATAGCGCCTGGCGGTAGCTGATAGCGTAGGCGGTAGCGCAGAGCACATAAGGCAAGAGAGAAATGTTTCCTCGGATTGAAGATTCTGCCGCGTAGAATATGTCCTAATATGGGATAGCGCCAGCGGTAGCGATAACACAGGCGCTAGCACTAAGGCTATAAAATGGACCCCTTGGATCCGTCTTCTTCATCCTCTCGAGATCCCAAATTCCAGAGCTTCGTGCCACAACATAGAGAGGAAGGTGTAGAGAGATACTCCCACAAATCCATAAAGGCTTAAGGAGATCCGTGGTGAAGATTTCAACACGCGTCATCATCACGACGAAAGACCGCATCGACTACGATCATACTTTGCGGGCCTTAGTCCACTTCTCCAAGAGATCCATATAGGGAGTTTTTATATTGTTGTTATTTCATTTATCCATCTCTTGTAAATCGTGTAGTAAATTCGCCTCGTGTTGGCGACTAGGTCTGGGTAGGACTTAGGGAAGAAATTTGCCTCGTGTTGGCAACTAGGTCTCGGGTGTAGGTCTAGGGGGTGCTCGATGCCATATCCGGGGAAGGGTTGGCTAGAGCGGCTTGAGGCCGTATTCGGGGAAGGATCGGCTAAAGCCTACCGGTTCGTGGGGATACAAGTCGGAATAGAAAACAAAAAAGAATCTTTCATATTTCGCTTTGATTTCTAGCGTCATTGAAATCTAATTTTGTAATCAATTTTATTAATAATAATCATGTCTATCTTTGTGTAATAAAATTGATTTGATCTTCATTTCTCTAAATTATTTACTATCCTCTCCTTCATTATAAAACAATTTAGATCTTTATTCAAAATCACTATTTTGATCTCTTATCATAAGCAAGTATTTCAAAATATAATATAAGTTTTTAAAACCCTTATTCACCCCCCTCTAAGGGCGCCTACCGATCCAACAAGTGGTATCAGAGCAATTTTATTCCAATCGGCTTAACAACCGGGAATAATGGCGTCTCTTGGTCTCGCTTCTACTAGTGGGGTAAATTTTTATGAAGAAGAAAAATCACTAGCACCACCTTTATTTAAAGGGACAAATTATAAAGGGTGGAAAATTTTAATGGAAAGGTTTATTAAAACTTTAGATATCGAAGCATGGAATCTAGCAATAGTAAGACCAGCGGATGAATCAAATAAAAAGGAACGTCATCTAAATGCAAAAGTCAAACACTATTTATTTTGTGGTCTATCAAATGAAGTTTTCAAATTAATATATTGTTTTTCTAGTGCATACAAAGTATGGAAATTTCTTGAAGAAATGTATGATCTTCCTCTCGCAGGTATGAAACAAACACAGGAGGAGAAGGACATACAAGCATCCACCATTATTCAAGAAGATCTATCTCATAGCAAAACCATGGAGATCATGGAAATTAACTTAGAAGAAGAGAGTAATACATTAAGAGAAAAAGAAGATGAAAATACATCAATGGAAGAGGAGTGCCAAAAGGATGTCAAAGGAACTATTTGTTCAAATCTTGCCTCTTCTGATAGCACTGTAAGGAAATCAAATTCTCTTACTGTTTGCAATTCTATTTCTACTTTACAATTGTTACAAATTACAAAGCGCAAAATTAAGAAATTAAAAAATGTGAATTGCAAATTGTGCTTAGAAAATAAAATTTAAAAGCAAAAGTTAAAGTAGAATCAAAATCTGATTTGTTTAGCTTTACTCATGTCACCTCAATTGAAAATACAAAACCTTGTTTTGATTGCAATGATATTAAAGAAAAATTTAAGGAACTTGAAAAAGAAATTATTTGTATAAAAGAACATAATGAAAAATTATCTTTAGAAAATTCATCTTTAAAAAGTGATTGTGCTACATGCAAAAGTTATAAAATTGAAATTGAAGAGAGGGATGAAACATTTGAGGAATACATAAATGAATATCAAACCATATTAATTCAATTGTTTCAACTCTTAAAAATAGCGCAATTGCTTATAATAAAGCTAGACATAATTTGAAACTTAAGAACAATGAATTAGAAACTAAAATTAACTTGCTTAAGGAAATCATAAAGAAAAATTCTCAATATCAAGCAAACTCCAAAAGCAAGTTGAATATGATTTCTCAAAATATGAATAAACCAAATAATGGAAATAAAAAACTTCAAAAGATTGAAAATGAAATTCCAAAATACTATCATCATTATCACTTACAACATCAATCTTCTCCCAACATAAAATTAAATGTTCATAACTTTCCTATGAAAAATACTTTCAATAATCATCAATATAAAGATTATCACAATGGAAATTTCACATATAACACTAAACCAAAGTTTGAATGGAGGCCCAAAACTAAAACTGAAACATTAACTTCACATGAAAGGACCTATTCATCAATATCTACCCACAAACCTACACGTTATATTTGGGTACCCAAAGGAACCACCACACTTGGTCCCCTTTGGATACCTAAATCTCTTATTCATTAGGTATCACCAAACGCATGAAGTAGAAATCAACAAAAAATAAAATATCAATTATTCTACTTCATGATATGCTTTAATGTCTTTCTATTTCTTGTTTTCTTATTTTTTAAGCTATCATGTTATGGTCATCTTATTTATATTTTAGGAAATATGATCTTATCTCTTAAAACTTAATGAGTTTATAAATCAAATTAATCAAAATTCAAAATCATATTTTATTTTGATGACCTATCTATTATTCTTATATTCATTACATATATATACATCATTTATCAACAATTGAATTCAAAATTTTCTATGTGGTATTAAAATCTCTAATCATATGATTTAAAAAATATATATACTACATATGATCTTAAAACTGCTTAAACATCTCCACTTCATGACTTCAAAATTTATAAATAAAAGGTAAAACAAAACCTTCAAAAACTACCAAAGAAGGATCAGATAAAAACAGTCAAACATCCAAAAACAACAAAATTAAACATTGCAGATAGCGCTAGCGCTAGCTAGTAACGCCGGTGCTAGCAAACAACATACAAGAACATATGTTCAAATTCCTGTATTATTACAAAATTGAAAACTTAGTTCCAATCAGGTCCTTCCTATTCCCCTACTCTTCCTCATCTACCTCCTCCACACTTGGACTTGGTGACCGTCATCTGCATTTTCGCCGAACAGAATGTCTTGGCGGATCCTCTACTGGTCTATCCCATTCCCTTCTTTTTGACGATGATGGTGTCAACTTTAAGGCCTTGATCATAAATTTCAACATTTTTTTCATGCCGAACACACTCCTCTTTACCTCCGATATATCCTCCTCCACCCGTGTCATCCGTTCTCCCATATCATCTCAGAATCGATCATATGAACCATCCCGTGTCTCTCGGGCTGACGCTCCTCGCCGGAGTGGTGGTCGAGTAGACGTCGATGGCTCATTCGGGAGGGATGTTGCTCGCAAGTGTGAGGTACTATAGATTGGAGGAAAGCAATCTATCAAGTAAAAACCTATTTCAATAGAAGGGTACATCACTTGAATAACCCGTTGTATGATGCCACCCAGGGGCAAGTTGTTATATCTCTGGCGGGAAGGTTGCCGCAACTTGTATGAATAGCGAATCAAGGAGAGTAACAAGTCTGCCACGTCAAATTTCTCCTCCTCTAAAATGAAATAGGTGACATAACTATGTTGTGCTGTGACTTTTGCTGTATCACCCAACTTCAGCATAATTGTGTGGTGTAATACATCTTGAACGACTAGGGCGTCTACTATGAGTGTCGACAAAGAGGAGATCAGACTCCTGCATTCCCTATTATGCAGCACCATGTTCACTTGAGTCTAATCTCTATCTACCCTAAACTTCTCAACAATCTCCAACCGATTTGGATGATGGGTCAATCCAAACACGACCCTCAGTTGGTCATGGGTAATAGTCACCACTTGTCCTTGCACTAGAGACCGCACTCCTCCATCCAACTCTGTCTGCGACGGGTTTTCCAAGTGCGTATAGAAATCTCACTAACTTTGAAGAAAACCCATCAGAAATAAATAAATTCAACACCTCAGAGGTTGCAAATAGTTGCATGATATGGTGGTGTCGAGGCATGTCAAACTCCACGATATATGGAACACCTATTACTGCAGCCTCCATGGCCAGCTCTGCAATTTTCTTTCCTTTTGATCCAGGAGCCATCTGCCACATTATAAGAGAAATTAAAATTAAGCAACAATCACTAACGCCAGTGCTAGCACTAGCGCCCGGCTCCAGCACTAGCGCCTACTGTAGCGCCGGTGCTAGTCCTCTGATCAGAAATGGTAAGATCTCTTTAGAATAAAAGATTTCCAAATCCTAATTTGCTAGATCCAAGAAGCCCACATAATCTAAAATCAAAACTAAAATCCTCATAAAAATTCAAAATGAAAAACAAAAATCTCGAAGATTTTTTTCAAAATCAATAGTTATTCTTAAAAAGGTCATAAATCTTCATCAAAATCAACTATTTAGAACAAGAATCATAAAAATAAAGAAGATTTGTTTTAGTTCCTCTCTTCAAAAATAAAAGAATCAAGCATTGTAGATCTAGTTTCTAAAACCACCTAATAACTTCAAATATCTTCATCTCTAACATCAAAATCAAAGTTTAAAAAAAAATCATAAGAAAAGATGAAGTTTTACCTTAGATCTATGCGTGGGCTGGGTTATCTTCTAGGTTTTCTTGGGAGAGCTTGAGAGGCAATGGCCGAAATGACAAAAAGAAAAGGGAATTAAATAAAGCAGAACTACCGCCAGCGTTATTGTTAGTGCGAGCGGTATCGCTTGGTTCTGACTTTTTGTATTTCTTGAATTTTATAAGATACCTAAATGTATTCTCTATTATATGTACTACATAGTTTTTTTTGCAGTTATGTTTTGAATTGATATTTGAAAACTTAAAACAAAAAATGATTATTATAAAAACCAAAATTACAAAAACATTTTTTTGGTCATTTGTTAAAAGTCTATTTTTTATGCAAAAATCCAATACAAAAATATAAAACATTAAAACTATAAAAAAAACTGTATGGACTTTCCTGTGAAAATCAAGCATGATTTAATCTATTATTTAGAACTTCTATAATGTTGCAATTTATCTTTTCAAACTGCTTTGAACATTGTTTTCATCATGCTTTGATATATCTATTAATATGTGCATCAATTATATTGTAAAAGTTGTGTGGAACCAAGCTTAGCATGCCTCTAAGTATGAGTAAATGTTTTATGTTTGATAATGATATTTATTCACACACTTATTTTGGCATTGTCTACATATGTGTTTAATCTAAGAATGCTTGTGTATGTTTTGTATTAGTACAATGAATTAAAATTGCACAAGTATCTTACCTACACTACCTTTATTTGCACTTTTAAAAGTTAAGAAAAGTGGTTATGTTTTCATAAATTACATTGGTTTGCAAAACAAGTGTATTCGGAGAACTTTGTACAAAACAAAAATCATAAAATAAAGTGACAAAGATAACTCCACCAAGCACTACTTGAACCTCCTGATAAGTCTTAATAAGCGTTGTGAGGTTGAACACCTTGGAAAGAATAGTAAAGTATCTTGTGCAAACCATATCTTTCTTTCAAAATAAAAACCACTTACTCTTAAGTACACCAGATCACTAGTCTCAACATTAAAATAAAATAAAATATGTGATCCCCCAAACACTACTTTGCACCCTGATAAGTCTTAATGAGCATTGTGTGTGCAAAGCACCTTTGTAGTTGTACATTTTTTTTGTGCATTGAAGTCTGTGGAAGTAAAACTATTTGTGTTTTATTGTGCTCTTTACTTTACATATTTCTTGTATTTTTGATTAAAACATTTGTTTACTCTATTCAAAATACACTTATGTGCACATCATTATCTTCCATAACACTTCTTCTCATGAGTATTGGATCCTAATGCTAATTCTATACTACTCTTTATTTATGAAATGCACTAGATAACCTAGCATGCTTTCTACAATGTTTGGTATGTTTTGAAATTGTGAATTAAAATAACATTATAGTAATATCTTTTTGATAACATTATTTCATGCTTGGTTACTTTATTGTTAAACTTAAAGATTTTAATTGAACAATGATTTACAAAAACATCTTCTTTATGAAATTTAACTCATATATCTTTTTATGGATCATCATTGATTACAACAAGATGTTTCTTGTATTTCGATAAGTCTTCCGCATCATAACCATATAATTGTTTTACCTTGCACTTTCATGCTTATTTAAAGTCTTTTATTTTGTGTGCATCCTCACTTGAATCTTAACATTCCTTTCTTTCAACAAGTGGTAGACTTGCTTGGTAAACTTTATATTGGTTGTTTTAAACAAGAATATTTTTATGCTAAAAACTCTGATTTATTTCTATGAAAATATTGTAATACTAAAACTCTGATTTATTAATGGATTTCAAATTAGCTCTGTGACTTTTTTCTTTAAAAAATTCAAATAAAAATATAAACCCATAGGCTATGAATGTATCATTAGAATTAAATGATTAATGTTTCCAATAACTATTATTCATGATTACATATCTCACCATAGCGGGGGCGTAGGGTTGTAGACATTAGATAACCTGACCTCTATGTCATGTCTTGTCCTTAACCGGGGAGGGTTCTAGTGGGGCCTTGCGAGGCACTGAGGGGAAAGAGTGCTAGGGTGAGTTTTGTCTAGTGTTTGCATATGGGACTAACACCCCAACCTACTGCATGTATGTAGCTCCTCATAACCATCCGTCACTTAGTACGGGGCTAGGGTGTAGACATATTATCTGGGTAGATTGGTTACTTGGAAATCATTACCTTTTTATGCTTAAAACTCTTATATAAAGGGGATGAACCAACATGATAATACTTGGAAAATGTTATATTGTTAAAAACTCTGATATTTCTAAAACTCCTTATTATTTCCTTCTCTCTAAAAGCTCGATCATGCCTTCTTATCCAAACTGTTCTGTGCTTGCTTCCTTTACCCACTTTTGTTAATAATAAAAGGGGGAGAACTAACATGATAAATATAATCCGCTATCAAAATGTAAAACTAACATGATTAATTAAGATGATAGCTTACATATTAGGGGAGCATTCACTTAGGGGGAGCATGTATTTAGGGGGAGCAATTATAAATGCTAAAATCGATAATTATCCTAAGTCATCACTCTCACACACACACAAGTAAGTTTCATCATGCTTATATATTAATGCTCTGATTTATCATGAATGGATTTGTTATTATCAAAAGAGGGAGTTTGTTGGAACATGGTCTTCCGCATCTCCTAGGTTTGAGAATAACAAATCCTATGTGTATTTGATCTTGTGTGTTTACGTGTGCAGGAAAACAAAGTCCATATGACTCAAGGATTACATAAGAAGGTTGCCCCCAAATTTGAGCCATCAAATCCAACATTCCCACTAGCGCCGGCGGTAGTACCTAGCGCCCGACGCTAGCAATGAGTAGCGTAATTCCGGGAGCACATATAGAAGGAGATAGCGCCTGGCGGTAGCCGATAGCGCAGGCGATAGCGCGGAGCACAGAAGGCAAGAGAGAAATGTTTCCTCGGATTGAAGATTCTGCCGCGCAGAATATGTCCTAATATGGGATAGCGTCGGCGGTAGCAATAGCGCAAGCGCTAGCGCTAAGGCTATAAAATGGACCCCTTGGATCCGTCTTCTTCATCCTCTCGAGATCCTAAATTCCAGAGCTTCGTGCCACAGCATAGAGAGGAAGGTTTAGAGAGATACTCCCACAAATCCATAAAGGCTTAAGGAGATCCGTGGAGAAGATTTCAACACGCGTCATCATCATGACGAAAGACCGCATCGACTATGATCATACTCTGCGGGCCTTTGTCCACTTCTCCAAGAGATCCATATAGGGAGTTTTTATATTATTGTTATTTCATTTATCCATCTCTTTTAAATCGTGTAGTAAATTTGCCTCGTGTTGGCGACTAGGTCTGGGTAAGACTTAGGGCAGAAATTCGCCTCGTGTTGGCGACTAGGTCTCGGGTGTAGGTCTAGGGGGTGCTCGAGGCCATATCCGGGGAAGGGTTGGCTAGAGCGGCTTGAGGCCATATCCGGAGAAGGATCGATTAAAGCCAACCGGTTCGTGGGGATACGAGTTGGTATAGAAAACAAAAAGAGTCTTTCATATTTCACTTTGATTTCTAGCGTCATTGAAATCTAATTTTGTAATCAATTTTATTAATAATAATCATGTCTATCTTTGTGTAATAAAATTGATTTGATCTTCATTTCTCTAAATTGTTTACTATCCTCTCCTTCATTATAAAACAATTTAGATCTTTATTCAAAATCACTATTTTGATCTCTTATCATAAGCAAGTATTTCAAAATATAATATAAGTTTTTAAAACCCTTATTCACCCCCCCTCTAAGGGCGCCTAACGATCCAACAGTATCGTCGAGACATCAGCGTCAGAGGCAGAAGGTACAATACTTAAAGGTCCACTAAGGCCTAAGGCATCGACAAAGTCCTGTCGTTGAGATATTATCCATATCGTCGTAACAATGGAAATATCGTCGAGACGGAATTCAAATATTGCGGACGCATTGTCAGCAATTAATGCCGCTGCCTGATTGTCCAATCAGCGCGTGCTCTTAAGGAATGGGGCATCTGACACTTAGGGAACTTTTCAGAAGACCGTTGGGAGCCTCGCAGTCTTAAAAAAAAGAGGTTGCCCTAAAGAAAGTGAGAGATAAGAAAGAAAAAGAATCCCACCGTTGCTTCTCAATACAACAGTACATTTTGCGGAGAAGAAGAAGAACAAGTAGAGAATAAGAATCAAGCGTTCTCAGAAGAATCAGTCATCTCCATTAACTGATAAAAAGCCGATCAACATCAGGCAAAAGAAGAGGAGGCTGAAGAAGATCCAGTGCTAAAAACGACAAATCAAGAAGCATCTTCTTCAAGTCTAAGAAGCCGATCTCCATCAGGCTAAGAAAATAGATTGAAGAAGAACTGTGCTTTCAAGATCTGAATCAGAAACATCTTCTTCAACCTCAAGTTGCCGATCTCCAACAGGCTAACTTGCCGATCTTCATCAGGCAGAAGAAACAGTCTTTACTACTGTAAAACTTTTATTGTTGTAAGGCTTGAGGGCCTAAGTGTCTAGCTTGAGGGATGGAGAGCTATGAGGCTTGAGGGCCAGGGGAGTGGACTTGAGGGTCTTAGTTTGTCTAGCTTGAGGGCTGGAGAGCTGTGAGGCTTGAGGTCCAGGGCAGTGGACTTGCGGGTCTGACACCGTCTAGCTTGAGGGCTGGAGAGCTGTGAGGCTTGAGGGCCAGGGCAGTGGACTTGCGGGTCCGAATTTGTCGAGCTTGAGGGCTTGGGTGCAGTAAGGGCTTGCGGGCCTAGGCTGTAGGCACAGGACTTGCGGGTCTGTGTTGTGTAGGGCTTGAGGGCCTGAGTGTCGAGCTTGCGGGCTCAGGTGCAGTAGGGGCTTGCGGGCTTAGGCTGTAGGACTTGCGGGTCCGTGTTGTAATGATTGCGGGCCTGAAGATTTGGCGGAGTTTGCCGAGCCTAGCACACTGCTAGGTAGGCGTAGAGGGAAAGAGGACTACTCAAGACACCCGGTCTTGAGGAACCTCTATAGATCACTGTGTGCTTTTCTGTGTTGTGCTTTATAATTTATAGATCTATTAATCAGAAATCAAGAACACCTAAAGAGGATAAAATAATTTGTAAAACCTATTCACCCCCCCTCTAGGTGATAAGTTGACACCCAATAAACAACACCTATGTAGAGGGGTTGCAACACAACCTCATAAGTATAAGTCAACTATGCGACTTAGGCTATGTCATTGAATTCCATAAGGATAAGTGCCTTATCAAAAAGCCAATTGACTTGGATACAATCCTCTCAGGCACTAGGAGTGGAAATATTTATTGTTTAAATTTTATTTGTTCTAATTCTTCCATGCTTATCTGTCTTGTAGCTAATGAGAAAGAATCTCTTTGTGAAAAATAGCACAAGAGATTAGATAATTCTAACTACAAGACAATTAGTAAGCTATTCTCTGAAAATCTAGTTAGAGATGGACCAAGTCTAAAATGCATTAAAGATGGTCCATGTCATGCTTGTCAAATGGGCAAGCAAACTAGGACAACCTTTAAAAGCATTACTCACAATGATTTTATAAGATGCTTGTATTTATTGCACATGGATCTTTTTGGTCCAATGCCAATTCAAAGTTTAAGAGGGAAGTTATACACTCTTGTGATAGTTGATGATCACTCTAGATTCACGTTGGTCTTCTTCCTCAAAAAGAAGTCAGTTACGCTTGACACCATAATGACATTTGTCAAGTCTATCCAGAATGATATGGACTGTTCAGTGGTCAAAATGAGAAGTGACCATGTAACAGAATTCCAGTCTGGTGCCATGAAAAATTTCTGTCAAGAACAAGGTATCTCTTAAGAATTCTCTTCTCCCAAGATCCCACAATAGAATGTGGTGGCTTAGAGAAAGAATATGACCCTTATTGAGGCTGGTAGAACAATGCTAAGTAACTCCTCATTGCCAGAATATTTCTGGGTTGAGGCTGTTCAAACAGCATGTCATGTGCTGAATATGGCATCTATCACCAAAGATCAGAAGAAAACTCCCTATGAACTGTTGAAGGGCAGAAAACCTACCGTATCCTATTTTAGAATCTTTCGAAGCAAGCGTTCCATTTTAAATAATAGAAAATCTTATTTAGCAAAGTTTGCAAAGAAAAGCAGTGAGTGTATTCATGTTGGATACAACTCCTATAACAGAGCATATAAGGTATTTAACAAGAACACTAAAGTTGTAGAAGAGTCAATTCATGTTGTATTTGATGAGACTAGCCTGATCTACAATGGCTGGTCTAGTTCTTCTAATTTTGCAGGTACTGAACTAAAGATGAAAGAGCTGTCAATAGAGGACAAGGCTGGTGCTAGTGAGATCACCTTACTTGATGCAATAGTCAGAGAACAAGAACAATCATCAGGTGAAACACATGTTACTGGTTAAGGAGAATAACAGGAAATTCAACATGCTGGACATGAAGCTGGAGCTAATGCACAGGGAATTACAGAAAGGCTACCACTTGCTATCAGACACCTGAGAGACCATCCTAGAAATCTGATCATTAGAGATGCAAGCCAGGAGTCACAACCAAGAAAAAAACTCGCAATAAAGCAATGTTCCTGAGCTTCCTCTCCCAGGTAGAACCAAAGAAATTTGAAGAAGTAAATAGAGTTCCATTCTGGATAATGACCATGCAGGAAGAACTAAATCAGTTCAAAAGGTGCAAGGTGTGGAAGTTGGTTCCAAGACCCCAAGGACATAACATAATTGAAAAAAATGGGTCTACAGGAACAAGATGGATGAGAATGGATTAATTATGAAGAACAAGGCAAGACTTATAACAAAAGGCTATAGACAAGAAGAACGTATTGACTTTGACCAGACTTTTGCACCAGTGGTAAGGCTAGAAGCCATCAGACTATTCCTTGCATATGCTGCCAACAAAGGATTCAAGGTCTACCAAATGGATTCGAAGTCATCCTTCCTGAATGGTGACCTAAAGGAAGAAGTATATGTAGAATAACCATCAGGTTTTGTTAACCCAACATTTCTTTAATATGTATATTATCTTAGAAAAGCTCTATATGGCATAAAACAAGCCCCAAGGACTTGGTATGAAACCTTGTCTACCTTCCTTCTTAAGAATAAATTCTCACGGGGGAGGATAGACAAAACATTGTTCCTACGGGAAGTGAAGGGAAAGAGTAATTTAGTCCAAATATATGTTGATGACATCATATTTGAGTCTACAGATGATAACCTTTGCAAGATGTTTGCTAACCTGATGCAAGGGGAATTTGAAATGAGCAGTATGAGAGAGCTTAAGTATTTCTTAAGCCTCAAGGTGAAACAATATGAAGATGGAATATTCATCTCCCAGACAAAGTTCACCAAGGAGTTAGTTAAGAAATTTGAAATGAAGAGTGTCTCCACCATGAAAAATCTTACGGGGGTCAAATATATCCCTTGACAAGGATGAGAAAGAGAAACCTTTTGATGAGACCTTGTACAGGTGCATAATTGGATCCCTCCTCTATTTAACTGTCAGTAGATCTGATATCATGTATACTACATGTGTATTTGCTAGTTACCAGACTTGCCCCAAGGAATCCCATTACTCGGTTGCAAAGAGGATTCTGAGATACCTCAAGGGCACACCACATCTTGGCCTATGGTACCCGAGGAATAATGATTTTAAACTAACAGGATATTTAGATGCAGATTTTGCAGGCTGTAAAGAGGACATGAAAAGTACCTCAGGGACATGCCAATTCCTTGGGAGGAGACTGGTTTCTTGGAGTAGCAAGAAACAAACCAGTGTTGCTATCTCAACAACAGAGTCAGAATACATATCAACTGGGAGTTGCTGTGCATAATTGCTGTGGATCCGGCATCAACTGTAGGACTATAATCTACAACTAAGTAAAACTCCAATGTTCTGTGACTCATCAAGTGCAATTTTAATTGCTAAGAATCCCGTGTCACACAGCAGGACTAAACACATTGAAATTAGGTATCACTTCATCAAAGAACATGTTGAGAAGGAAGACATCTGCCTTGAGTTTGTCTCCACTGACAAACAAATGACAGATATCATCACTAAACCTCTGGATGAAGCAAAATTTAATTTCTTCAAAATAGAACTGAGCATGCTCAACTTAGAATAACTCCTGCATATCTGCACTTATTTATCTATTATTGTAATAATTCTCTTCTAGTAGGTGCTATGACACTAACAAGCATGTAGGTTGCCACTGGGAAAGCTGGGAGTAACATACAAAAGAGGTGTACATGTTGTTTTATGCACAAGAGCAATCAAAGACCATATCATTTTGTCCACAAAATGATATCATTGTGATGACACAACGATACCCTTTTGCTTAGCTGTCAAATTAGAAAATCTAAATGAATTAACCTCAACCATTGGATCTGACATTGATCAAACCACAAGTACACGACTTTTCTCTTTCCACAATTAAATCTATAAATATGTGTCAAATGTCTTGAACTTAAAACATAAGCTACATTTGCCCTAAAAAGACGTCGCGGGCTCTCCGTCTCGCGGAGGTAGACAAGTCGATACAGCTCAGCTCAATATCAAGTGTCAAAGAAATGGCTCCAAAGGGCGAAGGATATCTGTATGAAGGCAGTGAAGTGGTGAGAAATAGATTTCAGAAGGCATCTGAGGAAATTCTAGCAGTTATTAGATGGCTAGATGCCGTCGACTTGCAGTTTGTGCTGACAGAACCTACTGTGATCATGAGAAGGGAAGTGCTTGAGTTCTATTCTAATGCCAAAGTTGGCACATCTGGGAAAACAATCAAGAGTAAAATCAATGGAATGAAAGTGAAAGTAACTTCCAAGAGGCTGGCCAAAGTGCTCAATCTGCCCCTATTTGCTAATGAAGAAGAAGAGGAAGAGGTCTCAAAGCAGGACCTCGATGATTCCCTGGAGTGGTGTGGGCATTCTAAGAAGTCCTATGGGTCCTTAGAAAGAAAGCACTTCAATAAGCTATGAAAGCTGCTAGCTGATATTATTGGGAAAACCCTTCTCTGCAAGGTGGGGTCCCATATAGGATATCCAAGCCAATGTTTGAACAAATGACGAACATAATCCTAATAAAGAAAACCAACCGGGCTCAAGTAATTCTACAGAAAATTCAAGAGAGTATTCAAGTGCCCAACCTTGGAAGAATACTATCCCTCTTCTTGCTGCAATCATATCCTGGTCATCTTAACAAGAAGTTAGGAGTCAAAATTCTTTATATGAGAAGAATGAACATCAAGGTTCTGGAGAGGTGGGAGAAAGTCTTGACAAAATCTCCTAAGGGGAAGAAAGTTGTGGAAGATGAAGAAAGTGACGAAGAAAGCTCCTCCTTAGGAAGTGAGCCAGTGCATGATCCCAATCTTTCAAGTTCTGAGGAGGAGGTAGAGCAAAGGGTCTTTACTGTCCAATTTTCATTACAAAGACATGAACCAAGCACCACTGAAGGTGATGCTCAGTGTGAAGATATGGAGATTGCTGACAATCTTGATGACTCCTTGGGCAACATGCCTGACAAAGGAAGCGCAGATGGTGATGCAAGTGAGAGAGAGCATGACACTGAGCTCCCTGCTCAGGTAGTATAAGTGATCAATCAAATCACTGAGGCTGAGGATGCTATCCACACAGAGTTAGTTGTCCAAAAGGACTAATTTGAAGCTCCTGAGGAGATAAGCCAAGAGAAGTCTGCTGACAACTCATGCAGGGAGTTGATAAATGTTGATGACACAATCATTACTGAGGATAAAGTGAGACCAACTTCTATAAAAAGATCTCCATCTCTAATGTTTGAAGAAGCAGAAGGAATGGAAGAACTTCTCCAGGAGATAATCAAGAAGAAAAATGTGCCTGAACCTGAAAGGCCAAGCTCCTCCACAGGCCAAATGCCAGAAGAATCCTCCATGCTAAATCAGATTAAGATGCTCCTGGATGAGCATCGATCTAAGATTGAAGCTTATGTTGATACTACTATCAGTGATCTAAGAAGATATCTTTCTAGTGAAACTTCAGGTCTGAGGTTAGAATTGAAACTTCTTAAAAAACACACTTTCAATTTTTTTATGAGAGCATCCCCTGCATTTGATCACACTGCACATCAGTTGAAGTTGGCACAGAAATCTCTAACAGACATAATCACAAATCAATGTGAAACTGCTAATAATCTGGAAGATGCCTTCACTGCTACAACAAATAACATGGTTGAACACAGAAAAACCACCATAGAAAGAATGGACTTTTGCAGTCAAGAGCTGGAGAACCATCTTCTAGAAACAAAAAATCATCTAGCTGGTGGAATCAACATGCTGAAGGATAAAATTCTAAATCTTCAAGCCAATCTGCAGAAGGAAATATCTGAAGAAGTCCTAAAGGGGGAGAGATCAATGATAAAGGCCAATGGCGAGCATGCCATATGGACCTCTAATTCTATAAGGGAAGCATTGGACCTACACCCAATCTTTTATGATGGACCTGCTGAAGTACCTATTGTTGCCCCTACTACATCTGAAGTATCTGCTATTGCTAAACATGGCAAAGGGAAGGAGATTGCATTTGAGGAGGATGGAATCAAAGAAAAGGTACATGAAAGAAATGGAAAAGAAACATGATTATGAGCAGTGGAGCCCCAAATCAAGGGAAATCATCTTAACTGCATGAGAACATATCAAGACAAAGAAAACTGATAGAGCCAAACTATACAACACTCAAGAATGGACCAAGCATTAGAATCAAGAAGAAATAAGAAGAATCTACAAAAGAGATAAGCTGGCAGGAAAGCTTCCAGGGGATGCAGAAGAACCCTCAATATATCATCCAAAGCCTTATGACTATTTCACAAGACAAACTGACAAGAAAAAGGAGGCTGCTGTCAGGAAAGTAAGAGGTGGAATAGTCATAAGAGAACATGAAGAATAGTTGGATTACATTTAATGGGCAAATGTAGAACTGTTTTAAATTTCAAAACATTTCAACATTTAAAATTTATAATATGCTGGTGATATTTTTGTGTTGTGCACTGCAATGTTCTGCATATTTTTTGTTCTATGTTCTTATTGTCCGTTGTTTCTCATTATTGTGCTTTGTCATTGACTGGGTTATAACTTCTTCAAATATGGGAAGATTGTTGGGAACACTGCCCACAATGTTCTAGATTTGGAGAAATCCCTAAGTCAATGATAAGTACATTTTGTATTTAATATATATCTGATGTGACATGAGCAGAATGAGACATCAATCATCCTATATAAAGTTTGGAGAATATGTTCAATATCTGTAAGTACAATATCATTGTGTGTGTGACACTCACACAATGATATCATTTTGATCACTCACAGAAGGGAGAAGAAAGAGTCAGTCAACCATCGACATGATAATAAGAAGAACACGACAATATCATCATGTAAACAAGCTTCACACGACGATGTCATTGTAAAAGATCAAAGAAAGTTTTCTAAGTCATTTATCATCATGTCAATAAGCTCCACACAACGATATCATTGCAAGATCTCAAGAGAAATTGGCTAAGTTATTTATCATTTTGTCAACTATCTTCACACAATGATATTGACTTATCAAGCTCAAAAGACGGGATTTGAAGTTGACGGAGACGACAAAAGCAGATGTCAAATCAATCACTTCTGAAAAGTTCTCTGATACAATCCATTTAAGATCTCAACCGTTTGAAGTGTTAGGAATATAAAAGGATAAGAGAGGGTAAGCAAACCTTAACCTTTGATCTTGATAACTTTGTGAAATCTGATAGAGAAGAGCTTGTCGGACGTCAAAAGCAATAGAACGGTAAAGAGCAAGTTTTCTCAAGAAGAAGAAGAAAAAGCAAAGCTTCAAGAAAAAGAAAGCTCTCATTCTAGAGAGCAAGAAGTCTTCTATTCTCAAGGAAGCTCAACACTGATCCTGGTACAAAAGCATTTTTGTTGATTGATCCAGTGCTGCTGCTGAAGAAGACTTTCTACTCAAAAACATCTAAGAAGACTCAAGCTGCATAAAGAATATTTTTTTGGAGTCAAAATCTTATAAACAAATTCTTCTATCCTCTTTGTTGTAAGATTATTTTTGAGATCTGAGGTAGGGCTGTGCTGTCAGCCTGAGTGTAGGGCTGGAGAGAAGGCCTGAGTGTAGCGCTTTGACGTAAGCATGAGGTATGGTCTTGTTAAGACTTGAGGTAGGATCTTTGAGCACTAAGTAGATGATCACTCTTTAGATCTGATGAATCCTTAATAAGCAAAAGGTCAAGGATTATTCTTTTTAAAAGTTGTTGATCAGATGATATGTCATTTGATGAGCTTCTTTCAGAGAGAGAAACAAGAAGAAGCTTTTGCAGATTGATGAAGAAGAACTGCTGTCTAGAAATCTGCCAGGTAGAATGAGAGAGAGAGAGAGAGAGAGAGAGAGAGAGAGAGATTGAAAAGAAGAATCCTGGAGATGGAGAGATTTGATCTTTCTTTTGGAATTCTGTATGTATAATCTTTTGTCGATTTAGAATCAAATCACTTTCCCTTCTGATCGATTCTCCAATTGGAATGTAGAAGGAGAATTAAGGCTTTCTTTGCCCGTCAATGACCTTTAATATATCTTCCAATTTTATCACCTCTGAATCTCAAGAGGTTTTCTCTCTCTTATTTATACTTCTACGACCCGTTAGGATTCAAATATCTTCCATATATACATTTTGAATAATCATCAGAATCCATTCCAAGAAGTTTCCAATTCTTTGACTGTATTCGACGCTGCATTAAATATCTTCCGACTTCATATCGACGCACCTTTGAATTCCATTAGAAGCTACGTCGAAATCTGCTTCAGAAAACCTCAGTTTGAATTGAACTCTATTATCGACACTGCGTTGATTCCTTATCGACGTATCCATTGACATTGAGAGCACCAGGCGGGAGGAAGAAGCAGAGGACAACAAGGGGGTAAATCAACAAGCAGGTGACAGTGGGGCTAGCTAGCATAAGTATAGACCAAAAAGAATATATTCTAGCAGTTCTACTATACAGCCTATATAAGGGTGCAATAGACTAGAAAAGCTATAATCGTAGTAACAAAGAGCAATGAGCAGTCAATAGCATTCACAACAATAAAAGTAAGAAATGCAGTGCATATATAGAGAAGCAACTACAAAATAACCCTAACTTAAAAGAATGCTCATATAAACTTATAAGTTAGAAGATCTGGCACTAAGGTAAACTCATCGTATAAAAGAGCCCATACAAATTTATACGATGAGGTCTTGTTTATGCAAGGATGCTATGTTATGCTGTGCAATGCAATGATGCAACTCACCCACCCGACTTTGTACGTATAGACCTTTTGTAGTTCCCTCTATTCGAGTGTGTCAACTCAGGTACCCAATTGAGGCAAACATGGCAGTGGATCGGGCTTGTGCACTTCTAGGCTTATGTCATTCATCTCCCCTCTTAGACCTTACATACGCCCCTAAGAACACACAAGGTATCCACGTACTATCTGGTAAGTACCACCTCTATCCCGCTTTTCGAGTCTCCGCTCAGGTACACCCTGTTGAGGCAAACAGGGGCAGTGGATTGGGTCCTCCACTCCTAGGCTAGTATAACACCTCCCAGCCTAGACCTTACATATGCCCCTAAGAACATACAGGGTATCCATTTACTATCTGGTACAACAATGCCTCTAAGTGAAACATCGAGCCTACCGCTCACAGGACTAACCCGTCCTTCCAATATACCGAGCCTACCGCTCACAGGGCTAACCCGTCATTCCAATATACCGAGCCTACGGCTTGCAGGACTAACCCGTCCTTCCAATATACCGAGCCTACCACTCGCAGGACTTAACCGTCCTTCCAATATATCGAGCCTACCGCTCGCAGGTCTTAACCCGTCCTTCCAATATACCGAGCCTACCGCTCGCAGGACTATCTCGTCCTTCCAATATACCGAGCCTACCGCTCGCAGGACTAACCCGTCCTTCCAATATACCGTTCTGTCCCAAATTTGGGGCGATGTTTACTTATCAAGTTTCCCCTATTTACTACTCTTGCCTATCATTTAATTGAGCTTAGAAGTTTAAGGTTAACCTTGGACTTCCCGAGGGCTACCCGATGAAGGGCTCGCAGAGGTACTAGGAGGTGTGATGGGATGACATCCCAAACCTACCTTTCTCAAGATATTCGGTCTTGGTTGTGGCTACCCATTTTACAAACCCACTACCTCTCTAATTACTATAAGAATCCTAGGGTGGATTACATTAGACCGGACAGACAAACATCGGTGATCAATTGAACATTGAACCCTGCCTCTCCTAGTGACTGGCTATTTCTTTGTGTTATCTCTCAATCACAACTGAACCTCTTGATAGGTCACTCCTCACCACTCCTAATAAGTCACTGTAAATTCCTGAACTGATAATTTTACTAAATGCACCCAAGTCTTTAATTCCGATGACTGCCCTTGGTGATTAACCTTCCATCCCGACTGGGCATATGCAATTCTTTGAGAGTTAATAACTCTAGGGGGTGACCATAAGGGAGTGGTCTAATTCTAAGTTTTCAATCTTTACTATTCGCAGACCAGCGACCTTTAATCGAATCCTCATGTCCTAAATGAGTGAGTATATGAATCGTAAATCAGGACGTGTCAATCCTAGTTCCATATATTCATAAAGATATTATAAGCTTATGTTCAGATTCTTAGAATATTCCAGTGTCAATAATCCAAGTTATGAATATTCTAAATCGAAATCCCAAAGTCTACATTGTTAATGAGGTATCATAAATATGTAATCATAAATTCCAGGAAAATTACTAGAGGCTCACAATGTTCTAAAAAGCTTATGTTCAAATTCTTAGAATATTCCGGTGTCAATAATCCAGTTATGAATATTCTAAATTGAAATCCCAAAGTCTACATTGTGAATGAAGTAACATAAGTATGTAATCATAGATTCCAGGAAAATTACTAGAGGTTCACAATGTTATAAAAATCTTATGTTCAGATTCTTAGAATATTCCAGTGTCAATAATCCAAGTTATGAATATTCTAAATTGAAATCCCAGAGTCTACATTGTGAATGAGGTAGCATAAATATGTAATCATAAATTCCAGAAAAATTACTAGAGGTTCACAATGTTATAACAAGCTTATGTTCAGATTCCTAGAATATTCCAGAGTACATGATTCATGGTATGAATTTCTCAAATTATAAACTCAAATTCTACTTTGTGAAGGAAGTGTGTCATATACTCAATGATTAATTCTAACAAAATTCTCAGAGCTTCCTTCTGGTATGAAAAGTCTAAATTCAAAATTCTATAACAATCCAGCAATTATATTTCATGTTATGAATTTCTCAATTTATAAACTCAAATTGTAGTTTGTGAAGGAAGCATGTCATTTACTCAATGATAAATTCTAAAGAAATTCTCAGAGCTTTCTACTAGTATGAACAGTCTAAATACAAAATTCTATAACAATCCAGCAAGTATATTTCATGTTATGAATTTCTCAAGTTATAAACTCAAATTGTACATTGTGAAGGAAGCATGTCATATACTCAATGATAAATTCTAACACAATTGATCTTCCTACTGGTATGAAAAATCTAAATACAAAATTCTACAACAATCCAGCAAGTATATTTCATGTTATGAATTTCCTAAGTTATAAACTCAAATTGTACTTTGCGAAGGAAGCATGTCATATACTCAATGATAAATTCTAACAAAATTCACAGAGCTTCCTACTGGTGTGAAAAGTCTAAATACAAAATTCTATAACAATCCAGCAAGTATATTTCATGTTCTGAATTTCCCATGTTATAAACTCAAATTGTACTTTATGGAGGAAGCATGTCTTATACTCAATGTTAAATTCTAACAAATTCTCAGAGCTTCCTACAGGTATGAAAAGTCTATATACAAATTTATATAACAATCCAACAAGTATATTTCATGGTATGAATTTCTCAAGTTATAAACTCAAATTGTACTTTGTGAAGGAAGCATGTCGTTTACTCAATGATTAATTCTAAAAATTTTTTCAGAGCTTCCTACTAGTATGAAAAGTCTTTGTGCGAATTTTCACAACATTTCAGTAAGCTTTGACCCTGTAATTACTGGTGTAATTGTAATGCTACATGGTTGTGCTATACGCACACCAAATTTCCTTACACTTGCATGTGAATTTACTTAACATGCAGGGGTCCAAAAGGCCTAAAATTTTAACCTGAGCCTATTATATACATGACTAACCTCTCAAAGGAGATTTGGAGTGATTTGAGCCTAAATCACCCATAATATATGCCATATGCGATTTATTAACTTTCTACTAAAACTTTAGAAAAATGTGCCCCAAAATTTTTGATTTTGCTCATAGTAGATCTAGGGTACAAACACACACATGGTTAAATTTTTAGCCTCATATCATTTACAATAAAAAAGTTATTCACATTTTAAGGTTTGTCCTTCACTAGGACCAGCCTTACTAAATCTTCCCTACAAAGAGTTGTTGGACTCCAAATGGTGTGCTCACACTTTCTACAGATTGTCGACACAAGGGCCTACAAAAGTTGTCTCTGCCTTTTTTTCATTTTAGGGAATCTAAGGGCCTCAAAATTTGTACAAAATGTCTATTTCACTAGGGCAAGACAACAATTTGTGTGACAAAAATGAAGGTTTGCTATGGTTCATTAAAGTATGGCTCTACTCATATGCAAGAATCCAATTACGCCAAAAATTTTACCAGTGACTAACATACTCATAACCAACCTCCCAAAGGAGATTTGGAGTGGTTAGAGTCAAAATAACCTATAATGTGCACCATACAAGATTTATTTAATTTCTACAAAAACCTTAAAAAAGTGTGCACCAAAAATTCTAATTTTTTAGTTAGCTGATGTATTATATCATCATAAAGGTATGAACACAAATTCATAGGCTAAAACCAAGTCAAGAGAGCTAGGGTCACATAACACCCATTTGGGCTATATGCACACCAAACCTTAACCAAGTCAAGACATGCATGTGGATTAGCCCAACATGCAGTAGTCCAAATGGCCCACAAATTCTACCATAGACTATATTTGGCTTGATCTACCATTCAGAGAAAATTTGGGTGGATTTGGATCATTATAGCCCTATATCTAGGCTATACAAGGAAAATGAAATGTTGAATAAAATCTTATAAAATTTATTTCCAAAAATTCCCAATTTTTGGCAAAGAGTGCTTTAGGGCATGACTCATGCATTCCCCAAATTTTAGCTCATTTGGACAACCCAAATGAGGTGGGCACCCAAAATGGTGTCTAGGGCTCAAAGTGAACAACCTACACCAAAATGGGTGTACATGGAGCTCCATTGCTCCAAATTACCCCAAACAAATTACTAATTTTGGTTGAGATCATAAACTACACTTTTTATTCAGGGGGTATTTTCTGGTGAAGTGACTAAGTAAGGTGAAAAGTCATCTGAAAGTGACTATCACATTTAGGGCAGAATACTTATAACATTCATAAGGGCACATTTATTTGAATATATAGATAGACTTTCCTAAACATTCACTAATCAAAATGGAGTGAAATTTTTACTAGAGGCCTAAGTTATCATATTAAAGCTCCCACCATAGTTTGGGGTAATTTCAGGGACTTTGGACCATGTAAATATCTTTACATGGTAAATGAAATGTTTTCAAAAACTTTAGGCAAAGTATACCAAAAAATTCCAATTTTGGGACAGTGAATAAACTAGGGCATGACTCATGCATGCTCCAATTTTCAGCTCATTTGGACAAGCCAAATGATGTGGGCACCAGAAATAGTGTATAGGGCTCAAAGGAACGCCCTACACCAAAATGGGTGTACATGGAGCTACAGTGCTCCAAATGACCCCAAACAAATTCCTCATTTTAATTAAGATCATAAGCTACAATTTTTATTCAGGGGTCATTTTCTGTTGGGGCCTCTAAGGGCCCCAAATAATTTCTACAAGATTCTGCAATATATGTGACAAAAATTATATTTCTATAATTATAACTTATAAAAGGTCTGCGGCTAACAAGTCTGCCGAGATCCAATGGCGCTGGATCATCATCCCCAGCTAGCCTGTGGCTCAGATCTTCCGAGATGGGGGTGTTTTGCGGGGCAAAATTCCGGCCATCTGGAGCCGTCTCCGGCCAAACCCCCAAGCTACCACCTCCGGCAGGGGTAGGGCTATCCACTGGCGGTGAGAACGCGGTTGGGGGTGGCCGGAATAGGGCCCCCGCTGTTTTCATTTTTCGGCCAAGAACAAGATTTCAAAATGGTGATACCAACATTACACAAGCTATTTTAAGAAATGGAAGATGGGGATCTCTAGCACAAGAGGAGGAGATAAGGAAAACTTACCTTATTGGGTGCTTGGGGTCGTGTAACTCGCCAAAAAAATGTTGCCATGATCCTCCTCGATTCCAAACCGATCTCCCTGCTCTGAGTTCAAAAAATCCAATCGACTGGGGGGTTCTACTAATTGGGAGGTCTTGAAGGTGGTAATGAGCTTGATTGGGGCTGAGGGTGGCTTAATTCAAAGTTGCCATTAAAGGCACCTCTCGGTTAGCCAATGGGCTCCAAAATTCCTTTCCAGCTGGCCACCCCTGTACATGAATTCGTCTGGTCTTCATTGTGGGAGCTGAGAGGAGATGTTGGGAGAAGGAATTGGAGCCATGTGGAGCTCATTCCATGCAAAGCTATTAATGTTGGTCGGCCTCCTCTTTCCCATTGATTTTCTCCCTCTAATCAGCTGCCACCTCACTCAAAACTGCTGGGGGATTCAGTGGGGAGGCTGAGTGCATATCAAGGAAAGGTGGATCGGGTGCCAAGTGGCACCCAATCCATGAATTCCTCTTTTTGTTCTATGTGAAATTGGGGAATTCTCCATTTCCCCCCTTGCATGTTACCCTCATTCAATTTCAGAGGTCAAGGGATGTAATTCGTCTATTGGGTTGCAGGATGGGCCTCCTATTAAGGCTTTAGTCCATAGGGCTTGGCTTAATTGATCCAAATGCCCATTTAGCCCAATTTTGACCTATGTTGACTTTTGGGGCTGACTTGGTCAACTGATGAGTTGGTTGGTCCAAGGTGTTAGTCTTGAGTCCCTTGGCACCACCCAATGTTTATTGGGTCATGGTGATGCCCTAATTGGGCCAATTTAACCAATAAGTGTGTTTTTGACCAAAATTGAGGGAAAGTTGACTTTGGTCAAATTGAGCCAATTGATGACCACTTGATGGGGCTTTATGGTCCATTGGGTCCCTTATAATGTTATAAGACTAGGGGTGAGGTTAATTTCATGTTTTGGGGGTCAATTGGACTTATTGGTGAAGGATTGACTTATGTTGACCTAAAAGGTACTTTGGTCAATTTGGGCTAATTGGTGACTCCATGATAGGGCTTTTGGGTCACTTGTACACCAATTAGGGTTTGTAATACAATGGTGAGGTTAATTTGATCATATGAAGTCTAATTGACCCAATTTGAGATGAATTGGCCTATGTTGACCTAGAGTTGATTTGGTCAGATTGGCCAAAATTGGTGAAGCTATGGTGGGGCTTTTGGGTCACTTGGGGCTATCTTAGGGTTACGGACCTATTGGTAAGCTCAATTTGATTGGGTGAGTCCAATTTGAAGTAAATTGGGCAAGGTTGACCTCTGCCCTTTTGGGGTGCTCATAGCAATTTTCTTAAGTGCAAATTGACCTAGGATCATTCCTTGATCTATACTCACAATTTCTGTAACACCCCAGGCTTCGCTCAGCCTACTTCTCGAGAAACATGAGAAACAGCTATTTCTCAAAAAAGGCAGGCTCAAGCCACTTCTCGAGAAACAGCTATTTCTCGAGAAGTGAAGGCTCAAGCTACTTCTCGAGAAACAGCCATTTCTCGAGAAGTGAAGGCGCTAGAGTTCTTGGGAAGTGGAGGCCCTAGTGTTCGTCAAACGGGGTTCGACGAACCGCTGGCGCTGGAGTGAACCGAAGCGAGTTCGTCAAACTAAGTTCGACGAACCGTTGGCGCTGGAGTTCGTCGAACCGAGTTCGACGAACCGCTGGCGCTGGAGTTCGCCGAAGCGAGTTCGTCGAACTGAGTTCGACAAACCACTGGCGCTGGAGTCTGTTCGACAAACAAGTCATGCTGAGTTCGACGAAGCGTGGGCACGGGCGTAAGCAACTTTCTTGGACGTCCGTTATGATTGAATCTTGATCCTACGGTCTAGATAAGAGCGTCCTAAGATTTTATTTAGGGCAGAGAAGTTCTTTACTTGGGGCATGAAATTCTTTGTGCTTCTGGAGGCGTAGAAGAGAGTAAGGGTTTGGAGGAAGACGAAGGCTAGATCCGCCATTGTTGGAGCACCGGAGCTCCGTTCGCCGATCCGAGATCAGATCCGTGGAGAGGACTAGAAGGCGCTTCTTTCTATCCTAGCCTTTCAACTGATCCATGGCGAGGAAGATAACTCTTAGGGTAACGACATCTCTCCTCCCAGTTTTAGGATGCGTGCATGGCATCTATGCTTTTACTTTCCTTTTTCTAAAATTTATGGCACCAGATCTCTCAAATGAGATCGGTTTGGGTCGCCTTGGTTCAAGAAGAACCAGCAGGTTGATTGAGTCCATCCCCGACATGATTTTGCACTAGAGATCCGCTCGGTTAGTGGATTAGGCATTTTGGGTGAAGCGGAAATCGTGACCGGTGGTCCGATTCAGTGATGTTGCTTGACGTGCATTTTAGGGATTTTGCTAGAAATCTGATGACGACGAAAACGTCGTATGTGATGACCTTATGTTCGTGTGAGAATGAACGTTGGTTTGGAAAGGGTAATGGTGATGTGAATATGAAGGCGTGGTTTGTCTTTGTGGTCGGCTGGCTAGCCCGTGAATGCTTGGATTCATGTGGGGAGAGTGTCCCGGCAAGACAAGTCCCCTTCTGGGCTGTGGCGAGAACAAAGCACGTTGGTGCGCCCGTTGGAAAGATAAGCCATGTAAGTGGTGAGGTCCCAGTGGAGTTCTTGGCTTTTGGCTTTGTGATTGTGGCGAGAATAAGTATGCTGGTGCGCCCGTTGGCAAGATGAGCCATGTAAGTGGTGAGGTCCCAGCGGATTTCTTGGCCGTGGGCTTGTACGCACGTGGGGGAATTGATGAGTACCCTTTGTTTGTTATGGAATGTTGATGTGTGTTGTTATGTTAGAAGCATACATGCCATAGTGTGCCTTGGGTGAAACCCAGGTTTGCATACATGTTGCATTGCTAGATCCCCTTACTTGTATTGCTCAACATAGAAACATGGATGCTGATTGTGACACCCATGCTTGTCATGTTTTTGTTAATACTATTTATTACATTTGCATGCAAAGTGCTGACTTGCAGGGTGATGTAGTTCCCCGGGGTCCGCTAGGACGGCAGGGAGGAGGGGTGTTGTTACACCGTTATTGGTCAGCCAAAGCTAACCCTCGTTTACTGCTCTTTGTGATTTGGATGCAGGGCAAGGATCACAGGCTGGACCTAGCTCGCCGGTCAGAAAGGCCTAAGCTTCATGAAGTGCTCTTTTCATGCTTTCTAGTTTGATTTGATGTCTTTACCTGTTCCGGCTTGCATGCTGAGGTAGCTTAGGATTGTGATGATCTGTTGGATATTTAAATGCCCTGTTTGACTTGAGTTGGAGTTTTGTAAGGCCTTAAGGCCGTAGTACTCTTATGTAGATGTGGACAACTTCTGTGGTTTGTTTTATTGTTTCCACTGTGTTAGTTTTGAGTTTTGAGATGGTTAGATATATATCACTTTTTAATACTAAAGCTGTGGCGATTATATGTTGTGGGGTCCTGGCCGGACCTATATTATATAGTCATTGCAGGGGAGGTGTTACAATTTGGTATCAGGGATACATTAACATTCTTGTTGAGGTTTAGCGTGTTTGGATCGTGTTAAGAGGTTGTCCACATAGGAGTACTTTGCGGGACCATGAGTGTCCTTGCGTTCGAGTCTTACGAATAGAGTTTGATTTGTTTTTCCTTGTTTATACTAGGATGGTGGCGACGATGCGGGGACATCGAGGCGTCAAGAGGAGCCGTAAGCAAGTAGTGCAACGACCCCAGCCCTTGTGAATATGGGTGTGTCCCCGGCATACTTTTGTCGTATGCTAGTAGAGGCAATGGTGGCGGCTCAAGCTGCGGCATTGCCACAGATTGCGATGCCTGTTGTGCAGGCTGCGACTCCTGTTACTCCGGTCACTGTGATACCGAAAGTGAGAGTAAGACAGGTAGAGCCGTTAGCCAAGAGAGCGGTTGGGAAAGGAGATCGTCAGATGAAGTACTATCTGAGTTTCCATCCTCCGACGTTCAAAGGAGTTGGCACTCCGACAGACGCTGAGGATTGGTTGGTGAGAATTCAGGAACTCCTGAAAGCGGCAGAGACTCCAGAGGACAAACAATCCCAGTTCGCAGTGTTTATGTTAGAAGGTGACGCCAAGCTGTGGTGGGTGAATCATAGCGGTCGTCATTTCCCTGGACGTGCCCCATCCATGGAAGAGTTTGGGAATGCCTTCCTGAAGCGTTATATCCCCTCTTCGATGAGGTTAGCCCTTCAGCGGCAATTATTGCACTTGGTGTAGCGCGAGAAGACGGTAGACGAGTACTTGCAGGAGTTTACTCGGTTGGGTCATTACGCGGGAACGACCATGACAGACGACGAGGAGAGGGATAATCTCTTCTATCAGGGTCTGAGAGAGAATTTAAGGCAACCTCTGATAGCCTTAAAGAATGCGGGGTTCAATGAGTTAGTTGAAGCTGCTCGAACTTTGGAGAGCGATATGGAGCGAACCCAGCACCGCAAGGGCTTGGCGGCAAAGCAAGGAGAAAGTAAACCATCTCAGTCTCAGGGGAAGTCTGAGAAAAGTTGGTGGAAGAAAAAAGCCCCTTCCTTTTAGGACTGGCGAGAGGAGAGGCGCGGCTTCTGGAGAGTTCCGTTCCAAGGGGCCATTGACATGCTACAAGTGTGGCAAAGTGGGCCACATAGCTCAGGTCTGTTTCGAGAATGGAGTTAAGCCAGAGCAGAGGCAGGAGCAATCGGTGCGTTCCGGTCCTAGTGTTGGGGAGAAAGGGAAGGCGGCGGAGTCCAGTGCTTCTCGTTTCCCTCCTGTGCAGCCTAGAGCGTACAACCTCGGGCAGCAGGAAGCGATTCATCAACCTGACGTGGTGACAGGTACGAAAGTTCTAAGTTTTGTTTAATAGTTTTAACCTGTTTGTGGCCTTTCATATTCGTTTTATGCGTGATAGGATTCGTGCTAGTGTATGGCTTCCCCTCTAGAGTGTTGTTCGACACGGGAGCGTCACACTCTTTTCTCGCGGAAAGCTTTATCCAGAGGATCGGTGTTGAGACTGTTGAGGCAGAGGCGGAGCTTAGTGTGCGTATGCCGAATGGGTTTTTCACGACCACTGGAAGGAAAGGAAACATTGTGCTGAGGATTTGCGAGTGTGATTTCGAGTTGGTAGCAGTAATTCTACCACTATACGAATTTGACATCATCCTGGGGATGGACTGGCTTGCAGAGCAGCGAGCTAGTATTGACTGCCTGTTGAAGGTGGTGACCTTGCGGAGGGAAGGAAGAGTGGAGGTCAAGTTTGAGGGCCTATGCGGAGTGGCCTGCTCCCTGATTTCCGCCGTGCAAATGGTGCGTGCATTGAATCAAGGAGGTGAGGCATTTGTCGCTTTGTTGGAGACTCACTCCACAAAGTTGGCTATCGGAGATGTGCTAGTGGTGGAGGAATTCGAGTATGTGTTCCCTGAGGAGCTTCCAGGAGCGCCTCCTCAGTGTTAAATTGACTTTTCAATTGAGTTGGTGTCGGATGCGAGGCAGGTGTCGCGTCCTCCATTTAGGATGGCACCGAAGGAACTAGCCGAGTTAAAGGTGCAGTTGCAAGAGTTGCTCGAGCAGGGGTACATTAGGCCCAGCTCCTCACCTTAGAATGCGCCGTTATTGTTCGTTAAGAAGAAGGATGGTAGCATGCGACTGTGCATAGACTATCGCGAGTTGAATAAGTTGACCGTCAAGAATAAGTACCCGATTCCGCGAATCGATGATTTGTTCGACCAGCTAGTGGGGTCGACGGTGTACTCCAAGTTGGACTTAAAGTCGGGCTACTATCAGTTAAGGATTCGAGAAGAGTATATTCCCAAGACGGCGTTTGGGACGAGATATGGTCATTTTGAGTTCTCGGTGATGCCATTCGGTTTGACGAATGCGTCGTCAGTGTTCATGGATTTAATGAACCGAGTGTTTCGATAATACATAGATTCGTTCGTAGTTGTGTTCATTGATGACATCTTAGTGTATTCGAAGTCGAAGGCAGAGCATGAGTCTCATCTGAGATTAGTGTTGTAGACATTGAGGGAGAACCAGCTTTATGCGAAGTTCTCAAAGTGCGAGTTTTGGATTGGGAAAGTGGCATTCTTGGGCCACGTGATTAGTGGAGATGGGGTGGCGGTGGATCCTGCGAAGATTGAAGCCATTAGAGATTGGCCTGTACTGAGAACTGTGGCGGAAGTCCGGAGTTTCCTTGGACTAGCCGGTTATTACAGAGGGTTCGTTGAGAACTTTTCGCGGGTGGCTTTGCCCCTCACCACTCTTACCCTGAAGGACCAGAAGTTTGTGTGGACACCGCAATTTGCTCGTGCGTTCGAGACCTTGAAGGAAAGATTGATGTCTGCTCCAATCCTATGTCTTCCTAGTGGGACTGAGGGATTCCAAATTTTCAGCGACGTGTCAGGGTGTAGTTTGGGTTGCGTGCTTGTGCAGCACGATAATGTGATAGCTTATGGGTCGAGACAGCTAAAGACTCATGGGAGAAATTACCCCATCCATGATTTGGAGTTGGCGGCTGTAATTTTTGCGTTGAAGATGTGGCGGCACTACGTGTATGGTGCGAAGGTTGAAATCTTCACGGACCACAAGAGCTTGAGGTATATTTTAGATCAGAAGGAACTTAATATGAGGCAGCGTAGGTGGGTCGAGTTCCTTGGGGACTACGACGTAGCGATTCAGTATACGCCAGGCAAGGACAATGTGGTAGCTGACGCCTTGAGTAGGAATTACTCTGGGCAAGGGAATTAGATAGAAGCACATGACGAGCGGTTGGTGCGAAAGTTTGACTCCCTTGGCATTGTGTGTGTGGCTAAGGGTGAGTCCAGCGCAGCTCGGTTGAACTGGATCGAGATGCAGTGTGATCTAGTAGATCGAATTCGAGAGGCAACCAGTGCAGACGAGGAGTGTCAGCAATTGGCTTTGGAAACTCAGCAAAGCGATGGCAGTGCGTTGGAAATGGTAAGTGGACTTTTAAAGAGAAATGGAAGGGTGGTTGTCCCTCGTTTTGGCAAGCTCCGTGAGGAGTTGATGTTTGAGGATCACTTCACGAAGTACTCCATTCATCCAAGAAGTACGAAGATGTACTTGGATTTGAAGAAATCCTTTTGGTGGCCTGGGATGAAACGTGATGTAGCTTTGTATGTAAGCCAGTGTCAGACGTGCGCCTTAGTGAAGGCGGAATGCCAAAGGCCAGGTGGATTCTTGAAACCTCTTCCTATCTCCGAGTGGAAATTCGACGACATCTCTATGGATTTTGTACATGGTTTACCTCGATCGCGGCAAGGTAACGATGCGATTTGGGTGATTATGGATCGCCTGACCAAGGTAGCCCACTTCATTCCAAATCGGAAGGATGATAGCATGGAGAAGCTCGTGGAGCTTTATGTTCGAAACATTGTGCGGTTGCACGGAATTCCAAAGAGCATCATTAGTGATCGCGGTGGATGATTCACGTCCAAGGACTGGAGGTTAGTGCAGCGAAGTTTGGGCACAAAATTGAAGTTTAGTACCGCATTCCATCCGCAGACCGATGGCCAAACGGAGAGAACGAATCGCACGATGGAGGACATGTTGAGAATGTGTGATCTCGATTTCAGTAAAAGTTTGGAAGACCACCTCTTCATGGTGGAGTTTGCCTATAACAATAGTTTCCAGGCGAGTATCAAAATGGCGCCATACGAGGCTTTGTATGGAAGGCGGTGTCGAACGCCGATGTCTTGGATAGAGGCGGGAGACACCCAGTTGTTAGGAAAAAAAGTGGTGAAAGACGCTTGTGAGTTGGTGCGAATGATCCAGGAGCGCATGAAGGTTGCTCAGGATCGGCAGGCAAAGTATTTTAATGCACGCCACAGAAATGTGGAGTTTGCGGTGGGCGACATGGTCTACTTGAAGATCAAACCGTTCAAAGGCATTTCGCAAATTCGACGACTCAAGAAATTGAGTCAGAGATATTTGGGTCTGTTTAAGGTTACAGAGCGCATAGGCGAAGCGGCCTATTAGTTGGCATTGTCCGTAGAGCTAAGCGGATTACATGATGTGTTTCATGTTTCGGTGCTGAGGAAAGCTTTGGTGGAGCCGGAGGATGTGGTTGAGTCTTCGACAGTTCTTGTAACCGAAGATCTGAGGACGATAGTTCGTCCGATTTGTGTGGATGATTCTGAAGTCCGGTGGTTGCGGAACAAAGAGGTTAAGCTGGTGAAAGTGCGTTGGGATAATTGCGGACGAGATGAGTTCTCGTGGGAGCAAGAGCAAACAATGCGGGATAACTTTCCGGAACTATTCGTTTCAGATATGCGTGTTAGTTGTGCTTTCGTTCACGTTTTAAATTGTGAGGACGAAATTATTTTAAGGGGGGTGGATTTGTAACACCCCAGGCTTCGCTCAGCCTACTTCTCGAGAAACACGAGAAACATCCATTTCTCGAAAAAGGCAAGCTTAAGCCACTTCTTGAGAAACGGTTATTTCTCGAGAAGTGAAGGCTCAAGCTACTTCTCGGAAACAACCATTTCTCGAGAAGTGAAGGCGCTAGAGTTCTCAGGAAGTGGAGGCGCTAGAGTTCGTCGAACGGGGTTCGATGAACTGCTGGCGCTGGAGTGCGCCGAAGCGAGTTCATCAAACTGAGTTCGACGAACCACTGGTGCTGGAGTTCGTCGAACCGAGTTCGATGAACCGCTGGCGCTGGAGTTCGTCGAACCGAGTTCGAAAAACCGCTGGGGCTGGAGTTCGCCGAATCGAGTTCGTCGAACTGAGTTCGATGAACCGCTGGCGCTGGAGTCCGTTCGACGAACAGGTCATGCTAAGTTAGACGAAGCGCGGGCACGGGCGTAAGCAGCTTTCCTGGACGTCCGTTATGATTGAATCTTGATCCTACGGTCTAGATAAGAGCATCCTAAGCTTTTATTTAGGGTAGAGAAGTTCTTTTCTCGGGGCGTGAAATCCTTTGTGCTTCTGGAGGCGTAGAAGAGAGGAAGGGTTTGGAGGAAGACGAAGGCTAGATCCGCCATTGTTGGAGCACCAGAGCTCCGTTCGCCGATCCAAGACCAGATCCGTGGAGAGGACTAGAAGGCGCTTCTTTCTATCTGTGCCTTTCAAATGATCCATGGTGAGGAAGAGAACTCTTAGGGTAACGACATCTCTCCTCCCGGTTTTAGGATGCGTGCATGACATCTATGCTTTTACTTTCCTTTTTCTGAAATTTATGGCACAAGATCTCTCAAATGAGAGGGGTTTAGGTCGCCTTGGTTCAAGAAGAACCACCGGGTTGATTGAGTCCATCCCCGACATGATTTTGCACTAGAGATCCGCTCCATTAGTGTATTAGGCATTTTGGGTGAAGCCGAAATCGTGACCGGTGGTCCGATTCGGTGATGTTGCTTGACGTGCATTTTAGGGATTTTGCTAGAAATCTGATGACGACGAAAACGTCGTATGTGATGCCCTTATGTTCGTGTGAGAATGAACGTTGGTTTGGAAAGGGTAATGGTGATGTGAATGTGAAGGCGTGGTTTGTCTTTGTGGTCGGCTGGCTAGCCCATGAATGCTTGGATTCATGTGGGGAGAGTGTCCCGGCAAGACAAGTCCCCTTCTGGGTTGTGGCGAGAACAAAGCATGTTGGTGCTCCCGTTGGCAAGATAAACCATGTAAGTGGTGAGGTCCCAGTGGAGTTCTTGGCTTTTGGCTTTGTGATTGTGGTGAGAATAAGTATGCTGGTGCGCCCGTTGGCAAGATGAGCCATGTAAGTGGTGAGGTCCCAGTGGAGTTCTTGGCCGTGGGCTTGTACGCCTGTGGGGGAATTGATGAGTACCCTTTGTTTGTTATGGAATGTTGATGTGTGTTGTTATATTAGAAGAATACATGCCATAAGGTGCCTTGGGTGAAACCCAGGTTTGCATACATGTTGCATTGCTAGATCCCCTTACTTTTATTGCTCAACATAGAAACGTAGATGATGATTGTGACACCCATGCTTGTCATGTTTTTGTTAATACTGTTGATTACATTTGCATACAAAGTGCTGACTTGCAGGGTGATGTAGTTCCCCGGGGTCCGCTAGGATGGCCGGTAGGAGGGGTGTTGTTACACCGTTGTTGGTCAGCCAAAGCTGACCCTCGTTTACCGCTCTTTGTGATTTGGATGCAGTGCAAGGATCGCAGGCTGGACCTAACTCGCCGGCCAGAAAGGCCTAAGCTTCATGAAGTGCTCTTTTCATGCTTTCTAGTTTGATTTGATGTTTTTACCTATTCTGGCTTGCATGCCAAGGTAGCTTAGGATTGTGATGATCTGTTGGATATTTAAATGCCCTGTTTGACTTGAGTTGGAGTTTTGTAAGGCCTTAAGGCCGTAGTGCTCTTATGTAGATGTGGACAACTTCTGTGGTTTGTTTTATTGTTTCCGCTGTGTTAGTTCTGAGTTTTGAGATGGTTAGATCTATATCACTTTTTAATACTAAAGCTGTGGCGATTATATGTTGTGGGGTCCCGGTCGGACCTATATTATATAGTCATTGCAGGGGAGGTGTTACAATTTCAATCCTAATCCCATGCAAGGGGTCTAGAAGGAATGAGGATGTTACAATTTTTGTCCAATACGAAAGTTATTTATCTTGGGATGAGGGAATTCGGGTATAAATTTTAGCTCAGTTGGATTTAAAATGATGATGTTATGTTATAAATAGTGAACCCTTGACAACTTGAATCAATGGTTCTAATGGACAATTACAGTAGAACCAAGATGCTTGAAATGAATCTGCATATTTAGAGAAGTTTAACATAATGGCCTCATAAATCCATGAAAATCTTTTATCCTCATTTTAGGTTATTATGTACATCAAAATAACTATAAATGCTTTCAATTGTACTTAAACTCTAATGTTTGATACGAACCTTGTCATATTGGGACAAGAAGTAAATAATGATAAATCACAGTGCACACACATACATAGAAAGGTGGTTGTAGTTTGTGAGCTTGTTCTTGGTGCTGTAACACAATAATAATCATCAAGCATAAAATTTCATGGTTGTGGACTTATCAATGACTATAGAGAAAAATGATAGTATATTATATCAGTGCTACTTGATGCGTGTGTGTATGCATGCAAATTTGACACATTTCCAATCAGAACGCACAGATGGGAGATACTTAGCAAACTCTTGAGCCTTGAGATTGTCAGACCTTACAAGATTGCCTTAGCTTTAGTCGTACTCCTAGGTGTTAGCATGTTATCGGGGTCATAGTTCTCGAGTAGCTGGTTGTTCTTTATATATCACTAACATGGTGATGGTTGTCTCATACATCCTAAAGTACAGGTTTACGTAGGCAAGTGTTAGAAATTTTATTATAAAAAACACTTATTCATAATGTTTTAACGGAGCTTAATGTGTTTGGGCTCCACATCTAAATGGTAAAAGCTAAAAACCAAAATGGAGGGAACTCTAAATATTTGGAGGAAAACCTTTTCATGAAAGAGGATGACCTTTAGTCACATGCACTTTGCCAATCTCCACTTATGTAAGTAAGCATATAAATAAAATCACTTATCCATATTTGTTCAAAGGAACATAAGGAGAGACTATGAATCATACAAGCGCGCTGTTGCATGCTTCGCGCCGGATCAGATCCTGATTTGGGAAAAATTGAATTGAATTTTATTTTTTTGTACAAAATAGTTTTATCATTTTGAAAGACTTGAAATTTCAATTAAACGTTCTCCATGACCCTTCTCAACGTACGTCGATGTCCATGCATTGAGTTCTTCACCATGCGTCGACTTCTCTTCTATACATCGACTTATCATCTGTGCATCAACTTCTCTTTCGTGCGTCGACTTCTCTTTCATGCGTCAACTTCTCTTTCGTGCTTCGACTTCTCTTTCATGCATTGAATTCTCAATGTACGCCGACCTATGTGCTATTCGCAGAACAAACGTGCATAATTTCTGTACACATTTCTTTACGCGTTTTGCGACTTTAATGTTTACATTGGAAATCAAAGTATTTTCTTACACGATCACCAGTTCTAAAATAACCGTTGGAATTTATTACGTGATTATTTTCTTGCCATTTTACGAGACTCTTATACAGGAGATTTTCTCAATCATTTTATGACTTGCTCTCTTATTCCCGAATGACCTTTCTGCTCTTGCGGTTTTGATTCTGATTATGTGATGTTTTCTTCATCATGTGGGAGTTCGGGTGCTCTGTGTTTCTCTGGTATTCGCGCACATCATAGTTTTTAGGATCTAGCCGGCTGTTGTACCTTGGAGGAGTGAGCATCGGTTGAAAGCTCTGTCAGAGCGTGGTGCAACTTCTTTAGGGTAGTGATCACACGCCTTACCCAGACTTAATTTTAAACTATAAATACTATTTTGTTTTCTAATTTCTTAATCTTATTGTTTACTGGTACCTCTTCATAGTATAGTTTTGTAGATCCGAATTTTATATCATAAGATTTTTTCAAAATGAAAATATAAATATTATTTTAAGAATATATTATAAATATTCTAACAATCTAAAGAAGTTTGTTTTTCCACACACTTGACCACTTGCGAAAGGGCCGTGTTGGGCTATCATCCCACAAACCACCTTGTACCAGTGAGAACCCGTCATTGGGTATTTCTTGATAAGTCTAAGAACAACAAAATAATAAAATCAAATACTCAAATGATTTTGTATCTTTTCCCTTTCATTAGTGTTGTAATTTATTTTATCTATTTTAAATTTCAGCAATTTGTAATGACATCTAGAGCTGATGCTCTGTCAGGATCAAACTCAAAAAATTAAATGGAAATGGATTTCATCATTGGCGAGCTCAAGTAGAATATTAGCTTAATACCTAACGCCTTTTATCTGGCATCTTTGATTCTCCTATAGAATCTGAAATCTCTAATGGCGCTGCAACTGTAATCGCCTCCTCCCTTCCATCATCTTCATCTTATAGTGCGAACACCACTAGAACTTATATTAGACGCACCATTTATTGACATTTAGTAGATATAGAATACCATTGCCTCCACCGAATTCTTAGCATTCTATTTGACAACTTTTACGATGTTTTCCTCCAATATAGTACAACTAAAGAATTGTGGTATACACTTGAAACGTGCTATCACCTCGACAATACGGGTATAGAACACTACAATTTTCCAACCTCCACAAATTTAAGATTGATGCTTTCAGGCATATCAATCCTCAACTTCACCAACTGGATAAGATGTTATCTAAGATTTGAGTTGATGACTCAATATTATCTGAAAATTATTTAGTAGTATGCCTTATAGATTCCCTTCTGTATTCATGGTCTAGCTTTAGCACTAGACTAAGGTATGACCAATCCAACCTCACTTATGTTCAAATCAAAAATGTTATCTGTATTGAGGAAGAACATAAGAATCTCGACTAATCCAAGATGTTATCCGTATTAAGGAAGACTAAGGAACGACCGATTCAAAATGTTATCCGTATTCATAATAGAAATATTGTTTGTCCTTTATGTTCTCCTATGAGGATCTCGGCCTCAATAATATTTCTTGTAAACTGGCAACATAGAAGGCGTTAATCATTGCACAACCCTGTTACTGGATTTAAATTTCAGAGTAGCATAACATGTTCTCTTTCTTTAAAGTTAGTTTGTGTGGGGGTAGATTTCATGGTGATAAGCTATTTAAAAACTCTTGTTGGGTTAAATTATAAATATCATCATCGACAGAGTCAAAGGAATAGTATGCTACTTCTTCTCCTAGAAATAATGTGAGGCATTTTTCATTTAAATAATTGACATCCCCATTTAATGGAGTGAGCAATGCCCTATGCTCAAGATAATCTGAATTATGCAAATGAGTGTCTATATTATAAAAGATTGAATTGATTAATACATCTATCGAGTGATCACCTTCCCAAGGAATAATCATAGAATCTGGGATTTTCATCATTTCATCTTCAAGTGTAACTTCATCACCATCACCAACATGAAGCAAGAAGTTTGAAAAATGCTGATCAATTGACACCCACATATTTTCAGTTAAGGGGATTACTCTTACGGTTGACCATAATGGCGATTCAACGATACTTGCACTGATAATTTGTGTTTTTGTTCCGTTTATAATGACATGTGCAACTTGGCAAAATCTCCTCCCATTATTAGAATTTTACCACAAAAAGGTTAGTCTATTCCAAGAACATTATTTAATGAGCGGTCAACTGCTTTGAATGCATGTCTATGCGTCATTGGAATAGTATGCTACTTCTTCTCCTGGTAATAATGTGAGGCATTTATCATTTAAATAATTGGCATCCTCATTTAATGGAGTGAGCAATGCCCTATGTTCAAGATAATCTAACCTGTGCATATGAGTGTCTATATAGGAGAAGATTGAATTGATTAATACATCTATCGAGTGATCGCCTTCCCAAGGAACAATCATAAAATTTGGGATTTTGATCATTTCATCTTCAAGTGTATCTTCATCACCATCACCAATGTGAAGCGAGAAGTCTGAAAAATATTGATCAGTTGACGCCCACATATTTTCAGTTAAGGGGAGTACTCTTACGATTGACCATAAAGGTGATTTGATGATAATTGCACTGATAATTTGTTTTTTTTGTTCCATTTGTAACGACATGTGAAACTTGGCAAAAATCTCCTCCCATCAATTGAATTTTACCACCAAAAGGTTGGTCCATTCCAAGAGCATCTCTTAATGAACGTTCAGCTGCTTCGAATGCTTGTCTATCATCATTGGAGCTTCATCCCAAATTATTGCTGAGCAACATTCCAATAATTTATGGTTATCTGATAGTTTTCCAAACTTACAGTATGATGTAGTGTGCAATGACATTGGAATCTTAAATCGCAAATGCACTGTCGTGCCACCTGGAAGGAGAGGGGCCGCAATTCCAGATGAGGCTGTAGCTAAAATGACAAGTCCATTTTTCTGGCAATTAGCAAGTAAACAATGATATAAAAATATTTTTCCAGTGCCTTCTGGTCCATCAATACAAAACTTATATTTGTTTACATTGAATAGCTTCAGTGATGACATAAAATGCATATCTCTGGCAAACATTTAGTAATGCAATTGTGTTTAAATCTACTTCTGATATATGAATCGACAACTCATGTTCTATTAAGTTGGAGTAATTGCTCATTTCTTCGTCAGTAGTGATTTGTGGGAGGTCAAAATCTGTGATAGTTTTATTATGTTGCTGAAGAATATAATTGATCTCGTGAAGAAGTTTGTTTCTAACGTACATGTCATTGATAGTTCTTGAACTGATGTAATCTTCGGTCATTGCAAAGTAGTTTTCATTCCACAATTCCATAACATTTGTTGGTTGGCAATACAACAAAATAGTTTTGAAAAGACTTCGTAGTGCTGAGGGCATTCTATATTATCATGCTTCTTGTAAGCAATCTCAGATGTTGTTCTCTTTCAAGAAGATCGTAATGTTCAGCAGCTTCTTTGAAGGTGGTGTGATAGATATTGCCCAATGTTAGAAGATGATCAAATGATTTTGGGCCTCAAAGATGGTTTAGTAGAAGATGTAAATAAAATTCTTTCTCATTCGGCATGGTGAAAAGAGTAAATTCGTCCAATAACTTTCTTCGCATCATGTTCTGGAAGTGAAATTCCATATATATTATTTGGGAAAACCTATGTAAAAATACTCTTATAGTTCTTGTCCATAATAGTAAATGTTGAAAATTTTTGTCAGCATAGCAATACCCCATAACCACTTAATCATGATTAGCAATAAAAATGTTAATTATGGATTAATAATTATGTTCAGGCATTCAAATTATCAAACGAAGTCAAATCTTAGGAAATGGAGTCCACGGTTAGACTCAAAATGTCAAAAAACCTAAGAATGGACATATTATTTGCTAAAATTTGAGACCATTTGAAAAGTAACATTTTCGGCCCAACCATCGTGAATCTTGAGAAACGGAGTCCGCCAATGGATTCTGAATGTCGAAATACATAGAAATCGACATATTATTTGTCGAAATCGGAGTCATGAGAAAAAATACAAATTTTAATGAAATCAATGCGAATTTCGAGAAACTGAGTCCGCCAATAGATTCAGAATATCAAAATCTATTAAAATCAATATTTTATTTGTCAAAATCGGGGCACATATGGAAATAGTGCAAATTGGGTAATTGCCGTTTAGAATTTGGCGAAATGAAAGCTGGAATCGTGTCCGGAACGTCGAAATACCCTAAGGTATGTATTTTGTAAATTTTCGGGACCTAAAAGTGACCCAAAAGAACCAAAAAGCAAGCAACACCATGTGGTAGTGGTTGTTGGATCAATAGGTGCCCTTAGAGGGGGGGGGGGGGGGGTGGGGGAGGGAGGGGGGGGGGGGTGAATAAGGGTTTTATGAATTTAACCTTAAATATAAAATATTGTTGTTAATAAAAAGTTTTGGAATATTTTATAGAAAATCTTTAGTTTAATAATTCTGAAAAGATTATATTGAAGATTTCTTTTAAAGAAAAAAAATCTGGAATTCAATTTATATTCACTATCGTCGGTGATAGTTGCTACCCCCGACGTTAGCTCTCAGAAATCGAATCCTAAGAATTATTGAACATAAATGAAATTCGCAATGTATTTCTCTTTTAAAGCTTTAAGAATTATAATTTAAAACATTTTATAACAAGAAAATCAAATCAAGATAATACGACAAAAGACATGATTTTATTTCTTTAGAAATTGAATACAAAAATGTTTTCAGAAATGTTGTTTAGAAAATTTTACTTTGGCTTTCAGAGATGATAATATAGAAAATTGCTTTTCATATGATGATTTAGGAAGAAGTTAAGTTTCCGTTAACTATCACCGACGATAAGTGCTACCACCCGACATTACCACTCAAAGAAAGAACCTTCTCGAAAATTGTGCTAAGCAGATTTTTCGTTGTTTCAATTGAAGGTAATAAAATTTAATAGTAAGGCTTGAAATTGAGGCTTAAAGAAAAATTCTTTTGGTTTCTATACCGATCCTTCTTGTAAGAACTGGTTGTCTATAACCTATCTTACCCCAGATAAGGCCTCTAGCCTCCCATAGATCTAAAACTCAACCTAGTCGCCAACCCCCGCGATGAACCCCCCAAAGCCTCGCAAGACTTAGTTGCCAACAACCGCGATGAATTTTCTACCGATTCAAATGGATAATGGAGAAATACAATGATAATTTAGAAATAAAAAAACTCCCTATAATGAAGAACTCTGAAGGAGATGATGAAGAACCGCCTAAGAAATCATTGAAATTGATGCGTTCATTCTTCACATAGAAAGACCGTTTGGAATTCTCCTTCAAGCTCTTGATCTTCAAAGATGGAGTATGACGTACTCTGGAACTCAGGGATGAAGGCTCTCACAAATAGTTGAAGTTTTCCAGCAAAAATAGAATGAGAGGCTCATTTTCTTTAAATAGAAAATGAGAGGCTCATTTTCTTTAAATAGAAAATGAGAGCTACACCTGACGGTAACATCTACTGCCGCGTTACCAGATCGTGGAGAAACATGGCTGAATTGATGCAACCATTGTAGACATGGCAAAATGTGTCCTACCATGTAGCGGTAAGTATTAGCACCGTGTTAGTACAATGAGCGCCACTACATCTCGACGATATTCCCTTCTCGTCGACATTTCCTTCTCGTCGATAAGCTACCGCTCGTGTTAACGTTATCGCCATGCGTTAGCTCTCTTTCCAGAGCATCATCTTCATTCTATACATAGGGGTATTGTACCAGTAGTTCCTGCACACTATAAACACACGACAAACATGATCAAATACATAATGAGATTTATTATTCTCAAACCAAGAGACGCAGAATGCATGTTCCAACAAACTCTCTCTTTTGATAATAACAAATCCTTTAGAAGGAAATCAATTATTACAAGAGTGGTGTTTATAGTAAATGATAAGTGTGCATACTCACCCAAGATAGATTCTTCCCATATATAGATGCATTCTATGAATTTTTTAATGTACTCCCCCTAAATAATAGATTTCTTCAATTTATTCTCCCCCTTTTGGTATTATCAAAAGAGGGTGGGGAAGAGTTTTAGCAAAACATTCTATTTTGTCCTATGTAGAGATGAAAGAAATTTTAACTTTAGAGTTACTATTTTAAATAAAAGTCATGATCGAGCATAAGTAGTAAACACAATAGAAAATATTGTAAGCATTCTTAAAATGAACATCTTTTAGAGATTTAAAGCACAAAATATAATGAGTTTTACACTTAATAAGAAGTTTGAATTTAAGTAAAAGAGATGCTATTTCATTGGAAAAAAAATTAAGATAAAATTGCAAGCATGAATTGAAAATATCAAGAAAAGATATACAACTACAATGCAATACAATTTGCATTTCAAGTAAAACTAACATTGTAGCAGTCATGCATTGATATCTAGTGCATTTACTAAAGTTTGTAGAGAATAATGTAAATGTGCTTTATGATCCAATTCTCATGAGTAGAAATTTTATATAGGATAATGATGTGTATAAAAAGTGTTTTGATAAAGTATACACGTGTATTAATAAAAACAAATGAAAATATGTAATGAAAGAACACAACAACAAAAATACATAAATATCATTACTTTCATATATTTTAATGCACGTAAAAGATTGTACTAAAGAGAAGTGGTGTAAAATTTGTTTGCACAAGACACTTTACAATTCTCTCTAAGGTGCTCAACCTCACAATGCTTATTATGACTTATCAGGAGGGTGAGTAGTGTTTGGTGGAGTTTTCCTTGTCATTTTTATTTGATTTTTTATTTTAGTTACCAAGGACTCCGAATTCACTTGTTTTGCAAACATAGCATTTTAATTTTTTTAAACCATATTTATCTAATGAATAAGTGCATGATAGACAAAGAATTGTAATAAACAATTCAATGTTGTGTAAGTAATCTATTTATGTAATTCAATAAGTTATGTCATTACACTACACAATCATGCAAGAATAAGATTAAACACATATAGGTTAAGAGAGTGAGTGAGTTCATTACAAAACATGAAATCTTTACTCATACTTAGAGGCATGCTAATCATTTCGACACATGTTTTCTACAAGCAAATTCATTGCACATTTAAAGATAGTATGCAAGGAATGATATAAACAAAATAATGTTTTGAGAAACTTGAAATTAAATGAAACATTATATTGTTAATTGATCTTTAAGTGATAAATTTAATCATCCTTGACTTTTGCAATGAAAGATAAGCAATGCTTTTGAGTTTTTGATGATTTTTTTAAGACACATAAAGAAATAACAAGGAAAACATATTTTTGTTATTTGAAATTGTTTTGTAATTTTGTAGTTGATTTTGATTTTTAAGAAAAAATCATAACAAACATGCATTTTAAATTAAAAAACAGTAAGATGAAAAGATAAAATCAGAAAGAAAATCAGTCATTTTCTGAATTTAGAGCTACCGCCGACGGTAAGGGATAGTGCGGGGTGCTAGCAAACAGAGATTGGATTTTTTATGTAAAAATATTCAAAAAAGTTATGGATTTAATTTCTTATGCTAAGATGTCAAAAACTCCCAATTCTAATCTTAGCATAGTGAATCGTGCATCGAGGAGTAGTTTGGTGAATATGTCCGCAAGTTGAGATATAGTCCCTATAAAGTTAACTCTCACATGTTCTTTTTAATATGATCCCTAATGAAATGATGTCAAATATCTATATGTTTGGATCTAGAGTGATATACTTGATTATTTGTTTGATCGATAATGCTCTTGTTGTAACACTTTAATTTATGTTATTTAGATGAACTCCAAAATCTTCTAGTGTTTGAGTCATCCACAAGGCTTGTGCATGACAACTACCTAGTTCTATATATTCGACCTCGGTGGTGGAGAGGACAACAAAATTATGTTTCCTACTTGACCAAGATACAAGTGATGGGCCTAAAAATGACATGTGCCACTAGTGATTTTACGAGCCAATGAACATCCGACATACTCAAAATCAGAAAAGCCGTGTAAAATAAAGGAATCATTATGTGGATACTATAAACCTAATCTAGATATTACGATTAGATATCTAAATATTTGTTTAACCGCTTTTAAATGTGATTCAATGGGATTTGCTTGAAATCTAGCACATAAACATACGACAAACATATAGATGCACTCAAATATAATAATGATCCTATCATCCCTTTATATAAAGTTTTATCGATTGAAATACCAGCTTCAACCTTTTCTAATTTTAGTGATGCACTTATTGGTGTATTCACCTGCTTTAGGTTTTCAAATCCAAATCTTTTAAGCATTTCATGAACATATTTGGTTTGGTTAATAAAAATTCCATCATGTTTTTGTATGATTTAAAATCCTAGAAAATATGTGAGTTCTCCAACCAAACTCATCTCAAATTCATTTTTGCATTACTAAAACTACTTCATTATACAACTCTTCATTAGTGGCTTCAAAAATTATATCATCCACATAGATTTGTAAAATAATCAAATCATTATTAACATGCTCAATAGAGAGTGTGTTATTGGCACTTCCCATTTTATAACCGTGCGTCAATAAAAATATTGTTAATTTTTCATACCAAGCACAATGAACTTGTTTTAAACCATAAACCGCTTTTTCTAACTTATACATATGATTTGGAACATTTTCATTTATAAAACCCCGGGGGTTATTCTACATATACTTCTTCTTTTATTATCCCATTAAAAAAACACTTTTAACATCCATTTAAAATAATTTGGATATTTTGAAACTCACAAATGTAAGAAAAATTCTAATTGATTCGAAGCGAGCAACATATGCAAATGTTTCATCAAAATCTAGCTACGAATCTAGCTTTATTCCTAGTGATTCTAGAGTCACCATCTAATTTAATTTTGAAAATTCACTTCACACTTTCAATTGGATACTTAAATGGCATCTCAACTAATTTCCAAACCTTATTACGTTTAAATTGACTTATTTTTTCATTCATAGCAAAAAACTAAAATTCATCATTTAAAGTGGTTGAAATGTTTTGGCACTATTTCGAAAACAAAACAAAGGTTTGAAAAAGACTAATGTAAAGAAGAACGAGCTGTAACCTCTTTTGACGGTTCTCCAATGACAAGTTACCTTGGATGGTCCTTTGAAAATCTTAGCTCACTTGGAGGTATATATTCCAATTGTTCTTCCTCTTTCTCGTCTTATGCCTCAAGTGATTCATCATCCTCATGCTCCAAAGGGGGAAGGGGTTCCACTTCATTTCCTGCAGGACTAGAATTTACACAAGGATCAATCTCATCAAATCTACCATCTACAGTTTCTTTAACTATTTTGTTCTTTTGTTATATACTATATATGTCATACTAGTTGAAGAATAACCAAGAAAGATTCCCTCATCACATTTTTTATCAAATTTTCCTAAAGTATACTTAGTGTTTAATAAAAAGCATTTATAACCAAAATCATGAAAATAAGATACGTTAAGTTTCTTTTGCAAATATTATTCATAAGGTGTTAATTTTAACAATGGGTGAAGCATGACTCGATTAATTACATAACATGAAGTATTAATAGCTTCAACCCAAAAAGATTTATGTAACCCATATTCGAATATCATAGTGCATGCTAGTTCTTGAAGGGTTCTATTTTTCCTCTCCACTACACCATTTTGTCGTGGGGGTGTGTGGAGTAGAAAATTCTTGTTTAATTCATAGATCATTACAAAAAGTAGTAAAATTTTTCATTTTCAATTTCTCCTCCGTGATCCGTGCATATGTGTTTTATTTTTAAATCAAGTTTGTTTTCTATACAAATGCATAGTTTAGTAAATTCAAAAAAAATGCATCGAATTTGGAAGTAAGAACATTGTCCAACAATATCTAAAAAATCATCAATTAATACAAAATATAGTTTTTACTACCTAGACTAGACATGTTAACCGGTCCAAAAAGAACCATATGAATTAATTGAAGAGGTATAGTAGTAGAAATTACTTTTTTTTGAAAGTTTTCCTTTTTTACATGACGAGCAAAGTGAAGATAAATTTCCATTAAGTATTGGTAATCCTCGAAAATAATGTCTTTTGATAATTTTAAAATTAGTTTGGTGCTAAAGTGACCAAGGCGTCTATGCCAAAGTTCTAATTCTTCATTTTTAGAAATTAAACATTTTATAGATGAATGTGAAATATCATTAAAGGTAATCATATAAACATTATGCATTCTAGGTGTAGTGAGCACAATATTATTTGCTTTATAATTTATAATTTTGCAAAGATTTGTAGATGATCCAATAAGACATTTAAACCTTTATCACATAATTGACTAATTGAAATTAAATTGTGTTTTAAACCTTCTACAAATAATATATTAGAAATTAAAAAAGATTCATTACCCACTGTACTAATGCCCATGATCCTTCCTTTTTTGTTATCTCCAAATGTCACCATCCCTCCTTTCTTTTTTATGAGGCTAAAAAACTTTGCATGGTTGCTCTCATGTGTTTGGAACAACCCGATTCCAAATACCACATATTTTCATTGTCCTTAGCCTGTCAACAAACCTAGAAAGAAGATGAGAGTAAAGATCTGGATACCCATAAGGTTCCTCCCATAGAGTAGGTGAAAACCTTAAACACCCAGATTTGCATAAAAAACTCTGTCCCTTCTTCATACAAGAGTCAGTGGTGTGCCCAAATATATAACATTTGGCACACAAAATAAATGGGGTTGAGACCTTTTTCGGAGTTTTGTGTGAACGCTTGAGGGAAGATGAGGAAACATCAGAATTTTGATTTAATATTTTATTATTATATTTTTTGGAATTTTTTCTAATGCTGAAAGTAAGTTCTGCTGTCGAGCGATAGCTTTCAGAATCATAACCAAGCCAATATTTTGCAGTACCATGACATTGGCTGACCAGAATCATGTCAAGGGTCTTTTGGCCAATTCCAATTTTTTTAATAGCCATGTTTAAATCATGAATTCGGGCTTTTAACGTGGTATTTTCCGTTACTAACATAACATACCAATTTGCAAATGTTTTCTTTCCGGATTCAATTTGAGAAAGAGAGGTTTTAAATTTTTTCTAAGTTCCCCTTTTTATTTGTTAGAGATTTATTATTGGAGTGAGCCTTAGAAAGAGCTTCTTCAAGCTCTTTTACCTTTACCAATGAGTGATCACACTCTTGGCAATGAACCTTCTCTCTTTCTAGTGTTTTTAGATCTTTAAATAATTTCTTATTTTCTTTTAATAAAAGTTTATTTTCAGATTTTAAGATATCAAGATCTTTTAAACTTTTATCAAAATACTTGCATGTTTGTAAATATTCATTATACAAATCATCATAAGTGGGACGTACCTCAGTGTCTCTTTGGACACTGCATTCATCATCTGAAGGCGTGTTTCTTTTTCTCATGAGGCACACGTTTGCCTCTTCATCATCACTTGAGGTAGAGCCACATGAATCCTCGGATGAGGAGTTATCCCATGTAGTCGCCTTTAGAACCTTCTTTTTCTCCTTCCCCTTGTGCCGCTTCTCTTTTTGCTCTTTTAGATATTTTGGGCACTGACTTTGGATGTGTCCGGTCCTTCTGCAGTGGTAGCACTCAGGTGGTGGCCGCTCTTTGTCTTCGTCGTCGCTAGCTTTTCCTTTCTTTGATGACGAACCCTTCTTGATGAAATATTTCTGTAAGGTATTTCTTCTTTCCGAATTCTTCATGAATATCTTCCAAAGGATTTTCCTCACCAATTCGCCATTGGAAAATGACCTTCTAAGTACTTTAGATTCGTTGAAGATTTTGGTGAACCAAGAGTACATGGAATCTATGTCTTCATTGGCATCCATCCAGAATTTCTCGTGTTCGGATTCCAATTGGAAAAACTTCGAATCCTTGACCTGCGAAGTACCTTCATGAGTTATTTCAAACATAGTTCAAATATCATAAGCAGTTTCGTAAGCACAAGTTTGATTGAATTCAATTCTATCCAAGGCACAAAATAAAGCATTCATGACTTTAACATTATTCTTACATCTAGTCTTATCACCGTCAACCCATTTATCTTTAGTTTTTTCAATAGTTATATCTCCAACTATAATTGTAGGAGGAGTGTAACAATGTTCAATCATAGCCCAGACTTCTATATCTAAAGTCATTAAGAAATATCACATCCTAGTTCTCTAATAATTATAGTCTGGTCTGGTAAATAGAGAAGGTCTACTAATCCCTTGCCCCTCATAAAAAGTGAGATTATGATAAGCCATTATTCCTTGTTGTGAAACCATTTTGGAATAACCTAGCTCTGATACCAAGTGTTGGATCAATATGCGCCCTTAGAGGGGGGTGAATAAGGGTTTAATGAATTTTAATCTTAAATATAAAATATTATTGTTAATAAATAGTTTCAGAATATTTTATAGAAAATATTTAATTTAATCATTCTGGAAAGATTATATTGAATATTTCTTTTAAAGAAAAAAATGCGGAATTCAATTTATATTCACCACCACAGACGATAGTTGCTACTGCCCAGCGTTAGCTCTCAAAAATCGAATCCTAAGAGTTATTGAACACAAAAGAAATTTGCAATGTATTTCTCGTTTAAAGCTTTAAGAAATTATAATTTAAAATATTTTGTAGCGTGGAAATTAAATCAAGATAATAAGACAAAAAGAGACATGGTTTTATTTCTTTAGAAATTGAATAAAAAATATTTCAGAAATATTGTTCAGAAAATTTTACTTTGGCTTTCAGAGATGATAATATTGAAGATTCCTTTTCATATGATGATCTAGGAAGAAGTTAAGTTTCTGTTAACTACCACCAACGATAGGTGCTACTGCCCAGCATTAGCGCTCAGATAAAGAACCTTCTCAACAATTGCGCCAAACAAATTTTTCATTGATTCGATTGAAGGTAATAAAATCTTAATAGTAATGCAAAGACGAAACAAAAATTTTATGTAAAAAAGATAATTACCAAATTTTGATTCCAATGATGCTTCAAATCGAGGCTTTAAGAAAAATCCTTTTGGTTTCTATACTAATCCTTCTCCTAAAGTCCCTTTAGATATAACCTATCTTACCCCCAGATAAGGCCTCTAGCCTCCCCTAGATCTAAACCTAGACTTAGTCATCATCCCCCGTGGAGAATTCCCCCTAAGCCTCGCAAGACCTAGTCTCCAACAACCGCGGCGAATTTCCTACTGATACAAATGGATAATGGAGAAATACAATGATAATTTAGAAATAAAAACTCTCTATAATAAAGAACTCTGAAGGAGATGATGAAGAGCCGTCTAAGAAATCATTGAAGTTGATGCGTCCATTCTTCACGTAGAATGACCATTTGGAATTCTCCTTCAAGCTCTTGATCTTCAAAGATAAAGTTGGACGTGCTTTGAAAGTCAGGGATGAAGGCTCTCACGAAAGGTTGAAGTTTTTCAACAAAAAATAGAATGAGATGCTCCTTTTCATTAAATAGAAAATGGGAGCTACCGCTGGCGGTAGCATCTACCGCCCACATTATCAGATTGTGGAGAAACGTGCCTGAATTTGTGCAACTATTGAAGACGTGGCAAAACGTGTCCTACCGTGCAGCGGTAAGTATTAATATGTCATGTTAGTTCGATGTGCGCCGCTACATCTCGCCGACATTCCCTTCTCATCGAAATTTCTTTCTCGTCGACAAGTTACCTTTCACGTTAACATCATCGCCAGCCGTAAGCTCTCTTTGTAGAGCATCGTCTTCATTCTTCATTCTATACATATGGGTATTGTACCAGTAGTTTTGCACACTATAAACACACGACAAGCATGATCAAATACACAATGAGATTTATTATTCTCAAACCAAGAGATGCGGAACACATGTTCCAGCAGTGGTCAGTGCCATGTGATGGCCGCCTAGAGGGAGGGTAGATATATGGCACCCACCACAAAAGCGGGCCATACGCCTGCACGCGCTGGGCACGTGGCAGCCCGCTATTGGCCCTAGACGCAGGCTGGGCATATGGCTGGGCATGTCCAGCATGGGACTGGCCCGGAGGGGCGCCATGTGGCGCCCGTATGGGCCATGTATCACCCATCTGTGAACTTGAAAGTGATCCTTTTGTTTATTTTTGTGTTTTTGAGGATTTGGGGAGATCCCAAACTTAGATTGAGGCGATTTTAGTGGCGTTACAAAGCCATTATAATTACACATCCCTTGGGATGCTTTCCTCATTCCAATTTCTATCCATGGTCAAGGAAATTAAGAGAGAAGGTGTGAGAGAGGAGAGAGAAAGACTCAGTTTTCTACCAAACTTTCGAGGAATCTTTGGGAGGAGCTTGAGGGCCAATTTTTGGCCTCGACTCATGTCGAAGCCTTCCTAGGTGCTGCGAAAGCGGCACCAAAATAATATATATTTTTTCTGTCGGAATGCTGCCGAATTACTGCTAAATTGTCGACTTTGCTAAGAGGATGTTCAAAGCTAAGATTTGGGAGCGTTAAGATTGTGGTAGGTGGGAAATATTACAGTTTTTATGTCTACGTTATTATTTTTCATAGCTTTTGCAGGTAATTTTTGTACCTAAATGCTGCCGAAATAATTATGGTAACTCGCTAGGTATGACGAAGGGTCGAGTCTCTTGTATTCAAGTGATAATGAGGCCTCGATTTGTAGATTGCATTCATATTGATAATATGGAAATGATAAGCTAATTATCGTGCAAAAATATAATATTTAATGATTTATTTACGTATGTGAGATTATCATGAGGTCGAACCAATATTATTTCAGCCAAGTTTGGTACTTTACGACTAGACTAATCTTGGGCATTTTGCAACCAATGTTGATAATTTGAGATGTGTCTATGCACAATATTATAGAAATGATAATAATAATAATAATAATAATAATAATAATAATTACACGCATGGAATTATTGTGGGGTCGGACCGACATTATTATAAGATCAATCCACTGGGGTCTTTTGCAACTAGACAGATCCACGGGTAATAATTACCGGTTTGCGACGAATAAAGATAATTCAAGAAGTGTGGTTGCAATATTATGACTACTATAAACATTATTATAATATTATGTAGCGGTGCGCACTAGTATGTTAGCCCAGTATTTGGTTTGAGGGGATATAAGGGGGTAATGCTCTATAAAGACTGTTTTGTAGTCTTGTCCGTGGACATATAAATGGGAGGGAGTAACACTCCCTTGAGACTATTTTGTGGTCTAGTCCCGGATGCATATTATTTGAGTTGAACCACTATCGGCCGATTCACTATCCGCGGGACATGATGGGTCCCAATTGAGCTGAGCTATTTTCTATAAGAAAAATATATTTGGAAAAGGGTGAGATATTGTAACACCCCAAAAATCGTAGTCCAGCGAGGTAGGCGGAGTGGTAGCGTCGCGCTCGGAATAGGCTGAAAATTCCATAGCAGGTTCTTCGCGCACGCTCACTGGCCTCCTTCGCGCACGACCAGTGGTCGTGCGCCTGATCGTGCGTTAATTCACAAGGGTTGAAGGTCGGCTGATCGTGTAGCGCACGATCAGGGGATGTTGGCCGCGCACGATCACTGACCGTGCGCCGCTGCTCGTGCGCACTGTTTATTCTGCTCCGCGAAAAGTGACGGGGATGACGATCCGGCCGTCCAAAAATCTTGGGATTTGATCCAACGGCTACGATGGTTGGCTGGGGGGTCTTAGGTCTTGGTAGAGGAGTTAAACCCTCATATTTCCAAGTCATTTCTCTCTCTTAGGTTGGAGAAAGGAGGAGGAGGCAAGGAGGAAGGAGAAGGGGAATCCGCCATTGCCGGAGCTTCGGAGCTCCGTTCGCCGATCCGAGACCGGCAACGCGTAGAGGGCGTTGAGGCGCTTCTTCTCCACCGTTTGTTTGCAAGCTTCTCATGGCTAGGAGGAGATCTCAAAAGGTAACGACATTTCTCCTCCCGGTCTTTAGGATGCGTGCATGACATCCCTTTGTTTTCTGCATTTTGGCACCGGATCCGTCGAGTGAGAGGGATCTGGGTCGCCTTGGTTCGAAAGGAACCATCGGGTTGATTGAGTCCGTACCCGACATGATTTGCACTAGAGATCCGCTCCGTTAGCAGATTAGGCATTGTGGGTGAAGCCGGATTTGTGGCCGTAGGTCCGATTCGGTGATGTTGCTTTACGCGCATCCTAGTGGTTTTGTTAGAAATCCGAATACGGCGAACTCGTCGTTGTGATGCCCTTGTAGCTTCGTGTGGTAACGAATGTTGGGTTTAGGGCGGAGAAATAATGTGCGGAATTTGGGGCTTGTGATGCCTAGTGTTGTGCGAAGGCGCGATTGGTCTTTGTGGTCGGCTGGCTATCCCGTGGAGACTGAGATTCACGTGTGGAGAGTGTCCCGACAAGATTAGTCCCTTCGATTGTTGACTGACGAGATTGTCTGTGCTACGGATGAGTCCGTTGACGGTCGCCAGGCGAGGCAATCGGTGGACGTTGTCCCGAGAGTAAGTCCAGGGCCTTGGGACGTTTTTGTTAGCCAAAATTCTTAGTATCGGTCTTGTGTGTTGTTGGCGGCCCGAGCGTGTGAGCTGTTAGACAAGCCCGATGGCATGGCGAGCCAGGCGAGGTGGGTCTCAGCGAGAGCTCTTGGCCTTGGGCTACGATGCCCTTGCGGGGAAATGACGAGTACCCCTGTGTTTGTGATGTGATGATGATGTGATAGATTCATACGCTTTAGGGTGCCTTGGGTGAAACCCGGGTTTGCATTCATTTTGCATTGGTAGGCCCCTTTTATTTATTTGCTCAACATAGAAACGTGGATGCTGTATGTGACACTCACACCTGTTTTTATGCTGTTTCCTTTTATGTACATTTGCATACGAAGTGCTGACTTGCAGGGTGAAGTAGTTCCCCGGGGTCCGCTAGGACGGCCGGGAGGAGGGATGTTGTTACACCGTTTGTGATCAGCCATAGCTGACCCTCGTTTAGCGCTTTTTGTGATTTGGTTGCAGGGCAAGAATCGCAGGCTGGACCCAGCGCGCCGACCAAAAAGGCCTAAGCCTCATGAAGTGTTTACTGTTATTCTCATGCACTTCTTTTATTACATTTTGTTGTAACCGACTTGCATGCCGAGGTAGTTTAGGTAAAACTACTATCTGTCCCCTTTTGTTGGGACACCCTTTTGTGTTGAATGTTTGGTGATTTGGACTGTGGTTTTGTATGACCTTAAGGCCTATTGGACTCCTTTGTAGTGTGGACAATCTCTGTGTTTTATGTTTGTTTCCGCTGTGTTGTTTGAGTTTTGAGAACGGGTAGTTAATATCATCTTTTAATACTGATGCTGTGGCGGTTATATGCTGTGGGGTCCCGGCCGGACCCATGTTATATGATCATTGCAGGGGAGGTGTTACAATTTGGTATCAGAGGGAGGTTTGAGTATTCTTGCGAGGTCTAGTGTATTTGGATCGCGTAAGAGATTGTCCACATAGGAGTACTGTGCGGGATCATGAGTATCCCTGCGTTTGATTCTTGCGAATAGAGCTTGATAAGTCTTTTTCCTTGCTTGCTAGGATGTTGGCGACGATGCGGGGACGTCACGAAGGCAAGAGGAGCCTTCGGGAAGCAGTGATACTGCTCCGGGCCTCATGAATGTGAGCATGTCCCCAGCTGATTTCTGTCGCATGCTAGCGGAAGCAATGGTAGCGGCCCAAGCTGGAGCGATGTCACGGGTTCCGACACCGGTGGTGCAAGTTGCGACTCCTGTTACTCCGGCGGCTACGCTGGCTACACCGGATGTCGAAGTGAGGCAAGCAGAGCCAATAGCGGAGAGAGCTATTCCGATGGGTGATCGATTCATGAAATACTTCTTGAGTTTCCACCCTCCGACATTCAAGGGAGTGGGCACTCCAACGGATGCCGAGGATTGGCTTTCGAGAATCCAGGAGCTCGTGAAGGCAGCTGAGACCCCAGCTAAGAGGCAGTCTCACTTTGCGAGTTTCATGTTAGAGGGCGATGCAAAGTTGTGGTGGGTGAACCATAACGGTCGCCATTTTGTTGGGCGTGTTCCGTCCATGGAGGAGTTCGGGAACGCTTTCCTCAAGCGTTATATTCCGGCCTCGACAAGGTTAGCACTGCAGCGGCAGTTTCTGCATTTGGTGCAGCGGGAGAAGACAGTGGATGAATATCTGCAAGAGTTCACTCGTTTGGGTCATTATGCGGGAACAACCATGGCAGATGATGAAGAGAGGGATAATCTCTTCTATCAAGGGTTGAGAGAAAATTTAAGGCAACCACTCATAGCCTTGAAGAATGCAGGATTCAATGAATTGGTCGAAGCCGCTCGCACACTGGAGAGCGACTTGGAGCGAACCCAACAGCGAAAGGGTGTTGCGGCAAAGCAGGGAGAAGGAAAGCCTTCTCAGTCCCAATCTCAGTGGAAGTCTGAGGGAAACCGATACAAGAAGAAACCCCGTCCTAATATGACTGGGGAGAGAAGTGGCGCACCCTCGGGAGATTTTCGATTCAAAGGTCCGTTGACTTGTTACCAGTGTGGCAAGATGGGTCACATTAGTCGGTTTTGTACCGAGGGCGGAGCTGAGCCAGAGCCGAGACAGGAACAATCGGTGCGTTCGGGTCCCGGTGTTGCAGAGAAGGGGAAAGCGGCGGAGTCGAGTGCTTCGCGGTTCCCTCCAGTGCAGCCTAGAGCCTATAATCTTGGGCAACAGGAAGCGATACGTCAACCCGACGTGGTGACAGGTACGAAAAGTTTAAATTTTCGTTTGTTACTATAATGTAGGTTGCGGCCTTTTATGTTTATTTTTGCACGTGGTTAGGTTTCGTGCTAGTTTCGGGCTACCCCTCTCGAGTGTTGTTCGACACGGGGGCGTCACACTCTTTTCTTGCGGAAAGTTTTATCCGGAAGATTGGTGCTGAGTCCGTAGAGGCAGAAGTGGAGCTGAGTGTGCGTATGCCGAATGGGTCTTTCATGACTACCATGAGGAAGGGACGCATTGTGATGCAAATTGGCGATTATGATTTTGTGTTGGTAGCAGCGATTCTGCCACTAGCCGAATTCGACGTTATCTTAGGGATGGACTGGCTTGCCGCGCAGCGAGCTAGTATCGATTGCCAGCTGAAGGTGGTAACCCTGAGAAGAGAAGGTAGAGCAGAGGTCAAGTTCGAAGGCCTAAGCGGAGTTGCTTTCTCCCTGATTTCCGCCGTGCAAATGAGGCGTGCGGTAAACCAAGGAGGCGAGACATTTTTGGCTTTGTTGGAGACTCACTCGACAAAGTTGGCCATTGGAGAAGTTCAGGTGGTGGAAGAATTTGAGGACGTATTCCCCGAGGAGCTTCCGGGAGCACCCCCTCAGCGTGAGATTGATTTTTCGATCGAGTTGGTACCGGGTGCGACGCCGGTGTCGCGTCCTCCGTTTAGGATGACACCGAAGGAACTGGCCGAGTTAAAGGTTCAGTTGTAGGAGTTGTTAGAGCAAGGGTACATTAGGCCCAGCTCTTCGTCGTGGAGCGTGCCGGTATTGTTTGTGAAGAAGAAAGACGGAAGTATGCGATTGTGTATCGACTACCGTGAACTGAATAAATTGACCGTTAAGAATAAATATCCGATTCCGTGAATCGATGATTTATTCGACCAGTTAGTAGGGTCGGTGGTGTACTCCAAGTTAGACTTGAAGTCGGGGTACTACCAGTTGAAGATTCGAGAAGAGGACATCGCTAAGATAGCGTTTGGGACTCGGTATGGCCATTACGAGTTTTCGGTGATGCCGTTCGGACTGACGAACACGCCATCTGTCTTCATGGATCTGATGAACCGGGCTTTTCGACCGTTTTTAGATTCGTTCGTGGTGGTGTTTATTGATGACATTTTGGTGTACTCAAAAACAGAGGCAGAGCATGAGTCTCACTTGAGGCTGGTATTGCAGACTCTAAGGGAGAATCAACTTTATGCTAAGTTCTCAAAATGCGAGTTTTGGATCGAGAAGGTGGCTTTCTTGGGTCACGTAATTAGTGGAGATGGGGTGGCAGTAGATCCAGCGAAGATTGAAGCCATTAGGGATTGGCCTGTATTGAGAACCGTGGCGGAAGTCCGGAGCTTCCTTGGACTAGCCGGTTATTACAGAAGGTTCGTGGAGAACTTTTCGCGGATGGCGTTGCCCCTCACCACTCTCACTCGCAAGGACCAAAGGTTCGTATGGACACCGGAGTGTGCCAGTGCATTTGAGAATTTGAAGGAAAGGTTGATGTCTGCTCCAATCCTTAGCCTTCCTAGTGGGACGGAAGGATTTCAGATTTTCAGCGACGCGTCAGGTTGCGGGTTGGGTTGCGTGCTGGTGCAGCACGGCAAGGTGATAGCGTATGGGTCAAGGCAGTTAAAGACTCATGAGAGGAATTATCCCGTCCATGATCTAGAGTTGGCGGCGGTAATTTTTGCGCTAAAATTCTGGCGGCACTACGTTTATGGTGCGAAGGTGGAGATCTTCACGGATCACAAGAGCCTGAGGTATCTCCTGGACCAGAAGGATTTGAATATGCGCCAGCGTAGATGGGTCGAGTTCCTTGGGGACGACGACGTGGAGATTCAGTATACGCCGGGTAAAGCCAACGTGGTGGCGGATGCCTTGAGTAGGAAGTACTTCGGGCAAGGTAATTGGATGGAGGCGCATAACGAGCGTTTGATTCGAGACTTGGAGTCTCTTGACATTTCTTGTGTGGCTAGAGGTGAGTCTAGCGTAGCTCGTTTGAACTGGATTGAAATGCAGTGTGATATAATGGATCGAATTCGAGCGGCGACCAGTGCGGACGAGGAGTGCCAACAGTTGGTGTTGGAGGCTCAGCAAAGTGAAGGCACAGCTTTGGAGATGGTTGGTGGAATTCTGAAGAGAGACGGAAAGATCTGTGTTCCGCGCTTTGGCAAGCTTCGCGAGGAGTTGATGTTTGAAGCTCACTTTACGAAGTACTCCGTTCATCCAGGAAGTACAAAGATGTACGCGGATTTGAAGGAATCTTTTTGGTGGCCTGGGATGAAGCGGGATGTAGCCGAGTACGTGAGCCGATGTCAGACTTGCGCCTTGGTGAAGGCTGAGTGCCAAAGGCCCGGTGGGTTCTTGAAGCCTCTCCCTATTCCCGAATGGAAGTTCGATGACATCTCCATGGATTTTGTACATGGTTTGCCTCGATCGCAACAGGGTAACGATGCGATTTGGGTGATAGTGGATCGCCTGACCATGGTGGCTCACTTCATTCCGAATCAGAAGGGCGATAGCGTGGAGAAGCTCGTGGAGCTCTATGTTCGAAACATTGTGCGGTTGCACGGGATTCCAAAGAGCATCGTTAGTGATCGCGATGGGCGTTTCACTTCGAAGGACTGGAGGCTAGTACAGAAGAGATTAGGCACAAAGCTCAAGTTTAGTACCGCGTTCCATCCGCAGACCGATGGTCAGACAGAGCGAACGAACTGTACGATGGAGGACATGTTGAGAATGTGTGCTCTCGACTTTGGTAAAGGTTGGGAAGACCACCTCTTCATGGTGGAGTTTGCCTATAACAATAGCTTCCAGGCGAGTATCAAAATGGCGCCCTATGAAGCTTTGTATGGAAGGAAGTGTCGAACGCCGATGTCTTGGGCGGAGGTGGGAGACACTAAGCTGTTGGGGAAGCAAGTGGTGGAAGATGCTTGCGAGATGGTGCGGGCGGTTCAGGAGCGCATGAAGGTTGCTCAGGATCGGCAAGCGAAGTATTTCAACGCGCGCCATAGAAATGTGGAGTTTGCAGTGGGCGACATGGTCTACCTGAAGATCAAACCGTTCAAGGGTGTTTCGCGAGTGCGGCGACTCAAGAAGTTGAGTCCGCGGTATCTGGGCCCGTTCGAGGTTACGGAACGTATAGGCGAAGCAGCCTATCGTTTGGCGTTATCCGCAGAGCTGAGTGGATTACATGATGTCTTCCACGTCTCTGTGTTGAGGAAAGCTCTGGTGGAGCCGAGCGTCGTAGTCGAAGCGGCAACGGTGCCGGTGATGGAGGATTTGGGGACGAGGGTTCGTCCGGTTGGCGTGGAGGATTCGGAAGTCCGGCAGTTGCGCAACAAGGAAGTCAAACTTGTAAAGGTGCGATGGGACAACTGCGGGCGAGACGAATTCTCTTGGGAGCGTGAGCAAGCGATGCGGGAGGATTTCCCAGAACTTTTTGCTCCAGGTATGCTTTATGAATTTCCTGTTTAAATTCTGAAATTTTGAGGACGAAATTCTTTTAAGGAGGGTGGAGTTGTAACACCCCAAAAATCGTAGTCCAGCGAGGTAGGCGGAGTGGTAGCGTCGCGCTCGGAATAGGCTGAAAATTCCATAGCAGGTTCTTCGCACACGCTCACTGGCCTCCTTCGCGCACGACCAGTGGTCGTGCGCCTGATCGTGCGTTAATTCACAAGGGTTGAAGGTCGGCTGATCGTGTAGCGCACGATCAGGGGATGTTGGCCGCGCACGATCACTGACCGTGCGCCGCTGCTCGTGCGCACTGTTTATTCTGCTCCGCGAAAAGTGACGGGGATGACGATCCGGCCGTCCAAAAATCTTGGGATTTGATCCAACGGCTGCGATGGTTGGCTGGGAGGTTTTAGGTCTTGGTAGAGGAGTTAAACCCTCATATTTCTAAGCCATTTCTCTCTCTTAGGTTGGAGAAAGGAGGAGGAGGCAAGGAGGAAGGAGAAGGGGAATCCGCCATTGCCGGAGCTTCGGAGCTCCGTTCGCCGATTCGAGACCGGCAACACGTAGAGGGCGTCGAGGCGCTTCTTCTCCACCGTTTGTTTGCAAGCTTCTCATGGCTAGGAGGAGATCTCAAAAGGTAACGACATTTTTCCTCCCGGTCTTTAGGATGCGTGCATGACATCCCTTTGTTTTCTGCATTTTGGCACCGGATCCGTCGAGTGAGAGGGATCCGGGTCGCCTTGGTTCGAAAGGAACCATCGGGTTGATTGAGTCCGTACCCGACATGATTTGCACTAGAGATCCGCTCCGTTGGCGGATTAGGCATTGTGGGTGAAGCCGGATTTGTGGCCGTAGGTCCGATTCGGTGATGTTGATTTACGCACATTCTAGGGGTTTTGTTAGAAATCCGAATACGGCAAACTCGTCGTTGTGATGCCCTTGTAGCTTCGTGTGGTAACGAATGTTGGGTTTAGGGCGGAGAAATAATGTGCGGAATTTGGGGCTTGTGATGCCTAGTGTTGTGCGAAGGCGCGATTGGTCTTTGTGGTCGGCTGGCTATCCCGTGGAGACTGAGATTCACGTGTGGAGAGTGTCCCGGCAAGATTAGTCCCTTCGATTGTTGACTGACGAGAATGTCTGTGCTACGGATGAGGCTGTTGACGGTCGCCAGGCGAGGCAATCGGTGGACGTTGTCCCGAGAGTAAGTCCAGGGCCTTGGGACGTTTTTGTTAGCCAGAATTCTTAGTATCGGTCTTGTGTGTTGTTGGCGGCCCGAGCGTGTGAGCTGTTAGACAAGCCCGATGGCATGGCGAGCCAGGCGAGGTGGGTCTCAGCGAGAGCTCTTGGCCTTGGGCTACGATGCCCTTGCGGGGAAATGACGAGTACCCGTGTGTTTGTGATGTGATGATGATGTATGATGATGTGATAGATTCATATGCTTTAGGGTGCCTTGGGTGAAACCCGGGTTTGCATTCATTTTGCATTGGTAGGCCCCTTTTATTTATCTGCTCAACATAGAAACGTGGATGCTGTATGTGACACTCACACCTATTTTTATGTTGTTTCCTTTTATGTACATTTGCATACGAAGTGCTGACTTGCAGGGTGAAGTAGTTCCCCGGGGTCCGCTAAGACGGCCGGGAGGAGGGATGTTGTTACACCGTTTGTGGTCAGCTATAGCTGACCCTCGTTTACCGCTTTTTGTGATTTGGTTGCAGGGCAAGAATCACAGGCTGGACCCAGCGCGCCGGCCAAAAAGGCCTAAGCCTCGTGAAGTGTTTACTGTTATTCTCATGCACTTCTATTATTACATTTTGTTGTAACCGGCTTGCATGCCGAGGTAGTTTAGGTAAAACTATTATTTGTCCCCTTTTGTTGGGACGCCCTTTTGTGTTGAATGTTTGGTGATTTGGACTGTGGTTTTGTATGGCCTTAAGGCCAGTTGGACTCCTTTGTAGTGTGGACAATCTCTGTGTTTTATGTTTGTTTCCGCTGTGTTGTCTGAGTTTTGAGAATGAGTAATTAATATCATCTTTTAATACTGATGCTGTGGCGGTTATATGCTGTGGGGTCCCGGCCGGACCCATGTTATATGATCATTGTAGGGGAGGTGTTACAGATATATACTGATATGCTTATTTGTTTAATGCTTCTGCTATATTACTCTACTTATATAATGTGCATTGCATACATAAATATTGTGTCATTCTTTCAGAGGTGAGCAAGCAAAGATGCTCACCAACTTACTAATGTTTTTATATACCTACGAAGATGCAGGCGATAGAGCACAGTGAGGAAGACTACTTTATATTATATAGCATGCAAAAATGTAAAGGCAAGAGATATACGAATGTGTGACAAGTTGTACTTGTAAATATTAAAATATCAATAAAATACATTTATTTCTTGATCTTCCTCTGTGTATTGCAAAAGATCCTAATCACATTACTGTTCTCACCTCGTTAACTCGAGCTTACCAGGCCAGGGTGTGACAAACAATGTCCTTGAATTGCACTCATTTGACAAAACGACAGTAATACTCGTGTGTATGAAATTGCACTTGATGTTTGTTTGGTAAATGAATTTGTAATCGTATGACTGAAGGATATATTTGATTCATGTGGAACTTGAATAATTTCCAACAGGATTCTTGGCAACATATCCAGCGTCTGTTAACATATTAAGTAACCTTATTGTAATTCGGAAGTGATTGAACCTGAAATGAAATACAATCTGGACCTTGTGGATGTATTTGTACAAGTATTTAATACTTTTGATACTGTTGCAAATTTTAACATTAATGTGACATTCATATTTTAATAGTGATCCTAGATTGTATGGTACAATCCAACAATTATCAACCGGGAAATCCCTGCTACGTGGTAAAATAATCGATCTTTCATCATTGTGAGCCGATAAATTAGGCAGGAGTCATTTCATTGAATTGTGAGTTCAGCGAAATACTTTGGATTTTCTTTTTTGTAGTCACCATGTTTCATGCAAGGAGCTTTGTGGTTAATGTGTCCATATGGGCCATGTATCATATATTGTATAACTGCATTGTATAATTCTGGTTCAATTTCAATTTTTGAAATTTCATCTCTAACAATATAGTCATATTCATCTGGAGTATTTAGCTTGTCATTTTCATCAAACATGACCAACATGCACATGTGACAAACCTTTTTTTGAAATTCAATTACATGAACATGGCTGATTGTTTTGCCCAATACATATTTATGAAATATATCATTTTTTAAATTTCTCGTATTTAGCTCAGAAAATCTGAGTTACTAAATTTGGCCAGTCCTGTGCAGTTTGACCATGAAAAGTTCATCAGTGATCTCTCACCATGAAGAATTATAGGTCATTGTTACGAATATTTTGTCTTCCATAATTCTGCGCAATTGTCATTGCATCTTTATATGTCTCTTTGGCTTCCAACAAACGATGATGGCCAAATAACATGTCGGCCAACATTTGCTGGAAGAAAGTAAAACAATGTTGGAGTTATTGATGGCGCAAGTAGTAAAATAATATGTAGAAATTTATTTTGATACAAGCATTATTCTCTCCGACGTTTAAACAGTCTTGTAATCCATTGTAAAGTTTTTAGCGAATATTTTTTTTATTGTTCTTTATCCAACACAATTTTTGCGTTTCAACTTTAATATAATTGTCAACAGCATATTGTTGCAGCAAACGACATCCATGCAAGATTAGCGATGGAACTGCAGGGCAAATCTACAAGACGAAATATAGCGGAGGAGAATATGTGTTTGTAAATAAATGACTGGTGTATGAATAAGGTGAAATAGAAATCCTGGAGAATGTATGAGTAATAGTCAAATCAACTGACGAAACGGTTATTAATTCCTTTATATTTAGCAGACCAACCGTATGTTCCACAAGGAAGTAACAACGAATATTGTAGTGGATTATAATATCCAGAATATTCTTAAAAATATAAAAGGTCACCCTGAGCACTTTCAACAAATATATTTCATTCATTTGATTCCATATATTCTTCAGCACCTACAGTTATAGCTGCAACTTGCGAGGATGTTGGTAATGTGTATTGAAGTTGTGCACCCTATCATTTTGTAATCAGTAACTTGCAATTCAAAATATCAGGTCTGATGGGTTCCCCTAAAAGGGCTCGGGTTGAGTAGGACCAAGTGTTTCTCATCGCAGCCTCGCCCAGACCCGTAAGACGTCTCCAACTCCGATGTCTGGTCTAAATCATGCAGCTAAGCAGCTTCGAGTTTCCGCTCCCGCTCCATAGGAGGCGCTCTCGTGCTCCCGCCCGCTCCCGCTCCGCAGAAAGCGCTTCCTCTCCCATCCATTTCGTAAGAGTGCTTCCGCTCGCTTTTGCTCCGCAGGAGAGGCTCTCATGCTCCCGCTCCACGGGAGGCGCTCTCGTGCTCCCACTCGCTCCTGCTCCACGAAAAGTGCTCTTGCGCTCCCGCTTGCTCCTACTCTGCTGAAAGTGCTCTTGCGCTCCCGCTCACTCCTGCTCCGCAGGAAGTGCTCCCACTCCCGCCTGCTCCAAAAGAGTGCTTCCGCTTGCTCCTGATCCACGGGAGGTGCTCTCGTGCTCCCGCTCGCTCCTGCTCCTCGTAAAGTGCTCTTGCGCTCCCGCTCGCTCTTGCTCCACAGGAAGCGCTCCCACTGCGCAGAGAGAGCTTTCACTCCTTCCCGCTCCACAAGAGCGCTTTCGCTCGTTCCTGCTCCAGGAAAAGTGCCATCACGCTTCCGCTCGTTCCTGCTCCGCAAAACGTGCTCTCGCGCTTACGCTTGCTTCTGCTCCGTGGAAAGCACTCTTGCGCTCCCGCTCGTTCCAACTCCGAGGGAAGCTCTCTCGTGCTCCCGCTTGCTCCTATTCCACAGGAAGTGCTCCCGCTCTACAGAGAGCGCTTCCGCTCCCGCCTGCTCCACAAGAGCACTTTCGCACTCTCCTGCTCTGCAGGAAGCTCTCTCGCGCTTTCGCTCGCTCCTTCTCCACGGGAAGCGCTTTAGCGCTCATATGGTCTGCAAGAGATACTTTCGCTCATCCCTGATCCACAGAGCGCGCTGCTATCATCCATCGCCGACCACCACCACCAGGGAGGCTGCCCAGGATACCTGGGCTGCCCAGCGTGACCGGGGGGCAAACTCGTCGTAACCTCGTAATGGGCGATAAGTGTGCCCTAAATCAAGTATTATCATTCGCTCATCCAGGAATCGGCATGACACAGTTACCAAAAAACCCCCCTCAAAAACTATAAAAGGGGGGCCAGGCCTCCATTTGAAGACAGTTTTTGGCATTGGGACAAGAAGGAGCCCTTGAGTTTTCCGGCGAGGATTCTTTGAAGATCTTCATCAACCTTCATGCTCCCCCTTGAAGATTTTCACCAGCATTCCAGCTCTCCTACATAAACTTTGGGAGGATCTCGGTTAGGCTCCAAACTCTCCGGTGCGGACCCCCTTGACATCTTTGATCCATTTTGCTCCACAGCGTTCCGCTCTAGGCTGCTCCGCAGCGCTCCGGTCCAGGTGCTCCACAGTGTTCCGCTCCAGGATTCTCTGCAACACTCCGCTCTAGGCTGCTCCGCAATGCTCCTCTCCAAGCTTCTCTACAGCGCAACGCTTCAGGCTGCTCCGCAGCGCTCCGCTCCAGGATGCTCCGTAGCGCTCCGCTTTAGGCTGCTCTATAGAGCTCCGCTCTAGGCTGCTCTGTAGCGCTCCGCTCCAGCCGATACGCATTGCTCCACTCCAGGATGCTCCGCAACGCTCCGCTCCAGGATACTCCGCAGCTCTCCGCTCTAGGTTGCTCCGCAGCGCTTTGCTCAGGACTGCTCTGTCAAGTTCTGCGCTTGAGGTTGACCACGTGTACACTTCATCGAGCTCGACTCCTAAGTGTTGAGAGGACTTAGCAAAATCTTTGTAACGAGCGATGACCTATCACCCTCAAAAAATAATACTCTCTGTAACACACAAACTAGTGGATCATTCAGAGCTTGGCTAAGCCCCGTGGTTTTTCCCTTTTCGGGTTTTCCACGTAAAAATCTCGATGTCTACTGTTCATTCTCTCTCTTGACTATTTGCATGTTCGTCTCACTCCTAAGCTAAGGCGGTTCAGCTCGACCGGTTTAGGAGAGCGTTGAACGACCCGCAACAGTTTTACGCCGCCTGTGGGAAAAATATTCCCAATTAGCTCTAAAAGAGATCCCTCTTAGAGACTGACAGTAATGGACATTCGTCAGGCAATTTCGGACATGGGCAGTTCCACCCTCCCGGTAAACTCAGGAGAGGGAGCACCCATCACGACACCCATCCTACCCCAGTGGCTCGGCTCAGCCGACAAGCAAGCCTCTCTGGCGACCGGGCAAGTTCCAAATGATGGCATACCTCAGCTAAGGTAATCCCCCTATCAGGATGTGTCCTGGCGTATCCAGTTCCATCCTGGCTCAAGCTCCCACACTATAAGAAGTTTCACGGAGCAGAGAATCCGTACGAGCATGACAACTACTTCCTGGAAACAAGGAGACACTCAGGCTTCTAGACCAAATTAGCTGCAATATCATCCCAACGACACTTCGTGATGATGCTCTCAACTGGTATCGATCCTTTCCTGAGATAATCTTTCACAACTTCACCGAGCTATCCCATCTATTCACCGGTTGGCACGAAGCCTGTATATAGAGTATCAAAGAAGAGGCTCAGATAGGGAGGGAGCTCGAGTTGGATGATCCTCCCCATAAAGGGCAGACATAGCATGACAAGCTACAGGGGGGGGGGGGGGGGGGGGCGCCGTCGTAGAATCGCGACAAAAGGAACTCCGCGCAGGGGGGAGGGTGGATTTTTCCCTGCATGCGAGCATTGGGAATCCAACATTTGAATTAAGAAGTGTGTTGATAAGCCACCGCATTCCATTCAATATCTTGTTCATGGCAACTGTAATATGACTCAAGCTCCTTGGCGAGAACCTCAAGCTCATGGCTATCCATGTAGAGCTTCTAGACAGAACAACAATACCAAATTACCAACTATAGGAGACATTGCCCTCCCTGTCCACATAGGGGCACTTTCAGAACCAGCCGAATACAACGTCCAGTTCATCATCGCATAAGCTGATTCACCGTATGATGCGATATTCCGAAGCATCCTACTTGACACACTGCAGAATGACACCTCTATGACGGGCCGCATGGAGAGCAAAGGGAAAATACAACAAAACTCAGTTCTCTACCTCAGTGCTGCAAAGGACAAGGTTCCTTGGATCGGCCATGGGCCCTCGCAGAACCTGGATCACAGAAACTTCTCCCAGAGGAGAGCTGCGTGGCCCCAACACCGATATCAGAAATTGATCTCCCAACATCAAAAAATCAACGACAACTTGAAACCATGGTCCTGAAGAGGAAAGGACAACAACCGCTCATGGAGGCCGGTTGGCTTAACCCGAACCTGTAGGGCAGTCCTCGAGGGTTGATGAACCAGAAAACCTAGATCTACACCCCATTAAATGCATCCCGCGAGCATATCCTATATGTAATCTACAACAACAAGACTGTCAAGTGGCCAAGACCGCTCCCTCGCAACACGGGGATCAATCTAAGTCTTGTGACTTTCACAGGGGCCTGGGGAACCATACGAGGCAATGCCTATGTTTGAAGGACGAAATTGAACGTCTCGTCCAAATGGCGCACCTTAAGGTCTTTCGCAAGACAACTCAGAGGCAAGAAGCTCGGGAATAGGGAACTGATGTCCAGTCGTCGGAGTGACTGGTGCCTAAACCAAACCGCTTTCCTCAAGGACTTGTTGCAATTTCGTGTCATTTCTATTTCAGAGTGTATCCATGTTTTTCTTTATAACTAAATAATTTCAGGTTCTTGCCCGCCATGAGCGATTTTCAACAAATGAATCTACAAATGGTAAGGCGACAACCTCCGATAAGATGGTGGCTAGCCCTCCACATCGAGAGTGAGCGTGCGCCAACCGGCCACTGAGGTCCTGCCCCCTCACGACCTGGCGGGAACCATATTTCCCCAACGAATCTCCAAATGGTAAGGTGACAACCTCCGATAAGATGGTGGTTAGCCCTCCACATCGAGAGCAAGCTTACGCCATTCGGCCGTTGAGGGCCTGCCGCCCCCCTCACGACCCATCGGGAACCACGTTTCCCCAAAGATTCTCCAAATGGTAAGGTGACAACCTCTGATAAGATGGTGGACAGCCCTCCATATCGAGAGCGAGCCTGTGCCATCCGGCCGCTGAGGGCCTGCCCCCTCACAACCTGGCAGGAACCACATTTCCCCAACGAATCTCCAAATGTTAAGGCGAAACCCTCCGATAAGATGGTGGCCAACCCTCCACATTGAGAGTGAACCTGCGCCATCCGACCGCTGAGGGCCTGCCACCCTCATGACTCGACGAGAACCACGTTTCCCCAATGAATCTCCAAATAGTAAGGCGACAACCTTCGATAAGATAGTGGTCAGCCCTCCATACCGTGAGTGAGCCGACGCCATCCGGCCGCTGAGGGCCTGCCCCCCTCAGGACCCGGCGGGAACCACATTTCCCCAGCGAATATCCAAATGGTTAGGCGACAACCTCCAATAAGATGGTGGCCAGCCCTCAACATTGAGAGCGAGCCTATGCCATCCGGCCACTAAGGGCCTGGCCCCCTTAAGACCTGACGGGAACCATGTTTCCCCAACGAATCTCCAAATAGTAAGACGACAACCTACGATAAGATGGTGGCCAACCATTCACATCGAGAGCGAGCCTGCGCCATCCGACCACTGAGGGCCTGTCCCCCTTACAACCCAGTGGGAACCACATTTCCCCAACAAATCTCCAAATGGTAAGGCGACAACCTCCGATTAGATGGTGGCCAACCCTCCACATCGAGAGCGAGCTTACGCCATCCAACTGCTGAGGGCCTGTCCCCCTCATGACCCAGCGGGAACCACGTTTCTCCAACAAATCTTCAAATGGCAGGGCGACAACCTCCGATAAGGTGGCCAACCCTCCACATCGAGAGCATGTCCATGCCATCCAACCGCTGAGGGCATGCCCCCTCGCGACCGGGTAGGAACCGCGTTCCCTCAACGAATCTTCAAGTAAAAAAGGCAAAGCCTCCGGCAAGATGGTGGCTGGATCTCTGAGCCGCGCGCAAGCTGCTGGGTGTCCTCAAGAGCAACATTCAAGATTAATTTTCACATCCTACGAACCGTGGTTTCCGAAAACTGGGGGACATACAATGGGAGAATGAAAATAAGCACAACCAAAGACTATATCAACACCAACCAAAGACTATGTATAACAACTAACATGAATCCAAAAAGCATGAGGGGAGTTATTAAAGTAAAAAATGCAAAACAACACAAAATTGTAAATGAAAACAAGCACAGATACATCGTCCCAAGCAACAAACATGGGACAAGTGCAAAAGCAAAACAAGAATTCGAGCAACAACACAAGAAAACACCTATGTCACCCCTCAATGTCTACATCAAAAGCATCGTCCTCTGAAGCATCACCCGGACCAAGACCCACGGTGCTGCACCCAAGCCTTCTCTCTACCGCACAAAGAGCCCTCCCAAAACCCTTAGAGAAAGCAATCCCGCACTCATCCCTAGGAGCGTCTCGACCTATTTAGTCATGGTTTCAGTACGGAGCTCCTCAGAGATTTAGGAATACTCCTGCATAAAATCAAGAGAGTCCTTATACTCAGTTACCCCTGTGGCTTTAATCTGCTCCGGGTCCTACTGCGTAGAAGCAAGCCTCTTCAGCTTCTCCAGAGGTGTATCAACTCACCGTCTTGATGAGAAATCTCCTTTTCCGCCTACTCAAGTGTTGTGATCTGCTCCTGGTGAGTCGCCCCCATCGCATGGGACTCCGCTACAAGCTTCATGATCTTGGCACATTCAGAAGCAAGCTCTGATTCTAAATGCCTGATGCGGGAAGCCTCGCGCTCACCCCTAGCTTTGATTCCGAGACAACATCTTCTGCAGCACTAAGCCTCTCCAAAAGGATAAAATAATCATCCTTCAGGCCTACACAGTGCTCGTTCTATGTATTGGCAATGTCGCATAACTCCCTAATCTGAACAAAAGAAATCACAAGTTAGAAATAAAGGCAAAGGTAGAGAGACACAAAATATTTAACCTTTTTGTTACCTTCGATGTGGTGGCGAGTAGGGAGGACGATGCACACCTCTTTCCTTTATCTCTAATGACATTCGGTGGTTGACCATTTGAAGGTGCCAGACTAGCAGCTGGAGCCGCAGTAATCTCCTTGATGTCAGGGGATTGATGAGCAACCTCCCTCGCCGTAGCAGACGGTCCCGAGCCATTTCCATCATCTCCAACGTCATGAAAGGAGGATGTCGACGAAGCCCTCCCAAGCCTGAAAATTAGTTTCCTCTTCTTATCCCGGGTGAGTGGCACCGCACTATCTCGACCGGCGTTTGACGTGAGACCCATCAGCTGCATCCGCTTTGTGTCCACAAAAACGCTGATGTGAAACAGAGGCCTTGCCAGATCTTTAGCATTTGTGAAACCAAGTACCGGAGTAAAAACATCCTCCTGGTCCCTCACTCATCGACAACGGTCAAAGAGCTCCCTCTAAGCCTCAGGAAGCCGCCAAGACTTCTCCATGAACCCATAGAATGTGCCCCCGCGGTGGTGGTCGGCCTTCTCTTTGAATGCGAGCCATCTCTGGTTGCTGCGAACGTTGACCCGGCCTCCCGGCCCAAGGAGAACATCGCACCAGTCCCTGAATAGATCTAAAAACAAGCGTGAACCGTGCTCGCGGAAAAAATAGATGAGCCATATGATCCTTGTTATGCCCGCCGGAGTAAACTGGGTCACTGACACCCCACAATGATGGAAGATCTCCACAGTCTCCTTGGGTGGGGGAACCCAAAACCCTGCTTTAAAGCACCCCTCAGACATAGTAATGAAACCAGAAGGAGCGAGTTGGACCCGCTCTTTGGGCAGCGGAATCCTAGCCTCGATGCCAGCGGGAATATTAAAATGCTTATGCCATGCTTCAATTCGGTCCACGTTCAAAGTCGAACGCAAACACATAGGCCTCACTTGGCCATTCTGCCTTGGTTCCTGCACATAACTAAGGTCACTTTGAGTATAAAGGAAAGAAAACAAAAGTCAAAAACAGGCATCCGACACGCAACAACAAAGTGGAGCAGCGCTCCGAATCGCGATAAGTCATGTGCTCAAGATGGAGCATGGGCACGCACTCTCCCAAGTGCGGACGCACACTCTCTCGAGCATAGGCGCGTGCTCTCTCAGGCGAAGTAGGCCGTGAGGGGTATGGAGAAGCCGCGCCCCCGGTGGCGCGACCGCGCAGGGCCGTGCTCCTAGAAGCGCGGCTCTACCACACGCCCCGTGCGCGGCAGGCGACATTGCCAGAGAGCGGCAGGTCGCACTGCCCGAGCGCGGTAGGTAGCGCTGCCCGAGCGCGGAAGGCCACGCTGCCCGAGCGCGATAGTGCTGCTCCACGTGCGCGACATGTCGCACTGCCCGAGCGCGGCAGTGGCACGCATGCGTGGCAGGCCGCGCCCCATGTGCGGCAGGCCGCGCTTCCCGAGCATGATAGTGTCGCACCCCGTGCGCGGTAGTGCCGCGCCCATTGCGCGGTAGGCCGCGCTGCCCGAGAACGACAGCGGTTCTGCCTGAGCGCGACAAGCCACACTCCCCGAACGCAGTGGTGTCGTGCCCCGAGCACGGAGGTACCACACCACTTTGAGTTTTATCGTGCTCAGGTGTGCTCCCCTGCGCCCCTTGCACGTACACCATCACAAGCGTGCTCCCGCACGGATTTTTTCTGTTCAAATCAGGCAAAGTGCGAGAAAATAAAGTTTTTTACCTCCTCTCTCGTAGCCATGAAATTCGCTCTCTCTAAGCAGTAGCGACCCCCTCTCGTAAGTATTTAAGGAAAATTGTCAATTCAACTAATGCCTTCTAGTGAAATTTATAGGGAAGTGGAAAGCTCCAACTATGGAAGTGGCGCCAGTAAAGGTGTGTGATTCCATGAGCGATCCCAAGTGAGCTAAGGGGATCACGTCCGAGTAAGCACCTGGTTAGCCTGATGTTGCAAAGCGGTAGTGATTCTGCTCTCTCCTCTCACTCTGACTAATGCTTTCGCTCGCTCCTACTCCTCAGGAGGCTCTCTCTCATTCCCACTCGCTCTGCGAGAGGCGCTCCAGTGCTCCTGCTGGCTCCTGCTCCGTGAAAAGTGCTCTTGCAATCTCACAAGCTCCTGCTCTGCGGAAAGTGCTCTTGCGCCCCCGCTTGCTCCTGCATCGCAGGAGGCGCTCCCGTTCTGCAGGAAGCGCTCTCGTTCCCGCTTGCTCCATAAGTGCGCTTTCGCTCACTCTTGCTCCACGGGAGGCTCTCTCGTGCTCCCGCTCTCTCCTGCTCCTCGAAAAGTGCTCATGCGCTCCCGCTCTCTCCTGCTCCGCAGAGAGCGCTTTCCCTCCTGCACGCTATACAAGAGCGCTTCCGCTCGTTCCTGCTCCGCGGAAAGCGCTCTCGCGCTTTCGCTCGCTCCTGCTCTGCGGAAAGCAATCTTGCGCTCCCGCTCGCTCGAGCTCCACGGGAAGCGCTCTCGCTCTCCTACTTGCTCCTGCTTTGCAGGAAGCACTCCCACTACACTGAGAGCGCTTCTGCTCACTCCTGCTCCGCAGGAAGCGGTCTCGCCCTTTCGCACGCTCCCGCTCACTCCTGCTCTATGGGAAGCGCTTCAGCTCTCATATGGTCCGCAAGATGCGCTTTCACTCATCCCTGCTCCACGGAGCGCGCCGGTATCATCCATCACCAGATGCGATCGCCAGCCACCACCACCACCAGGGAGGCTGCCCAGGCTACCCGGGTTGCCCAGCGTGACCGAGGGGTAAACTCATCATAACCTCATAATGGGCGATCCATGTGCCCTAAATCAAGCATTATCACTTTCTCATCCATGAATCGACATGGCACAATTACCAGGATGCCCCTCACAAAAACTATAAAAGGGTGGTCAGACCTCCATTTGAAGACACTTTTTGGCATTGGGACAAGAAGGAGACCTTGAGTTTTCCGGCGAGGACCCCACTTGGGCTCCAAACCCTCCGGTGAGGACCCCCTCGAAATCTTTGATCCATTCTGCTCCACAGCATTCCGCTCTAGGCTACTCCACAGTGCTCCGTTCCAGCTACTCCATAGCGCTCCACTCCAGGCTGCTCCGCAGCACTTCGCTCAGGCTGCTCCGTAGCGCTTTGCTCCAGGCTGTTCCGCGGCACTCCGCTCCAGGCAGCTCCGCAGCGCTCCGCTCCAGCTGATCCACAGCGCTTCGCTCCAAGATGCTCCACAGCGCTCCGCTCCAGGCGCTCCGCAGCGCTTTGCTCATCAGCGTTCCATCTATCCTTCAAGGACTTTGGGGGGATCCCAGTTGGGCTCAAAACCCTCTAGTGCAGACCCCCTCGACATCTTTGATCCGTTCTGCTCCTCAGCGCTCCGCTCTAGGCTGCTCCGCAGTGCTTCGCTCCAGGATGCTCCGCTCCGCACTAGGCTGCTCCACAACACTCTGCTCTAAGCTGCTCCACAGCGCTTCGCTCCAGGATGCTCCATAGCGCTCCACTCCAGGCAGCTCCGCATCGCTCCGCTCCAGGTAGCTCCGCATCGCTCCGCTCCAAGATGCTCTGCATCGCTCTGCTCTAAGCTGCTCGGCTCCAGGCTGCTCCGCAGCTTTCCGCTCCAGGTTGCTCTGCCAAGTTCTGCGCTTGAGGTTGACCATGAGCACGCTTCACCTGGCTCGACTACTAAGTGTTGAGAGGACTTAGCAAAATCTTTGTAACGAGCGGTGACCTGTCACCCTAAAAAAACAATACTCTCTATAACACACAAAACTAGTGAATCGTTCAGAACAGGGCTAGGTCCTGTGATTTTTTCCCTTTCTAGGTTTTCCATGTAAAAATCTCTATCATTGATGGAAGAACAACAACAAACAGGTCCGATGATGCAGCTTGTTGGTGTTTTAGTGTGATTTGTTTGTCTGGAGTAGTTGGTTGTTGTGGGCTACACTATGTAATTGGTGGAGGAGACGTGGCAGTGGATTCAGGTTCAATGGCATGCTGGTCAACCATTTAGTGTTGGCTTCTTTCTTGGTTAATTTGTTGGAATGCAGCACGTTGTTGTTAAATCTTGCGCGCTCTTCTTGCTTGTGTGTTGATTCAGTCTCGTGCTCGTTGTGCTGCACGTTGATTTTCTATCATCTGCGCTCACCATTGTCGCATACAATCTTGAGAATTTTGCTGATATATTTGACGTTGTTGTTCCTATGGTGTAGGCATTGAGTGAAGGGAAATATCTTTCATTGATACACAAACAGCAGTAGACAGGTCCCATGACACAGCTTCTTGGTGTTGTGTGATTTGTTCGTCTGGACCAGTTGGTTGTTGTGGGTTACACTGTGTAATTGGCGGAGTTGTGCGAGTGGATTCAACTATGATGGCATGTTGGTCATGCATTGCATGTTGCCCTCTTGCTTGGTCAGTTTCTCAACATGCAATGCATTGTTGTTCAATCATGCGTGCTCTCCTTGCTTGTGCGTTGACTCGGTCTCGTGCTCGTTGTGCTGCACGTTGCTCTTCCATCATTTGTGCTCGCCAGTGTCTCATACGATATCGAGCATTTTTTCGATAGGTTTGACATTGTTGTTTGGTCATCCAGGATATTCTCTCAGTGCTATATAGTCATTTCAATGCACGCTATGTTCCATCGGCTCCTTCTGTCGAAAGTTTCTCTCGCCTTCTTGTTTGATTTTGATCTACTCTCTGTGAACTCATTGGGATGTATATGCTCTATTCAATAGGACGGAAGTGTTGGTTATAATATTATTATGATGTATATATCCTGTTTAAATACACAAAAGCACTGATTATAATATCAAGGCAAAGATAAATACAATAAATGAAAAAGAGTTGAAAATCTATGTTTTTATGATGGAACAGTTGGATACTGATATTGACTTCTGGAAGAATGAAATCATTTAAATAAGAAATTGAACTTCAGTCAATGTGATATATTAAACTTGAGACCATATTGCTTTTCATTAATCTATACTAATCCAGAACCAAACACAAAAAATTAAACATGAACGACAATGATTAAAACAATCAAGAATAACATATCTTCAAGGTTCTGAGTAAACAATTGTGAAAGAAATAAAAAAAGTTAAGTAATAAGTTGAAGATCAAAATAAGAAATTTAAACCAATTAAAAACTGATCAAGAAATTGAAACCAATTAATTACGGATCAAAGAAAGAAAGAGTAGTTGATCAATTGTGCATGGGTCTTCGTAGTAATTGGTTTGTGTTGACAAACAGGGACGAAAACTACTATTGTTGAACCCAAAAATCATGGCTCAAGAGGAGTTCAGACCGATGGGGGTAGCTTGCACTTACTTCTTCTGAGTTAGAACACTAGGCCAGACACTCGGAGCTAAGAACCTCACTCACAAGAGTGGAAGACTAAGAACAGACCGCGCGAGCTGCAACGAAGAGGTCCCGCCACAAACTCAGAAGATCATAGAGAGTTTCTCCTCCCAAGCCAATGTTGAGTCGGGAACCCTAGAGGGCACTTGAGAGCACCAGACTTTCAACCCAGAAACCACGACAAATAGAGTGCTGGAGCTCTCGCCAATCAGAAACAGCCAAATGAGAGAGGAAGTCAAAGATGAGTCATCTCCAAAGGTGCCCTTGGGGGTCTATTTACAGTTTCCTGAAAATGGTCTATGGATAGCGGAATCGCACCCTTTGAAATTACTAGTTGCAGCCCAAATTGGTCTACCAACAGTGGAATCCCGTTATTTGGAATGACTAGTTGCATGCCAAAATGGGATTTTTTGGAAAAATAGGCCACAACATATATAGCGAGTCCAGGCTGTTCTAGGCCTGCTCGCCTGGGGGTGGTGAGTACCCGGTGAGGCTGGGACTCGCCACTCGCCTGAACCGGGGAAGGGTGCAACATTATTTGCCCCCACTCACCCCTCCGACTCTCCTGGGCCCAGTCTTGCCCCGACTGCTTGATGGCTTGATGAGTCCACTCGAAAAATATGGTGTTGAACACAATCCCCGCTCTTTGCGAGTTTACCTCAAGTTCAGAAAGATAGTTCAACCACAAGCATTTGGCGAATGCCTTAATTAGAGAGAATCGTTCGGTGGGACCCACTGGGGGTTATATATACCAAGGGGGAGGGGGAGACAACTCCAAGACCCCCCAACTTCCCCTCCTCGCTTTCCCCTGGGCTCGCGTTTAATCGCCATCATGCCGCCCTCTAAAGACAATATTGCTCGCCTTGCCGTCCTTAAGGAAAAGAATAAGACGGTCTCTTCAGGCCTCTTGGACATTGCTACCGAGCACTCCTCGCGCATTCCTTCTAGGAGCGTGGAGAAAAGAACCTCCAATAAGATTAGGCGCGAGTCCCTGGGAGAGGTGACGACCCCGCATGAGCTACAATAACCTGGGTTCAGCCAGGGTCTCAGACTTTTTGACCAGGTGCGAGTTCCTATCTCCTCCTTACTGCTTTCAATTTTATTTTATCACATCCCTCCAGTTCATAACTAGAAAATCTCGCAGCCCAACCTAGCCGCTGAGGATGATACGGGAGGTCGGGCAGACAATGAATAGGAGGGTGCAAGCACTCAAGTGAACCCTGACACTCGCCCACAGGTTCCTGGTAAGTAACCATCTTTCTCCTCGTGCTCAACTCACGCCTTATGAGTATATTTAACCATGGGTTTACTTTCGCAATGCCTCCTTTTATCAATCTCGCCTCATCGCCCCCACCGCCGAAATTTCCTGCTCACGACCTCACCTGGGAGCTTGCCGATGCAAGTCTCACTCCAGCGAGTAATCCCCCCAACCTCGTTGCCCCCGTGACACAGACCACTGCCAAGGATCTCACATGAGTGGGTTCCGGGAAGTCCCTAGTACTCCCCATATCCAACCCTTTCGGTGGGAGTCCATGTCTGCCCTCAAGCCGCCACCACGAGGCTTCTTCTCATCACCAGGGGAAGGATGCAAAGACCTCACACGGTAAGTAAATGCACTCGCCTCTTTTTATTATCATGTTTTAGTATTTCTCTAACCTCTCTCCTCCCTTCTTAGATCATGACATATCGATAGCTGACGAGATGGATGATGCTGGAATCTACTCAGCGTCGCCGTCCCCTGACATGATTGAAGACTACCTGGGCATCCCTTCCACTATTGCTGAGCTGAAAAGCCGCATGGAGGGGGTGCTCTGAAAGCACGGCTTCATGCTTCACGAGCTCCAGGAGGAGAGAGATTCGAGCGAGAATGACCATTTCCCAAGCATCCTCGCCCTAGAGCAGTGAATGGAAGATCAGGATGAGGACTGTGTACTACTCGTGTGGGAGGTGCAACAGATCGCTAGAGACGACACAACATCACTGGAGTGCCACCTCAAGCAAATCGAAGACTGCGCATGCACCCTGTAACAAGAAGTCTCCGTGGTCCGCGAGCACGCCACCACGAGGCGAGGCCCAAGGGTGAAGACGCTGTGTCGAGGTATCGGGAGACGGCAACCTCAGTGACCCCGCTCGCACCCACCTATCTCTTCTTCTCTTTTAGAATGTTGGAATGTTTCTTATCTTTTTCTCAAGTACATCCGGACATTTTACTCTTTTCTATTGTGCTTAACCCGGCTCGCAGGTATTTATGCTTCTTGTTCGATATGGCTCGCATGTTGTGTTTCATTGTTCTTTTCAATTTTTGATGCCTAGCTTTGGGTGATGGGGATGCTCGCACCCGCCACTTAGGGGCGAGCCGGCGAGAATTCGCAGTGCGGGTAGGACGAGGGGATTGGGGGTGAGTGGGTCGCGCTGATATTTGCGACCCCCTCCCCGCCCAACTTTTTCTATAAATACCCACCCCTCTCTTTTACTTACCACATTAACTGCACCCCAACCCTTACCATCTTTCTTATTGCACTCATGGCTTCCACTCGCTCATCCTACTCGCAGATGGTTGGCGATGGTGAAGACTCAGATGGACGAGGGAAGTGCATTGAAAATTTCATTGAACACTGCTTCCATGATAGGAAGATGTCGGAATGTGCCTATCTAGCCTTCAAGGACGAGTTACTGCCGCCCGGTTCTCCACTCGCTGCACTGGTGAAGGCGAGGTCATCAATACGATTGACCAATATGAGCTCGCCTTCCCTCTCCCACACTTTGATGTTGGACTCTGCCTTCCACTATGGCCGTAAGTCAAACAATTCTTCAAATACTTTGGAACGGTGTCCGCGCAGGTGAACACGAATGTGATCGCAGTGCTAGTCGCATTCACATGATAACTGCTCGAGGAGAAGGTGGAGTTCAACCTCACTGTTTTCCGCAAATTCTTTATCTTTCGGGCGACCTTAGACGGGGTCGTCTTCCTTATTGGCTCGCAGCTGAAAGTCTATGATACCTCGAATAAAGTCCACCATTGGAATGAACAGTTTATGTTCATCAAGGGGGACCTTGGCAACATTCTGTACTTGCCGGTTCTAAAGGGTGAGTTGACCTACCGAGCCCCTTGTGTGGACAGCGAGGCAGCAGACCTGCACAAGTTCTTCACTAGGAAGAACTTCGAGGTTGCCTATCTATGGTGCAACCTCAATCTGCTCCCCCCCCCCCCCCCCCCCCCCCCCCCCCCCCCCCCCCCCCCCCCCGTGCAGCCGGGGGACGACATGCTTCCATTTGCCTAGCTTCAATATTTATGCCCCCCCTCTTATGCCCCCCCTTTAGAGGTATAACTTACAACTTTTATTTTTGTTGCAAGCGAGCACCAAATTCTTGTGAATCTGCCCTATGCGAGTAAGGAGACCCTGACCTCTCAGATCACCATCTCGAAAGCCATCGAGGCTTCCTACGCAGGTGACTTGGGCGATTCTGGGCCCAATTGTCGCAAGGGGAAGAGGTCCCTGGTGGACCTTGACCCCTTCCCCTTCCGAATTGCGGAAGAAACACAAGACTGGCAAAGAAGAAGAAAACCGCCACGCCGAGTGACCCAGGGCCCTCGGCTAGGAATTCTGCTGGGGCGAGCGAAGTGGAGGTGCCAGACTCGCACACCAACTTCGGCTTGGGGCAGAGGCCCCAGGATAGCGCATGAGACCCTTTACTCGCCTAGGAGGAAAAGGTGGATAGGATCTACGTCTCCTCCCTCCTTCCCTCCTAGGCCGAGCATGGCCAATTTGGCGAGGATGCATGCACCCTTACCTACAAGTTGTACGAGAGGGAGGATGCGGCCGCCTACGAGAAAGAGACCCTGCGAGAGCTCACATATGAGAGCTCACGGGACCACTTGTGCACCGCTGAACTCTCCTACATGGCGTCGCGCTGTTGCCTGAGCTTCAACAAGAAGTATTTTGTCGCCGAGGCCAAGAGGAAGCTCGCAGAGGAGCGAGCCGAAGACCTCGAGATGCGGCTGGGATTCACCGAAAGGCTTATTGCTAAGGCCTCCAGCGGCGTGGTAAGTTCCATTCCCTTAGATTAATTTCAACTTCTTTTTTGTTCAACCTTCTCATGCTGATTCGATACAGGATGCCGAGATGACAAACCGAATGAGGGCGCAGATATGCGAGCTGGAGGTGGAGGGTTTCAAAGAGCAACTCGTCGGGGACCCCACAAAGGTGCCATCAGCAGAGCGCGGCGAGTCCACCTCCAAGGGTGCGGAGCTGCTACAGTCCAGCTGTGCGAGGTCGAGGCCACTCGCAAGACCTTGGTTTCCAAGTCCACCCAGAATGCACTCGAGATGCTGCACAACCTCGGCGCCTTGCAGGCGGGGTGGGAGGATGTCACTGTTGAGATGCTCATACCATAATTCTACCTTCCCGATCCCCCAGAGAGTTCGCCCTCCAATGAGCATGATTACTCGCCTTCTGACGATGATGATGGCGAGTTGGGCCAGTCTCCCAAGGACCCGACAGTTAAATAGTGCAACTCTTCCTCTTTTTTCTTGATTCGGCTTTTTGTGATGTAAGGGTGAGGCCCATAAATTATTGTAACCTTTTTGAACAACTACATATATGAAACTTTCCAAGTCTTTTGTTCTTCTATTGTTTCTCTTTTTTTTATTAGCGTCACGCTTTAGTTTCTTGGATTCGTTGAGTGTCGGCCTTAGATCCTAGGCAACTTGTCGAGACATTGGATTCACCCTCACGGAATTTGAGAGACCTTTGTTTAGTCCCTCACCCCACCCCCGCCATGCTCGCAACCACTTAAAGAAATGACTTGTGCGCTAGGTCCAACCACAAGATTATGCGGGTGCGCTTAATGCTTGAGCCGCAAGTTACCGTTGGGACCCATGCACTCGCTCCCATCACAAGGTGTTAGCATGATTGATGCTTTGACATTAATTGTTCCCCTCGACCCGATGAGTGCTCTCTCCCCTGTCCCCATTTTCACTTGTATTACCACAACGTTTTTATTCTGGCACTTTCTCTTGTTCATGCACCCACTGTGATAATGACGGTCCTCTTCGAGCACCTTCCCCTTCGACATGACCTTTTTTCAACCATATCAACTTTCTTCTTCTGCCACCCGAGTGGGGGGCCTGCCCTGCCGTCTTGTGGGAGCCCGGTCAACGGGATTATTCTCGGGGGTTCCTTTCCAAAATAGTTTTTTCCAACCTGCCACCTGAGTGATCGACCTGCCCTGCCAGCTTGTGAGAGCCCGATCAGCAGAATCTTCTCAGGGGCTTCTTTCCAAAATAACTTTTTTTCCGACCCGCCACCCGAGTGATCGACCTGCCCTGCCGGATTGTGAGAGCCCGATCAACAGAATCTTCTCAGGGGCTTCTTTCCTACCTTCCACCAGAGTGATTGACCTGCACTCATAGCTAAGAACCTCACTCACAAGGGTGGAAGAATAAGAATAGACCCCATAAGCTGCAGCGAAGAGGTCCCGCCACAGACTCGAAAGATCAAAGAGAGCTTCCCCTCCCAAGCCAATGCTGAGTCGGGCACCCTCGAGGGCACTTGAGAGCACCAGAATGTCAACCCGGAAACCACAGCAAATAGAGTGTTGGAGCTCTCGCCAACCAGAAACATCCAAAGGAGAGAGGAAGTCAAAGAGGAGTCCACTCCAAAGGTGCCATTGAGGATTTATTTATAGTTTTCGGAAAATGATCTATGGATAGTAGAATCTAGCCTTTTGAAATTTCTAGTTGCATCCCAAATTGGTCTGCCAACAACAGAATCCTACTATTTTGAATGACTAATTGCAGGCCAAAATGGTATTTTCTGAAAAAATAGGACACAACACATATGGGCGAACATGTTGTTCTAGGCCTGCTCTCCTGGGGGTGGCGAGTACCCCGTGAGGTTGGGACTCGCCACTCGCCCCGAACCAGGGGCGGGTGCAAGATGATTTGCCCCCACTCGCCCCTCCGACTCGCCTGGGCCCAGTCTCACTCCGACTGCTTGATGGCTTGATGAGTCCACTCGACAAATATGGGGCTGTACAATTATGAGATTGCTTAGTTCTGAAAATTCAGATGGGTTAATTTTTCAAGAAAATAGAGTGGTTATGTCGTACTGCGATTGGCATAACAGATACAGAAGTAGTAGACGCAGGTTCGAGGTGCATCTTCTCTCCATGCTCCAGTTGCAATTTTGCAGCTATTCATGCTTCCTTTGCTCCATAGGTCATAACACTTTGCTTTACATCTCCCCTTCCTTCTATAAGTTACAAACCTGAGTCCATATCAAGTATAGAAATTCAGATGGGTTTATTTATTTTTCAAGAAAATAGGGTGTCTATGTCGTACTGTGATTGGCATAGCGGATACAAAAGTAGTAGATGCAGGTTGGAGGTGCACCTGCTCTCCAAGCTCCAGTTCCAAATCCATAGTTATTCGGGTTTCCTTTACACCGAGTACATAAAGCTTTGCTTTACCTCTCCCCGTCCTTCTGTACGTTACACACCTGAGTCCATATCTCAAGCCCCTGAAAACAAAATGCAATATCATCCCCAAGAAACGAAAGCCAAAAATGTTAAACAACGAACATATTTTCATTTAACTAAATGATTCAAGAATGGACGGATATAGAAAATAAATGTTAGCATAGATGGAGCCCCCTAGTTGAGGAAGTGACCTCAGGACTTACTGCAACTACAAAGATCTCTCATCAGAATTGGATTTACCATTGGTGAGATATATTTTAATCCCTAAGGTTCCTATCTTTACATAGAGGAAATCTGTGTAAAAGTTTAAAATCTTGAGCATGATCTTTATTCACTGTTCTTCTTCGAAGCTGAGCATGTTACCACTATGGTGTTCTTTCCTTGCAAAAATCATTTATGAATCATTAAAATGGAGTGCAAACCCAAATTTTGATTCCAACATGTAAAGTTAAGTTGAAATAGAGTTCTTAAGATATAATAAATATTATAATATCATTCAGGTCCCACATCGACCCCATGCAGTTGGCTAGGGGGAAATGTCCAAGGGTCGAAGACATTGATTTTCAAGAATTGCCTTTCAATCCAATGTCAATACATACATGAATTGACATCGGTTTAATTCCAATATGATTGTTCGCCCATGATGATTTTCAATCACAGGAATTGACATTAGTCGCTTTTGTAGGTTCGGATTGAAAACATTGGCTTTAAAAAACTAAAAGAAAATCATAAGAACACAATGAAAAATAAAACATGTCAATTTGAATGTAAAGGGAAGACACGGGGGAAAACATGCGCCCGGGGGAAAACATGCGCTCAGGTGAAAAATGCGCGACTTATAAAAACACGCCCCCGAGTGAAAAAAATGCGCGCCCAGGGAAAAATGCTTGCCCGGGCAAAAAATGCGTGCCCGGGTAAAAAATGCGAGCTTGAGCGAAAAAAATGTGAGCTCAGGTGAAAAATGCCGCCTGGGCGAAAAAATACGCTCATGGACGAAAAATACTAGCCCAATCAAAAAATGAGCGCTCGGGTGGAAAATGTCCGCCCGAGCGAAATATGCGCATCCGGACAAAAAATGTGTGTCCGTGCTAAAAATGAACGTCCGAGCGAAAAAATGTGCGCCCGACGAAAAATGCTCGCCCATGCAAAAAATAACACCCCGGAGGAAAATGCGTGCCCGTGCGAAAAATGGTGCACCAACATATAAATGCGCTCCCTGGCGAAAAAATGCGCGCATGGGCAAAAAATATGTGTCTAGGTGAAAAAATGTGCGTTTGGGTGAAAAATGCGCGCCCGACGAATAAATGCACGCACGGTCCCGCCTGGGCAAAAAATGGGCTAAGGAGCAAAAATTGCGTGCCTTGGCGAAAAATGCGCGCTCGAGCGAATAATAATGTGCCCGGGAGAAAAATGCGCTCGCAGGCGAAAAATGCGCGCCCTGGCAAAAGTTGTGCTCGAGCGTAAAAATGCCTGCCCTGTCGAAAATATTTGCGCCCGGGTAAAAAATGCTCGTCCGGGCGAAAAATGCTCTCAAGCAAAAAAATGCGAGTCTGAACAAAAAATTTCACCCTCTGGCAAAATTGCACGTTCTGGCGAAAATGCGCGCTCGTATGAGTTCATAGTTTCGGAATGCTTAATCTTAAAACCGCCGACGAGACCTAGACAATTGACAGAGCGTTTTGTAGGTTTACCTCAATATTGATGCTTTGAAACCAAAAGTCAATTCCACACTAAAATCGTTGATCCGAACAACCATATTGATTTTTGTATTCTCAAAGCCAATTATTGAATATCAATGTCGTCTAAACGAACGAACCCTAAAAGATTTGACTTGAATTTCCCACTAAAAACCAATATTATACATTGAATATTAATATAATGAATTCAACACCTCCATTCACAGCCGATAAGAGAGCTAGAAAACCTATCCCACTCTTCAAAAGAGGAATGAGGAGGGGGAGAGTAAGAGAAAAAACCCTAATTTATATTCTCATAGCCATCTCCGCGAATTTATACATCCAAATCTAGGTAGTAAAAGCAAGAAACTGGAATAAGAAGACTTACAGTGGGGAGAGGAGAAGAAGAAAAAAGAACCGATGTCACACAGTTCACGACCAACACCAAGCACATGCCGACGACTCCCAAGCCGACAGTCTCAACTTAGGGCAACAATCGATGGCAGAGCTGAGCACAATATCATCGAGAGAGAATGAGATGGAGGGGGAATTGATGGGGTTTATGTTGTGAGGGGTCATTTGGACCCATATTATACAGTTCTTATAGATGTCGTGTTACACTAGTGGTCTATCAACCAATTTTAGGCCCATTTTCATTGAGGATGCGGAGGTTTGACAGTTGCAAAACAAGACGATAAAGATGGTGAAAGTTCATTAAGATAACTGTGGTCATGAGGAGTTCTTTTGGAAACATGAGCAAACCGTACACGGGGAGTACCCCGAGCCATTTTCTCAGGTATGATGAGTTTTTGTGTGTTTCCTATTTCTAAATTTTGGGATGAAAATCTTTTAAGGTGGGAAGATTTGTAACACCCCAGATTTCACCTTTTAAGACCTTTAAATACATGATCAATGCATGAAATGTGTGGAGAATTCAAAAAACATGCCTTACGATGAAAAACTAAAATTTCCTTTTATGCTCGAAAGAGCGCTTTTTTGGCACATCCCTGCATTCTTAGCTATTTCGGAAAGAAGTAAGTTTTTTGAAGTCTGAAGATGGTCGCGCATTTTGTGCACAACCGTGCATTTTAGTCATGTGTGAATAGAGATGCAGGCAGTAAAATTTTCACATGACTGTGCGATCAGACGCACCATTGTACGATATACGCAAATTATTTTTAGTTTATTTATTTCTTTCATTTCATTGCATGTATGGATCTGCGAGCTCCAAGATTATGTGATGCATTTTCTTTTTTGGATTCTTGCATTTGGACTTGTAATGGTCATAAGGTAGAACACTTTATTTCTTGAGACTTAATGATGAACATTCTATCCTGTATTTTGGATTTTGGATTTCATATTTGCTTCTGCTAGATGTTCAAACTTTTTATATGTAGAAGTTGTTATATATCATGTTATAATATTTAGCTTGTGAAAGAGGTATGTTGTGGGGGCACTGCAGACCCATACTATACAGCTTTTGTAGGTTTAATGTTACACACCGTCCAATTTATTTTTAAATATCTATTTAACACATACATCTGGATGATTAAAAGAACATTCCACTAGATTCCACACATTATGACACTCAAATTAGTTAAGCTCTTTATTTATAGCATGAAACTACGATTCATCATTTAAAGTAACAAACACATTCTTAGGCATATATAAAGCATAAACTTGAAAATGATTCATGTAAAGAATAATGTGTCATTACCCCTCTTGACGGTTTACCAAGTACAAGCTATCTTATTTGATCATTGAGAACTTTAGGTTGCTTGTTGGTTTATATCCCCGCTCTTCTTCCTCCTTTTTAGTATCACGATAATTAGCTTGATCATCCTCTTAATTTTCCAATTAGTCACTTTCACCTATAAAATTGATTGGAACTACACAACAAGCAGATTCATCAAACTTAACATGAATAGATTTTTACACTATTTTTATTTATTTATTAAAAATTATATATGCATGACTAGTTGAAGAATAACCACCAAATATACTTTTATCACATTTTCCACCAAAATTACTAAGACTGTCTATTGTATTTAAAATAAAATATTTGCATCCAAAAATTTAAAATAAGGCACGCTAGGTTCATTGTGATAGTAATGTTCAAATAGAGTGAGTTTTAATATTGGGCATTACTTTATTCATAACAAAGCAAGATGTATTAACTACCTCGGTCAAAAAATGTTTAGCAATCCCATATTCAGATAACAGAGTATGAGCAAGTTCTTGAAAGGTTCTATTTTTAACTTTCCACAACTCCATTCTGTTAAGGTGTACATAGAGCAAAAAACTCATGCATAATTCTTAGACTTTCAAAAAAAGCAGGAAATATTTCATTTTTGAACTCACCTCCATGATCGGATTGAATATATCTAATATTACATTCACGCTCATTTTGTATTATATTACACAATTTAGAGAGTTCATAAAAAAGTATTAGATTTGGAGACTAAAAAGTTAATCTAGTAATAACAAGAATGATCATCAATAAGAACAAAAATATATTTTTTATCATCAATACTCGAAGTGCTAACCATACCAAAGATATCTATGTGAATTAATTATAGTGGTCTAGTGGTGGAAACACCGATTTTACTTTTAAATGAAGAACACATAAATTTACCACTTTGACAAAGTTCATATAAAGAAGTTAAATTACCATTCAGTTCAAGAAGAACACATATTAACTTATTTCTAGATAATTTCAGAATAAGCTTTGTGCCAGAGTGACCTATAGTCGTTTGTGTCGTAATTCAAGTTCTTTATTTTTGGTCATTAAACATCTCAAAGATGGAAGTAGAAAGATCATCAAAGGTAATAATGTAAAAATTATGCACTTTAAGTGCATTGAACGAAACAACATTGGTACAAGCATCAATAATTTTATGAAAAATAGTAGATGATTCAAACATTATATTAAATCCATTATCACATAATTGGCTAATTGAGATTAAATTGCATTTTAACTCATCTACAAATAAAATGATAGAAATTGAGAAAATAAAGTTACCAACTATTCCAATTCCTTTGATTTTTCCCTCGTAATTATCTCCAAAGGCGACAAATCTATCTTTATTTTCTTTTGGGCAAAGGAACTTTGATTTATTGTCCGTCATGTGCTTGGAGCATCCGTAATTCAACTACCACATATCTTCTTTGTCCTTAGCCTACCAACACACTTAAAATGGAGAAGAGGGTAAATGTATGGATACCCAGGTTGATACACCCATATCATAGGTGGAATGGTTAAGTACCTAGTTGCTTCATGTTACAACGTCCCCTATTCTTCAAGCATGTTCTTGATGCATATCCAAATCTAGAACATTTTGAGCATAATAAAAAGGTGATATAAACTAGCCTTTTAATCATGACATAACACATGGTGGAAGAGAGATAATTACTTTTATTTTTATTTTTCTTAACGCTAGTAGAGGAACCATACTAGTCATTACCACTGGTTGTAGCTGCTACCACAAGCAATAGTGAAGAAATGGAAAAAAAAAATTAAAACATATTTTGAGTTGCCATAATGTTGTTTGGAAAAAAATCATATTAAGAGATTTTTGTCCAACACTGAATTTTTGAATCACCGAGTTCAAATCATAGATTCTGGCTTTAGTGTTGTATTTTCCATCACTAGCATAACACAATGATCTATAAATATTTATTTTCCATTATTAATCTGGCCATATGAAATTTTCAATTTTCTCTCTAACTCGCTCTTTTGTTTGGTAAGAGTTTCTATGGTGGAGTTAGAATTAGAGAGTAAAATACTTAATTCTTCAATCTTTACCAAGGTGTTTTCACGCTCTTGGAAAATATTATTCATATCTTCAATTTTTATTTTTTATTTTTTAATGAGTTTCATGTTATCTTTACCTAGGTTTTTATTCTCAGATTTCAACTCATCAAAATCATTTAAATTTGATAGAGAAATTAATGTAAAAGCCCATTTATGAGGCCCATTTATGTTGTTCCTTCTTACTCTTGTTTAGTCCCACATCTTAAGATTGGAGTGACTGGCTTCCTTCTCCTCCTATATATTTGTATTCATACTTGTAATTATTGATTTAAGGAATATATACAAGGTTTATACCATATTTCTACATGGTATCAGAGCAATCGGTCCGAATTTTCGGCCTCCTATTTTTGTGACCGCACGTCCTGTACGGTCCCCTTTTTTTTTCTGACTGCACGCCCTGTGCGGCCTTCTTTTTTTGTGACCGCACCCCCCACCCCGCCCTGCATTCTCTCCAACGACGGTGGTTCTCCCTCTCTTATAGCCCTCTGTCAGGTGGGTCCCGCTTCTTGCAGCCAGCTCCTTCTCAACGGTCTCTCCATCTGCGACCTGCATCTCCAGCGGTCTCTCCATCTGCGGCGTTCTCTCCTCCTGCTCGCAGCTCGCTGCGGTCTCCTCTTCTCAGCTATCTCGCCCTGCTCGCGCGGTCTCCAGCGATTAGCAGACACGCGGCCTTCTCCTGCGACCTCCCGCTGCCGATCTCTCAGGCCGCTGCGATCTCCCACTGCGACCTCCTCTGCCGATCTCTCAAGCAATCCCAGCGGCCTCTTCCAGCGGCGGACTCGTAGCGATCTCCTCTGCCGATCCCAGCAATCTCCTCTGCAGCAAGCTTCTCTGGCAGCGGTCTCCTGCTCACAGCCTCCTCTACCGGTCTCAGCGGTCTCGTCCCCCTTGGCGCGTGCGATCTCCTCTACAGATCTCTGCCGAGCCCTTCCCGCAACCTTCTCAGCGGTCTGCTGCTCCTCCTGTGATCGCATCACGGGCTGTAAACGTGTGCGACCTCTTCCTGCCGGTCTCAGTGGTTTTCTGCGACCTCCTCAGAGTTCTCGCCGTCTCAGCGGTCTTCTTCTCGTCTCAGCGATTTTTCTCAGCATCCGCTACCGACCTCTCAGCCCCTGCCAATCTCGTCGACCGAGCCTGAGCTCTCCTCTATCCGAGCCCTCCCTCTACCAAGCTTCAGTCCGCTCAGTCTCGTCTCCTCAATGGTGGAATCCGAAAATTCTCATACTACCAATACCCCCCCCCCCCCCCAGCCACAGTGGCTTCTCATACCACTATCTCCCTCTCCGGGAAGTCCAACTTTGTGGAATGGGTTCACTCTGTTCGCCGGGTCTTACAGACGAAAGGGCTTGTTCATCACGTCACCCAGGCTGTTCCACTTAACTCGTCCAATGACTGGCTTCGGGATGATGGTCGAGTGCAAACCTGGCTCCTCAACTCCATGGACAAGGAGCCTTATCGGATATCTATGTATCATGAAACCGCCAAGGCCATCTGGGATGAACTTCATACTTTCTACTCTGGCCAGAACAGTCTCCAACATCTCTTTGATATCATCTCGGAACTGCAAACCCTTCGACCTGGCGCACCGGACCTAATGATCTCCCATGTGGCTCAGGTGAAAACTCTCCATGAGGCTTGGATTCAGCATCAGCCTCCGACTTCCGATCTTGCTACTCAGAAAGCCCAGAAAGAAGCTGTAACAATCTCCATGCTGCTGTCCCACGTTCCACCACACTTGCATAGTGTTCGGGCTCAGATCCTCTCGTCTCCTACCACACCATCCCTATCTGATGTTTGCTCCATGCTGATCAAGGTTACACCACCTTCCGAGGCTTCAACAATTTCCTCTCCAGTTCTTTTACAACAACCTCTCCTGCCAACTCCTCCTCCTGGTCGTGGCTCTTTCACCAGGGGAGGACGCCACCCATCTCAGGGACGAGGACGTGGTGGCCGCTCCTCTCTGAAGTGTACTTACTGTTCTCGTGAGGGTCATCTCGAAGCTACATGCTACCGCAAGCATGGCCTACCTCCGCATCTGGCCGCCTCCGCAACTTCCGCTCCTTCTGATGCCCCTGACACTTCCAACCTTGGTGCTCCTACTCGGCAGGAATATGAAGACCTTCGCACTCAGTTCCAGTAGCTCCAAGGCAGTATAAATCATCCATCTGGCTCGGTTGTCTCTTTCTCTACTCAAGGTATATCCTGTCTTTCTTACAGCTCTCACTGGATCGTTGACTCTGAGCAACCCATCATATAACATCTCAGAAGCCGCCTCGGTATTCGACAACCTATCACCCACCATCTATTGTTGTTGCTAATGGCGACACTACACCGGTCTCTGGGGCTGCTGATCTCCGCCTCACTCCTACCTTGCCACTCTCCTCAGTTCTTCACGTTCTGGGCTCCCCGTTTAACTTGCTTTCTGTTAGCCAGTTAACACGGGATCTTGACTGTTGCATAACTTTTTCTCCTTCCTCCTTTGTTTTGCAGGATCGCCGTACACGGAGTACCATTGGTAGCGGTCGGCTGACGAATGGGCTATATCTCTTGGATCTCCCACCTATCATCCTTACTTCCATCTCCACTTCGGATTGACATCGTCGTCTTGGGCATGCTCCCCTTCAGGTTCTCAAGAAAGCTCTGCCTGGTGTTTTACTCCGAGAGTTCACTTGTGAATCATGTATTTTCGGTAAGCAACATCGTGTTTCTTTCTCTCCTTCTTGTACCCGGAGTGATACTCCGTTATCTTTAGTTCATTCTGATGTATGGGGTCTGTATAAGATCCCCAGTGTATTTGGACATCGTTATTTTATCACTTTTATTGATGACTACTCGCATGTTACCTGGCTTTATTTTCTTCATGATCGCACTGAGATTACTTCTTTTTTTCGTGCTTTTTTATCTGAAACTCATACGCAGTTCTCCACGCCTCTTAAAATACTTCGCACTGATAATGCCCGCGAATACACAAGTCGGTCCTTCTCCGCTCTGTGCTCCGAGTTTGGTATTATTCACCAAACCTCCCGTGCCTACACACCTTAGCAAAATGGCGTGGCCGAACAGAAAAATCGCCATCTTCTCGATACCGCCCGGTCCCTCATATTCCAGATGCAGGTCCCAACAGAGTTTTGACACTTTGCTATTGCAACTGCGTGTCACCTCATCAATCGCATGCCCTCATCCGTTCTCAGCTTTGCCACTCCTCTAAGTCTTCTTCTTTCATCCACTACTCCTTTCCCCCTCACACCCAGAGTTTTTGGGTGTGTTTGTTATGTCCACACCCTCGGTCCGCCAGCAGATAAACTTGCTGCTCGTGCAACCCGGAAGATGTTTGTTGGATACTCTCGAACTCAGAAGGGCTATCTATGCTACTCTCCTACAAGCTACAACAGGCAAAGTGTCTGTCTCGGCCGATGTAACTTTTGTTGAAGATCAACCATTCCACCTATCCTCCTCTTCCCAATCCACACCTTCTCCTATTATTCGTTCTATCTTCCAGTCACGCCTTCTTCTCCATCGTCATCTCCATCCCTACCTTTGATCCGTCCGCCCATCCGCTACGTCTATTCTTGCAGTAAATCCACGGATATTTCCCTACCGGAGCCGTCTGCTACAGATGACACACCGCCCGCGGTCGATCCAACATCTTCTTCTACGGCACATCCTATTGCTAACTATGTGTCTCTACACTGGCTTTCTCCACCTCTACACCAGTTTGCTACTTCTCTTTCCTCCATTTCTATTCCTAACTCTGTGCAGGAGGCGCTCCAGCATCCGGGGTGGCGGGCAGCTATGGAAGAGGAGATGAATGCCCTCTGGGCGAATCAAACCTGGGAACTGGTTCCCCTTCCTCTAGGACAACACTGTGTGAGTTGCAAATGGGTCTTTTCGATAAAACAGAATGCGGATGGGACTGTTGATAGCTTAAAGGCACGTCTCGTGGCTCGGGGCTTCACTCAGCAATAAGGCTTGGATTATGAGGAAACTTTTTCTCCAGTAGCCAAACTCAACACTGTTCGTGTACTTATCTCCGTTGCTGTGCATCGACATTGGCCCCTTCTTTAGCTCGACATTAAGAATGCATTCCTTAACGGTGACCTGAAGGAAAGTGTCCTTATGAGCCAACCTCCGGGGTTTGAGACCACGGGGGAGTCTCGTGAAGTTCGCGTTTGTCGCCTTCTAAAAGCTCTTTATGGTCTCAAACAGTCACCACGAGCTTGGTTTGATAAGTTCTGCAAGGTTCTCTTAGCACTTGGGTTTACTCAGAGCTCCGCCGACTTCTCTCTATTCACCAAGCATGGGCCAACTGGCACTGTTATCCTTCTTGTCTACGTTGATGATATCCTGATTACCGGTGATGACCTCTCTGGGATACAACAGCTCAAGAAACATCTGAACTCGGCCTTCCAGACCAAGGATCTTGGAAATCTTAGATACTTCCTTGGGATTGAAGTCGCTCGACGACCCGATGGGTTGGTTATGACCCAACGGAAGTACTGCATCGACTTACTTCATGAAGCAGGATACTCCTGGTGCAAACCTGTGGATACTCCTATGGATGCTAATCAAAAGTTGTGTGATGCTGAGTCTGACTCTGATCAGCTGCTTGAGAATCCAGAATATTATCGACGATTGGTTGGGAAACTGATCTACCTAACGGTTACTCGACCGGATATCTCGTTTGCTATTGGTGTTATGAGTCGCTTCATGCATACTCCGCGCACTTCTCACCTCCAAGCTATTGAGCGTATTCTCAGATATCTAAAGACCGCTCCGGGACAAGGTCTTGTCTACAAACCATCCAACTCACCATCTCTTCTTGCGTACTTGGATGCTGACTATGCCGGGTCCCCTGATGATAGGCGTTCCATGACTGGTTTTTGCACTTATTTTGGTGGACACCTCATAACATGGCGAAGCAAGAAACAGACTGTGGTCGCCCTCTCCTCGGCTGAGTCTGAATACAGGGCTATGGCTGTTGTTGTATCAGAATTAACATGGCTTGAAAGCCTTCTTGGTGACTTGGGTGTTAGACTTTCTTCTCCGACAACACTTCGGTGCGACAGTCAAGCTGCAATTCATATAGCCAACAATCCAGTTTTCCATGAGCGAACAAAGCATATCGAGGTTGACTGTCACTTCATCAGAGAAAAGGTTCAAGCAAAGAAGGTAGAATTAGAGCATGTTCCTGCTGCGAGACAAATTGCTGACATCCTAACAAAAGCTCTTCCTCGGCTACTATATCTCCAGTTCTTATCCAAGCTGGGTGCCTACGATTTGTACGCTCCAGCTTGCGGGGGAGTGTTAGAGAAATTAATGTAAAAGCCCATTTATGAGGCCCATTTATGTTGTTCCTTCTTACTCTTGTTTAGTCCCACATCTTGAGATTGGAGTGACTAGCCTCCTTCTCCTCCTATATATTTGTATTCATACTTGTAATTATTGATTTAAGGAATATATACAAGGTTTATACCATATTTCTACAAAATTCATATTAGAAAATTTACATGTTTTACTGTACTTATCATAAAGATCATCGTATGAGAGTTTTTACCTCAGAGTCTCTTTGGACACTATAATCGTGTAACTCCCCCAAAACCCAAAGTAATTGAGTTCATGAGGGACCAAAGAGACTTAGGGATATCCCATGAAGATTGGGGACTGATTTGGAAAGTTTTGGAGATCATTTAGAGCAAAATAGGATATACACGGTAGTGTCCAATCCATGTAAAATGACCATGTTTCCAGAGAGTTACATGGCTCTATAGAGAAGTTTTACATGGCTGGGTAGTAGGATGTGTCACCTGACACAGCCTGAGACAAGCCATGCGGTCGGTTGTGTCCATGCCCAAATTTCCAGTAGTGTAGGAATTTTTATCCCGAGAGATACATAACATGGTGCATGACCATGTGTCAGGCAGTGTACGGGGACGTAAAGAGGAAGAGGAGAAAGAAGGAGCTAAATCCATCATTATAGGTCAATCCGGAGCTTCAAACGATGAGTTGTGACCAGATTCATGGAGGGAATTCAATTGGATGTTATCTTCATCCATCTCTTGCAAAGATTCCATGGCAGGGAGAAAATCAAAGAAGGTGATGACTCCTCTCTTCCCGATTTTAGGATGTGTGTCTTGCAATATTCTTTCATTTTTGTTTGCTAATGATTATGGTACCCAGTGCCTCTAATTAGAGCTTGGGGTTGCCACTTCATTGTGAACTACTAAGGCACAAAATTACAATCCCAACATGATTGCATTAGAAGCCAAAAAGAGATTCTCAGATTAGAAATTGTAGGTGAAGCCAAATCGAGGCCCGTGGCCCAATTGGGTGATGATTACTTGATGTTGCATTTTGAAATTTGGGTATACATGCAATTGTAGCCATAGTACCATTGTAATGCCCATTTTTCGTGAAATTTAGCGATGTTGAGGCTTGTGCATGGTGAGTATGTAAGATTCTTAGTGATTGAATATGGCATCATGAGATTGCGTATGCTACTGAATAGGTCATTGGAAATATCATGATCTTGAGTGGTCTTCATATGATGCTATAGTACAAATAAAGATTTGTAAGCTATTGATTAGGTTGTTGGATAAATCGCAATCGTTGGGGTTTGCATATGTTGTCATAGTAGAATCAGTGTTGGGGACTACATACATTTCCACACACATAGTTGTGTTAAGAATGTAATGGTGCATGTCTTTATGCATACTGCCACCTCAAAATGGTAGGTTCATTACATAATGTCATAGTATATGAGTTGTACAATGATATAAGAGGGTTATTAGCCTTGGGGGCTGTAATAGGATATACTACTATCATACCCGTTATATTGATATGAATTGTGAATTCGCGCAAGTAGATGACTTGTGTGTGTTGTGATTGTGTTTGATGGTTTGTTGGACTCATACATGTGATTAACATGTCGTGAGTGAAATCTGGTTGCATGTATGATTACATAAGTAGTCCCCTCTATTTAATTCTCAACATGGAGACATGGTTGACGATTGTGACAATAAACTAGAGTTTTATATGTAAGTTTATGTGTTTTCATATGCATATAAAGTGTTAACTTACAGGGTGATGTGGTTCCCCAGGGTCCTCTAGGACGACCAGAAGGAGTGGGTTGTCATATTATTTGTGGTCAGCTCATAGCTGACCCTCAATTACCCTTCATGTTGATTTGGTTATATGGAAAGTTTCCAATGCAGAAGCATGTTAGCCGACTATAAAAGTCAAGCCTTATGAAGTATTTCCCCTTTCTCCTTTTGATATATTTTTTCCTTTGCATGATGTTCTAGCCTGCGAGCTTAGGTAGCTTAGGTGATCTAAATATTTTGATGGACTTGTTTTGTATGGTCTAAAGGCTAAAGACATTTGTTTTAATGATATATTATATTAGTGGACACTCTTAGTTATAGTCATATTTTTGTTGTGTTAGTGTTTATTATGGACTTTTAGTTTTATACTTTTCTAATGCTTAAGTTGTGACGAGTATATGTTGTGGGGCCCGATCGGGCCTATGTTATATGTTCATTGTGATGGTGGTGTTACAATTTAGTATTAGAGCTAGGTTTATGGGTTCTTGACTGATAGAGAGTAATTTAGTAAAGATTGTTCAAAATAATCTAACATGACGTGTGCTTTGCACTATGGTGTTAATGGTGAAGCGGGGATTTCCAAAGCTCGCGAGGACCCTACGGATAGTAGAAACATTACCTCGGGCCTCTTGAATGTGAACATGACTCCTGCAATGTTCTATAAAACGCTAGATGATGGAGTAGTAGCGTCTTAAGCCACTAGAGTAGTAACTAGTGCATCTCCCATCACATCAGAAGGAGTAGTGGAATGTGCTGAGCCAATGGTAGAGCATGCCATCGGTCAAAAAGACCATCAGTTGAAGTATTTTCTAGGCTTCCATCCTCATACCTTCAAGGGAGTCAACACTCTGACCGATGTGGAGGATTGGTTAGCGAGGATCAAGGAGCTGCTAGAGGCAGTGGAAACTTCTAAAGAGAAGAAGAGGTCATTTGCCTCCTTCATGTTGGAAGGTGATGAAAATATATGGTGGTTGGAGGAGCATGGTAGATGTTTCCCTGGACTTCTTCCCACTCAGATTCAATGGGCGAGTTTGCGGGCGCTTTCTTTAAGCATTACATTCCGACGACAATAAGATTAGTCCCTTTAGGGGAAACTCCTAAGAATTCATCAGAGAGACATGACTGTGGATGGTTATTGCAGGAGTTCACCTATATTAATTGTTATGTGGGTACTACCATAGATGACAAGGAGGAGGATCTCACCATTTCTATGAAAGGTTGTGAAATAACTTGTGAAAACCAGTTATATCTTTGAGGACGGTAGGCTTCTGTGAGTTGGTTGAAACTGTCAGGACATTGGAGATGGATATAGAGCAAATCCAGCATCACAAGGGGTATGCAGTAAAATAAGTGGAAGGTAAACCTTCCCAATCTTACTGTAGATCAGAGGGAAGCAAGGGAAGAAATGGGTTCGGCCCTCAATAATTGAGCAAAGGTAGCAGAGTTATGACAAGTGGAGTTCATTTGAGAGGACCTCCAGTCTATAACAAGTGTGGAAAGATAGGTCACAAAGCTCAGACTTGTCATGAGATAGTGATCGAGGGAGTGGTAAGGCAGGAGCCCACTACCCCAGCAGGATCTAGCTATACTGAAAAGGGCAAGGCGGTGGAATCAAGTGCTTCACGATTTCCACCAGAGCTTACAGTCTAGGCAATATGAGGCCATCTATCAACACGACGTGGTGACATGTATGAAAATGTTAGAATATGTTTCGTGCTTTAGTATTCCATGTTCTATGATTTGAGATTGTGACCACTTATGTGTTTTTTAATGTGTGATTAGGCATCATACTAGTTTTCAACATGCCCACAAAGGTTTGTTTGATACGGGGGTGTCACATTCTTTTCTTGCAGATAGTTTTATCCAGAATATTGATGTGGAACCATCCAATGTGGGAATTGGACTAAGCGTGCAGATGTCGAATGAATCTTTCATGAGTAATAGAAGGTGGGTCACATTATCTTGAGGATATACCATCATGACTTTGACTTGGAAGTGACGATCTTGTTGTTAGCTGAGTTCAATGTGATTTTTGGAATGGTCTGACACATGGAGCAATGGGCCAACATTGATTGCAATCTGAATGTAGTGACTTTGAGGAGTGGAGGATGAAATGAAGTCTAGTTTAGAGGTTTGACTGGTATGCTTGCTCTCTAATTTATGTCATGCAAGTGATGTGAGTGGTGAAAAAAAGGAGGTGAGGAGTATGTAACTTTGTTGGATACTCACTCCCCAAAGTTATCAATTGGAGATGTGCTAGTGGTGGTAGAGTTTAAGGATGTATTTCTTAATGAGCTTCCTAGAGCACCTCCTCAGAGGGAGATTGACTACTTGGTAGAATTGGTACCTTATGCAAGGCCAGTATCACGTGCTTCATATTGGATGGCGCCAAAGGATTTGGCCGAATTGAAGATTTAATTGCAAGAGTTGTTGGAGCAAGGGTATTTTTGACTGAGCTCTTCACCGTGGAGTGCTCTGGTGTTATTCGTAAAGAAGAAATATGGTAGTATGCGGCTATGCATAGACTATCATGAGTTGAATAAGTTAACTATAAAAAACAAGTGTTCGATTCCATGTATCAACAACCTATTTGATCAATTGCTTGGGTCGACTATGTATTTATAGTTGGATTTGAAGTCAGGGTACTATTAGTTAAGAATATATGAGGAGGATATTCAAGAGACTACTTTTGGAACATGGTATGAACATTTTGAATTCTCAGTTATGTCATTTGGTTTGACGAATGTGTCATTTGTGTTCAAGGATTTGATGAAATGTACGACTACGATGAGCATCTTGTCTGAGAAATGCCAGTTGTTATTTTTGTTGTGTTTTTCTTTTAGTTGTGTTAAATGCAGTACATAGTTTGTTTTTTGTCTTGCATTTTACTCTTATGTAGAACTCAATGACCATTGATGAATTTGGCATCCTGAATGCCAATCACGGTTCACCATCGTCACATTATACAGATTTACGAGAAAATTTTGACATTCCAATAGACCTTATCAAATTTATATCTCAGACCAATTTGTTCGGTGGATCTCCTACTGATGATGCAATCCTACATATACAAATTTTTTTGGAAATATGTAACAACATTCAGCATGTATGACACATCAATAGCGACATAAGGCAATGAATTTGGAACATTCGCAGTGGATGAAGGGTGCTCGGTACCCATTGACCTCGTTCATGACGAGTGGAGTGTTGCCGTAGTCACCTCACCACTCATTTATGATGCTGATCTTGACCAGTTCAATGAGGATCACTCCATTCTCACTACCTTGGATGTTGAGATTTGTTTGGTTCGGATCCGTGATTTGGGTCCATATTTATGGATATATATTTATATATATATATATGAGCATATAAGAGATATATATATATAGTAATATATTTAAGTTTTTCAGGATATGTAAAACCCCCCACGTGAAACCCAAACAGCATGAAACCGCCTGTTTGTTTTGGAGAAAACTGCCTGGAGCACTTTTTGGGAGTTTCAGCCTTGGAGTAAAACCGCCTGGGAGGAAAAATAAGAAGCCGTCCGTAGCCTTTTGGACATAACCGCAAGCTTGGAAGTGCCGCCTGGGAGAGAAGAACACCGGCCAGCCCTCATCCTCTCTCTTTCTTCCGTTTTCTCTTTCTCTCTCTCGCTCGTGCACTCGGAGAGGCCGCCGGCCTTGAGTGTTGTCGCCGGTCTTGGAGGAGTTAACCGCCGGCGTTGCGAGAGGGTGTTGCCGCCGGGCTTGGTGGAGTTTGCCGCCGGCGTTGCAGTGGACGTTCGTTGGAGTGGAGAGGCGTGGTGTTGAAGGCTTGCGTGTGTGCAGTTAGCCTTGACGGCGTTTAGATCTCGGTGGCGGTGTTGTTCTCTGGAGGTGGTGCGGTTGAACGTCGGAGAGTGACGTTGAAGGTTCCGACGAACCTTGTGCGTCCGTTAGTCGGATTGCAGTCCAGATTTCTACACTCACGCGGATCGTGCGCGTCCGGCGCATCTGCAGTGTTCCACCGGACGGTCTATTTCTTCACTTGTTATTTCCTTGTAATTGCTTTTATATAAATATATACTTGTGATTGTGCGCCGGCAAGTTTGCCGCGCGTAGTTTTTGCCTTTTTCTGTGTTCTTGCTACCTGCATATTTTATAGCGGTGTGCGGTTTACACCTGATTTCCCAACAAGTGGTATCAGAGCCAGGTTCGGTAGACGACCGTGATTGGACGTTCTAGGAAGGGTTTGACTGCGGTGGTGAACGACTAGGTCCTCTTCCCACTCTCTCAGATCCGACCTTTGAACTAATCAGGTCTTCTAGTTTGCTGAGGGAAGCTATGACAGGGAAGAATTCAGTGTTGGCAAGGTATTCAGTGGAGAAGTTTGACGGCAGCGGGAATTTTCGCCTATGGCAGATTCGGGTCAAGGATATGCTGGTTGAGCAGGGTTTGATCCAAGTGCTGCGGGGGCGTGATTCTTTGCCCGATCCGGTGAAGGATTCTGAGTGGAATGAGATGGATGAGCGCGCAACTAGCGCTATTCGGATGTGCGTCGACGACAAGGTGTTGTTCAACATCGGTATTGAAGGGTCCGCTGTCACGTTGTGGGAGAAGCTTGAGGGACTCTACATGAGCAAGTCGTTGACCGCGAGACTGTTACTGAAGCAGAGATTGTACGGCCTGAAGATGCAGGAGGGTGGTAACCTGCAGGAACACTTCAATGTGTTCAATGGACTTCTTAGCCAACTGCATGTGGTTGGTGTGAAGGTGGAGGAAGAAGACAAGGCCCTCTTGCTTCTTACCTCGCTCCCGGCGTCGTTCAGGCATATGAAGACTACGCTATTGTATGGGAAGGATACAGTAGACGTGGAGCAGATTACATCTGCGTTACTGTCCAGTCAGATGTTGTCGGACCCCGCTCCTGGGGGTGAGCATGTTTTGGCAGTAGATGGACGAGGGAGGCAGTTCGAGAAGGGATCTGGGAGTGCACGTGCCAGATCAGCCTCGAGGAAGGTTGTGAAGTGTTACCACTGCGGGCAGAGAGGCCATATCAGGAGGCTTTGTCCACAGCGTGCGCAGAGTTCTGGGGACGCCCAGAGATTGGACATAGCAGGGTTAGCCTTTGCAGATGATAGTGATGTTCTTGTCATCGCTGAGAGTCGATGCGACTCTGATAGCTGGATTTTGGATTCGGGTGCATCGCAGCATGTTTGCTCAGATGCAGGGATGTTTAGTTCTCTGGAGGTGACGACTGAGTCGGTCTATCTTGGTGACGGCTCAGTATGTGAGGTCACGGGGACAGGGACTGTGGACATTCGGACGCATGACGGAGCAGTGCGCAGGCTTGAGCAGGTACACCTGGTACCTAAGCTGCGCAGGAATCTGATTTCGTTGGGCAGATTGGATTCCAGTGGTTGCAGTATTGCAGCGAGAGATGGAGTTTTGACGGTGAGGCGAGGGCGCACCGTGCTCATGCGAGCTTTGAAGCATGGTAGTTTGTACCGGCTGATGGGGACCACGATGCGAGGTGATGTGCCCATGATTTCTGCGGTCGACAGGGTGGATGGTCGAGGTGGTGCATGGGATCGCCCTTCTGGTAGTCTGACTAGGCGAGTCAGATTCAGCGATCCGGTTGCGTCGACATTCAGGGGTTGAGCCCGAGCAGGGATGAGTCGACTGGAGCAGGTCGGCTGACGCCTCAGTTTTTGGGGTGGTGCTTCGCGCAGTGTTGCTTTGCGCAGTCGGTGCTTTATGCAGTGTTGCCTTGTGCAGTTGGAGTGCTTCGTGCAGGTGGTGGCTCCGGATCCCGAACCAAGGCGGTGATTTGTTGAGATTTGTTTGGTTCAGATCCGTGATTTGGATCCATATTTATGGATATATTTATATATATATATATATATATGAGCATATAAGAGATATATATATATATAGTAATATATTTAAGTTTTTCAGGATATGTAAAACCCCCCACGTGAAACCCAAACAACATGAAATCGCCTGTTTGTTTTGGAGAAAACTGCCTGGAGCAGTTTTTGGGAGTTTCAGCCTTGGAGTAAAACCGCCTGGGAGGAAAAATAAGAAGCCGTCCGTAGCCTTTTGGACATAACCGCAAGCTTGGAAGTGCCGCATGGGAGAGAAGAACACCGGCCAGCCCTCCTCTCTCTTTCTTCCGTTTTCTCTTTCTCTCTCTCGCTTGTGCACTCGGAGAGGCCGCCGGCCTTGAGTGTTGTCGCCGGTCTTGGAGGAGTTAACCGCCGGCGTTGCGAGAGGGTGTTGCCGCCGGGCTTGGTGAAGTTTGCCGCCGGCGTTGCAGTGGACGTTCGTTGGAGTGGAGAGGCGTGGTGTTGAAGGCTTGCGTGTGTGCAGTTAGCCTTGATGGCGTTTAGATCTCGGTGGCGGTGTTGTTCTCCGGAGGTGGTGCGGTTGAACGTCGGAGAGTGACGTTGAAGGTTCCGACGAACCTTGTGCGTCCGTTAGTCGGATTGCAGTCCATATTTCTACACTCACGCGGATCGTGCGCGTCCGGCGATCTGCGGTGTTCCACCGGATGGTCTATTTCTTCACTTGTTATTTCCTTGTAATTGCTTTTATATAAATATATACTTGTGATTGTGCGCCGGCAAGTTTGCCGCGCGTAGTTTTTGCCTTTTTCTGTGTTCTTGCTACCTGCATATTTTATAGCGGTGTGCGGTTTACACCTGATTTCCCAACATTGGAATGCACTTCCGCATCATATTTTTCACCACTGCCAACTCCTACTATTAAGCCTTTGCTTGCCAATCTGAAATATGTTTTTCTGTGCGAAGACCAGACATTTCTGGTGATTATTTCTTCAGCACTTTCCACACCCAATGAGCAGTAGTTAATTAACCTCCTAAAGAAACTAAAAGGCACATTCAGATGGAGCATTACTGACATAAAAGGGATTATCCCAATTGTTTGCATGCACAAATGTTTGTTTGAAGACAAATTCATAAAAGCAGCTCAATCGCAGCGTTGCCTAAACCTCAGAATGCAGGAGGTGGTGAAGGGTGATTTTATAAAGCTTCTCGATGCTGGAATAATTTATCTGATCAGTGACATCAATTGAGAGAGCCCGGTCCATGTGGTCCCCAAAAGGGGGGCATCCCGGTGGTTCCTAATGATCACAATGAACTTTTACCCACTCAGATCATCACTGGTTGGAGAGTTTGCTTTGATTAAAGAAAGCTGAATGAAGCGGCGTGAAAGGATCATTTTCCCTTACCCTTTATTGATCAAATGCTTGAAAGATTGGTTGGAGATGACTATTATTGTTTCCTCGATGGCTACTCAGGATACAATCAGATTCTGATTGATCCTGAAGAACAGGATAAAACAAGATTCACATGTCCTTCTGGCACCTTTTCTTTTAAGAGAATGCCTTTTGTACTCTGCAATGCCCCCACGATATTCCACTGATGTATGTTTGCTATATTTCATGATATGGTAAGGGAGTTCTTAGAAGTGTTCATTGATGACTTCTGCCTTTTTTATAGCAGTTTTGAGGTTTGTTTACAAAATCTTTCGCAAGTACTTCAACGTTACGAGTACAAACTTAATTTTGAACTGGGAAAAGTGTCATTTCATGGTTCGAGAAGGCATAGTTCTCAGCCATAAGATCTCGCAGGTCGGTATACATGTTGATCATGCAAAGGTGGATACAATTAAAAAACTACCTCCCCCAACCTTGGTGTAAGGTCCCAGTTGTAACGCCCCTGAATATCCAGGAATGATTTTAATCCTCCTTTGACATCATTTTTGACATAAGGGCGTTACGTTAGTGCGAAGTTAGCGGTACACCGTCGCTTGCGCGTTTCCGCATTCTTTCGGTCAAGTCGACCAAATATTGGAGTGTGCCGAAATTGGAAAATTTAGCGTTAGAAAATTAAATTATTTAATTTTACAGAGGCTCGTCGAAGTTTCATTACGATCCGAGCGTTATTAGAGCTCCGGTGATTTTTCAAAGATTTGTTTAATTATCGTCGCCTCAATCTTCAAAAATTTATATCTTGAGTTTGGCTCGTCCGAATTTGGTTTTGACTTCTCCGTTGGATTCGTAGCGCTGACGTTTATCTTCGGTGCGATTTTCATTGGAATCGGCGACCGTTGGTTCGGCCATTCTTTTCTTCCTCTTCTTCTTCTTCTTCTTTTTCTTATTATTATTACATCATAATGGCTGTCTTCCTCCATCTCTGTATATATATATATTATTACTATTCTTCTTCTTCTTCTTCATTTCTTCTTCCTCCCTGGTTTATCGAGCCAGAAGTTTCGAGAGAGCGAAAAAGGGTTTTTCTTCTTTTCGTTGGCCGTCGAGGGAGCTCGAGAGGTCGGATTCGTTGTCGGAGCGTAGTTTTGGAAAGCTCTCGCCGTGATCGTCGTGTGCGTGGTAAGTTCTATCCGTTTCGTAGTTTTTTGGCGCTAGGGTTAGCGGCCCTAACCCTCTTTTTTTGTCCGATCTTCGTAGATCCTTCGTGCTTAGGCCGTATTTGAGTCGATCCTTGGCGTGGAGGGCTTGAGAGGCCGTTTTTCGGTGATTCGAGTAAAGACAAGTGGTGGTTGATTTTCTTTTCCCTTGGAATGTTTCTCCAAATTTCCTTCTCTGTTTGGTATCTTTTATATGTTAGTATATAAATGTTGTATACAAAGTTCCTTCTCGGTTCTGGCAGTCCAGATCGGGCTCTGTTAGAAGAAGGATAGGCTAGCTTAGGGAAAATATTCTTTTTGGAAATTTCTATCTAAGTAAGAATCGACGGGACATCCCGTCGATCGATGGGACCTCCTGTCGATTGGCAAGACCATCCATTCGATCCTTAGTCTCAGCCAGTTTTTATCTTTCCTCTGTTTTCTCTAAGGCAAAATCGACGTGACCATCCCTTCGATTTTTGGCCTTAGCTGGGGAGAGTTTTTTTTTCTATTTTCTCTAAGTAAGAATCGATGAGACCTCCCGTCGATCGAGCTCCCGTCCCGTCGATCGGGTCCTTTTCCCATTGTTTGTGAGTTAGGCCTTTCCCGTTGGTTATGACTTAAGCTTGCCGTCGATTTTATATAAGCTTTTCCCGCCGATCTTCATTTGAAGATCTTCCCGTCGATTTTGCCTGAGCTTTCCCATTGACTTTTGCCTTAGTTTTTCCTAGAATTTTCTGTTAATAAAGCCTTCCCATCGATCGGCACCCCGTCCCGTCGATCGATGGGAGAGGGCAGGGAGGTTATCTTTGTCGAGTTTCTATGTAAGAATCGACGGGACACCCGTCGATCGAACTCCCGTCCCGTCGATCGGGCTCCCGCCCCATCGATCGGGCCATCTTCCAGCCAATGCTTTTGTCTTAAGCTTTTCCCGTCGATTGATGTTAGCCTTTCCATCGATTGATGTTAGATTTTTCCCGTCGACTTTTAGTAAATCTTCCCGCCGATTTATAAGCCTTTCCAGTCGATTTGGATTGAGTCTTTCCCGTCGATTATTATAAGACTTCCCGTCGACTGCTATATTAAGTCTTCCCGTCGACTGCTATATTGAGCTTTTCCCGTCGATTTTGGGTAGCTTTTCCCGTCAATTTTGGGTAGCTTTTCCCGTCAATTTTGGGTAGCTTTTCCCGTCGATTTTGGGTAGCTTTTCCCGTCGATTTTGGGTAGCTTTTCCCGTTGATGTTCTTGAAGCTTTTCCCATCGACTTTGATATAAGTTTTCCCGTCGACTTTGACAAAAGTCTTTCCCGTCAAATTATAAGTCTTTTCCCTTCGTTTTTTGGTATGTTTTCTTGTCGACTTTTGATAAGTCTTTCTGTCGATTTCATTGCATATTCTGAATTGTTTCAGCATATTTTTATTTCTTTTATCGGGTGTTCCCGGGTATCTTAAGCTAGGTTATCAAGCATTTTAAGTCCATTTGTTGCGACTTTAGGTGAAGTTATGTTTTATTCGTCGAGATGTTCCGTAATGTTAAATGATCATTTATGATGTCATTTTGTGGCTTCCGTCATATTGTTACGAGAAGTTCAATTGGAGTCAAGTTTGGACTCACCGAGTGTTTTCTAATAAACCGTTGAGAATTATTCTGGTGTGTGGCCTTCGTGTTAAGCTTATCTTTGTCTTTTTCCGACACCAAGCCTTGCATGGTGTCGGCTTGCTGTAATCTTCAACCTGTTATTAAGTTGAATGTTGATCTAATGATTGATTGTTGAAATCTTGTTCTTACTGATGCTCTCGTCATGAGTTGTGGTTAAACCATCTGTAATCATGTTTTCCTGCCTGACACTCTTTTGTTTGGCCTGTTGGATGTGAAGAGCGATGTTTGTTATGTTGAATATTGAGAGCCAGGTATGCTCTATTGGAGTATGTTGGTTGTGTGAGCTTAGAGTCACCGCCACACTGTTGGTTTATGTGGACTGGAGTCACCACCACAACACCCATGGTTTGGTTTATTTTGGGTTAAGGTTGGAAATGGATAAAGGACCACCACCTCAGTGCCCATTTGTGGATCATACACCCGAGGCCTTGTGTATTGCCCGACGTTAAATGATTCCCTTTTCTCGAGATGATCAGTCTCAAGTGCTTATAAACATATGTGCTTATATATGTGTATTATATTATGTTTTACCATCACCTCTGAGCCGCAGTAACAGACACGTGGTTGGTTTTGACCAATTTGGCCATTTCTTTGGTGTAGACATTTCTCTTACCGAGTGCACTCGTTTGAGCTGGCTCGGGTTGTTGTTAGCTAATAAATGCTTATCTTGTAGGTTCTATTTTCTGTAATCAATTATTTTTATTGTTGCTAACCCTTGCATAAAATCTTGGTTTTATTCTTGCTTCCACTTGCACTTTCTTGCCGAGACATTCTTTTCTTTTGAATGTCTCAGGCTCAGAGCTGTAGCGGTTTGGGTAGTTGAGTTGGAGTTTTTGGAACTGCAGTTAGTTGCAGTTGTTCGCTTTCCCCTCACGGTTGTGAGGTAGTTGTTCCTTTGCTTCAGCTTTAGACTTGTACTTTGTTTTCTATGGGCTCATGTCAGTTGTTGACGCCCATAACTTTAGTTTTTTGGTGTTAGTTTACTTAATAATTTTTTTGCTGTTCCTTACTTGGTGTTTACCTACTTGCTCTCTGGGAAGTTTTATGTTAGGATGCATGAGTTATTTTATGTAAAGAAAATGACATTATTGCATAGCACGATTTTAAGTAAATATCACCTACTTTGAAGATCGTAGAAAAATCCTTCCTTACTTATACTAAACGAGCAGTCATGCACGGGGGACCCCGTGCGGGGGGGGGGGGGGGGGGGGGGGGGGGGGGGGGGGGGGGGGGGGGTGGGGGTGGGACATTTGTCTTGGGGGAAACATTGATCGTGGGGGCGACATTGGTCATCGGGGCGACATTGATCATGGGGGCGACATTGGTCGTGGGGGCGACATTGGTCATGGGGGCGACAGTGGTCATCGGGGGGCAACATTGGTCTTCGGGGAGACATTGATCTGGGGGCGACAAATGGTCATCGGGGGGCGACATTGGTCTTCGGGGCGACATTGATCGCGGGGGCGGTATTAATCATGGGGGCGATATTGGTTATGGGGGCGACATTGTTCGTGAGGGGCAACATTAGTCGTGAGGGAAACATTGGTTGGGGGGGGGGGGGGGGAGAATGTCGTGGGCGGCGACATTGGTTGGGGAGGGGAAGGGGGGCGACATCTCAAAATTAAAATTTCCCTTTTTTTTAAAATCAATCCTTGTCTCCTCAAGCAAGAAACTCTTGTACTTAACCATCTCAGTTCAAAACAACTTTCTTTACCCAGAATTTATTATTCAGTTTCTTCTCTAATCTAAGAATTGAGAGTGTTTCAGATGTTCTACTATCAAAATCACCTCTATATTACTGGTTCATTATGACTTGATAGTGGAGGGTTTTTTTCTGGCAAACCGTTCAACATTGATTGCTCTTCAATCCCACCATTTTCTTCATGTTGGTTACCATTTTTAACACCGATGCCTAAATTTCTGTTCCTTTGCAGGAATTCTATTCCTACAATTTTTAACACAAATGCCATAATGAATTTGTTGAATCGTGTCAGCAAGCTAAAGTATGCCATTTTGCTAAGAAATTTATGATTTGAGAAAGTAAGAAGAAGAATGGAAGTGGCTTCTCGGCAAGGCCATTCAGTGATAGAAAATGGATCATTTCCTTCTTAGCAAGCCTGCTGGTCTCTTCCAGTAAAATAGTCTACATACAAAAAAACACTGGAGATAGTCTACATATAAAATAACCTCTCAGCAAAATAGTAAAAATAGTTTAAAAAATGTGCATGAGAGAACCCAAATTTCTTATATCCTTCTCTGTTATACGCATAGAGAGAACCTTGAACCCAGATTTCTACATAATCAAATACATATAAAAATGGAATACCATGAACTAAAAAAATGGGAGATAGTTGGCATACAGGAAACCCTCCCAGCAAAATAGTGAAAATAATTTAAAATGGGCATGTGAGAACCCATATTTCATGGAGAGAACCATCAACACAGATTCTTGCACCTTTTTCCAGCAACATCGTGAACATTACACCAACCTCTCCAGCAACCTTTGATCCGACCTTTGAGCTTGAGCTGAATCTTGTCACCATATAGGCTGCTGCAACTCTCACCAACTTCTCCATCAACTCCATCCTCTGTTCAAAACTAATTCGGAGTATACCTGTGCAGTTCCTGCAATGTAAAATTTAGACAATCTGTAAATAATTTGTGTTTGACAGTTAGCCTCTGCGGTTGTAAAAATAGTACATGTAAAGAATCAATTAGAATGTATTGTGAGTAGGAGTAGGATAGATCTTGTAAGAACGATGGATGAAGAATCAAGTTGAAAAGTAGAAAAGTGAAATAATAGGTTACCGGTGTTGAGATCTGAAAGGTGGAGCGGAATGATCGAATCACGAACACCTCAGTGGTTCCCTTGTCGAAAATAAAAATGAGGAATGCAAGGTGAAAACAAAAAACTGAGGAACTGAGAAGGAATTAAAGAGAATAAAACTGGAAGATACCTATAGCGGTGAAGGTTGCAGCTTTCAGAGGATGGCAGGAGGAGCAACATAGCAACGGTGGAGGAGGAGCAACACAACAACTGACGGAAGCTTAGGAATTGTCGTGGAGGAGGATCTCTTGGTAGGGGCCTGTGGAGGAGGAGCTCTTGATGAGGGCCTATGGAGGAGGAGACATCTCGAGGAGGTATACCAGGAGGAGGAGCTTGTCGTGCAGGAGGATTTGCAACTTTCGGCGGGTGGCAGTCTAGGAACACAGGAGGAGGAGCGTGGCGTGCGGGAGGAGCTTTGCAGTTTGCAGTGTGGCTGGGGGAGCATGTCAAATCCCGGCGGGAGGAGATTGGCATACTTTATTGAAGAAGAAATGATGAAAGAATGGGGACACGGGATTGCATGCGGGTGGGATATATATATTAAAGATGGCAGGATAGATATATTAATTAAGCTGGTGGGAATGACCAAAAAACCGTTATTTAGGATTGTAGGAGGGATTTCTTTGAGGGTAGTTTGGGCATCTAAATGTTTCACCATCCCCACTTTGCTCCTCCCTTATATAATAAAGATAAAGATTTAGATATGTGCATATCATTTCTGAACTGTTTGATCTTCATGCTCATGAAGGGTATTATGAACCTATTTTACGCTGCGTATGAATAGTTTTCTACTCGTGGACTAGTTGATCCACTGGACCGAGGGACACAGTCTTAAGCTAAAAAGGTAATTCTTTTTATTTAACTCAATCATATTCATGTCTTTATTAATTATTCGTAAGGAGTGTTTGCCTGAGCGTCTGTAGTTTTCCCTTGCAGAATGTGACATCATACCACGTGTTTTCCCCTTGTTCTGATAATATTTATTAAATTCGTGAGAAAATTTAGGTTGTGACAGTTGGTATCAGAGGGAGGTTAGCCGGGTTATTGGGATAGTCTGGTTGGCCCGGTTAACCGCCTGGTGAGAATCGTTATTCATTGCATACACACACCGAAGGGTCATCTATATGTCATGGCTGAAGCATGAACACTACACTCATAGCATGATAAGAAGTATACGAGGCATATTATGTAGTATGTGATGCATAATATGTGTCTGTATATGGATCCTCATAGGTGACAACATGTGACGGTTATCTAGTATGGGATGCATAATGCCGGTCCCATGGATGTCCATTAGCTCAATTTTTCTTTTTCGTTACATGCGATCATATGTAGTATGGGATGCATAAGATTGCATGTGTACGCCGCTCATAGCATGCAGTAAGGCTTTTGTTAGACTGCATAGCACTACATGTACATCATAACATAGCATTAGCACACGTGCCAAGTTAAAGATATACATGATGACGCTCATACATACATGATTTGAAATACAATTTTGGCATGCATGCATGCATATTATATGCACATTAGTCAATAGGATGATGGTATATAATCCTAGGTTAAGCATAACATCATTTCATGAATTCCCAGAGCAAGGTAACAACAAGAGCAAGTATCTACACTTTTTTGATCTATATCGAGTTAGGAGATTCTAGTTTGCTAGCTGTTGTGTCTTAAGCTAGGTGTAGTGAGGTGTTCGTTCGTAATTGCAGTCGATGACTCCAGAGCATAGTGCGTCGGAGTTGGCTCATCGGTTAGGGGATGAATCCTCGGGTGTGCGCAGTGAGGCAGTGAATGAGGAGTTGCGTCAGAATATCGAGGCGTTGTCAAGGCAAATGGTCGTGATGCAGGCGCAGATTCAGATGTTGATGATGGCTACTTTTGGGCAGCAGACTAGGGTGCAGAACCCTGTTGTGAGTCAGGATGCGGTGTCGAAGAAGGGAAAGAGGAAGGATGATTTTAGTGGCAACTGAAAGTGGGGATAGATCAAGATTACTCTAGAGGGGGGGGGGGGTGAATAGAGTATTTTAATATAATTTCACTTAGCCCAAACAAATTTGTAGAGAACAATTTAAGTTATTTAAGTATATGTGTAAGTGAGTGCAGCACAGATATAAACACAAACTAAAACACAGTTATAAAAATAAAAGTATGTAAAGATGATGGTGTCTTCTCTTTTCTCTAACAACAGAGAAGACTAGTGGATTGTTGAATGATTGTCAGATCTCCCCCTGTGAATAAGAGTAAGAAAAGAACAGGAGAGAAAATCTGCTCAGGGTGTAGGTCTTCTTGATCTTCAGAGTATCTCCAGCAAAAGTTCTCTAGAAGGATTTGATGCAGATGATTCCTAGAGATTAAGATTAGGCGACTGGAGAAGATGAAGACTTCAGAGAAAATCAGAGAGAGTTCTTGAGAGCAATCCCAACTGACTAGCAAAAGATTATCCTTTTTGTATGTATATAGTATCTGTGTCTTCCTCTAGAATAAATAGCAAAGATATTCTCTGGACCGGAGAGAGTTGATCCTCTTTCAAATTTTTAACCGGGCTGGAAAGGAATGAGACAAAAAGAAGGATTTTTCTCTGACAGAAAAGGAATACTTAATATATTAAATTCCTTGAAACTTGCAATCTGCCTTATAGAATAATATGCACGCAGCCCTTAATTAATGCAGCAACGGTCATAAAATCTTTGAAAGAAAATACTGCAAAAACTGACTGATATTATAGTGAGAATAGTTGTCAGCCTTCATAAGGAAACCTGAGGATAACTCCAAAAATAATACTCTGAATAGAAGGGTCACTGAATATAGAAACTCTGAAAAAGTTTGTCGACCAGAGGGAAAGTCCGTCGAACTTAAACTGGGAAGTTCGTCGAACAGGAAGAGACTTTCGTCGGACAGAACTTTGAAATTCGTCGAACTAAGTTCGTAGAACGGATTCTGAATTCGTCGAACGTGTTCGAAGTTCGTCGAACACCTTGTCTTAGTTAATCTTCAAATCTCTTCTAGGCTTAGCCTATGACCCTTATACTATACATGATGGGTCAAAATAAATCCTATACCTAGAAATAGACATCCTAGCCCAAATCAGTAATATGGTTGAACTATGTTCCAACAATCTCCCCCTATTTGGGTTAGGATCCTATGTTCAGCATTTATCAAAATATGCATAACATAATTATAAGAAGAAAAAATATCTGACAGAAAGGAAATTCAGCAGATATAGATCAATTGTCACAAGCAGATATCATCACAGAATAATTAAGAATCAATTAACCAGAGAGAGATTTTTAAGGATTCCTGTCCTCTGAAGATGACTTCTTGAAGATCATTTTCCTGTTAGTATCTTCAGATTGCCTTCTGCTTAGCTTGCAGTCTTTATCACCCAGTGTTACCTTCTTGGAAATAGTTGGCAGAACAGCCTCTGGGTGAAGACTCATGTAGGCAGAAGTGTTGAACATATTCTTCACCTGGTATTGTTGAAGTTCCTGTTCTCTATAGGGAGATATGGTAGAAATGTGAGAGGTATCCATACCTTTTTCTCTGGCCTCTTTTATCTGAGATAGAGGAACATGCTCTCTAAACCTTGCCATATTGTATAATCTATCTGCTTCAGCTTTATCTTCAGTTTCCTTATCTTCAATTTCTTGTTCAGATAATTGGCTATGCTTTCTTTCATAAACCTGATAACCTGAAGATCTTCCTTTCCAGTAAGAGGAGGAATGACCAGATGGCTTGGACCCAGCAGACTGAGATGTCCTGGATGTGGAAGAAAGTCCTCCTGCAGAGCCTGCACTTGGAGGAGGTGGAGGAGGAGGGGGTTTCTTGAACACAGCAGGGTGATCCTTCTGGTATCTTCTTTCAAGCTTCCTTCTCTTCAACTCATTCTTGGAGAATTGCATCCAAGGTTGAGTTATTTCATGAGGCTTGAGATTTTTCTGCACATAAAAGGGAATGCCATTTTTATCAGGCCTTTTGGAAGGGGCTGGCAGCTTCTTGCATGGAGCTTTTCTTTTCTTGGATTTGATTTTGGCATTACTATCATCACTGTCATCATCATCATCAGAATTTGAGGATGAAGGCACATTCTCATTCATTTCATCAATTTCTTTGTATGCTTCAATTCTTCTTTTCTCTAAATCATCATCAACATTCTTGACAGCAGCAGCAGCAGCAGGCTCAGAAGAATAGGAGGGGGCAGAGGCAGAGGCAACTGGCATCTGTTCATCAGGAACTGCCTGTTCAGGAACAGCAGGTTCCTGATCTGCCTTAGAGATAACTGGCTCTGGAACTGGAGACACTAGCAAATCTCCATGCCTGGCTTCTAAGTCTGGGGAATAGCAGACAATGGCCTTGGAGAAGTCTTCAGCTGATACTTTGGAAGATGGGTCTGAGTAGAGGGACTGAATGGTAAGCTGCAGAATTTGATCCACTAGAGGGGTGGATTTGAAAAAGCTGCTGGGAGGAGCTTCTGAAGGAGGAGGAGGAGCACCTTCTGTGCTTTGAGCCAGGGAGACCAAGACTGTGCTGACATTAACTAGGTCTGACCCTTGCTCTTCAGGAACTACTTCCTCTGGAGCTTCATCCTGGAACATCTCCCCCTGCCTAGACTCTGGGAAACTAGAGTCTGGGCCCCCAGATGAAGGGAAAGAGGAAGAGGAATGAGAAGCAAGGTGAGAGAGAATAAGATCAAGCTTAGAATGCACTGGGGTCAGACTTTGATCAATAAGCTCCTGTAATTTAGAAGCTATGTGACCAAACACCTGGGTGGCTATTTGTGAGACATCCACAACCAGTACATCTAGAGTTGGGTGAGAAGAAGAAGAAGGGATGGAATATGTGGTATGAGCACAAGAAGTGGATGGAGGAGGAGGAAGAGGAGTGAAATCTGATGGAATTTCATCCTGAGAAAAATCTGGAATGGAAGTGGCTTGAGGAGGAGGAGGAGGAGGAGAGGAGGCAGGCTCTTCAGAATGTTGAAGAGTCTGTGAGAGAGGAGGAGGAATCTGGGGTGGGGGAGTGGCTATTACAGCCCTGGTGTCCTCAGAAGCTTGAACAGTTGGAGTCACTGGAGCTGATTTCTTCAGGAAAGTCCTATCCCACTTCTTGAAGAGAAGGGGAGTCAGTTTCTTTGAGGCATTAATGCCAACAACAGTAGAAACTGAGAGGGCTGGACACTTGGTCTGAAGGAAGATTCCCAGAATCCTTCCATAGCCTACATTCATTGAGGTCACTTTCTTTTTGATGGAATCAAACAGAGTCCGACCCCAGCTGATGTGCCTTTTCTCAATCAAAGAAATCATGACTAGAAATTGCTGCCTGTTTATGTAGTCATGAACCTTTCCCATAACATCTGCCAGGAAGGTGTATTCCACTGCAAAATCACGTTTAAGAAGATGTTTAGGGTTACTCCCAGAGTACCCCATCCTGTCCAGCATTAGATTGAATTCTTCCTCAGTGAGGTCCAAATCATCATCTCCATTTTCAAATTCAAATATCTCAGACAAAACAGCAGCACTCAGAACAACTTCATTCCCTGAAACCTTTCCTGCAATTTCTGTGTCATTTCGAATCTCAGAAGTGAATGCCCATTCCTTTATCTCATTGATATGAATCTTGGGCCGGCAAGTCATAAACTTGCGCAGCTTTGGGTCTTCAAAGAGATTCAGAATGTTTGTGAAGCCTTCTCCTGACTGGGCAAACGATTCCAGATCAATATCAAATCCCGTATCGAACTTTATTGAGGCGAGAACTTCAGTAGTGATCGACATTGTTCCTGCAAAGAAGAAAAAAAAGATCAAGTGCAAAGGGAACTGGAGGGAGACGAAGAGTTTGAAAGCGCAAAAGATAGAATCAAAACGAATAAAGATTAAATATTAGGGTTCGGCGAAGACGAGGGTTTGCGCGGAACGGATTTGACGAGAAGACACGTGTTAGCGGGAAATAAAAAGCTGTCTTTCGTCAATCCCGTCCGATGAATAGAATATTTCGTCGATTTCGTTCGACTAATTGCTTTTCAAAACTTCTTTCATAAGGAAGATAGAACATCACAGACTTCGTTGATCGGGTTCGACGAAATCGAGACTTCGTCGATCGGGTTCGACGAAAATTCTTCAGAATTTCAGAAAGAAGCCCTGACCAGTTTGTCGGCCTCGTTCGACAAAAAATATCGTTCGTCGAGCGCGTTCGACGAATTTTCTGAACCTTAATATATTGAAAAATTTTGTTGGGTAGAAAACTTTGCCAATTAGATTGACTCCCCATTTATCATTCCAAGCTGATTTAGAAAGAATTGATGTTTCTTTTCATCCAAAGGTTTGGTGAAGATGTCAGCTCTCTGCAAATCAGTTGGTATGAAGTCTAAACATATTTTTCCCTTCTCCACATTATCTCTGATAAAGTGGTGTCTGATCTCAATATGTTTAGTTCTACTGTGGAGTACTGGATTTTGTGCTATTGATATTGCACTGGTGTTATCACAAAAGATTTTGGAATTATTTAGATTGTAACCATAGTCTAGGAGCTGGTTCTGTATCCACAAAATTTGTGAACAGCAACTGCCAGCTGCTATGTATTCAGCTTCTGCAGTTGATGTAGACACATAGGTTTGTTTCTTACAAAACAAGGACACAAGCTTATCTCCAAGGAACTGACAAGTCCCTGAGGTGCTTTTCCTGTCTATTCTGCATCCAGCATAATCAGCATCTGAGTATCCAGTTAACTCAAATCCTGATTCTGTAGGATACCAGAGTCCTAGATCTGGACAACCCTTTATATATCTTAAAATCCTTTTTAATAAAATATAGTGAGATTCTTTAGGATTTACCTGAAATCTAGCACTAATACATGTGGCAAACATGATATCTGGTCTGCTGGCTGTTAAGTATAAAAGAGATCCCACAATGGCTCTATATACTTTCTGATCAACAGGTTTTCCTGATTCATCAGTGCCAACAGCTGCATTTGAAGGCATGAGAGTTTTCATAGGGGAGGCATTTGACATCCCAAATCTTTTAACAAGCTCTTTAGCATATTTAGATTGGGATATGAAGATGCCTTCTGTTGTTTGCTTAACTTGCAAACCAAGAAAGTAAGACAGTTCTCCCATACTGCTCATTTCAAATTTTGAATGCATTAGATTGGAAAATCTTTTGCATAACTCAGAGTCAGTAGAACCAAATATTATATCATCTACATATATTTGTACTAATAGGGTTTCAGATTTATGATTTCTAAAAAACAGTGTCTGGTCTACTTTTCCTCTAGAAAACTTATTTTCCAAAAGAAAGTTTGAAAGGGTCTCATACCATGCTCTAGGAGCTTGTTTGAGACCATACAAAGCTTTATGTAATCTAAAAACATAAGAGGGTTGAGTTGGAGAAATAAAACCTGGTGGTTGTTCCACATATACTTCTTCTTTGATATCTCCATTTAGAAAGGCACTCTTAACATCCATTTGAAATACCTTGAATCTTTTGTATGCAGCAAATGCTAGGAATATTCTAATTGCTTCCAGCCTTGCTACAGCTGCAAAAGTCTGGTCATAGTCTATGCCTTCCTCTTGGCAGTATCCTTGAGCCACTAGTCTTGCCTTATTTCTGACTATGATTCCTTGAGCATCCAATTTATTTCTGAATACCCATTTTGTGCCAATTACTAGATGATTCTTGGGTCTTGAAACAAGTTCCCATACTTTGTTCCTTTCAAATTGATTTAATTCCTCTTGCATAGCAGTAATCCAGTTGGGATCTTGCTCTGCATCTTTGATGGATTGAGGTTCAATTTGAGAGAGGAAACATGTGTGCAAATTATTTTGATTTAGTTGATTTCTTGTTTGCACACCCACTGAGATGTCACCAATTACTTGAGATCTAGGGTGATCTCTTATGTTGACATAATCAGTAGGGAAAATAACTTCTCCTTGAGCTTGTTCATTTTCTCTATGAGGAATTTCTATGTCCTCCTGAACTTCAGCATTAACATCCTCAAGATTTGTAGGAATATTTGCTGTACCCAATGTTGGTGCAATAGGACATTCTTCTTCACTGTCCTCATTAGGTAGTAGAGAAGGATTTATTAGATCCTCTTTCTGTAGAGTTAGATTATCTAACTTCTCACAGAGAATTGGTACCTGTGCATCTTGTGAGGTAGAGATATTTCTCTCCTTGCAACTCAAGTTAGTTTCATCAAAAGATACATGAATAGATTCTTCTATTTTAAAAGAAGTTTTGTTAAATACTCTATAAGCCTTACTGCTAACTGAATAACCAACAAAAATGCCATCTGAAGCTTTTGCTTCAAATTTTCCTAGGTGCTTCTTGTCATTATTATGAATAAAGCACTTACAACCAAAAGCCCTAAAGTAATTTACTCTAGGCTTCTTCCCTTTAAGCAGTTCATAAGGTGTCTTGCCCTTTTGTTTATGAATTAAACTTCTGTTTAAAACATAGTTTGCTGTGCTGACAGCCTCAGCCCAAAAGGATTGGGGCAAAACAGCATCTGCAAGCAATGTTCTTCCAGATTCAATTAGTGTTCTATTTTTCCTTTCAGCTACCCCATTTTGTTGAGGAGTTCTAGGAGCTGAAAAGCATTGCCTGATACCTTCCTTCTCACAGAATTCTCTCATCAGAAGAGATTCAAACTCAGTGCCATGATCACTTCTGATCAATACAATCTGAGTAGAATACTCAATCTTGATGCTCCTGAGAAAGTCGGTAAGAACCTTGAAGTTATCTGACTTGCTTCTCAGAAAGAATACCCAACTGAATCTAGAGAAGTCATCAACAATGACTAAAGTGTAAGACTTACCTCCCAAACTGTGTATGGGAAGGGGTCCAAAAAGATCTAAGTGCAGCAAGTACAGAATCCTAGGAGAATCACTCTTAGATAGTGACTTAAAGCTGCTCTTAGTCTGCTTTCCCAATTGACATGCCCTGCAAAGGCTTTCCTTCTTGTATGATCCAGAAGGTAGTCCCCTGACAAGGTTGTCCTTTGATAACTTGGCTAGGGTCCTATGGTTTACATGACCTAGTCTCCTATGCCACAAATCAGTATTTTTACTGACTTGGTTAAACAAGCAGATCTCAGGTTTGGCTGAATTAAAATTTACTAAATAAACATTACCTTGTCTATTTCCTAAAATAACAATATTATTTTCAGAAAAGATAATACATCTAGATTGGTTGAAGCATACTTGATATCCTTCATCACATAGTTGACCTATGCTGATGAGGTTATGTTTGAGTCCACTTACATAGGCTACCTTTTTAAATGTGATTGTCCCAATCTGGACTGATCCATAGCCTTCTGTTTGTCCCCAATTGGAATCTCCAAAAATCACTCTTGGTCCAACCTTTGCCTTATAGTTGATTAATTTGGCTCTTGTTCCTGTCATATGTATTGAGCATCCACTGTCCAAGTACCATTGTTCCTCTGTGGTTGAATAGTCCTTTTTCTGCAATATAAGAAGGGTTAGGTGTTCTTAACCCATGTTACCTTGGGTTGCTTCTTGTAACCTTGAAATATAGAAATATATGAGACAACAGGTTGACCATGATAACCTAGAGGGTGATATCTTCTAGGAGGGATAATCCAATCACTAAAGGGATTCTTCAGTTTAGAAGAGGATGTATGTTGTCTGTCCTTAGTAAAATTGGCGTTCGACGAACTTTGTTGTGTTCGTCGACCTGGTTCGATGAACGATGTGACATTCGTCGAGCCCTGTTTGCAGCAGGTTTTTTTCTTAGATTCAGGCCTTGGTTTTCGTCGATCTGTGTTCGACAAAACCTGTTGGTTTCGTCGATCGTCGTTCGACGAACTTGCTTGAACAAAATTTGTTTCAGGAATTTTTCCTGTGTCTTGTATTGCTTCTTTCCCTTTTTCAGATACAAATTTTACTGGGGTAGATAACATATTCTTCTTCAAAAGAAGAGGTTGATTAGATGATGCCCCCAAGCCCAGTTTGCCATTCAGCCTGGCATTCACTGTGCTTGTGATATCCATCAGCTTGAGACTTCTTCCATTTAGAGAATTTTCTAGCTGCTTGGCCTCAGTTAGCTGTGTTTCTAGAGAACTCACTTGTTCCCTGGAAATCCTTAGCTCATTTTTGAGCTTAATGTTTTCAGTGGATATTCCATCCATCCTAGCTAACTTGTCTCTCAGAGAAATAATTTCTTTCTCTGATCTAATCATATCTTTACACAACTGTTTAAAATCATCTTTAAACTGTTCTGAATGAAAATCAAAACTGGAAATTACCTTATCCCCATTAGTTTCAGATTCATCATCTGAGTTGTCATTTGATGAGGAGGCATTGATTGCCATCATGCAGAATTCCTTGTCTTCTGCTTCCTTCTCCTCATCACTGGAACTGGAGGATGACTCAGACTCAGTGTCACTCCAGGTTTCAGCAACAAAGCCTTTTTCTCTTTTCTTGTGGCCTTTTGATGAGTGTTTGCTGGAGTGTTCCTGCTCTTTTCTCCTACTTTTCTTGTGAGCTTCTGGACACTCAGTGAGGAAGTGTCCAGGTTTCCTGCAACCAAAGCATATTATCTCTTTAGATGGAGTTTTATCATACCTTGGCTTTTCATTGTGCCTGTTGGGCTTTCTTCTAAAGTCCTTTCTTGCCATCTTGTAAAATCTCTTTGCTAAGAGACTCAGCATCTCCTGATCACCAATCTTGTCTTCTTCCTCTGTTGCCTGAAAGGCAATGTTCTTCTCTTTCTTTGAGGATGAAGATGGAGAGGCTTCTGCTTCTCTGCTCTTTATCAGCTGCTCATAAGATTTGAGCTTCCCAAGGAGATTCTCAGTTGTAATCTCACTTAGTCCTCTAGCATCTTTAATTGGCCAGATTCTTGTGTCCCATGTGCTGGGGAAGCACATCAGGATCTTGTCATTGATTTCAGTGACTGTGATCACTTTCTCCAGGGTTCTCAGCTCATTGATGATGAGGCTGAGTCTGTTGTACATCTCTGCAACAGTCTCTGATTCTCCCTTTTTGAAATTTTCATACTGGGAGATCAAATGTGATCTTCTGTCCTTTCTCTCATCTGCTGATCCTGCCACCATTCTTGTGAGGGAGTCCCAAATTTCTTTGGCAGAGGTGCAGTCAACCACCTTCTGAAATATGTCATCAGACATGGTTTGTGCCAAGATATTCATGGCCTTTGCATCAGCAGTTTTCTGTTTCTTTTGTGTTTCTGTCCATTCTGGAGGAGGGACAGCAGTTGTGTCTGTTGTTGTTGAGGTTGATGCAGTTGGAGGTCCTGTCAAAATAGAATTAAAAATTTCCTCATCAATAGAATTCATGTAAAGTTTGATCCTTGCTTGCCATAGTGCAAACTTGTTCAGATTGCACATAGAAGGTCTTGTGCTTGAATATTCTTTGTTCTGTGCCATGGCTCTAAAAGAAAACCCTTAAAGTGGTCTAGATCTATCAGATCTGTTGGTCCAGGTGTTAGCCTGTAACAACCAACCCAGGCTCTGATACCAATTGAAAGTGGTGATAGATCAAGATTACTCTAGAGGGGGGGGGGGGGGGGTGAATAGAGTATTTTAATATAATTTCACTTAGCCCAAACAAATTTGTAGAGAACAATTTAAGTTATTTAAGTATATGTGTAAGTGAGTGCAGCACATATATAAACACAAACTAAAACACAGTTATAAAAATAAAAGTATGTAAAGATGATGGTGTCTTCTCTTTTCTCTAACAACAGAGAAGACTAGTGGATTGTTGAATGATTGTCAGATCTCCCCCTGTGAATAAGAGTAAGAAAAGAACAGGAGAGAAAATCTGCTCAGGGTGTAGGTCTTCTTGATCTTCAGAGTATCTCCAGCAAAAGTTCTCTAGAAGGATTTGATGCAGATGATTCCTAGAGATTAAGATTAGGCGACTGGAGAAGATTAAGACTTCAGAGAAAATCAGAGAGAGTTCTTGAGAGCAATCCCAACTGACTAGCAAAAGATTATCCTTTTTGTATGTATATAGTATCTGTGTCTTCCTCTAGAATAAATAACAAAGATATTCTCTGGACCGGAGAGAGTTGATCCTCTTTCAAATTTTTAAACGGGCTGGAAAGGAATGAGACAAAAAGAAGGATTTTTCTCTGACAGAAAAGGAATACTTAATATATTAAATTCCTTGAAACTTGCAATCTGCCTTATAGAATAATATGCACGCAGCCCTTAATTAATGCAGCAACGGACATAAAATCTTTGAAAGAAAATACTGCAAAAACTGACTGATATTATAGTGAGAACAGCTGTCAGCCTTCATAAGGAAACCTGAGGATAACTCCAAAAATAATACTCTGAATAGAAGAGGTCACTGAATATAGAAACTCTGAAAAAGTTTGTCGACCAGAGGGAAAGTTCGTCGAACTTAAACTGGGAAGTTCGTCGAACACGAAGAGACTTTCGTCGAACAGAACTTTGAAATTCGTCGAACTAAGTTCGTAGAACGGATTCTGAATTCGTCGAACGTGTTCGAAGTTCGTCGAACACCTTGTCTTAGTTAATCTTCAAATCTCTTCTAGGCTTAGCCTATGACCCTTATACTATACATGATGGGTCAAAATAAATCCTATACCTAGAAATAGACATCCTAGCCCAAATCAGTAATAGGGTTGAACTATGTTCCAACAGCAACCCTGCTCCAAGTAAGAAGGGCAAGCAAGTGATGGCTTTTCTTGGTGCTCTGAAGAATGATCTGTTTTGCACTTCGTGTAAACAGATGGCACACGACGCCAGTCGTTGCTGGTCAAAGGACGAGGTCTATTATCTGTGTGTACAAAAAGGACATGTGAAATCCCGATGTTTGTAGTTCCAGTTGGCCGGCCAGCAGCTTGCTCTTTCGTCTCTGGCACTGCCACCGCCTCAGCAGCAACAATTAGATCGAGGAGAGGCCAAATTAAATGCAGTAGTGAAGGAGGAAGAGCAGTTTGCCTCCCAGGCATTTTCAGGTCAGGTTTTGACCTAGTCCATTTGTTGGCCTGTGGTTGTGGATTTTGACTTTCGTTATATCGATTATATGTGAGTTATGGTAGAGGATGTTGAGCGTGCCTTCCATTCGATTTGAGTTTTACTTGATGTTTTGGCTAGAGAGTTTCGCAAGCGGGCATCGTTAGGGTGATGATCGTTTAGCATATCCCCTTAGTGTTAAGTTCCCCTCTGGTGACTCCGTGGTGTCGAATCAGGGTATCCAGAGTTGTCCTATCCACTTAGGTGTTTTCTTGGTTTTTGCTGATCTAAGGTGCTAGACCTGGAGGTTTTCGATGTGATTTTGGGCATGGACTGGTTGTCCAGATATGATGTTGTTATCCAATGCAAGGTAAAGTGTTTGGTGTTCAAGCTGGACATCGGTCATCCCTTGAGTGTGTTTGGCTTTTCACGCTAGGTTTTCTCTGATTATTTTCGCGGTGTGTGCTCGAAACCTTTTTGATTACCGGTTGCTTTGCTTACCTTGTTTATATGTTAGAAGTTGTTTGTAGTTTGCCATGTATCGAAGATTTTCCTGTGGTGCGAGAGTTCCCTGATGTTTTCCCAGTTAATCTCCCTGGTTTTTTGCTTATGAGAGTTATGGAGTTTGCTTTTGACCTTGATTCGGGCACTCGTCGTATTGCTAAGGCACCGTACCCTTTGGCCCTGCGTGAGTTGGAAGAGTTACACACTCAGTTAGATGAGTGGTTGCAGTGTGACTTTATCTGGCCTAGTTCTTCACCCTGGAGTGCTCCCGTCTTGTTCGTGAAGAAGAAAGTTAGTTCGATGAGATTGTGTATCGATTATCGAGAACTGAACAAGGTGACCGTCAAGAACAGGTATCCGTTGCCTCAGATTGATGATTTGCTTGATTAGTTGCGTGGCAGTTTGGTGTTTTCGAAGATTGTTCTTCGTCCAGGCTACCATCAGTGGAGGATCTGTGAGTCAGATGTTCCGCGGTCTGCTTTCCGTTCTCGGCTTGGACATTTCGAGTTCTTGGTAATGTACTTTTTCTTTTAGGTGATTCCTTCACTTGGGATAATTGGGAGGTGTTGGATTTAGGAGACCTTTGTCGTGAGCTTTGATCAGGGATCAGGTGATCTATTTTGAGTGCTAAGAAGAAATCTTACCCACATCTGTTATCCTAGCCCTCTTCGATTAACGTTTCGATCCAGCGAGTGTTAGCTTATCTCTCCCTTTGACCTTTTGGATTCGTTTGTGTTCTAATTTTCGGTTCCAAGTTTCGGGATGAAACTTCCTTTTTGGTGGGGTGACTGTAACGCCCCTGAATTTCCAGGAATTATTTCAATCTTCCTTTGACGTAAGGGCGTTACGTTAGTGCGAAGTTAGCGGTGCGCCGTCGCTTGGGCGTTTCCGCGTTCTTTTGGTCAAATCGACCAAATTTTGGAGTGTGTCAGAATTGGAAAATTTTGCGTTAGAAAATTAAATTATTTAATTTTACAGAGGCTCGCCGAAGTTTCATTGCGATCCGAGCGTTATTAGAGCTCCGGTGATTTTTCAAAGATTTGTTTAATTATCGTCGCCTCAATCTTCAAAAATTTATATCTCGAGTTTGGCTCGTCGGAATTTGGTTTCGACTTCTCCGTTGGATTCGTAGCGCCGACGTTTGTCTTCGGTGCGATTTTTGTTGGAATCGGCGATCGTTGGTTCGGCCATTATTTTCTTCTTCTTCATCTTCTTCTTCTTCTTCTTATTATTATTATTATTATTACATCATAATGGTTGTCTTCCTCCATCTCTCTCTCTGTCTGTCTCTATATATATATAATTTTATTTCTCCACTATCTGTTTATATATATATATATATTGTATATAAATATCCTTCTCCACTATCTATATATATATTACTACTATTCTTCTTCTTCATTTCTTCTTCCTCCCTAGTTTATCAAGCCATAAGTTTCGAGAGAGAGAGAAAGATGGTTTTTCTTCTTTTCGTTGGCCGTCGAGGGAGCTCGAGAGCTCGGATTCATTGCCGGAGCGTAGTTTTGGAAAGCTCTCGCCGTGCTCGTCTTGTGCGTGGTAAGTTCGGTCTGTTTTGTAGTTTTTTGGCACTAGGGTTAGCAGCCCTAACCCTCTTTTTTTTGTCCAATCTTCGTAGATCCTTCGTGCTTAGGCCGTGTTTGAGCCGATCCTTGGCGTTGAGGGCTTGAGAGGCCGTTTTTTGGTGATTCGAGTAAAGGAAAGTGGTGGTTGGTTTTCTTTTCCCTTGGAATGTTTCTCCAAATTTCCTTCTCTGTTTGGTATCTTTTGTATTTTAGTAAATAAATGTTGTATACAAAGTTCCTTCTCGGTTCTGGTAGTCCAGACCGGGCTCTGTTAGAAGAAGGATAGGTTAGCTTAGGGAAAATATTCTTTTTGGAAATTTCTGTCTAAGAATCGACAAGACATCCCGTCGATCCTTAGTCTCAGCCGGTTTTTGTCTTTCCTCTGTTTTCTCTAAGGCAAAATCGACCAGACCATCCCTTCGATTTTTGGCCTTAGCTGGGGAGATTTTTTTTTCTATTTTCTCTAAGAAATAATCGACGAGACCTCCCGTCGATCGGGTCCTTTTCCTGTCGTTTGTAAGTTAGGCCTTTCCCGTCGGTTATGACTTAAGCTTGTCATCGATTTTATATAAGCTTTTCCTGCAGATCTTCCTTTGAAGATCTTCCCATCGATTTTGCCTGAACTTTCCCGTCGACTTTTTCCTTAATTTTTCCTGGAATTTTTTGTTGGTAAAGCCTTCCCGTCGATCGGCACCCCGTCCCGTCGATCGGGCAGGGAGGTCATCTTTGTCGAGTTTCTAAGTAAGAATCGACGGGACACCCGTCGATTGGACTCCCGTCCCTTTGATCGGGCTCCCGTCCCGTCGATCGGGCTCCTGTCCCGTCGATCGGGCCCTCTTCCAGCCAATGCTTTTGTCTTAAGCTTTTCCCGTCAATTGATGTTAGCCTTCCCGTCGATTGATGTTAGACTTTTCCCGTCGACTTTCAATAAGTCTTCCCGTCGATTTATAAGCCTTTCTAGTCGTTTTTTAATGAGAATTTCCCGTCGATTATTGTAAGCCTTCCCGTCGACTGTTATATTAAGCCTTCCCTTCGACTGCTATATTGAGCTTTTCCGTCGATTTTGGGTAGCTTTTCCCGTCAATTTTGGGTAGCTTTTCCCGTCAATTTTGGGTAGCTTTTCCCGTCAATTTTGGGTAGCTTTTCCCATCGATTTTGGGTAGCTTTTCCCGTTAATGTTCTTGAAGCTTTTCCCGTCGACTTTGATATAAGTTTTCTCGTCGACTTTGACAAAAGTCGTTCCCGTCGATTTATAAGTCTTTTCCCGTCGTTTGTTGTTAAGTTTTCTTGTCGACTTTTGATGTCTTTCTGTCGATTTTATTGCCTATTCTGGATTGTTTCAGCATATTTTTATTTTCTTTTGCCAGGTGTTCCCGGGTATCTTAAGCTATGTTATCAAGCATTTTAATTCCATTTCTTGCGACTTTAGGTGAAGTTATGTTTTATTCGTTGAGATGTCCCGTAATGTTAAATGGTCATTTATGGTTCATTTTGTGGCTTTCATCGTATTGTTATGATAAGTTCGTTGGGAGTCAAGTTTGGACTCACCGAGTGTTTTCTAATAAACCGTTGAGAATTATTCTGGTGTGTGGCTTTCGTGTTAAGCTTAGCCATGCATGGTGTCGGCTTGCTGAAATCTTCAACCTGTTATTAAGTTGAATGTTGATCTAATGATTAATTGTTGAATCTTGTGCTTACTAATGCTCTCGTCATGAGTTGTGGTTAAGCCATATGCAAACCTGTTTTACTGCCTGGCACTCTTTTGTTTGGCCTGTTGGATGTGAAGAGCGTTGTTTACTCTGTTGAATATTGAGATCCAGGTATGCTCTGTTGGAGTCTGTTGGTTATGTGAGCTAAGAGTCACCGCCACAGTGCCTCTGTTGAGCTGTTAGTTTGTGTGGACTGGAGTCACCGCCACAGCACCCCTGATTTGGTTTACTTTTGGCTAAGGTTGGCAGTGGATAAAGGACCACCACCTCAGTGCCCATTTATGGATCATACACCCGAGGCCTTGTGTATTGCCCGACGTTAAATGATGCCCTTTTCTCGAGCTGATCAGTCTCAAGTGCTTATAACTATATGCTTATATATGTATTATATTATGTTTGACCATCACCTCTGAGCCGAAGTAACAGACACGTGGTTGGTTTTGACCAATTTGGCCATTTCTTTGGTGCAGGCTTTTCTCTTACCGAGTGTACTCATTTGAGTTGGCTCGGGTTGTTGTAAGCTAATAAATGATTATCTTTTAGGTTCTCTTTTCTGCAATCTATTATTTTGATTCCTGCTAATTCTTGTATAGAATCTTGGTTTTATTCTTGCTGCCACTAGCACTTTCTTGCTGAGGCATTCTTTTCTTTTGAATGTCTCAGGCTCGGAGCTATAGCGGTTTGGGTAGTTGAGTTGGAGTTTTCGGAGCAGCGGTTAGTTGCAGTTGTCCGCTTTCCCCTCACGGTTGTGAGGTAGTTGTTCCTTTGCTTCAGCTTTAGACTTATACTTTATTTTCTATGGGCTCCTGTCAGTTGTTGACGCCCATAGCTTTAGTTTTCTGGTGTTAGTTTACTTGATAGTTTTTTTGTTGTTCCTTACTGGGTGTTCACCTACTTGCTCTCTGGGAAGTTTTATGTTAGGATGCATGAGTTATTTTATGTACAGAAAATGACATTCTTGCATAGCACGATTTTAAGTAAATATCACCTACTTTGAAGATCGTAGAAAAATCCTTCCTTACTTATACTAAATTTAGATATGTGCATATCATTTCTGAACTGATTGATCTTCATGTTCATGAAGTGTATTATGAACCTATTTTCCGCTGCGTATGTATAGTTTTCTACTCGTGGACTAGTTGATCCACTGGACTGAGTGACACAGTCTTAAGCTAAAAAAGGTAAATTCTTTTTATTTAACTCAATCATATTCATGTCTTTATAAATTATTCATAAGGAGTGTTTGCCTGAGCGTTTGTAGTTGTCCCCTGTAGGACGTGGCATCATAACACGTGTTTTCCCCTTGCTCTGATAATATTTATTAAATTCGTGGGAAAATGCGGGTTGTGACACCAGTTTTCAGGTACAACAAGTTCACAAAGTTCTAAGCTAAGGAGCTAGCGCTAGCGCCAGGGCTAGTGCCGGCGGTAGCTAATATCATTGAATTAGTTGGGTTTCGACGAAAGGACTTGTGTATATCATCAAAAGCATCAAGACGAATCATCGAGTGCTAGCGTCGGCGGCAACATTAGTTCTCTCGACGAATTTGTGTCCCGACGAATGTGTTCCGACAAATCGTGCTGAACACTCGTTAATTCGGCTCGTCGAGAGCTAGCGCAGGAGGTAGCGCTAGCGTTAGCGGCAGCGCCTCAACAAATTCCTTAAGCGGCTATGGATAGGTTCAGTCGTACCGCCTTTAAGGCTAGCGCCTGGCTCTAGCGATAGCGTCTGCGGTAGCACTTTAGTATAGAAAGGCAGCAAACAACCTTATATTCATTTTCTCACCCTAAGCTTCTCTCTCTAAAGGTAGGACACAGAGGGCAAGAGGAAGGAGACTCCTTAGGTTCAACCGTTTGATGTGCCAAGTTCGGATCTTGTAGGAGAGCGTGTTGCACACCTCTACATCTGGATTACTTGCAACGATATGTCACCAAAGAGAGCTTCAAGGGTAACGACTATTCTTCTGAATCGTTGGACATGTTTGTCCTTTGATTTGTGCATAGTGGCAGGAAGTTTTCCACTAATTAGTGGATAGGTTTCTTCCGACAGGTCGTTATGGATTATCCCCGTAGAAAATTGCATATAGAGTCCGGATCACTGTACGGGCATATGCATACTGTGTGAAGCACATCTGGACAGGTTGGTCTGGATTGGTGATGTTTTGATGGCGACGACGTCCCGCCATATGCTCGTGGTCATGTTCGTGTTCGTGACCGGTTCGGTGGCGACACAGACTCGACGCAATATTCTGACCGCCTCCGCCACCTTACATTTGAAGATGTTGATGGACGTTGCTGTGAAATGTTTGCCAAGCGTGAAGTTGAAGTTTGCCGCGACATCCTCCGCCAACGCCGCGTCAAATCTCCACCAAAATTCAAGAACAATTTTATTACTGCATTTTAAATTCCTGCATTTAATCTCAGTATTTTAATTTCTGTATTTTAATTCAATTTTGTGTGGATGGCCTAGATTTTTAATCTTGTTAGGTGTGTGGCCATGATCCCTTGTAATTTTCTATATATATGTTTTATGGTAATGAGAAAGGGAGCAGATTTTTGACAAAAAAAAAAAGAACTACCCTAATTTTCTCTACAGTCGACGGCTGCCTTCCCCCCCTCTTCCCGATCGGGAACTTCTCCTCCCCTCCTGGAGTGCGCGCCGCCTCCCTCCCCTTCTCCGGTAGAGTCCGGCCTTCCCTCTCCTCCTCTTACCTCTCCTCCCTCATTCTGATCGACCTAACTACTCCAGCCCGATCTCCATCTGCGCCGCTCCCGCGCCCAGCTTTGGCCGACCACCGTCAGCGCCCCGTCGCCGTATCTGCCCACCTTCTCTGCACCGACGGCCCTCTCCGACCACCCCCCACCTGTTGCCGTCCAGATCAGCTCCCCAAGTGGCCGCCGGCCTACCGCACGGGCCTCCTCCTTCTTGTGGCCGCTCGACACCCCCCACCCTGAAGTTTGGAGTCCAGAAGTTGGATTGAAGGCCGACACCCCTCCTGGCTCCTTTCCCCCACGGTTCCGAGGAAGATCGGCTAGAAATCATCATTGGGTGCGAACCCGGTGGATTCCGTGGAAGGACGACGTTTCCACCCCCGTCTATTTGTGCGTTTCCCTCGCTGGGTTTCTGGGTAATTCCTTCCCCTTTCATTGGTGTGATTCTTCTACTTTGCTGTGAGACTAAGGTGGATTTTATGGATTGAATGTTTATCCTGATTATTGAATTGATTGTGCGTTCTAAAATCTGAGCTTAAGGTATTAACATTGTCCGGATTTCTTCGATAACTTTGCATCGGGTAGGTCTCTTGAACGCGTGCGGAATCGGGTTGTTAACCCTTGATTTCTCATTTGATTCACGAGATTTGGTATACCTTCGTATTGGTTTGTTTTGGGGCTGATTTCCTTTTGACTTATTTGGTTTGTCGGGTTGGTGCGCTAGCGTAGATTGATTCGAACTCCGTTGGCCTGCATCATGTTTATTGCACTCCGGAGAAGACTATGAGTATGTATGATTGTTTTCGGGTTCTAGGTGCTGTGATGTGCTACAGGGAGTTCTGGAGGTGATCGACAGAAAATACCCGAAAGAGCTGACAAAACTGAGTTCTGTAGCTAGCGCCAGCGCTAGTGCTAGCGCCGGCGCTATCGCCAGTGGTCCTTGAGATTGCGTGGTATGATTGAGAATGGCCCTGTGGGCTGTGGTGATGACCCCGTGAAGTCATCTATGTGATCGGGATGAGGTGAAAGTTTACCCGCATCGTGCTGTTTGTTCGCAATGATTGAGCAGGGATTAGCTGGATTTGAACCCGTCCATATTGATCGGTGAAGAGGTCGCCCCTCGGTGCACCGACTTATGGAAGAATGTCCGAAAATTTCGGTGAGTGCGACTTAGCACAAATTGGCCATCCAAATTTAAAAAGGACTTGTGGATGGAGTGTGCCTTGAGAGCACAATATGTGCGGCCTTGAGTCGACGTATATGGTGTTTGTTTCTATGCGGTGCTTAGACGCACCTATGAAATATATGTTGTTATTGCTTTGAAAGTGCATAGTGTGCCTCTGAGTATACTTTAGGGGGGAGGGGTGAATAGAGATTTAAAAATATTTTCTATCCTATTTGTGCACACACAATAAAAACACTAAGTGTTATGCTTCAACAATACCAAACACAGAATAAAATAAGTGCTGTTAATGTAAAGCAGAAAAATTGTAAGTTATATGGGACAACACAGAAAATTAACACACACAGAAGACATAAGATTTTATAGAGGTTTCCCTAAATGTGGGTAGTCCTCTCTTCTACCACCTGGTAGGAATGCAGAGCCTGTGCCTGAGTCTTTTGATAAGGAAACTATTAGAACCAATGATCTTTTGATAATGAGATCTTGAACCACTCAGATCTTTTGATAAAGAGATCTTGAACCACTCAGATCTTTTGATAAGGAGATCTTGAACCACTGAATCCTTTGGAAGAGGGATTCTTAAAATTTTGTATAGTTGAGGAAATTGAAAGAAGAAAGAAGATGGAGAAGAAGAATTCTGTTCTCAGAATTCTGTAGAAGCTTTCAGCTTCTATTTTTCCCTTCAATGGATCTGCTAATGATGAACCCTTGCTTATGATGATTTGCAAGGGTTATATTCTTCAGATCCTTTTGTATATGTTCTGCTTGCTATCTGGGTGCTATATGATGTTGATTGAAAGTACATAGTGTGCCTCTGAGTATACTCTAGAGGGGGGTGAATAGAGTTTTAAAATATTTCTATCCTATTTGTGCAAATACAATAAAATCACTAAGTGTTATGCTCCAATAATTCCACACAGAATAAAACTAGCGTTGTAAAGTAAAGCATGAAAATAGTAAATTAAATGGGACAACACAGAAAATCACAACACAAAGACATAAAGATTTTATAGAGGTTTCCCAAAATGTGGGTAGTCCTCTCTTCTACCACCTTGTAGGAATGCACCACCTGTGCTTGAGTCTTTGGACAAGGAGACTCTTAGAACCACTGATCTTTTGATAAGGAGATCAATAACCAACCATATCTTTTGATAAGGAGATCCTGAACCAACCAGATCTTTTGGTAAGGAGATCTTGAACCACTGAATCCTTTGTAAGAGGGATTCTTAAAACTCTTTTACAGTTGAGAATGAGAAGGAGAAAGAAGAAGGGGTAGGAAGAAGAATTCTGTTCTCAGAATTCTTATGAAGCCTATCTCAAGAACAACTTCTATATTCTTTCACTGGATCCGCTGATGATGAACTCCTGCTTATGGTTGTGACCTTGGAAGATGGTCACTTTATCAGAGACTGCATTATCATTCCTCTTATCTTGGCCAATAGAATCTGGAACAGTCCTTTCCTCCTCCTAAATATTCTCCCCCTTCTTAACCTTGCTGGTAATAGAGGTTAAGAACTCCTTTGTCACTAAGGAGGAGGACATGAAGTCTTTGATTCCCTGTAGAGATCTTTTTGAATCCATGAGTTCAAATTCCACTTGAGAGTACTTTTTATCAAATCTTCTTGATTGAGCAGCCAGAAGATCAACAAAGGTGCTAGAAGCTAGCCCTACAGCTTTTGAGATGACTTGCTCAAGGTCAGTTGAAGTGATGGGTGTGGTAGATGGAGGAGGTGATGGAGTGAAGTCTTCCTGGATAGGAGAGAGTGCATTGTAGATTTCAAGAGAGATATGTATTGATGGTGGTGGTGGAGGAGCAGATTGAGAAACTGGGATAAATGGTTGTTAATGAGGAATGTGAGAGGATGGCTCTGGGATTGAAGAAGATGAGATGGATTGAGGGATTTGCTGCTGTTGTTGTTGGTGTTGTTGCTGAGGAGATTGTTGAGCTGGAACATCTTCCTGAGGTAGATCTAGAATAGTGTCCAGAGGAGTTGGAGAGGGAGGAGGAGCAATATTATCCCTTAGAAGATCTGATATTTGCCTCTCTGAATCTTGAGGAGGAGGAGAGTGAGGAAGTGAGGCTGGAGCTTGACCAGGCTTTAAGATTTGCCTGGTCCACTTGGAAAAGATCCCAATGTTAATTCTTTTGCCTGGTGGAATTGGCACTCCTTTGGATTTGCAGTCCCCTGGATAGTGTTGGAAGAGAACTTGGCTCATTATTCTCATGTAGGAGTTCTCTTTGTGTGCATACTTATGACCAATCATTTTCAGTAGGCATCTCCCCCAGTTTATCTTGTTTTTCAGAATCAGAGCTCCCATGATGTGTAGTTGTTGTTTGGGTATAGCATTATGTGTTGATATCTTGCACAACATCACTTTTCCCACTATGTCTGCCAGAAATCTGTATTCTTTTGCCAGATCCACCTTTTTCAGATTTATGGGTCTTTCTTTCTTGAATTGCATAATTTTTAATTCCTTCTTTGTCTCTTCCCCAGACAACTCATATGAGAGTGAGGTTTAGATCATAGATTTACTCTAGAGGGGGGGGGGGGGGGGTGAATAGAATATTAAATGTTTTTAACTTATTTTATAGCAGAATTAAAATACTGATATATATATATATGTGTAACAAAGTGAGTGTAAAAGCAAACCAGAAATCACAGCACAGTACAGAAAGAAAAACACAATCACAGCAGACACAAGGATCTATAGTAGTTCCCCAATCAACCTGGGTACATCTACTCTTCTACCACCATTGGTAGGAATCCACTAGGTTTTTGAACAGGTGCCCTATCACCAATGAGATTTTTGATCAGGTGCCCAAACACCATTGAGCTTTTGATCAGGTGCTCAAACCAAAACACAGGTTTTTGATCAGGTGCCCTGTCACCAAATGTTTAACTTTTGGAGGGAGTTAGAACCCTACACAAGATGGGGTAAAATAAACAAAAAGGTTTATGAAGTTCTTCTCTGTCAACAAGCTGAGAGAAGACTAGTGGATTGTTGATGTAAATCTCCCCCTGTCTGATAGAAATTCTTTGACAGATAATGGATGGAGCTTTCTCTTGGATGTAGAATATCTTCCTTGATAGCAGATGAATCTGAGAGACAAAGTTTCTCAGATTATTGTTGCTCTTGAAGATTAAGAAATAACAGCTGAAAACTGAGAGAAAATGGTTGTTGTTCTCAGAGAATGAAAGTGTTGCTTTTGAGGATGAAGATCTATAATTCTTTTTGAATTTCTGTATATCTCTCTCGACTCTATCTCTGTTACTATCTTTCACTAATCTTACTGCTTCATCCTTTTCCTTAGAGATATATGACTGATTTTCAAATTCAAATCTTCTGGTTTTAGGAATAAAATAATCTGAAAAGATATTTCTTGGAACTGCAATCTGATTCAGCACAAATCTTTAATTTCTTTTCCTTTTCCATAAGAGTATCCTTTTCCAATATGTCAACGACTACTTTCTCGAAAGAAGATAATGGAAAGGAATAATAAAAGGAAAGATCAAATCTTGACTTATCTGATAATGAATAAGTCCAAAAGAATTGAATAGATCCGTTGCTGATTAGTCGATCTGAGTTCAGAGAAAAAATAGATAACTAATCCATCAGAAATTGTCAAGCTGGAGAAGAAATTCGTCGAACAGAAAGCTGAGTTCGTCGAGCTGAGAGTTGAGCTCATCGAACTAAACATTTAGTTGCTTATTCGTCGAACACAAAGCTGAGTTCGTCGATCTCAATCTGGAGTTGGTCGAAATGAGATAAAATCTGTTGAACTGGCTGGAAGACTGAATTCGTTGAGCAGAGGAGCAAGTTCATCGAACTGAAACATGATGTTCGTCGAACCTAGGAAGGAGTTCGTCGAACGCAGAATAAAGTTCGTCGAACACAGAAACTTTGGAATTTTCCTAAGTTCTAGCTAACTCAGACACACTTAAACCTTGACCCTTAGACTATACAATGGTGTCAACTTGAGTCCTAATAATAGATAACGATCTTAGCCAGAATCAGTAATAGGGTTGTTCCAACAATCTCCCCCTATTTGGGTTAGGATACTATTTGACAAAATTAAAACAAACAAATAGCAAACACAGAGCATATATATTTAACAGAATTTTAAATTATTTCAGCAGATGGAAAATATATCACCCTGAGTTTAGAAAGATTTACACTGTAATCAGAAATAAGCAAAACCAAAAGGATAGAAGCTTTACTCTGTCACTTTGAAGAGGGCTTGAAGATGATTTCTCTATTTGGGTTCTCAGATTCTCTTTTACTCATATAGAGTTCATTAGCTCCCAGCGGGTTTGAGATGAGGCATGAGGAACCACTGCAGCTGGGTGCAACCTTAGGTAATCTTCAACATTAAAGAGGTGTCTAGAGCTATACCTTTCAAATTCTTGTCATCTGAAATCAGACATTGTTGAGAATTGAGATTAATCTTTGCCTTCTGCTTTTGCTTTGTTGATCTGAGCTGTAGCAATAGATTCTTTAAATCTATCCATATGAGTAATCTTTTCTGAATCTTGATTGATTGGAGAAGGAGGCCTTTCATCAATTTCACTGGCCTGATATAAAGGTTGATCATCAGAATTTCCTTTTCTGTGGAAGGAACCATCAGAAATATGATATTTATATAACGAGGAAGAAGATCTGGCAGATCCTGAAGGAGGAGCTATGGCTGATCTAGAACTGTGGGAGCCACTTGAGCTTCTATGACTTCCTTCTGATGTTCTTGAATGTTGTTGAGAAGGCTTCTGAGAATATGAGGAGGACATCCCTGCTGATCCTGCTGCTGGAGGAGGAGGAGGATGATTGAACTTAACTGGGTTATCTAAGTAGAAGCCTGTCTTTTTCATTTTCTTTCTCCTATTATTCTCATTTCTAGAGAATCTCATCCAAGCTGGAGAATCCTTGGTGAGGGTGATATTATGCAAAATGTAATATGGAGTATCATTTGTAGAAGAGGGAGGTTTAGGAACAGCAACAACCTTTGCTTTGCTTCTTGACTTTCTTTTCTTTGAGGATTTTGCATCTGAATCATCATCATCATCATCACTATCATTATCAGAAAACTGAGCAGGAGCATTGTACAAATCATCAATTTCTTGAATAACCTTAACAACATCTTGTTGTTCTTGAAGAGCAATATCATCATCAAAATCCTCTGGAAGAGGGGAATCATCAAACACAAAAGTTGGAGGAGAAAGGGGGGATTCATCAAAAACAAATGTTGGAGCCAACTTTTTCTAAACCTGCAACTATAACTGGAACTTGAAAACTTTTGAAGATTTTCTTTAACAAAGCTGTATCTACTGGAGATGTATAAGGAACTATAGCTTTTGAATAATTTTGAGGCTTTGGTAGCCTGCTGAAAACTGAACTAAACTTCGATAATAAAGAAATAATATCTATTGAGGGATTAATAGAAATATTATTTATTGGAGCTATAACTGGAACTGAAACCATAACTGGAGCTTCTTCATTAATGACTGGAGCTGCTTCTAGATCAAACACCAAATCTGAACCTGCATTGATTGGAGCTTCTTCATCAAGCATCTCCCCCTTCCTAGTTTCAGGGAGACCTGAATCTAGGCCCCTAGAAGAAGGGACAAAGGATGAGTAGGTAGGGAAGGATGCAAGCTTGGAAGAGAGGTCAGATTTGTCTTGCAGAACATGAGCTATCTTTTCATCTAGAAGAGCAGTTAGCTTAGGAGAGATATGATTAAATATCTGATCAGCTATTGAGGAGAAATCAACATACACAAAATCTGAGGTATGTTGAGAAGATGATGGTGCTGGGATAGAAGAAGAGGGAATATAAGAGGGTATGAAGATGTTAGTAGCATCTGAAAGGGGTGGAATGTTATCCACATGGATAGGAGATTGAGGTGTAGAATGTGGAGGAGACAATAGGTCAAAAGATGGAGGGGGAATGAAGAAGGGAAGAGAATCAAGAGGGGGAAGAGAATCATCAACTGGAATGTATGATGATGGAAGCTCTAAAGACAGATTTGTCTGGAGAGGAGGAGAAGAAGGCAAAGAAGAAGTAGTGTCTATGGGAGGATTTAAGGAAGGAATGTCTTCAGAAGAGGTGTGCTGAAGAGGTTGAGAGGGGAGAGGATTTGAAGATTCAAGGGGAGGAACTTCTTGTAGGGTGAGGGGAGTGACTGGAGCAGTCCTGGTGCTTTCAGAAGTATTCCTTGAAACTTTCACCCTTGGGGTCCTCTTGGGAATCACTCTTTCCCACTTGCCAAAGAGAGCTGAGGTCAGCCTCTTGCTTGCATTAATAAAGACCTTTGGTGACACCAATAGGTCTGGGCATTTCTCTTGAAGAATAATGCCTAATACTCTACCATAACAAACATTCATTTTGCTTATCTTCTTCTTGATTGATTCAAAGAGAATCAATCCCCAATTGATTTGTTTCTTCTCAACTAAGGCCACCATCAAAAGAAATTGGTGCCTAGTAATATAGTCATGAGCAGAAGTTTTGCCTAACAAAACTTTTCCAACAATATCTGCTAAGAATTTGTATTCAATGGACAAATTCTTTTTCAGAAGGTGATTAGGGTTTCCACTAGAGTGACCCATTTTAACCAATGCAGCATTAAGTTCATCAGAAGTAATGTCCAACTCATCATTACCATTCATCAAACCAAAAACTTCTGTTAAGATGTCTGGGGTAAGAGGAACATGGTTTCCTGAGATAGATCCTGATATTAATGTTGCAGTCTCTGACTGAATGGTGTGTACCCATTCCTTTATCTCTGCCACTGGGAGCTTTATCCTGGTTGTCATGAATTTCCTTAACTGTTGTTCTTCAAAAAGTTGAAGAATATCCAGGAAAACTTGGTCTGAATGCGCAAATGACTCCATGTCAATGTCGAAACCTGCATCAAACTTCATGGACAAGATCACTGCTTGAGAGATTGCCATTGTACCTGCAAGGGAAAGAGATCAAGTGCAAGAGAACTGGAGGGAAGCAAGAGCAAGTTTTGTAGGCGCAAAGACGAAAAGAAATCAAAGTTTTGATTATAAAGAAAGAGATCGGAGAAGGCGCAAGATTTCGTGGAACTGAGTTCGGCTAAACCTAATAAAATCAGAAGTCGAAGAGTCTTAGGCTTCATCAAACTGCGTTCGACGAAAAATAAATTTTCGTCGATCTCAGTTCGACGAACGACCAGACTTCGTCGATCTCTGGATTTAATTGGTTTCGTTGATCTCCGTTCGACAAACGACTAAATTTTGTCGATCTCCGTTCGACGAAATGAGGGGATAAGTAGAAAATTTAATTTTTAATTAATTGAATCTCCATCTATCATTCCTAGCTGATTTATAAAGAAGATGTGCTTCTTTTCATCCAAAGGTTTGGTGAAAATATCATCCCTTTGTAAGTCAGTAGGAATAAATTGTAAGCAAATTTTATTTTTATCCACATTATCTCTGATAAAGTGGTGCCTAATTTTTATGTGTTTAGTCCTACTATGAAGTACTAGATTTTGTACTATAGATATTGCACTAGTATTGTCACAAAATATAATTGACATATTTAAGTTGATTCCATAATCTAGAAGTTGATTTTGTATCCACAGAATCTGTGAGCAGAAACTGCCAACAACAATATATTCTGCTTCAGCTGTTGATGTAGACATAGATGTCCGTTTCTTACAAAACCAAGACACAAGCTTATCACCAAGGAACTGGCAAGTTCCTGATGTGCTTTTCCTGTCTACTCTGCATCCAACATAATCAGAATATGAGAATCCAGTTAATTCAAATTCTGATGCAGTTGGATACCAGAGTCCTAGATTTGGACAACCCTTTATATATCTCTAAATTCCTTTTTAATAAAATAAGGTGAGATTCTTTGGGCTTAACTTGGAACCTAGCATAAATATATGTAGCAAACATTATGTCTGGTCTACTAGCTGTTAAGTAAAGTAATGAGCCAACAATTGCTCTAAATACTTCCTGATCAACAGGTTTTCCTGATTCATCATTGTCTACAACAACATTGGAAGGCATGAGTGTTTTCATAGTAGAAGCATCTGACATACCAAATCTTTTCACTAATTTCTTAGCATACTTGGATTGTGATATGAATATGCCATTTGGAGTTTGCTTCACTTGAAGGCCAAGGAAGTAAGATAACTCACCCATACTACTCATTTTAAATTTAGATTGCATTAGGTCTGAAAACCTTTTGCATAAATTTGAATCAGTAGAGCCAAATATAATATCATCTACATAAATTTGAGCTAGTAAGGTTTGATTATTATGTATCCTGAAAAATAAGTTTTTATCAACAATGCCTCTACAAAATTTGTTCTCTGAAAGAAAATTAGCTAGGGTCTCATACCATGCTCTGAGAGTTGCTTGAGACCATAAAGAGCTTTATTAAGCTTAAAGATATAAGAAGAGTGAGTTGGAGAGATAAAACCTGGTGGTTGTTCCAAATAGACTTCTTCTTTAATATCTCCATTCAAAAAAGCACTCTTCACATCCATCTGATATACTTTGAACTTTTTGAAAGCAGCAAAGGCAAGAAATATCCTGATAGCTTCAGGTCTAGCAACAGGAGCAAAGGTTTGATAATAATCAATTCCTTCTTCCTGAGAGTATCCTTGGGCTACCAATCTTGCTTTATTTCTGATTATGAAGCCTTGATCATCTAACTTGTTCCTGAAGACCCATTTAGTGCCAATGAATGGATGGCCCTTTGGTCTTGGAACCAAATCCCAAACTTTGTTCTTTTCAAATTGATTGAGTTCATCTTGCATTGCAAGAATCCAGTTTGGATCTTGTTCTGCATCTTTTATGGATTGAGGTTCAATTTGTGATAGGAAACAAGTATGCATCTGATTTTGGTTGAGTTGATGCCTTGTTTGAACACCTGCTGAGATATCTCCAATGACTTGAGATATTGGATGATCTCTAACTGTGATGTGATCAACAGTTGGAGTGGGTTCAACAATAGTTTCCTCTCGAGGAATTTGTTCAGCTGTCACTTGATTTGAATTATCAGCAAGATCTTCTGGATTATCTTCTTCTTCACTGTCTTCAATAGTTTGAGTTGATGGGAGTAGAGAATCTTCATTCTGTAGATTCAATCCATTAAGCTCTTCACATAGAGCTGGTTCCCGCAAAATATCTTTGGTAGAGGTAGTATTCCTCTCCTAATTTAATATGTTAGTTTCATCAAAAGACACATGCATGGACTCTTCTATCTTAAGAGTTGATTTGTTATAAACTTTATATGCTTTACTAGAAAGAGAATATCCAAGGAATATACCTTCAGCAGCCTTTGCTTCAAATTTCCTTAGAAATTTCTTATCATTGTTATGCACATAGCATTTACAGCCAAAAATCTTAAAATAGTTAACTTTAGGCTTTTAATTCTTAAGTAATTCATAGGGTGTTTTACCCTTAAGTTTGTGTATCAAACTCCTGTTCAACACATAATTTGTTGTGTTCACTGCCTCTGCCCAAAAAGAGAGTGGCAAGTGAGCATCAGCAAGCAATGCAGTTGCCGATTCAATTAATGTTCTATTTTTCCATTCAGCTACCACATTTTGTTGAGGAGTTCTAAGAGTAGAGAAACATTGCCTAATCCCCTCTGTTCCACAGAATTCTCTCATTAGAAGAGATTCAAACTCAGTTCCATGATCACTTCTGATCAATGCAACTAGAGCAGAGTACTCAATCTCGATGGACCTGAGAAAGTCTGTCAGAACACTGAAAGTGTCAGACTTATTCCTAAGAAAGAACACCCATGTGAATCTAGAGTAGTCATCTACAATAACTAAAGTGTAATGTTTCCCTCCTAGACTCTGTATTGCAGTGGGTCCAAAGAGATCCAAATGCAGTAAGTACAAAATCCTAGGTGAATCACTCTTGGATAAAGATTTAAAACTACTCTTGGTTTGCTTTTCTAGTTGACTAGCCTTGCAGAGTCCTTCCTTCTTGTATGAACCAGAAGGCAATCCTCTTACCAGATTGTCCTTGGAGAGCTTAGAGATATTTCTAAGGTTAATATGTCATAGCTTTTTATGCCATAATTCATTTGTTTTACTTATTGAATTAAATAAACAAATGTCTGAATTGGCAGAGTCAAAATTGACTAGATAAATATTTCCATGTCTAATACCAGATAACACATTGATGTTTTTATTATTGGTAATAAGACATAAGGAATGATTAAAAGTTACTTGATAACCTTCATCATATAGCTCGCTTATGCTGATGAGGTTATGCTTGAGACCCTTGACATATGCTACCTCTTTGAAGGTACCTGCTCCAACTCTGATTTTTCCATATCCTTTGGTTTGTCCACAGTTGGAGTCTCCAAAGATCACTTTGGGTCCAAGCTTTGCCTTGTAATTGCTTAGGTTGGCCTTATTTCCTGTCATGTTCTTGGAGCACCCACTATCCAAATACCATTGTTCCTTTATGTTTGGATAGCCTTGTACCTGCACAATAGAAAATTAAACACCTTATAGCCTTGTGGATGATAAACTACCTTGGGTCCTTTTGTCTTACCACAAAAATCTGAAATGTAAGAAATCTCAGGCTGATCCTTATAGCCTTGTGGATGGTATCTCCTTGGAGGAATGATCCACTCAGTAAAGGGATTTTTAGTATGTGGAGAATTAGAATTCTTTTGAAATTCAGTACATTTTCTATTCGACAGACTTGGCTAAGTTCGTCGATCGCCGTTCGACGAATTGAAGAAATTTTGTCGAGCGCCGTTCGAATAATAGCTGTACTGAAAATCTGTCTTCAGCGTTCGTCAATCTCCGTTCGATGAATTCATGTGATTTTGTCGAGCGCCGTTCGACGAATTCTGTTGAATTCTTTTATTCTTAACATCCTTGTTTGAGATGCTCTTACCTACTTCTACTGCCTCTTTTCTCATGGCAGGAATGAACTTTACTGGAGTAGATAAGATGTCTTTCATAAGAAGATATGGCTGACTTGATGAAGCACCCAAGCCCAGTTTGCCATTTAGTCTGGCATTTACAGTGCTTGTGATGTCCATCAGTTTGATGCTTCTCCCATTGAGAAATTCTTCAAACTTTTTAGCCTCAGATAATTTGTTCTCAATGAGAACAATGTGTTCTCTGGAGGCAACCAGTTCTTTCTTAAGATTGACATTTTCTCAAGTCAGTTGATTCATTTCAACCAACTTATTTCTGAGGGAAATTATTTCCTTCTCAGATTTAATTAAATCTAAACAAAGAGTTTTAAATTCATTTTTGAAATCATTTGAATTAAAATCAAAGGTAGAGATTACCTGATCACTGTCATTGTCAGATTTTGATTCATCTGAATTATTTCCTGAGGCATTGATAGCCATAATGCAGAAGTTTCTTTCATCTTCATTATCTTCATCATCACTAGATCTGGATGATGATACATGTTCTGAATCATTGCATGAGTCATAAATAGCCATCAGGCATTGATCCTTTTCATTTGTATCATTTTCATCTTCAGAGGAGCTGGATGATGACTCTGACTCAGTGTCACTCCATGTTTCAGCTACAAATCTTCTTCCCTTTTTTTGTGTTTGTGGAAGGATGGCTTGCTGGAGTGCCTCTTTTCATCTTTATCTTTTCTTTAGTCCTTTTGATTTTCTGGACACTCAGGCAGAATGTGTCCAGGTTTCCTGCAGCCTAAACAAATAATTTCTTTAAATTTTTTTGTCATACGTTGTTTTTTTTTTTGGATCTGAAATCCTTCTTTCTGAGATCATTTCTAGCCATTTTGTAAAATCTCTTGGCTAGGAGGCTCATAAACTCCATTTCTCCTGGAGCTTTACCTTCCTCTTCTGTTGCTTGGAAAGCAATGCTTCTCTCCTTTTTGCTGGCTGTAGAGGAGGTAGATTGTTCAACCTCTCTTGACTTGATAAGCTGCTCATAGGATTTTAATTTGCCTAACAAGGTCTCAGTAGAGATCTCAATTAGGCTTCTGGCTTCCTTGATTGGCCAGATACTTGATTCCCATGTGCTGGGGAAGCACATTATGATCTTATCATTCACTTCAGTGATTGAGATCACTTTATCCAAAGACTTCAGTTCTTTGATTATGAGACTGAGTCAGTTGTGCATGACTGCTATGTTGGATCTGATGGCGCCCTTAAGGGGGGGGGGGGGGTGAATAAGGGGTATACTATTTTTTGGAATAAACTGACAGATTTTAGCAACACAGGAAAAACTTTTTTGCTCTGTTGCTAACGCCGGCGTTAAGAGTCAACGATGGCGTTAACTCTCCAGAAAAAATGTTTTTGCAGAAATATTCAAAATAATTTTCTCTATAAAATATAATTCCAGAAAAATTAGATATACTGAAAAATAATTTTATATATCACAAAAATGATTACAAGGATAAAATTTCAATAACGCTTGAAATTGGAGGCGACAACTTGAAAAACACTTTTTGTTCCTTCACCGGTCCTTCTCCAAAGGACCGGTTGGCTATAGCCTATCTATCCCCAAATAAGGCCTCTAGCCACCCCCTAGATCTAACCTTGACCTAGTCGCCACACACAAGGCGGAGAATTACCCCTTAAGCCGCACAAGGACCCAGTCGCCACACGCAAGGCGGCGAATTCACTACCGTTACAAGAAAATATAAAAGGATAAAGATAAAATTAGAACAAATAACTCCCTAGAATGAAGAGCACTAAAGGAGATGTTGAAGATACACCATGACCACGTCGGAGTTGAAGCGAGCATCCTTCTTCAAAATTGCCGTTGGAAATCTCCTTCTCACTCTTGTTCCTCAATGTTGGTGTTGGGAGTTCTCTCTGAATCCGGAATGAAATGCTCTCTCAGTTCTCTGAAATGAAGGCTTCAATGCATCTCTCCCTTGAGCAAACGAAATTAGATCTTTAAATAGAAATGGGAGCTAACACGTGGCGTTAAGGGTTAACGCCAGCATTAGTGAACGTGCACTGTCGTGGCTGAAATTGTGCAAACCGTCGGGATCGTGGCAGAAACCAATTTCATCGAACGAAACTCATTTCGTCGAACGCGCTTTCGTCGAACGGAATCAAATTTTGTCAAACGACATCAAAGTTCGTCGAACGCAAGTTCGTCAAGCAAAATTTCGTCGAGCGCAGGTTCATTTCGTCGAACAGAATCTCCTTTTGTCAAACGCCTTCAGAGTTTGTCGAACGCAGTTTCGTCAGGCGCAAATTCATCGAGCGCAAGTTGAGTTCGTCGAACGGCTACCGCCCAGCGATAAGAACTAACGCTGTCGTTGTCTCTGGCTTCTCGACGGATTCGTTCTCGACGACATCCTTCTCAGTGGTTTCCTTCTCAGCGGTTTCCTTATCAGCGGTTGTTAACGCGGGGCGTTAACAACTAACGCGAGCGTTAGCTCTCTTTTCAGAGAATCATTATCAATCAGCATCCTGTTCATAGGGTTATATAACTATAGCACCTGCACATTATAAACACAAGCAAGATCAAATACATAGTGTGATTTGATATTTCTCAAACTAAGAGAAGTGGAACACAAGCTCCAACAATCTCCCCCTTTTGGTAATAACAAATCCACCAATAAGAAATAAAATTTAATTAAAGTAGTGTTTATAGTAAATGTTAAGCGTTATAAACATGCATACTCCCCCTATGTGGATACTCCCCCTACATTAATGCATTTCCTAATGAACTCCCCCTAAATAAAAGATTTCTTTATTTCTTCAATTATTCTCCCCCCTTTGTCATAATCAAAAGAGGGTGGGATAGAGTCATAGCAATATAAAATAATATGCATCTAGTAGAGATAAGAGCAACTTGAATATAAATAGTGAACACAGCGAAAGCAATTTGTAACATCTTGTAGAAATTGTAAGTACAAAATATAATAAGCATTTCACTCAATTAAGTAGATGTTTTGAATTTAGATACACAAGTTGCAAATTCATTTGAAATTTGTAATTTTCAAGTTAGCAAGCAAGACTATAAAATATCCTTGAAAGATATGTTTACAATGAAAAATAATTTTCATTTCAAGTTAACATAAACATTGTAAAGATCATGCGTTGCTATCTAGTGCATTTACTCATGATTGTAGAAAATTGTATAGAAAATATTTTAGTCCAATTCTCATGAGTGGAAGTATTATAAATGATAATGATGTGTTCAATAAGTGTGTTTTGATAATGTATACAAGAGTATAAATCAAACCACATGAAACTATGTAATGTAAGAACATAACTTGAATTGAACATAAACAATTTTACTTCCACAAATTTCAATGCACATATATTTTTTTATCTTTATTTTTAAAGAGAAGTGGCAAAAATTTTATTTGCACAAGACACTTTACAATTCTTTCCAAGATGCTCAACCTCACAATGCTCATTAAGGCTTATCAGGAGGTTCAAGTAGTGCTTGGTGAAGTTAACCTTGTCATTCATTATTTACTTTTTAGATTAGTGACTAAGGACTCTGAATTCACTTGTTTTTGCAAACATAGAAATTTTATTTTATATACCACATTTCTCTAATCACAAGTGCATGAAGAACAAAGAATTCAAGAAAGAATTCAATGTTGTGTAGGTAAACTATTTATGAGATTCAAAAATAAGTTCTTATACTACACAAATATGCAATAAGATTTAAAACACATGTATATTAACAAAAAGGTGTAAGTGAGAAAATCATTATCAAAGATAAAAACCTTACTCATACTTAGAGGCATGTAAAAACATTTCTACACATGTATTCTATAACCAATTTTGTTTTTGCACATTTGAAGATAATATTCAAGACATGATAAAATCAAAACAATGTTTTTAAGAAACTTGAAGGTTTAAATTAAACATTGTAAACAAAATCTTTAAGCAATATATATAATCATTCTTGAAATAAACATTTAAGCACATATTTTTTTGTTTTTAATTTTTGAAGTAAATAACAACAAGCAAGAAAAAGAAAAAAAATTGAGCATAGAGGCTAACGCCATGTGTTAGCTTCTTAACGCTGAGACAGAACTTCAATTTTTGACTTTTTGAAAAAAAATATTTTTCATGATAAATTTGTAATATAAATAGGCCTTCTTATAATTGAAATTTCAGACATTATGAAGTTGATATGAAGGCTTTGTTAGCGTGTTTTTGGTGATTTTGCAGTAGTTTTTACATTTTTTATTGAATTTTAATTTTTTGAAGAACAAAAATGCAAACAAATATAACAAAGTACATAAAATAATTTGATAGCTTTTTATAAGGGGTTAAAGTGACATTTCTAAGACACCTAATTCTAACCTAAGTATGTGAAAACGTGCATGGGGTAGAGGTTTGGTAAAAATGTCGGCAAGTTGTGATTTCGTCCCTATAAAGCTAATTTTAACATGTTCTTTCTTAATATGATCCCTAATAAAATGATGTCGGACATCTATATGTTTAGATCTAGAATGATGTACGGGATTGTTTATGAGATCTATAGCGCTCTTGTTGTCACACTTTAATTTTATGTTATTTAGATGAACACCAAAATCTTCTAACGTTTGGGTCATCCACAAGGCTTGTGCACAACAACTACCTTGTGCGATATATTTGGCCTCGGTGGTGGAGAGGGCAACAGAATTTTGTTTCCTACTCGACCATGATATAAGTGAAGGGTCTATAAAATGACACGTGCCACTAGTGCTCTTACCATCTAATGAACATCCCGCATAGTCTGAATCAGAAAAACCGTGTAGAATAAAATAATCATTATGAGGATACCATAATCCTAATCTAGACGTTCCGATTAGATATCTAAAAATACTTTTGACTGCTTTTAAATGTGATTCTTTTGGGTTAGCTTGAAATCTAGCACATAAGCAAACGGAAAACATAATATCGAGTCTTGATGCGCTTAAATATAGCAATGAGCCTATCATCCCTCTATATAATGTTTGATCAATAGAAATACCGGCTTCATCTTTTCCTAATTTTAGTGATGCACTCATTGGTGTATTAGCTTGTTTTAGGTTTTCAAATCCAAATCTTTTAATAATATCATGAACATATTTAGTTTGACAAATAAATATACCATCTTGTTTTTGTGAGATTTGAAATCCTAGAAAATAAGTGAGTTCACCTACCAAGCTCATTTCAAATTCATTTTTTATCACTAAAATTACTTCATTAAACTCTTCATTAGTGGCTCCAAAAATGATATCATCAACATAAATTTGCAATATAATCAAATAATTATCTACATGCTTAATGAAGAGTGTATTATCCGCACTTCCCATTTTATACCCCTGCTTTATCAAAAATAATGTCAATCTATCATACCAAGCACGTGGCGCTTGCTTTAATCCATAAAGCGCTTTCTCTAATTTATACACATGGTTTGGAAATTTTTCATTCACAAAACTGGGAGGTTGTTCTACATAAACTTCTTCTTTTATAATCCCGTTCAAAAAAGAACTTTTAACATCCATTTGAGATAATTTAAATCTTTTAAAACTCGCAAATGCTAGAAATATTCTAATAGACTCAAGGCGAGCAACGGGTGCAAAAGTTTCATCAAAATCTACCCCTTCAATTTGTGAATACCCTTGTGCAACTAGTCTAACTTTATTCCTTGTAATTTTAGAGTCACCATCTAGTTTGTTTTTGAAAATCCATTTGACTCCTATAACCGGATGATTATATGGCCTCTCAACTAAATTCCAAACCTTATTATGTTCAAATTGATTTAATTCTTCATTCATAGCTAAAAACCAAAATTCATCATTTAAAGCGGTTGAAACATTTTTTGGTTCTATTTCGGATACGAAACAAAGGTTTGAAAAAGACTCATGTAAAGAAGAACTCGTACTTACCCCTTTTGATGGTTCTCCTATCACAAGCTCCTTTGGATGATCCTTAGTAAACTGCAACACGCTTGGAGGAACATATTCTACTATCTCATTTTCTTTCTCCTCTTTTTCTTCTTCTTTTTCTCCAAGTGATTCATCATCCTCATGCTCCAAAGGGGTAATAGGTTCGTCTTCATTTCCTGTATGATTAGAATCTACACAAGGAACAAACTCATCAAATCTTATATGCATAGACTCTTTAACTACTTTAGTTCTTTAATAATATATTCTATAAGCCTTGCTAGTTGAAGAGTAACCAATGAAAATTCCCTCATCGCATTTTTCATCAAATTTTCCTAGTGCATCTTTAGTGTTTAAAATGAAACATTTACAACCAAACACATGAAAATAAGATACATTAGGTTTTCTTTTAAAGTAAAGCTCATAAGGAGTCAATTGTAAAATAGGACGAAGCATGACACGATTAATGATATATCAAGAAGTATTAACCGCTTCGGCCCAAAATGATTTAGGCAACCCATATTCACAAAGCATAGGCGTGCTAGCTCTTGAAGGGTTCTATTTTTCCTCTCCACTACACCATTTTGTTGTGGGGGTGCGAGGAGCGGAAAATTCATGTTTAATTCCTCAATCATAACAAAAAGAAGAAAATCTATCATTTTCAAATTCTCCTCCATGATTCGAACGTATGCATTTAATCTTTAAATCAAGTTCATTTTGAATACGAATGCATAGTTTAGTAAATTCAAGGAATGCATCAGATTTGGAAGATAGAAATAATGTCCAACAAAATCTAGAAAAATCACCAATTATTACAAAAGTATATTTTCTACCTCTTAGACTAGAAGTGCTAACCGGTCAAAATAAATCCATATGAATTAATTGAAGAGGTCTAGTGGTAGAAATTACACTTTTTGCTTTTAAAAGAATTTTTTGAAAATTTTCCTTTTTGGCAAGGCGTACAAAGAGAAGATAAATTTCCATTAAGCATAGGTAATCCCATAATTAATGTATCTTTTGATAATTTCAAAATAAGCTTGGTGCTAGAGTGACCAAGGCGCATATGCCAAAGTTCCAATTCTTCATTTTTAGAAATAAAGCATTTTAAAGAAGAATTTGAAAGATCATTAAAAGTAATCATATAAACATTATGCATTCTAGGTGCGGTGAGTACGACATCATTTGTTTTAGAATTTATAAGTTTGCAAAGATTTGTAGATGATTCAAATAATACATTTAAGCCTATATCACATAATTGACTAATTGAAATTAAATTATGTTTTAAGCCATCTACAAATAAAACATTTGAGATTGAAAAAGAATCGTTACCCACTGTGCCGATGCCCATGATCCTTCCTTTTCCATTGTCACCAAATGTCACCATCCCTCCTTTCTTCATCTCAAGGCTAAGGAACTTTGCTTTGTTTCCCGTCATGTGTTTGGAGCATCCCGAGTCCAAATACTACACGTTCTTTTTGTCCTTAGCCTGCCAACATACCTAAACAGGAGATGAGAGTAAAGATCCGGATACCCAAGAGGTTCCTCCTATAGAATAGGTGGAAACCTTAGGCACCCAGATTTGCTTTATAGCACTACCGCCCTTTTTCTTACAAGAGCTTGAGGTGTGTCCAAATAAATGACATTTGGCACACGATATAAAAGGGGATGAGACCCTTTTTGAAGTTTTGGATAAACTCTTGCTTGAAAATGAGGTAACATTTGAATTTTTAAAATATTAATAACAGAATTAGTGTTTCTGGAATTACAGCTAACGCCAGCGTTAGAAGTTAACGCCTGGCGATAGTTTCCAGAGCTATATCCAAGGCCATATTTGGCACTTCCATGGCATTGGTTGGCCAAGATCATGTCCAGAGATCTTTGCCCAACTCCAAACTTCTTAATTGCCAAATTTAAATCATGAATACGAGCTTTGAGAGCGGTGTTTTCCGTTACCAACATAACACACTGATTCACAAAACTCTTCTTTCCATCCTCTATTTGAGAAAGAGAGGTTTTTAAAGTTCTTTCCAAATCCCTCTTTTCCTTAGTAAGAAGTTCAATAGTGAAGTGGGATTTAGAAAGAGCTTCTTCAAGTTCTTTCACTCTTGCCAAGGAGTGATTGCACTCTTGGCAAGATACCTTTTCTTTCCCCAATAGTTTAGATAATTTTTTGTTTTCTTTTAATAAAAGTTTATTTTTAGAATTTAGAAGATCAATATCTTGTAAACTTTTATCAAAGAATTTGCAAGTTTGTAAATACTCAATACATAAATCATCATAAGAAGTAGGGAGAGTTACCTCAGTGTCCCTTTGGACATTGTTTTCATCCTTGGATGTCTTGTCACTTTTTCCCATAAGGCACATATTTGCCTCTTCTTCATCGCTAGTGGATGAGCCGCTTGAATCCTCGGAGGAGGAGTCATCCCATGTAGCCGCTTTTTGTACCTTCTTCTTCTCTTTTCCCTTGTGCCCTTTTTCTTTACGCTCTTTCAGATATTTTGGACACTGGCTCCGAATATTTCCGGTCTTTCTACAATGGTATCACTCCGGTGGTGGTCATTCATCATCATCCTCGTCGCTACCTCTCTCTTTCTTTGATGAAGATCCCTTTTTGACGAAATATTTCCGGAAGCTGTTTCTCCTTTCCAGATTCTTCATGAACCTTTTGAAATTCTTCACAAAAGGCTCTCCTCGTCCTCTTCATCATCATCTCCATTTGCCTCCTTTTTTGATTTTAAGGCCAAACTCTTCTTCTTTGGCTCCAAGTTGTACTCATGTTGTTGGATTTTGAGTTCAACCTCATGGGTCTTTAGGTTCCCAATGGGGCTCTCAATTTGGAGCTTCTTCAAATCGTGCGACTCCGAGATAGCCGTCACCTTTGGAGGAAGAGACCTTACAATTTTTCTCACTAAGTCGCCATTGGAGAACACCTTTCCAAGTACTTTTGAGTCGTTGACGATCTTGGTGAACCTTATGTATATTGAATCTACGTCTTCATCCGCCTCCATCCAGAATTCTCATACTTGGATTCAAGTTGGAAGAGCTTTGAATCCTTAACCTGCGAAGTACCTTCATGAGTAATTTCTAATAAATTCCATATATCATAAGCTGTTTCGCAAGCACAAGTTCTATTAAATTCTGTTCTATCCAAAGCACAAAATAACGCATTCATTGCTTTAGCGTTATTCTTACATCTCAACTTATCATTGTCATCCCATCTATCTCTAGGTTTTTCCATAGTGACTTCTCCAACAACAAATGTTGGTGGAGAGTAACTTTGCTCTACCATACCCCAAACGTCATTATCTAAAGCAGTTAAAAACAACGCATTCTAGTTTTCCAATAATTATAATCAGTTCCGGTAAATAGTGGAGGTCTACTAATCCCTCGACCCTCAGGGAAAGCATGATCATTATGCGCCATTATTCCCGGTTGTGAAACCGTTTTGGAATAACCTGGCTCTGATACCAAGTGTTGGATCTGATGGCGCCCTTAGAGGGGGGGGGGGGGGAGGGTGAATAAGGGGTATACTATTTTTTGGAATAAACTGACAGATTTTAGCAACACAGGAAAAACTTTTTTGCTCTGTTGCTAACGCCGACGTTAAGAGTCAACGCTGGCGTTAACTCTCCAGAAAAAATATTTTTGCAGAAATATTCAAAATGATTTTCTTTATAAAATATAATTCCAGAAAAATTAGATATACTGAAAAAGAATTTTATATATCACAAAAATGATTACAAGGATAAAATTTCAATAACGCTTGAAATTGGAGGCGACAACTTGAAAAACACTTTTTGTTCCTTCACCGGTCCTTCTCCCAAGGAACGGTTGGCTATAGCCTATCTATCCCCAGATAAGGCCTCTAGCCACCCCCTAGATCTACCCTTGACCTAGTCACCACACACAAGGCGGTGAATTACCCCCTAAGCTGCACAAGGACCTAGTCGCCACACGTAAGGCGGGGGAATTCACTACCGTTACAAGAAAATATAAAAGGATATAGATAAAATTAGAACAAATGACTCCCTAGAATGAAGAGAGCTGAAGGAGATGTTGAAGATACACCATGACCACGTCGGAGTTGAAGCGAGCGTCCTTCTTCAAAATTTCCGTTGGAAATCTCCTTCTCACTCTTGTTCCTCAATGTTGGTGTTAGGAGTTCTCTCTGAATTCTGAATGAAATGCTCTCTCAGTTCCCTGGAATGAAGGCTTCAATGCATCTCTCCCTTGAGCAAACAAAATCAGATCTTTAAATAGAAATGGGAGCTAACGCGTGGCGTTAAGGGTTAACGCCAGCGTTAGTGAACGTGCACTATCGTGGCTAAAATCGTGCAAACCGTCAGGATCGTGGCAGAAACCAATTTTGTCGAATGAAACTCATTTTGTCGAACGCGCTTTCAACGAACGGAATCAAAGTTCGTCGAACACCATCAAAGTTCGTCGAACGCAAGTTCGTCAAGCGAAATTTCGTCGAGCGCAGGTTCATTTCGTCGAACGGAATCTCCTTTCGTCGAACGCCTTCAGAGTTCGTCAAACACAGTTTCGTCGGGCGCAATTTCGCCGAGCGCAAGTTGAGTTCGTTGAACGGATACCGCCCAACGATAAGACCTAACGCTGGCGTTGTCTCCGGCTTCTCGACGAATTTGTTCTCGACGACATCCTTCTCAGCGGTTTCCTTCTCAGCGGTTGTTAATGCGGGGCATTAACAACTAACGCGAGCGTTAGCTCTCTTTTCAGAGAATCATTATCAATCAGCATCCTATTCATAGGGTTATATAATTATAGTACCTGCACACTATAAATACAAGCAAGATCAATTACATCGTGTGATTGGTAATTTCTCAAACTAAGAGAAGTGGAACACAAGCTCCAACATGCTACTATTTCAGTTTCTCCCTTCTTAAAGTTTTCATATTGAGAGATGAGATGAGATCTCCTGTCCTTTCTCTCATGTGCAGAACCTTCAACCATGTTGTTGAGAGAGATCCAGATATCCCTGGCTGAGGTGCAGTCCACAACCTTCTGGAATATATCATCAGACATTGTTTGTGCCAATATGTTCATTGCTTTGGCATCTGTATTTCTTTGTTTCTTTTGAGCATCTGTCCACTCAAGGGGTGGAACATCATTAGTGTTGGTTACTGCTTCAGTACTTGTTAATGTTGATGGAGTAGGAGGTCCTGTCAAAATAGTATTAAAAATATCCTCATCAATAGAATTCATATATAATTTGATCCTTGCCTTCCATAATGCAAACTTGTTAAGATTGCACATAGGAGGACTTGTGCTTGAGTAATCTTTGTTTTGTGCCATGAGTTTTTAGCAAAAGAAAACTCTATAATAAGTTAAGATCTAATTGATCTTTGGATTCAGGTGTTAGCCTGTAAATATTCAACCTACCTCTGATACCAATTGAAAGTGATGTTTAGATCTTAGATTTACTCTAGAGAGGGGGGGGGGGGGGGGTGGGGTGAATAGAGTATTAAAAATTTTTAACTTATTTTATAGCGGAATTAAAATACTGATATATATGTGTAACAAAGTGAGTGTAAAAGCAAAATAGAAATCACAGCACAGTACAGAAAGAAAAACACAATCACAGCAGACACAAGGATCTATAGTAGTTCCCCAATCAACCTGGGTACATCTATTCTTCTACCATCCTTGGTAGGAATCCACTCGGTTTTTGATCAGGTGCCATATCACCAATGAGATTTTTGATCAGGTGCCCAAACACCACTGAGCTTTTGATCAGGTGCTCAAACCAAAACACAGGTTTTTGATCAGGTGCCTTGCCACCAAATGTTTAACTTTTGGAGGGAGTTAGAACCCTGTACAAGATGGGGTAAAATAAACAAAAAAGTTTATGAAGTTCTTCTCTGTCAACAAGCTGAGAGAAGACTAGTGCATTGTTGATATAAAGCTCCCCTGTCTGATAAAATTTCTTTGACAGATAATGGATGGAGCTTTCTCTTGGATGTAGAATATCTTCCTTGATAGCAGATGAATCTGAGAGACAAAGTTTCTCAGATTATTGTTTCTCTTGAAGATTAAGAAATTGCAGCTGAAAACTGAGAGAAAATGGTTGTTGTTCTCAGAGAATGAAAGTGTTGCTTTTGAGGATGAAGATCTGTAATTCTTTTTGACTTTCTATATATCTCTCTCGACTGTGTCTCTGTTACTATCTTTCACTATCTTACTAATCTTACTGCTTCATCCTTTTCCTTAGAGATATATGACTGATTTTCAAATTCAAATCTTCTGGTTTTAGGAATAAAATAATCTGAAAAGATATTTCTTGGAACTGCAATCTGATTCAGCACAAATCTTTAATTTCTTTTCCTTTTCCATAAGAGTATCCTTTTCCAATATGTCAACGACTACTTTCTCAAAAGAAGAGAATGAAAAGGAATAATAAAAGAAAGGATCAAATCTTGACTTATCTGACAATGAATAAGTCCAAAAGAATTGAATAGATCCGTTGCTGATTAGTCGATCTGAGTTTAGAGAAAAAATAGATAAGTGATCCATCAGAAATTGTCAAGCTGGAGAAGAAATTCGTCGAACATAAAGCTGAGTTCGTCGAGCTGAGAGTTGAGTTTGTCGAACTGAACATTTAGTTACTTATTCGTCGAACACAAAGCTGAGTTCGTCGATCTCAATCTGGAGTTCGTCGAATTGAGATAAAATCTGTTGAACTGTCTGGAAGACTGAATTCGTCGAGCAGAGGAGCAAGTTTGTTGAACTGAAACACGATGTTCGTCAAACCCAGGAATGAGTTCTTCGAACGCAGAATAAAGTTCGTCGAACACAGAAACTTGGAATTTTCCTAAGTTCTAGCTAACTCAGACACCCTTAAACCTTGACCCTTAGACTATACAATGGGTTCAACTTGAGTCCTAATAACAGATAGTGATCCTAGCCCAAATTAGTGATAAGGTTGTTCCAACATCATCAGAAGCCTCTCCCGTGGGTAGCTAAAATGTTTGAGACAACATTTCCTCTGTTATGCTGATATCTTTTTCAGAAATTTTGCCATGGAGGGAACCATTATCCCTTATATGTACAGTACCCTTGAATTTTGTCAACTCAACATCAAGTATTTTACACCTTGTGGAGATCAGCTTGGTTAATCTTGCTTTATGAAATAGACCAAGAAATCAGTCTAGCACCCAGGAATTGACATGTTCCTGAAGTGCTTATTCTATCCAGCCTGCATCCAGCATAGTCTGCATATGAATAACCAATTAATTCAAATCCACATTCAGCTGGATACCACAAGCCAAGTTCAGGTGTACCTTTAGATATCTGAGTATTCTTTTTATAGAACTCATGTGGGATTCCTTTGGGTCAACCTGAAACCTAACACATATAAAGTTAGCAAACATTATATCAGGCCTGCTAGCTGTTAGCTAGAGAAGAGATCCAATGGCTGCTCTGTAAGTCCTCTGATCAAAGGACTTACCCTTTTCATCTCTATCCAAAACAGCATTAATAGCCATGTGGGTTTTCATAACATAGGCATTTTCCATCCCAAACCTCTTGATGAGTTCTCTAGTATACTTGGATTGGGATATGAAAATGCCATCTGCATTTTGTCTTGCTTGAAGACCAAGGAAATAGGATAATTCCCCCATGCTACTCATTTCAAATCTTGACTGCATTAGGTAAGCAAACATTTTGCAGAGAGATTGGTCAGTTGAACCAAATATAATGTCATCTACATATATTTGTACTAGCAATAGCTGATTCTTATGGGCTCTTGCGAAGAGAGTTTTATCCACTTTCCTTCTTTCAAAGGAGTGTTCCAGAAGGAAAGTGGATAAGGTCTCATACCATGCTCTTGGAGCTTGCTTAAGACCATACAGTGCTTTATCTAACCTATACACAAAAGAGGGAAAAGTGAGATTGACAAAACCCGGGGGCTCCACATACACTTCTTCCTGAAGAGTTCCATTTAGGAAAGCACTCTTCACATCCATTTGATAAACTTTGATCTTCATGTGAGCTGCATATGCCAGAAACATTCTGATGTCCTCCAGCCTTGCTACTGGAGCAAATGTCTAGTTAAAGTCAATCCCTTCCTCTTTCCTGTATCCTTGGGCCACAAGTCTGGCCTTATTCCTGATTATGGCTCCTGTTGAATCCACTTTGTTTTTGAATACCCACTTGGTGCCAATGACTGGGTAATTTTTTGGTCTTTCAACCAATGTCCAAACCTTGTTCCTCTCAAACTGTGTTAGTTCTTCTTTCATAGTAGATACCGAGTGAGGATCACTGTCTGCTTATTCAAACTTCTTGGGTTCATACTAAGAGAGGAAACATTGTAGCATTGTCTCACTTGTAAGCTGTTTCCTTGTCTTGACTCCAACTATCAAGTCTCCTATAACCTGCGTTGAAGGATTATCCTTTAGGGTCATCCTGGATCTTATTGAGTTATCTAGGAGATTCTCTTCTTCCTGAGGAATCACTTGTTCAGTGACAGTGGGGACTTCATCCTCAATCACTGGAATGATCTCTATTGCTGGCACCTTAGGTGCTGTGGTTTCCTCTTCACATGGTGCATAATCTTCATCTGAATTAGTGCCAATCTTCTGTTTCCCTTTGTCTTGACACACCGATTGATGGTCCATTATGCTTAGCCTTTCAATTTATTCTGCTAGATGATCTTCTTCCTGCAAAACAGTGCTGGTGGAAGTTTCCTTCCCCTTATAAAACATGTTAGCTTCACCCGAAACTACATGCACAGACTCCTCAATTTTGAGAGAGCATTTATTATAGCACCTATATGCTCTTGCTTGATGAGGAATATCCTAAGAATATCCCATCATCAGCCTTTTTGTCAAATTTGGCAAGATGACTTTTCCTATTGTTGAGTATAAAGCAAGTACACCCAAAAATTCTAAAGTAAGTGACTATAGGTGCCTTTCCATTTAATAACTCATATGGAGTGTTCAACTTAGTCTTGTGGATGAGACTTCTATTCAGAACATAGTTGGCAGTATTTACTGCCTCAGCCCAAAAGGACTTTGGCAAGTTGGATTCAGCCAATAATGTCCTTCCTGATTCAATTAGGGTTCTATTTTTCCTTTCAGCCACCCCATTTTGTTGGAGGGGGGGGGGGGGGGGGGGGGGGGTTCTAGGAGCTGAAAAGCTTTGTCTTATCCCTTCATCCTCATAGAATCTACGCATTAACTAAATTTCAAACTTAGTACTATGATCACTTCTGATCACGGCAACCTGAGTATTGAATTCAGATTGAATCTGTCTAATGAATCTTGAGAGGATCTTGAAGGTGTCTGACTTAGCTTTTAGAAAGAACACTCAGCTGAACCTAGCAAAGTCATCAACATTGACTAAAGTATAGGACTTACCTTCTAAGCTTTGAGAGGAGATGGGACCAAATAGGTCCATGTGCAACATGAATAAGATTCTGGGGGAATCATTCTTACCAATTGGTTTGAATGATGCTTTGATCAGCTTTCCTAGTTGGAAAACTCTACAGGGATGGTTTTTATTGAACTTACCAGTTGGTAAGCCCCTTACTAGGTTGAGTGTAACATCCCCAAAACTACTAGGCCCCCTTAGTCAAGTTTTGACACTCTCCCTTTCTAAACAAGCTCCCTAGACCAACAAGAGATTGGGGGACACTAGGGTAAACTCCCTAACCAATGTACAGAACCTTAAGGTTGAGAGCAACTAACTTATTAATAGGATTTGACCTCTAGGGTTTCATTTAATGAGCCCTTTTAACCTAAAAATTAGGGCAAAACCCTAAGGGCCCCATTATGCCCCCAAGCTCAATAAGAGAACTTAAGACCTCCTTGTGTCCCCCTCCACAAAGCTCCACCAATCTAGGACCCATAGAGTCCATTGGATTCATTTGAATCACTCACATTAACCTAGGAGGGCTTAAGCTAAACCAAGTCTCAAGTAACCCATTAAGTCATCATGGTTAAACTGATTTCCCATTGGGCCCTAGCCCAACCTCAAGCCCACAATCAGTCCATGACATGGATGATTTACCTTTAAATAATGAATTAAATGGGTTGTTAATTAAAGGGGCCATTTTTTGGAAAAGGCCAAAATAGGAAGAGAGAGAAAGAAAGGAAGTTTTGAGCACCATGCCAAATGGCACACTCCACCTTAACCCAATATATTCAGATGACCTTGGAGAGTAAACCCCCACCCTTTTTGAGCTGAGGTGGCAACCATGCATAGCCATGAAGGGGGTGAAAAATCGGGTGAATAGTGTTTTACAAAGGAGTGATTTCACCCACCTTGAATGTGGGTTTAGAGTGCCAATTGGCACCTCCCTTACATCTCTCTCTCCTCACCCGACCTCAGGCTTGATGCCCAGCTGGTTTGGCTCGAGCTGGAAGCCATGCATTGGGTGTTGGAGAGGTGGCATTAATGGCCGAACCCCCTTTTGAATCCCCAACTTTAAACTCCCCCTCAGCCTCATTTGAGACCACCTTCACGTTCAGTAAGCTCCACGAGGCCAAACCCCCAACTCCGGTGAAGCTTTCGAGCTCAGAACCCCCATTCGGCCATGGCTTCCGGCGGCGACAACTCACGCATGGGAACAAGGGCAAATCCGCGCCTCCGACCACAAACTCAGGCCCGTACCTCTCCCTCTCCCCTCGTGCTAGCTATCTAAATCAAATAGGAGGTGAGACGAGCTCAATCGAGCAAGATCCACCTCTGGTTTTCACGGGATTTTCTGTCAAAATCACCCTCCCCTCTTTCCTTATTCCGGCCGCCATCGGCCGAGCAAGCCCGCCGTTCCGATAGCCCCCACCTCCGTGAAGGTGGTGGCGGTGGTGGTCGGCCGTGGAGTCAAGTAGGTGGCCGGGAAATTGGGCTCAAAGTTAGCCCCGGGCACTTTCTCTCCTAGCCGTTGGCGGGAGGTTGAAGACGATGCATCGGCCGTCGGATCCGATCAGATCCCTAAATGCACACCACACAGATTAATAAATGAATTGTAAATTAAATATTTGTCACACTTTATTCAAAATGTTCAAGCAGGAAATTGAAGCCCTTAGGGGCTGAATTAGCAAATGTCACCAGAGACAAGAGTTGTAGACCTTGAGGTCTACTTTCATCTGAGCTTGAAATCAACTGATTTGGATGACTGTACAGTCCCGTGCATCTGTTTTTGTGCAGGATGTACAATTTGACCATGCATGGGTATATTGTGTATTTTTCTCTTAATGTTCATTTCATGCATGTGAAATTTATACCCAATGAGTGTGATGGCTATATAAAATCACTGTCCCAAGTTGGTGATTTTTAGGAGAAAAATTTTCTATAGTTTTTGGAATAATTTAAATTTCATTAATGTGAATACTTGTGGGGCATAAACTTATAGTTTAGGCCCAAATCTTGGTGACATGTTTATCATGTGTTGGCCCACCACTGTACAAAATTTTAAGATTTTTGGACTTTGATTTGGGTAAGTAATCTAGGCATGCATGTTGATTACTCTAGGTGAAGAGAAGTGAATAGTGGCATCCATGTTCATATATTGTAACACATGCACTTGGTTTAAGATTTTCAGTATTTTTGAAATTTAAAAATGTTGGAGCATGCAACATGAATGATTTCAGGCCATGCATGTATCTATGTATGACCTATGCTGGGTGAGAAATTTTAGAATTATTAGAGGACACTTTTCTATTGTTTTGTTAGATATTCCATTCTATGAATTATTGTGAGTTTAGGGAATGTTAATTATTAATTTTTAATAAAATCTCAAGGGTTCTCTCCCAAGTCATGATTAAGTCATCTATGAGGTTTGGCTAAGTAGAAATGAAGATATGAAGTTTGGAAGTTGTGATCACTAGATTGATTAAATGAATAGTAATTAGTTGTCACACCCCATGCTGAAACTTTAGGCAGTAAAATGAATGACTTACACTCAGATTCAGAACATGTGGTCAACACAAAAGTTGTAGCTCTTGTTCTTACCTTTCTAATGATATGTTATACAGAATTTTTGGTGTAGTACAGCTCCCTGTATACCCATTTTAGTAAATCATGCATTTTTAGTAATTAATTGTCACACCCCATGCTGAAACTTTAGGCAGTAAAATGAATGACTTACACTCAGATTCAGAATATGTAGTCAACACAAAAGATATAGCTCTTGCTCTTACCTTTCTAATGATATGTTATACAGAATTTTTGGTGTAGTACAGCTCCCTGTAGACCCATTTTAGTAAAGCATGTATTTTTAGTAATTAATTGTCACACCCCATGCTGAAACTTTAGGCAGAAAAAAATGAATGACTTACACTCAGATTCAGAATATGTGGTCAACACCAAAGATATAGCTCTTGCTCTTACCTTTCTAATGATATGTTATACAGAATTGTTGGTGTAGTATAGCTCCCTGTAGACCCATTTTAATAAAGCATGTATAAGGTTACGTATCTGAGTATTTTGATGTCTTAGGTAAAATGGTCCATGTAATTTAGTCGATTTTCCTAATCATACTTCAAGTATAACATATAGAGTGAACTTAGGAACTTATGATTTTTAAAACTTAGATTGATATGAGTTCACAAACCCTGGTAGTGACTTGGCATAGGGCATCCAGAGGGAATAAAGTTAAACTAGCCTCGCTCAATAGTAAAAATAGAGTTAGTAGAAACAACGATGATTCACCTTACCCTAGTGAGCTTACATAGGATGACCAGAAGTCTTGAACAAATCATAGGAGTCTAAAATGTCTCAAGGCTCAAGATCATACTTTAGCCCACACCAGTGTCCATAAAGATTTCTAGTGAGCGGATGCTATCAATTGAAGGCATGAACATTTTTTTTCTTAATACATGACATCAATTAAATCATGGTAATAAAATGGTAGGACAACCAGCAGACCCCACAGAAGCTATTAAATTAATCTGGGTGAGGACGAGAAGGAAACACTTGTGAAATAGTAATACCTAGATGGTCACCAAAACACCACAAGTTTGACAAAAATAAAATTCACCACCGTTAGGATTTCTATAAGAAGGAGTACCCCAAACCCTCGTTAGAGAGGAGGCAACCCTCTACTGTTCAGAATTGAAATAGGACAAAAAAAAAGAGCTGTAGAACTCCCGAAAATTCACTTTTTTTTACCAAGGCCTAGTTTAGTATGAGCCAATTTACTAAGATGGACCCCCTACCTAATGAGACACCCGACTGCCCCCAAAATTTTATAGGACTAGGGACACCCTTAGACCCAACCCATGTTCAAAAAAATCATAAGCCTTAGACTTGATTTACCTTAGATCACCCCTGGGGGATTGAATTGAAAGAGGAGTAGAACTAGGAAGATACACACCTCGGAACCACCTCAACTTTGGTGAGCACCTTAATTAAGTAAGGACTCTGGGTAGGGAGAGTTTGCTTAACCCTTGGACCAGCAAAATGAAAGGAAGTCCCCTCTTCAAGAATAGAGATAGGTAGGCCTTCGGTGAATAGTAAAATGCCCTTCGGTAACTGGAATAAATTGATTACTCATTAAAAGATCCAAATCGTTGCATATCACAAAACTTGAGAGATACAAATCTTGTTCTTATAAGGCTCATTAATGAAGCTCGTATACTCGGGAGTCGACTGATACCTTCTCTAAGATAAATAATTACTAAGATTCCAATTAAACAAACCGATCTCCTCCAGAAACTTAACCTCTTGGGACTTGGAGTTTAAGTTAATATGAATCCTCTGAGTACTCGTCAAATAATAGACTCGAATCATTAGAAGATAACCACCCGAGGACGCATCGGGTCAATAGAACACCTTGCCCATGTTGGTACAAGAACTAAGCAATACGAGGAGAATCTAAAGTGATCATTGAAGGTAGTATAATCGAGACAAGATAAAACGACTTCAAGTCCCGAGGAGGTCTCAGATATGTGATCCCACCTCACTTAACCTACCCCAAGGCACTTAGTCCTATGCCTAGGGAAGTCCAAGGTAAAATTCTAAACCCCTAAGTCTATAAGCTATTGTAAGGGCACCGTGTCGATCGGATCATGCTACAACGTAACCAACCCCACATGATAAGTGAGGATTGGTAGGGTAATTTAGGTTCACCCTTCAAATTTATAAGAGTAGGGTCAACGGAGAGAGATCTTGTAATTTAGAGTCAAGTGAATACATTATTAGACAATTCCACATGCCTACCTTGGAAATGAATTTGTCTTGAGTGAGAGGCCGGCTGAGCCCGTGTTTTATGCGATTAATAGCGAGCTGTAAGCTCGGAGTAAAACTTTATGAACAAATGGAATCTGTGGCGGGTCTTCGGTATGGTCAGGGCTGGCACACCGGAGGACATACGTTGACTCAGGCAAGTGATGAGGGTTAGGGATCTGGCTTAGTTGAAGATGTGGAGAAGCCACCAACCCTAAAACTCATACTTGGCCTATCTAAGTCTGACGCGCAGCAAAAAGCACGACTAGTCCGCCCACGCGTGGGTCTCGGAGGGAGTGTGGAGAGGTCTAGGCCTGGTAGTGTGTGTACCCGCCTAGAAGTGGGGGAGCCCGACCCACTGTCACTACGGCCACGGTAGTGAGACCCTGGGTGATAACTACACCTTGAACAATGGGGAACTAATAAGGTCTGTACGTACAGAGTCGTGTGTGTGAGTAAATCATCATTTCATAATAATGCGCATCATTGCATAACATAACATACATCATATCATTCGTATACCCCCATCATATAAAGTAGCATGGGATGCCTTATATGACGGGCCTTGCAAAACGACCCCTTAACTTATCTATTGAATTGATAAGTTAAGGTTTTCCTTCCTTAGAATTTATGAAAACCTCACTGTTGCCCATGTCCCGTGGTTTGTTTACTCTTGTGGATGCCCCTTAAACTGCGATATGTTACACTTTCTATCGCTTCTCTTATATTGAGATACTGCTTAAGATGCTGTTGTCATACTATATACTCTCCCGTTCTTATTTAGTTACCATGTTCGTTTATATAATATGTGCTATAATTAATTTACCTGCCAATTGCCATCTGCTTGAAGTTATACTGCTTGTTGTCCTTCCTCTTCCCCCCTCTCCGCCTGATGCCTAGGAGTCACGGGGGGAGGCGGGGAGGTTGTGGCTGAGTCTTTTAGAATGACGGTCGGTTGTGACCTAACACAGGAGAGGCAGCACCAGGAGACCCAGCACCAGAGGACAGGAGGACCTGATTCGGCAGGAGCTACAGATCCCGGAGCCCCTCATGTTGGCGGCCCTACTACCGTGAGATTCCGTCCTAGATTCTTAGTACTTTATGATGAGGACTGTGTTTTAGTCACTTTAGTTTTCGAGGAGTTTTAAGTTTCAGTCTTTTTTTGACCGGGTTTGTTCCCGAGTACTCCCTCATGAATTGTACCAGACTATGATGTTACCTTTCTATGTCATTTGGTGAATGGATGGATATGGATCTCTTGAATTGTTAACTATGGATGCTTCCTCTAGATTTTGCCGGCAGAATCGGCGTTAAGTGGTGGCAGTCCACCATGAGACGGCGGTTCTGGGCAGTAAGACCCGTAGTAAGGCTAAAAGGGCCTCGACTACTACTTGTTGCCCTATTTTCGGGGCCCATTTCTCTTCATGTTCCCTCCGTCCTTCCAAGTTTTGGGGAAGTCTGGGGGAAGGGGTCTTACAAAGGGTATCCGAGCTTAACGATCCTACATATTCTGTCCAACCCTTATTACACCCCGCTCGAGTCTAGTTTGCGGACAAACTAGCAGCGGAAGCAATGGTGTGCCCATAAGGGTTTTTCTCCTGACCATTTCTCATCTAGCCACCTGAGATTAATACCTCTTTTCAATTTCTCATTCTTATCCTGCAGAATCCTGTCCCAGAGAATAGGGTTCCCCCTCCACCTCCGCCCCCAGCCCAATTTCAAGAAGACAATGTAGGGCAGACACTGCAGGCCATTCTGCAAGCATTCAGGGATCAAGCCCCAGTTAGGGAGCTCAACCCGGCTTCAAACTGGCTCAGTGTGTTAAAAGGACTCTCTCCGCCATCCTTCTCGGGTATAGAATCAACAGTACAAACTAAGGAATGGATCGATACCATTCAAGATATGCTTGCTGGAATCCGCTGCCCAACAACCGAAGCAGTGGCTTTAGCAGTCTTAGCGCTTCGATCTCATGCTAAGCACTGGTGGAAGACAGCAATGGATACAACCTTCTTAGGTTATGAATACAGTGAAATCTCTTGGGAAGAGTTCAAAGGAGCTTTACTGGAGCATTTCATTCCTCAGTCGGCAAGAGACGAGCTAGAGGAGAAATTCTTACAGTTAAGGCAAGGAAATTGGACTGTCTTGGAATATCAACGAGAATTTGCCCATCTATCCCGATTCCTAGTTTCTTACCAGTTCAGTGAGGCAGGATTCGCCAAGAAGTTCTTTAAGGGACTGAGAGATGACCTGAGACAAGCACTCTTATTCGTAGCAGATACTAGTCTGGCCAAGATTGCTGAAGCAGCAAAGAGATTGGAAGCGGATCACCTGATGACCAGGGGCAGGGGGAAGAGAGCTGCTGACGAGGAATGAAGAGGACAGCTCCCACATCAGCAGGATCAGTTCATTAGGAATCAGAAGAGTGGGGGAAGACCTCGTCCAAACTTCAATCAAGGTCAAGGATCCCACACAGTTTTGGCACCACAACCACTGCAAGCCCAGGAGCCACCTAAGCAGTTGGGTGGGGCCCCTCCTCCTCAGCTATGCTTCTTCTGCCACCAGCCCGGTCATGTGAAGGCATTCTGTCCTCAGAGAGCACTCCCTCCTCCAGCCCAAAGGCCCCCTTATCAGCACTTTGGAGGCCGAGGTCGAGGTCGAGGACGAGGACACCAAGGAAGTAACCGTCAACTCACCGGCAATCAACTATATGCCCTTGATCTGGCCCAACCTTGCAAACCCGAGGAGACTATTACAGGTATTCCAAGTTTTTTCCTTTCCTTTATATCACTTAATTTGTTCTCTTAAAAGCTTCTCCTAAATATGGGTAACGTAAGAACTATCACTTAACTAGATAACATTCAAATTCGCAATCACAGGCATTCTTTTTGTAAACGGAAAACCTGCCCTCGCTTTGTTCGATTGTGGAGCAACTCATGTTTTTATATCAGAAAACTTTATTAAGGAGATGAAAGGATTAAGCTGCCGCTTGGGTCCTGCTAGGGGAGTCCGCCTTCCCGATGGATCCGTAATCAGTGTCACCTCGACTTGTGACGTAGACATAACCATCGGTGGAAAAAATTTGAAACCCCAGCTACTGCAATGAAACTTGTCAAATACGACCTGGTGTTGGGCATGAGCTGGCTATCTCGGTATCACGCCGTAATTGATTGTCGGCAACGAAGGGTTACTATTCGTCACGGGGACACCACAATCATCTTTGAAAGTGCCTTACCAGTCTCCAAAAACCTCTTATCTTCCGTCCAGGCCGTCAAATCGCATCTTCAGGGAAATGAATTATTTTTAGTTTGCTTTGGAATAGAAGAGTCAGGTGAACCCTTAGGAGACATCTCGGTGGTAAGAGATTTTGCTGATGTCTTCCCCGACAAATTACCCAGATTGCCCCCACACAGAGAGGCCGACTTTCAAATTCAACTAGTACCAGGAGCAAAACCAGTATCTAAAGCACCTTATAGAATGGCACCAAAGGAGTTAACCGAATTCCGAAGCCAACTGCAAGAGTTAGTAGAAGCAGGCTTTGTAAAGCCAAGTTCGACACCATGGGGAGCCCCGGTCCTCTTCGTTAAAAAGAAAGACGGAACCTTGAGACTGTGCATTGACTACAGAGAGCTCAACCACTTGACAGTTAGAAACACCTATCCTCTACCCCGTATCGACGAACTGTTTGATCAATTACAAGGGGCCTTCTGGTATTCAAAACTAGATCTTAGATCAGGGTATTACCAACTGAGGATCCGGGTGGAGGATATCCCAAAAATGGCTTTCAGTAGCAGGTATGGATTACACGAGTTCACGGTAATGCCATTCGGACTCACGAATGCTCCCTTGGCATTCATGAGTTTAATGAACAAAGTGTTTGAACCATACATAGATTCCTTCTTCATCGTTTTTATAGATGACATTCTAATCTATTCGAAAACAAAGGAGGATCACGCTCAGCATTTATCATTAACTCTCCAGAAACTTCGGGAGAATAAGCTTTACGCAAAATTCAGTAAGTGCCAATTTTGGCTCAGTGAAGTAGCCTTCTTAGGCCATATCATCAGCGACGCTGGATTGGCAGTTGACCCAGCAAAAATCCAAGCAGTCCGAGGTTGGCCCCAATCGAAAACGGCCTCAGACATAAGGAGCTTTTTAGGACTTGCCGAATACTACCGGAAGTTCGTACAAGGTTTCTCCCGGATCGCACTACCGCTTACCACGTTAACGAAGAAAGATTCGCCGTTCATCTGGACCCCCAAGTGTGAAGCAGCCTTCCAGGACTTAAAAGCCAGATTGATATCTGCCCCGATTCTTGCCTTGCCATCAGGGAAGGAGGGCTTCCAAGTTTACACTGACGCCTCTTACCAAGGAATGGGTGTTGTACTAATGCAAAACGGTCATGTAATTGCATATGCATCCCGTCAATTGAAAAAGCATGAACAAAACTATCCCGTGCATGACCTAGAGATGGGAGCTGTAGTGTTCGCGCTAAAAATTTGGCGACATTATCTGTACGGAGTACACTGTGACATCTTCTCTGATCACAAAAATTTAAAATACGTAGACACACAGAAGGATCTTAATATGCGTCAAAGAAGATGGGTGGAATTCCTTTGCGATTATCAGTATACAATGCACTATCACCCCGGAAAAGCGAATAAAGTGGCTGACGCTTTGAGCAGAACAGTCAGCACATCGGAACCAGAAATGCGATTGTCATCGTTGGAGTTGTTTCGAGAAATGGAAAATTTGAATATTACTCTAGTCTCCCGAGCAGATCCCGAATTGTACAAAGAGTATCTGGGCTCGATCTCAATCGAGAGTGATATCAAGGATCGCATCCGGGAAGGTCAAAAGCAAGATGCGGATTTGGAACCAGTTTTTGAAGCACTGAATACGGGCACCGCCAAAGACTTCTCTATTATCGACGGTTTAGTCCGCTTCAAGGACCGAGTTTATATTCCGGCTATAAACCAGCTTAGAGAGGAAATCATGACCGAAGCGCATTATAACAGGTATTCAGTGCACCCGGGAATCACCAAGATGACAGAAGATTTAAAAAGAACCATGTTTTGGCCTGGGATGAAGAAGGATATAACAAAAGTTATAAACCTCTGCGAAACTTGTCAGTGTGTAATGGCGGAATGCAGAAATCCGGCAGGACGGCTTCAATCCTTGACAGTGCCTGTTTGGAAATTTGAAGATATCTCGATGGACTTCGTGCATGGGTTACCAAGATCCCGTTCCGGTCATGACTCAGTCTGGGTAATCATTGACAGATTAACTAAAGTGGCCAGATTCATTCCGATGAAGAAGAAAGCCCCGGTCAGCATACTAATTCGGCTCTTCGTAGAACAGTTTGTACGTTACCACGGCATGCCAAAAACTATCATATCAGATCGAGATGGAAGATTTACATCTAAGGAGTGGTGGGCCGTCCAAGCTTATTTAGGGTCCCGCCTGAACTTCAGTACCGCTTTCCACCCTCAAACAGATGGGCAAACTGAACGCACTATTCAGACGATGGAGGACCTCCTCCGATTATGCATATTGGATAGTGGGGAGCCATGGGAGGGACTGTTACCATTGGTAGAGTTCTCCTACAACAACAGCCATCATACCTCCATAGGAATGGCACCTTATGAAGCCTTGTACGGAAGGAAGTGCAGAACTCCGCTATCCTGGGTGCAAGATGAAGACCCCTCGGCCTTAGGATCTAAATTCATCGAAGACACCGATGCTCAAGTACGCTTAATACGACAGAAGATGTTAGAGGCACAGAGCAGGCAAGCCAAATACTATGGCGCGCATCACCGTCAGGTAGAATTCCAGGTGGGTGATCAAGTTTTTCTAAAGATTCGACCAGATCATGGCATCACCCGGGTACGGGGACTGAAGAAGCTCATCCCCAGGTACCTCGGGCCTTTCAGAAATCTAGAAAGATTCGGTCCCGTGGCATATAGATTAGAACTATCCCCGGACTTGGCCGGCCTGCACAACGTTTTTCATATCTCCTCCCTCCGGAAGGCGCTAATCCGGCCAGATCAACATGTAACTTCAGCTTCAAACCCAGTGGCTTCTGATAGAACTGTTCTTCTAGAGCCAATCCGAATTGATGAAATGGCAGTCCGGACCCTGAGAAAGAAGAAAATTCCACTAGTCAAGGTGTTGTGGTCTAATCATGGCCAAGAGGAGCATACCTGGGAGCCCCTAGATCTCATGCAACAAAAGTATCCAAGGCTATTCAGTGCAGGTACGCCTCGCACTCTTCTTTAAAGATTAAGTTTGTCTCTTAATGTCAACACCCGTACAACTAATCTTAAATTTCGGGGACGAAATTATTTTATTGCATATTGGGAATTGTAACATCCCCAAAACTACTAGGCCCCCTTAGTCAAGTTTTGACACTCTCCCTTTCTAAACAAGCTCCCTAGACCAACGGGAGATTGGGGGACACTAGGGTAAACTCCCTAACCAATGTACAGAACCTTAAGGTTGAGAGCAACTAACTTATTAAGAGGATTTGACCTCTAGGGTTTCATTTAATGAGCCCTTTTAACCTAAAAATTAGGGCAAAACCCTAAGGGCCCCATTATGCCCCCAAGCTCAATAAGAGAACTTAAGACCTCCTTGTGTCCCCCTCCACAAAGCTCCACCAATCTAGGACCCATAGAGTCCATTGGATTCATTTGAATCACTCACATTAACCTAGGAGGGCTTAAGCTAAACCAAGTCTCAAGTAACCCATTAATTCATCATGGTTAAACTGATTTCCCCTTGGGCCCTAGCCCAACCTCAAGCCCACAATCAGTCCATGACATGGCTGATTTACCTTTAAATAATGAATTAAATGGGTTGTTAATTAAAGGGGCCATTTTTTGGAAAAGGCCAAAATAGGAAGAGAGAGAAAGAAAGGAAGTTTTGAGCACCATGCCAAATGGCACACTCCACCTTAACCCAATATATTCAGATGACCTTGGAGAGTAAACCCCCACCCTTTTTTAGCTGAGGTGGCAACCATGCATAGCCATGAAGTGGGTGAAAAATCGGGTGAATAGTGTTTTACAAAGGAGTGATTTCACCCACCTTGAATGCGGGTTTAGAGTGCCAATTAGCACCTCCCTTCCATCTCTCTCTCCTCACCCGACCTCAGGCTTGATGCCCAGCTGGTTTGGCTCGAGCTGGAAGCCATGCATTGGGTGTTGGAGAGGTGGCATTAATGGCCGAATCCCCTTTTGAATCCCCTACTTTAAACTCCCCCTCAGCCTCATTTGAGACCACCTTCACGTTCAGTAAGCTCCACGAGGCCAAACCCCCAACTCCGGCGAAGCTTTCGAGCTCAGAACCCCCATTCGGCCATGGCTTCCGGGGGCGACAACTCACGCATGGGAACAAGGGCAAATCCGCGCCTCCGACCACAAACTCAGGCCCGTACCTCTCCCTCTCCCCTCGTGCTAGCTATCTAAATCAAATAGGAGGTGAGACGAGCTCAATCGAGCAAGATCCACCTCTGGTTTTCACGGGATTTTCCGTCAAAATCACCCTCCCCTCTTTCCTTATTCCGTCCGCCACCGGCCGAGCAAGCCCGCCGTTCCGATAGCCCCCACCTCCGTGAAGGTGGTGGCGGTGGTGGTCGGCCGTGGAGTCAAGTAGGTGGCCGGGAAATCGGGCTCAAAGTTAGCCCCGGGCACTTTCTCTCTCAGCCGTTGGCGGGAGGTTGAAGACGATGCATCGGCCGTCGGATCCGATCAGATCCCTAAATGCAGACCACACAGATTAATAAATGAATAGTAAATTAAATATTTGTCACACTTTATTCAAAATGTTCAAGCAGGAAATTGAAGCCCTTAGGGGCTGAATTAGCAAATGCCACCAGAGACAAGAGTTGTAGATCTTGAGGTCTACTTTCATCTGAGCTTAAAATCAACTAATTTGGATGACTGTACAGTCCTGTGCATCTGTTTTTGTGCAGGATGTACAATTTGACCATGCATGGGTATATTGTGTATTTTTCTCTTAATGTTCATTTCATGCATGTGAAATTTATACCCAAGGAGTGTGGTGGCTATATAAAATCACTGTCCCAAGTTGGTGATTTTTAGGAGAAAAATTTTCTATTGTTTTTGGAATAATTTAAATTTCATTAATGTGAATACTTGTGGGGCATAAACTTATAGTTTAGGACCAAATCTTGGTGACATGTTTATCATGTGTTGGCCCACCACTGTACAAAATTTTAAGATTTTTGGACTTTGATTTGGGTAAGTAATCTAGGCATGCATGTTGATTACTCTAGGTGAAGAGAAGTGAATAGTGGCATCCATGTTCATATATTGTAACACATATACTTGGTTTAAGATTTTCATTATTTTTGAAATTTAAAAATATTGGAGCATGCAACATGAATGATTTCAGGCCATGCATGTATCTATGTATGACCTATGTGCGGGAGATCGTTACATTGAGCTTGCAGAGTTTGGAAAAGACCTTAAAGTTCAGGTAACTAAGTCTCCTATGCCACAGTTCACTATTTTCTAACTGGTAGTTGAATAAGCAGATCTCAGACTTTGTGTACTCAAAGTCTACAACATTGACGTTACCTTTCCTAAGACCATTCAATACTATTTGGTCAGACCTAGAGATAACTATATTAGACAAAGACTTAGTGAATACAACTTTGTATTCACCATCACATAGCTGGCTAATACTAATTAGGTTATGTTGAAGTCCTTCAACATTAGCTACCTTAGAAAAAGAGACTTCCCCAATCCTAAGAAAACCATATCCTTTGGTTTGACCAGAGTGTGAATTCCCAAATATTACCTTAGGCCCTTCCTTGGCCTTGAAGTTGTCCAACAGTTCTTTTGCTCCAGTCATATGCATGGAGCATCCACTGTCGAGGCACCACTGCTGGTTTATGGTTGAACAGTCTCCCCTCTGCACATTAAATCAAACATTAGTACAGACCCTCACATGCTGGGGTCTCTTTCTTCTATCATCATATGGAGTTATGAAAGAATGTGATTGTCTTCCAGTATACCCCTTTAGGTGAAGAAGTGCTGCATTATTATGCCAGCAATGTTTGGCTATAAGTCCTAGTTTAGAATAGCAGAAACATCTAGGAATGAAGGTAGAGAGCGGTTTAGATGTTTGATAAATCTTTGCAGGAAACATGCATCGAGAAGAAATCGACACATCCTTAGAGTTGCGTCGAATGTAATTCGGCGTGTCTACATAGTTCTGTCGATGATAATTCGATACAGAGTATTGGTTGTGTCGAATATACTTCGACGCACCATCATACTTGCTTCAAATTGATGTCGAAGCATATGTTGAACTACGTCGAGTTGCAGTCGACGCATCTCTAAAATTGCGTCGAGTTCTATTCGACGTATGATTCCTTTTATTAAGATTTTAATTATTTTTTTTGATTTCTCTAAGGGGTGTTTGCCTAAGATCCCTGGTTGATTACCAATGTTTGCCCTATTAAATATGGTGAGTTTATTAGGGTTATTATGATCTTCACAGGATTCTGAAATATTATTAGGTCTAGAACTACATAATGCTACAGGATTTTCCCAAGCATGTGTGCTAGGGATTGGCGTGCTAGTGGATGGTAGTGATTCCTTATCAAGATGATTAAATCTCTTGGAGAGATTTTGTGAGACATCTTTAAGCTTTTGTCTCCTTCCATTGAGGGAGTCCTCAAAGACTTTTGCCTTTGTGAGTTCTTTAGGTCTAAATTTTCATTATATAATATATATAATTCTTTTTCTTTCTTATATAATTTATCTCTCAGATCATAGTTAACTGCGCACTGGTTATCTTTCCTAAGTTTTTCTAGTTCTGTTCTGATTATTTTAAGTTCCTTTTGGTTGTTGATAAAGTCTTGACAGAATTCTTTAAAGCAATCTTTAAAATCTCTTGATGAAAAATCAAAGTCATCGAAGATTGTTACCTCATTCTCAGCAGAGGAGTCTTCTAGAGCCATTAAGCAGGCTTCCTCTGGTCCATAATCTTCATCATTATCAGATGAGGAGGAGCTTGATTCAGAGTCTGAATCACTCCAGGTTTCAGCTATGAAACCTTTCCCTCCTTTCTTATCCTTCCTCCTGAAGGATTTCTTCTTGTGCTCCTTCCTCTGCTTGTTGTTCTTGTTCTTTTCTTCCTCGGGACACTCAGTGGAAAAATATCCTGGTTTTCTGCAAGAAAAACAAATAATCTCATATTTAGGAGTTTTTCATACCTTGGCTTGCTTGAACTCCTCTCTTTCCTTCTGGAGTCCTCTGTCCTGACCCACCTCTTGAATCTTTTAGCCAAGAGATTGAACATCTCTTCTTCAGTGGTGGAGGACTCTGCTTCAGCATTCTTCAATGCACGAGTCCTTTCTTTAGGAGTAGATATTCTCTCCTGGGCTTCTGACTCAGCCCTACTCTTTAGTAGAAGCTCATAGGGCTTGAGCTTTCCCAGCAGATCATCAGTTGTTATCTCTCCAAGGCATTTAGAATCTCTAAAAGCCTAGATTCTAGTGTCCCATGTGCTTGGGAAGCACATGAGGAGCTTGTCATTAATTTCTGTTAGAGAAATTTCTTTGCCAAGCCCTCTCAGCTCATTTATGATGAGGCTGAATCTGTTATACATTTTTGTTATGCTTTCATCAGCCTTTTTCTTGAAGTTCTCTTATTGGGATATGAGAAGTGACTTTTTGTCTTTTCTCTCATCAGAACTGCCTTCAACTAATCTAGAAAGGGACTCCCAGATTTTTTTGGCTGAGTTGCAATCAACAATTTTTTGAAATATGTCATCTGACATAATTGAGACCAGGATATTCATGGCCTTGGCATCACATGCCTTAACCTTCTTCTCAACATTAGTCCACTCTGATATGGAGACTGAGGTTTGTTTGACTTTTCCACTAGCATCTTTCCTTACTTGGGTTGGGGGACCTGTAAGGATGACATTGAAAATTTCTTCATCAATGGAGTTCATGTAGAGTTTTATTCTGGCCTTCCAGAGTGTAAACTAATTCAGTTTACGCACTGGAGGTCTTATTGATGCATAATCCTCAGAACTCATTTTCTTTATAAAATAGATTAATAATAAAGAAATAAGAGTATGAGGTCTTTTTGATCAAGGTGTTAACCTTTTAATGATCAACCTCCCTCTAATACCAATTGAAAGTGCACAGTGTGCCTCTGAGTATACTCTAGAGGGGGGGGGGGGGTGAATAGAGATTTAAAAAAAAATTCTATCCTATTTGTGCACACACAATAAAAACACTAAGTGTTATGCTTCAAAAATACCAAACACAGAATAAAATAAGTGTTGTTAATGTAATGCAGAAAAGCTGTAAGCTATATGGGACAACACAGAAAATTAACACACACAGAAGAAACACGATTTTATAGAGGTTCCCCAAAATGTGGGTATTCCTCTCTTCTACCACTTGGTAAGAATGCACAACCAGTGCCTGAGTCTTTTGATAAGGAGACTCTTAGAACCAAAGATCTTTTGATAAGGAGATCTTGAACCATTAAGATCTTTTGATAAGGAGATCTTGAACCACTCATATCTTTTTATAAGGAGATCTTGAACCACTCAGATCTTTTGATAAGGATATCTTGAACCACTGAATCATTTGGAAGAGGGATTCTTAAAACTCTGTACAGTTGAGGAAATTGAAATAAAAAAGAAGATGGAGAAGAAGAATTCTGTAGAAGCTTTCAGCTTCGATTTTTCCCTTCAATGGATCTGATAATGATGAACCCTTGCTTATGATGATTTGCAAGGGTTATATTTTTCAGATCCTTTTGTATATATTCTGCTTGCTATCTGGCTTCTATATGATGTTGATGAAAGAGTAGCCTTCTATTTTTCTGTTCTGAGAGAGAGCACTTCTTTTATTTATCTCTTTTTAGGGTTCCAGGATGAAGAAGAAGAAGTGGGAACCCTAATCAACATGCTGTAGCAGATTGTAATGAATACTCTGTGTTTTTCTCTCTTCTCAGCCTACTTATTGTCCATCATTTGATTTGAATTTGTTTCCTCTTTTGGGTTGTCCTGAAAAGGCAAAGTCTTAGACAATTAATCTTTCTTTCTTCTTTTGTTCATGACCCGTCTGCCAGCTGTTTGAATACATTCCAAGAAAGCTTTTTCTGTCTTATTGAATGCTCCTTTCCATTCTAGGCAATAAACAAGCCATTGTAGAATGGTCTTTAGTGCCGTGGGCCTACATAGAGAGTTCTAAAAGGACAACTAAAAAGGTTTCCTTTTCAGACTATATTCGACATTGCGTCGACTTCATTTTCTCTCTTATCGACGCACCTTCGAGTTCTTGTAAGAGCAACTTCGAATTCCTTCTAGCTCTGGTTGAACTCTATTGTCGATGTTACATCAATTACTTATCGACGTAACGTTCGAGTTGAAGACTTGTATTTGAACTTCATTGTCTGCGTCGAATTGTAGTCACCGTTATGTCGACTTTGAAGAAAACTTCGACATGCTCCTTCATCTAGGTCGACTCCTATTCGACGTAGCGTTGACTTGATATACTTTGACAGAGAGATTGAGTTGCTTGGACTTCTAGTCTGAGTTGCGTCGACATCAAGTCGAAGTTGCGTCGACTTATATTCGACGCAAGTATTAATTCAACTCAAATTGTGCTTTTCCTGACCTGGTCTTGACACTCTAAGGCGTGTGAGACATCCTAAGACATCTAATGACCAAATTACCCTTAATATACAATGGGTAATAAACCTAGAAGGTAAAATCACTTATAGTTAATTTGTTAAGTTAAATCAAAGGAGTTTTTCCAACATGCTTGTTTGCAGGGAAGGAGTACCACCGCCCCAGGGATGGGGTGGGGTTGTTATAATTTTGGTCAGCTAAAGCTGACCATTACCCGTTTCCCACTGCTTGGTGGATTGTGTTTTACAGGTCCTGGTGAGACGAGTGGGAAATAATGGGTTGGAGTACCAACTGCTGTGCTAAGTTGGCCCTCAAAGGCCCAAGTGTTTTGTTTACTGCTTTTCATGTGTGGCCGACCTGTGTGCCAATGTTTAGAAGCCACTTTTGTCGTAAACAAGTTTTGTAAATAACTCTATGTAAATTCGTTCCTAGTGAACAAGTGGACAAATTCTGTAATCTGGTTTAACCTTAAATAAATGCTTCCATTGTTTATGACTCTGTGTATGCTGAGATGGTTTTAGTTGAAACTATTTAATTGCTAATTACGTAACGCACTTTACTATCCATTTAATATGGTGTGGGGTCCTGGCCGGACCTACTGTTATATTCTATGTGACGGGGCGGGCGTTACAAATTGGTATCAGCTACGGGTCTCGTTCCCTTTCCGTCCGAATTCGTGGTTGAATTCTTTTTAGAGGTGGCGAGCATGTGTGTGCATCGCCGTGAAATCACTTAATAACCAGACAATGTCCACTTTAGGAATGAAATACATGTGTGTTTATAGCAACGTGCTGGAACCTGAGCATTCTTTTATTGTTTCTTGCTACATATTAGTTGCTGATTGTGTTTTGTTGCACATGTATAAGCGACTAGGAGTGGAGCTGGGAAGTCTCGACCCCTGCGCTCTACTGCGAGTAGTGCACCAGCCGATATGCCTACTCCTCCTTCTGCTGATATAGTGCGGTTAATAGCCGAGGCAGTATTCGCTATGTTCAATGCACAACCAGGAAGGCATGTACCTGTACAGCCTCCTACCCTCGGGGTGGCCCAGGTGCCGGTTGTTGTCGTTGAACCGGTGGTTGACAAACCTGTGCCAGTGAGGGCAAGACGAGCTTCGGACCAACAACTGAAGCATTTTCTGAGTTTCTGCCCTCCGACATTTGCGGGAGCAGGAACCCTAACTCAGGTTGAGGACTGGCTTTCAAGAATTAGAAAAACCTTGATAGCCACGGAAATGGAGGAAGGACAGAATGTCACCTTAGCAACCTTCCTTCTGGATGGGGAGGCACAACTTTGGTGTGAGGACTTGGAGTTGCACCAGTTGGTGAGAAGGCAAATGGCTGATGTCTCGTTTGAGGAATTTTTGAGACTATTTTTGGGAATGTATCTCCCTTCTGCTCAGCAAATGGAGATGGAAAACCAATTCAACCGATTGACTCAAGGCAATAGTATGGTAGACGACTATCTGCATGAGTTTATGAGGTTGGGACGTTATGCAGGCGCCACATTTGCAGATGAAGAATGTAAGACCAATCAGTTTTATGAGGGTCTGCGGGATGACCTGCGGTTACTTCTGTATGGGCCAATGATGCAAGGTTTTATGACCTTGGTCAACGCTGCTCGTTTCTTGGAGAAGGATATGAAGCGAGTACAAAGTAAGAAGGACTTGGCGGTACAGAAGACAGAGTTCAAAGTACCGGACTCTGCAATGTCTGGGCAAGGTAAGTGGAGAAAGAGAGCTAGACCTTCGGGGCCAGCTCAGTCTTCCGTGACAGGAATGACTACTAGACGAGGTCCAGGCATGTGTTACATTTGTGGCAAAGTGGTCCACTATGCTCGGGAGTGTCGCAGCAGCAAGAAGGCTGTTGCGACATATGCGACAGAGAAAGGGAAGACGGTGGAATCGACTGCATCCCATCATGCTCCACCTCAGCCCCGAGTATACAATCTTGGCAAGCAGGAGGACATTAAGCAAAGTGATGCGGTGACAGGTATGTGTTAGCTTTTGTTGTTTTTTATACTTCATACCTTGGCGATTGCTTGTTAAATTTGTGTGTATTAGGCTTTGTCCTAATCTTTAACTGCCCGGTGAGAGCACTATCTGATATTGGAGCCTCGCATTCCTTTCTCTCGGAGGCCTTCATACAATAAATTGGAGTGTCTTCGTCTTTAGCAAAGGAAAGGTTAGATGTGGTGCTACCAAATGGGTGCCCAATGCATGCAGTTCGAGTTTGTGTTGTTAAGGTGCAGATCGGATGTCCGGACTTTGATTTGGAAGCATCGATACTGTCGATCTCAGAGTTTGATGTAATCTTTGGAATGGACTGGTTGTCAGAGCAGCATGCATACATTGATTGCACTTCAAAGGAGGTCAAACTGGGCATAATACTGAACGCGCAATGACTTTTGCTGGTTTGTGTGGATCGAGAAAGATATTGATATTTGCGGTCCAAGTAGTCAAAGCAGTTCGGCAGGGCGCGTACTTGTGCTTCGTGCTAGTGGGGGCTGCAAATCTTCAGCCCAGTTTAAGTGATATTCCTGTCATATCAGAGTATCCGGATGTGTTTCCCAAAGACCTCCCTGGGGCGCCACCTCAGTGAGAGATCGACTTCATGATAGAGCTGGTGCCAGGTGCCAAGCCTGTATTATGCTCCCCGTACCGAATAATGCCAAAGGAGATGGCAGAGTTACATGTTCAGTTGCAGGAGTGGCTAGAGAAAGACTATATACACCCAAGTTCATCCCCTTGGGGTACACAAGTCCTCTTCATGAAGAAGAAGGACGGATGCCTGCGTTTGTGTATCGACTACCGTGAACTGAACAAGTTAACAGAAAAGAACAAGTATCTGATTCCACGAATCGATGACCTGTTCGATAAGTTGGTCGGATCAACTATGTATTCAAAATTAGATTTGAAATATGGGTATTACCAGTTGTGGATTCGGGAATGTGATATTCCCAAGACGGCGTTTAGTACCCGTTATGGGCACTATGAGTTCACTGTGATGCCATTTGGCTTGATGAATGCGCCATTGGTACTCATGGATCTGATGAACAGAACTTTTAGAGAGTGCCTCGACCGATTTGTGATCGTTTTTATTGACGATATACTGGTGTACTCGCAGTCTGAAGAAGAGCACGCGATTCATTTGTGCGTAGTTATGGAAACCCTGTGAAAGAGTCAACTGTATGCCAAATTCTCCAAGTGTGAATTTTGGCTAGCCTCGACGACGTTCCTTGGTCATGTAGTTAGTGGAGAAGGTGTTGCAGTAGATCCGGTAAAGATAAAGGCAATCCAGGAGAGGCCTATTTTGGCGACAATAGCGGAAGTCAGGAGTTTCCTTGGACTTGTTGGCAACTATCGGCGCTTCGTGGAGAACTTTTAGCGGATTGCTCTTCATCTCACAACTTTGACAAGGAAGGATCAGAAGTTCGTATGGTCACCAACGTGTGCACGAGCTTTTGAGGAGTTAAAGAGTCGTCTGACCATGACACCAATCTTGTGTTTGCCATGTGGTACAACAGGATACGAAATCTACAATGATGCATCAAGGAGCGGCTTAGGCTGCGTTCTGCTTCATCATGGTTCTATGATTGCTTATGGCTCACACTAGTTGAAAGTGCATGAGAGAAACTATCCGGTCCACGACTTGGAGTTGGCGGCCGTGATTTTTGCACTGAAATTATGGTGACGTTACTTATATGGTGTGAAGGTTGATATATGTACTGACCACAAGAGCCTGAAGTACCTGTTAAATCAGAAGGAGCTAAATATGTGACAACGAAGGTGGATGGAGATCCTAGGGGACTACACTTTTGAAATTCACTATACGCTCGAGAAGGGAAATATAGTCGCAGATGCTTTGAGCCAGAGGACTTCTGCACAAGCCAGCTGGATTCAGATACATGACCATATCTGATCAACGACTTGGAAGCCTTGGAAATATCCCGTGTGGATAGGAGCGCTAGAGCGAATGCGTGCTTGAACTGGACGGAGGTGCAATATGACCTTGATAAGCCCTGGAGCTTGATGCGAGCATGAAGCGCTATGTGGTGGAGATTGAGTTTGGGTCTGTTGCCGAGTTTGTGTTGGACGACAGTCTTTTGTGGAAAGACAGTCGGTTGTGCGTCCCAAATGTTGGCAAGTTGCGGGAGGAATTGATGTACGAGGCACATTTTACGAAGTACTCAATCCACCCGGGGAGCACAAAAATGTACCAAGACATGAAAAAGTTATTTTGGTGGGCAGGTTTAAAGAAGGACATAGCCCTTTGCGTGGCAAAATGCAAAACTTATGCACTTGTAAAGGCAGAATATCAGAAACTTGGTGGGTTCCTGAAGTCATTGCCTGTTCCAGAATTGAATTCGATGATGTTTCTATGGATTTCGTGCATGGTTTGCCGAGGTCACAAAACGGGAATGATGCAGTTTGGGTGATCGTGGATTGCTTGGCAAAGGTATCCCACTTTATTCCAAACCGGAAGGATGATTCAGTGGAGAAGTTAGCAAAGCTATATATAGATATGAAAGTGCACAGTTAACCTCACTAGAATTCTCTAGCGGGGGGGGGGGGGGGGGGGGGGGTGAATAGAGATTTTAAAATACTTTGTGCAAAGTTAACAAATATATATATATATATATATATATATGTGTAATAATCACAGATTTAAGCTTCCCACACACACCAACAAGAATAAAGCAAATAAAGAAAGTAAAAGAAGATCACAGCACAACACAAAGACATATAGTGGTTCCCAAAACTTTGGGTAGTCCACTCTTCTACCCCCTTGGTAGGAATTCACTATCTTGTACTGAGTCTTTTGATAAGGAGACTCTTAGAACCAGCCTAAGTCTTTTGATAAGGAGACTCTTAGAACCAGCTTGAGTCTTTTGATAAGGAGACTCTTAGAACTAGTACAACTGAATTTTTTGAAGAGAGATTCTAAAAACTCTTTTACACAGGTTGAAAATGAAATAAAGATAAGAAGAAGTAATTGAAAAAAGAAAGAATCTTCTTCTTAGCAAGAAGATTAGAAGCACAAGAAATAGTGAATGAAATCTCTCTTCTATAGTGAGAAGGAGATTGTTGGCCTTTTTCTCTTTCAATGAGAGCTATCAGAGATTGCAGCAGTATGGCTTTAGAAAGAGAAGAAGAAGAAGGCTTGTTGTTTGCTTCAACACACTATCACTTCTCTCAGCTTTTCTCTTGGGAGCTTTTCCTCTATTTCAAATGTATGGAGTGGATCACTTCATTTTCTTCTCTGCCGACTTCCCTCTTATTTATAGCTCTGTTTATTCAAAGAATACTATAGGAGAATAATCAATTAGCAGCCAGAGAAATAGTAAGAAAGAAAAGATTCCATAATCAATATTTCTGTAGAAGGAAAGAGATCATTCTGATTTCAAATTATATCCATAATAAACTTAATCAATTTAGCCAAGAATCAATTAGAAGGAAAGACTGATTCAGAACGGCTATAAAAGAATAATATAATTCCATAAGAATCAGATCTACAGAAAGAAGGAAAGAGATCTGACGTGTTTTGAATTTGACATACAAATCGACGTACGTCGATTACTATTCGACGGAAGCGTCGATTTCAGACTGGCTGGACGTCGAGAGGAGAATATGGAAGGTGCGTCGACTTCACTAGATACGTCGACTAGAAGTCAGAGTTACGTCGACATAGGTTACGCCGAATTCTGTTTAGAGCTACTTCGAGTCATTCTGAGAGGAACGTCGACTACACTTCGACGTTGCGTCGAATACTATTCGACGCATATTTACTTAGACTAATTTTTCATTCTTAGAATTTATATTCTACTCATTTTTAGGGGTTAAGATAAATCATTTCCCCAACAATCTCCCCCTATTTGTCTTAACCCAATTCAGGGAGAAATTGTACCAGCTTTTAATCAACACAGCAAGACATTTATATAGAAAAGAAATATGTTAAGTAATCAGAAGAAAATAGAATCATATACACAGACTTCATAAACAGTATTTGAGCATGGAGGAAAGAGTATATCAACATTGTTCAACACATCACTCAGGAGGGGTAGGAGGAGTTTTTCTTTTCCTAGTGAATACTAAAGTTTTTAGAGAAGTGGGTTGCACCTTCTCAGTAATAGGTGATTCACTCAGCTCCCCCTGAGTCACAACAGTTTGCTCCCCCTGAGATGGAACTTCTTTTTCTTTTACTTCCGCCTCTTCAGTTTCTTTTTCAACAATAGTTTCCTTCTCAACTTCTCTCTCTGCTCTGCTAGCCTCCCCTTGAAAGTGAACTACTTGTTGTGTAGCTTCTCTTGCTATAGAGAGTACATCTGTTATCTGGTCCTCAGTATGTAGCTCTGGTACTAATTCATTCCCAATTGTCTTAAGCAGTGCAAGACTATCAGATTTTGAATTGGGAAGGGACTTGTGTGAGAGAGATTTGTGACTTGAGAGCTGCTCTTCATCTAATTTCTCCTCCTTCTTGACCTTCTTATCCAAGGAGGTTAAGAAAGACTTGGTCACTTTAGAGGAAGAGACAGAGGACTTCAAGCTTTGCACAGAAGCATTGACCCCATCTATTTGGGTTTGCATGTGCATGATGGAGGAGTGAAGTTGAGAGCAGTGTCCATCCAACATTTCTTGAAATTTTTGGGTTGCTAACTGGATACACTGGGTGATGAGAGTTTCAGTGGATGGAGATGGTTCAAGGTGTGTTGGAGTAGGAGATAATGGTGGAAGTGGAGGTGATGAAGGTGGAGAGAGGACTGTATCATTGTGATGAGGTGTGTTTGATGGAGGAGGTGGAGGAATAGAGGAGGATTGAGCAGGTGTATTTGAAGATGTAGGTAAGATATGAGTTGTGATGGTAGTAGAGACTATTGGTGTGGATGATGTTGGTAGGGAAGAGATGTCTGTATGTTGAGGAGGAGGGGAAGATGGATGCACAGGAGAATTAGGAGGAGAGGGAGTCCTTTCAGGAATGGAGCTAGGCTTGGGGATTTGCCTGGTCCATTTTGAGAAGAGGGCTATGAACATCCTTTTTCCAGGGGGAATGGAGATTCCTTTTGACCTACATAGGTCAGGGAAGGAGTCGAGGAGTACCTGACTCATGATCCTCATATAAGCATTCTCTTTGTGAGAATATTTGTAGCCTATCATTTTAAGTAAGCAGTTGGCCCAGTCAACCTTCTTTTTCAGCACAAGGGCCCCCATGATGTTCAGTTGCTGCTTGGGCACTGCATCATGAGCAGAGATTTTGCATAGTAGAACTTTTCCTACTATGTCTGCCAATAGCCTATATTCATCAGAAAAATCTATTTTCTTCAGGTGGATTGGTCTATCTTTGGAGAACTTCATGGTGATTAACAGACTTTTGATTTCCTCAGGGGTGAGTTCCACAGGTTCATCACCTGATAAGGGAATGATGATGGAGATTTATTTAGTTATTTTTAGAAAATAATTTGCTTCCCCTTTTTGATTTGAACAAGGATAGTGTTGGTATGTACCTGATGGAAGATCAAAAGTGTCCCTAAGGTGTTCTGCAGAGATTGAGACAGGTGTCTCATAGAGTGTTCCTGTGATCTCTCCTTGCTCAGATATCTGAACATGATTCATTAACTCAGTGAGTTCTGTCTCTAGTAGCCTGCATCTTGTGGAAATGAGTTTGTCTAAACCAGCTTCAGTGAAGAGAGCTATGATGCTCTTATAGTTTTCGGCGTCTACTTGGAAGGATTCAAGATCAATATCGAAACCAGAGTTGATCTTGGGAGCCATTTAGGTCAGTGAGAGGGAGGAAGAGATGGTTGGACTGAGAAATGATAAGGATGAAAGATGCAAGGAGCATGCTGAATTTTAACTGAAGAGTCTATTTAAGTCAGGTGAAACGTCGACACGAGACACAATTCGAGGTTTATTCGGTACAACAGTAGATGAAACTAAAAATATTTTAGTATTGCCGCTCTTTTTCATGAAGTCGACGTTGCGTCGAGTGGAAGTCGATGTAAGCATCGGTATAGTATGATAGGGTTTCCTATCGACGTATGCGTCGATTAAGAGATCGACGTGAATTTTACTGTGTCTGAAAATTCCAAATTTTTCTTGAAAGATTATTTCTTCCTAATCCTAAGGTTTTCTAAGTCACCCTTGGACTTATTTTATAAGCAATTGGATTGATTGTACCAACATTTTTTGGCAGTGTGGCCAATTTTATTACAGATATAACACCTAATTTTCTTTATATTATGGGAATTTAAGTTTAGAGAGGAGTAGAGATGTTGATTAGGATAGAGTTGTTGATTAGGATAAAAGTTTTGATTAGGATAAGAGTTTTGATTAGGATAGAAGTTTTGATTAGGATAAAAGTTTTGATTAGGATGAAAGGGTCCTGAATGGGGGTTAAGATATAAAGTTTTTGAAGAATAGCTATGTCCTGTATTTAAGTTGCTCTGAGGTTTTATGTGTCGATATCTATTCGACGTATGTTGAGAGTTGCGTCGATATATATTTGGCGCTTTCTCTAGATTGCGTTGATCTGGAATTGATGCATGGAAATAGTTGTGTCGATTGTAAGTCGACGTAATTTTATTCATTCGTCGATTTGAGGTTGAAGCATCTGAGAGATTGTGTCGATTAGAATTCGACGTATTATCATTCATACGTCGATATGAAGTCGATGCAATTGTGTCTTCACAGATTTTATTTTTCCCTTTTTCTGGTGGGAGATTTATTTCTTTATGAATTGTTTCTTTTGGCCTAGTTGCCTTCTCAGAATGAATTTGTGAGTCTTCTTCTGAATGGTATGATGATTCATCAAAGTGGTTTATCTCTTTGAAGGTGAGGTCTTCTTTATTTTGTGATTCTCCTTCTAAGTTTGTTGATTTGATAGGTTGGGTAAATTTAACAGGGCTCATCCAAGCAGGTTTGGCAGATGGTATTGAACTAGTTGAAGGATCAGCCCCTAGCCCCAAATTCTTATATCTTATTATTTGTTTATCAGTGATTTCTTTAAGTGTTTGGCTTCTGATTTTTATAGATTCTTCAAAAGCTTTTGCCTGGGATACATTATTCTTAAGGAGTTGATTTTCCATTTTAGCACTTTCTGTTTCCTTTTCTATTTTATAGATTTTACACCTTAGTTCATAATTTTTTGAACACGTATCCTCTATCTTTCTCATATTAATTTGTTCTTTTAGATCCTTAATTTCTTGTTCAGCTTTTAGTTGATCTAAGCAGAATCCCTTAAAATCATTTTTGAAATCTTCACAGAGAAAATCTATTTCATCAAAAATGCTTACCTTTCCCTTATCCTCAGATTCCTCTATGAGAATAAAGCTATTTTCTTTTGCTATTGAAGAGATGCTTCCTTCTGATCCTGTTTCACTCCATGATTCAGCAACACATTCTTCTTCTGTGCTTCCAAGAGCCATTAAGCATAGGTCTTCTTGTTTGACTCTTCATTGTCACTTTTAGATGAAGTGCTGTCTTCAAAATCTGTCTCACTCCAAGCTTCTACAATGAAGCCACTTTCTTTCTTCTTCCCCCTTTTCTTGAGATCTTTCTTTTTCAGATCTTTCTTTTTCTCAGCATTCTCTGGACATTCTGGAGCAATATGTCCAGTTTTCCTGCAGGAATAACAAATAATTTCTTTAGTAGGAGTCTTATCATACCTTGGTTTTGACTCTCTCCTTCTAGACCCATCTTTCCTGACCCATTTCTTGAATCTTCTGGTCAGGAGGCTGAATAATTCTTCTTCAGTAACAGAGGTTTCCTCTTCTGTTGCTTTTAATGCAATGTTTCTATCTTTTGAGGAGGTTGGAGTGTTTTCCCTTCTTTCCTTCTCTTCTCTGGTTTTAAGTAGTTGCTCATAGGATTTGAGTTTTCCTAAGAGGGCATCTGTTGAGATTTCCTTTTGTCCTCTAGTATCCCTTATTGCCCATATTCTTGAGTCCCATGAAGTTGGGAGACTCATTAGCAATTTGTCATTGATCTCTGTGAGAGAGATCTCTCTATCCAAGTTCCTTAATTGATTGATGATCAGACTGAATCTGTCATACATCTCAGATATGCTTTCTTCATGCTTCTTTTGAAAGTTCTCATATTGGGAGATTAATAGAGCCTTTCTATCTTTCCTTTCATCAGCACTTCCTTCTACTATCTTTGTAAGAGCCTCCTAGATTTCTTTGGCTGATTCACAGTCAACAACCTTTTGAAAGATTTCATCTGAGAGGATTGAGACAAGAATGTTCACAGCTTTTGTATCACTTGTTCCTACCTTCTTCTCTTCAACTGTCCACTCAGCCCTTGGGACAAGTGTTTGACTCACTTTATCACTTGAGTCCTTTCTATAGGGCTTGCGAGGACCTGTCAAAATAACATTAAACAAATCTTCATCAATAGAATTCATATAGATCCTTATTCTTGTTTTCCAAAGTGCAAACTTTTCAAGGTTGCAAATTGGTGGTCTGGTGGAAGCATAATCTTTGATTTGTGCCATGTAAAAAAAATAGTTTTTAGAAATATATATATATATATATGAGGTAGGATCTCTTTGATCAAGGAGTTATCCCTTTTTGATCAACCTGGCTCTGATACCAATTGAAAGTGCACAGTTAACCTCACTAGAATTCTCTAGAGGGTGGGGGGGGGGGGTGAATAGAGATTTAAAAATACTTTGTGCAAAGTTAACAAATATATATATATATATATGTGTAATAATCACAGATTTAAGCTTCCCACACGCACCAACAAGAATTAAGCAAATAAAGAAAGTAAAAGAAGATCACAGCACAACACAAAGACATATAGTGGTTCCCCAAACTTTGGGTAGTCCACTCTTCTACCCCCTTGGTAGTAATTCACTATCTTGTACTGAGTCTTTTGATAAGGAGACTCTTAGAACCAACCTGAGTCTTTTGATAAGGAGACTCTTAGAACCAGCCTGAGTCTTTTGATAAGGAGACTCTTAGAACCAGTACAACTGAATTTTTTGAAGAGAGATTCTAAAAACTCTTTTACACAGGTTGAAAATGAAATAAAGATAAGAAGAAGAAATAGAAGAAGTAATTGAAACAATAAAGAATCTTCTTCTTAGCAAGAAGATTAGAAGCACAAGAAATAGTGAATGAAATCTCTCTTCTATAGTGAGAAGGAGATTGTAGGCTTTTTTCTTTTTCAATGAGAGCTATCAGAGATTGCAGCAGTATGGCTTCAGAAAGAGAAGAATAAGAAGGCTTGTTGTTTGCTTCAGCGCACTATCACTTCTCTCAGCTTTTCTCACTTTTCTCTTGGGAGCTTTTCCTCTATTTCAAATGTATGGAGTGGATCACTTCATTTTCTTCTCTACCGATTTCCCTCTTATTTATAGCCCTGTTTATTCAAAGAATACTATAGAAGAATAATCAATTAGCAGCTAGAGAAATAGTAAGAAAGAAAAGATTCCATAATCAATATATCTATAGAAGGAAAGAGATCATTCTGATTTCAAATAATATCCATAATAAACTTAATCAATTTAGCCAAGAATCAATTAGAAGGAAAGACTGATTCAAAACGGCTATAAAAGAATAATATAATTCCATTAGAATCAGATCTACAGAAAGAAGGAAAGAGATCTGGTGTGTTTTGAATTTGACACACAAATCGACGTACGTCGATTACTATTCGACGGAAGCGTCGATTTCAGACTGGCTGGACGTCGAGAGGAGAATATGGAAGGTGCGTCGACTAAGGTGCGTCGACTTCACTAGATACGTCAACTAGAAGTCAGAGTTACGTCGACATAGGTTACGCCGAATTCTGTTTAGAGCTACTTCGACTCATTCTGAGAGGAACGTCGACTACACTTCGACGTTGCGTCGAATACTATTCGACGCATATTTACTTAGACTAATTTTTCAGTCTTAGAATTTATATTCTACTCATTTTTAGGGGTTAAGATAAATCATTTCCCCAACAAGATAGCATTGTACGACTGCACGACGTGCCCCGTAGCATCGTAAGTGATCGAGATGGGTGCTTCACGTCAAAAGATTGGAGTCTAATCCACCAATTGTTGGGTTCCAAGCTGAAATTTAGCACTGCCTTCCATCCTCAAACGGATGGGCAGACTGAACGGACCAATATAACATTGGAGGATATGCTCCGAATGTGCACCGTGGATTTTGGAAAGAGGTGGGAAGATCATCTCCTTATGATCGAATTCACTTATAATAACAGCTACCAGGAAAGTATAAAAATGGCGCTCATTGAGGCTCTTTATGGTAGAAAGTGTTGTATTCACTTGGCGTGGGTGGAGACGGGCGAAACAAAGCTTTTTAAGCGAAAGGAAGTCGGAGATGCTAATTCAACTATTCGAACAATCCTGGAGAGATTGTTGGTTGTGCAAGATAGGCAGGCAAAATACTACAACGCCAAGCATAGAAATGTTGAGTTCGCCGTGGGCGAATGAGTTTATCTCAAAATCAAACCTTTCACAGGTGTGTCCAGGATTCGACGCCTGAAAAAGCTGAGTCCAAGATATCTTAGACCATTTGAGATACAAGAACGTGTTGGTGAAGCTGCCTATCGGCTTGCTCTTTCGGCAGAGTTGAGTGGCTTACAAGATGTGTTTCACATATCTGTGCTAAGGAATGCTGTGTCGGAGCCTAACCAAGTGCTTGTAGCGAATCAAGTGCCAGTCGATGATGGTCTAAAGGAAAGGGTCACACCTATTCGCCTCGAGGACTCCGAGGTCAAGCAGTTGCGAAATAAAATGATCAAAATGGTCAAAGTCTGCTGGGACAATTGCGGTCGTGAGGAGCTTTCATGGGAGCGTAAGCACACCATACGTGACGAGTTCCCCGAATTATTCCATTGAGTTACAAGTTACATTTTATATCTTTATTGTTATTTGCACTGTTAGAATTTCGGGACAAAATTCTTTTTAAGGGGGGAGGATTGTAGGGCCCCAGTTTTCAGGTGCAAAAAGTTCACAAAGTTCTAAGCTTAGGATCTAGCGCTAGCGCCAGCGGTAGCTCATATCGTCGAATTAGTTGTGTTTTGACGAAAGGACTTGTGTGTATCGTCGAAAGCATCAAGACGAATCGTCGAGTGTAGCTCTCTCAACAAATTTGTGTCCCGATGAATGTGTTTCGATGAATCATGTTGAACACTCGTGAATTCAGCTCGGCGAGAGCTAGCGTAGGCGGTAGCAGTAGCGTCTCGACAAATTCCTTAAGCGGCTATGGATTGGTTCGGTCGTACCGCCTTTCAGGCGCTATCGATAGCGTCGACGGTAGTGCTTTTGTATAGAAAGGCAGCAAACGGCTTTCTATTCTCATTTTCTCACCCTCAGATTCTCTCTCCAAAGGAAGGACATATAGGGAAGAAAGAAGGAGACTCCTTAGGGCCAGCCGTTCGACGTGCCAAGTTCGGATCTTGTAGGAGAGCGTGATGCACACCTCTTCATCCGGATTGCTTACAATGATATGGCACCAAAGAGAGCTTCAAGGATAATGACTCTTCTTCTGAATTGTTGGACATTTTAGTCCATTGATTTGTGCATAGTGGCAGGAAGATTTCCACTAATTAGTGGATAGGTTTCTTCCGACGGGTCGATATGGATTATCCCCGTAGAAAATTGCATATAGAGTCCAGATTGCTGTAAGGACATAGGCATACTGTGTAAAGCCCATTTGGACAGGTTGTTCTGGATTGGTGATGTTTATTGCGCTACGGAGAAGACTCCGAGTATGTATGATTATTTTCGAGTTCTGGGTGTTGTGATGTGTTGCAGGGAGTTCTGGAGGTGATCTCCAAAAAAATACCCGAAAGAGATGACAAAACTGAGTTCTGTAGCTAGCGCCAGCGCTAGTGCTAGCGCCGACGCTATTGCCAGTGGTCCTTGAGATCGCGTGGTATGATTGATAATGACCCTAGGGGTTGTGGTGCTGACCCTATGAGGTCGTCTATGTGATCAAGATGAGGTGAAAGTTTACCCGCAACATGTTGTTTGTTCGCGATGGTTGAGTCAGGACTAGATAGATCTGAACCCATCCATATTGGTCGGTGAAGAGGTCGCCCCTCGGTGCACCATCTTATGGAAGAATGCCGAAAAATGTCGGTGAGTACGACTTAGCTCAAATTGGCCATCCAATTTGAAAAAGGACTTGTGGATGGAGTGTGCCTTGAGGGCACAATATGTGCAGCCTTGAGTCGACGTATATGGTGCTTGTTTCTATGCGGTGCTTAGACGCACCTGTGAAATATATGCTGTTATTACTTGTTTGCAGGGAAGGAGTACCACCGACCCGGGGATGGGGTGGGATCGTTATAATTTTGGTCAACTAAAGTTAACCGGTTACCTGTTTTCCCACTGCTTGGTGGATTGTGTTTTACAGGTCCTGGCGCGACGAGCGGGAAATAGTGGGTTGGAGTCTCAGCTGTTGTGCTAAGTTGGCCCTTGAAGTGCCAAGCATTTTGTTTACTGCTTTTTATGTGTGGCCAGCCGGCGTGCCGATGTTTGGAAGCCACTTTTGTTGTAAACAAGTTTTGTAAATAACTCATTGTAAATTCGTTCCTAGTGAACAAGTGGACAAATTCTGTAATCTGGTTTAACCTTAAATAAATGCTTCCGTTGTTTATGACTCTGTGTATGTTGAGATGGTTTTAGTTGAAACTATTTAACTGCTAATTACGTAACGCACTTTATTGTCTATTTAATATGGTGCGGGGTCCCGGCCGGACCTACTGTTATATTCTATGTGACGGGGCGGGTGTTACACTTGGTGAAGGGGATTCACAGTTTCCTGGGGCACGCCGAATTTTATAGTCGTTTTATTAAATACTTATCTTCAATTTCAAAGCCGCTCTCAAATTTGCTGGCAAAAGAAGCTCAGTTTGATTTTAATGATGTATGCATGCTTGCCTTTAATGTTTTAAAGGAGCGTCTCGCCACTTCCCCGAGTCCTTGTAACCCCTGACGGGTCTCTCCCTTTTGAGCTCATGTGTGACGCAAGCGATTACGTAGTATGGTTTGTTCTTGGGCAACAGAGGAACATTGTCTTCCACACAATTTACTATGCTAGTCACACACTTAACGACACCCAACCAAACTATACAACTACGGAGAAGGAACTTATGACGATCATTTTTGCATTCGAGAAACTCCACTCATACCTAGCTCTCTCCAAGGTTGTTGTGCATACCGATCATGCAGTCCTGAAGTATTTTTTGCAGAAAAAGGATGTCAAGCCTCATCTCATCTGTTGGATTCTCCTGCTTCAAGAATTCGACAGTGAAAACCAGGACAAGAAGGGAGTCGAGAATGTCATTGTTGATCATCTTTATCGACTGGAGAGCAATGCAACTCTTATCGAGACTACTACTGCCATTGCTGATTCATTTCCTGATAAGAAACTTTTTTCCATTTCTGCTTCCTCCTCGTCTTCGTGGTATGTTGGTATTGCTAAATATATTACTTGTGGGATGTTACCTCCCAACTTGTCAATTCAGCAATGAAAAATGATCATTTCAGATGCGAAGTATTATTTTTGGGAGGATCAACAATTATTCCGCACTTGTTCTGATGGTATTATCTGACGCTGCATTCCTGAATCAGAGTCTCCTTCCAATCTACATCATTGTCATGACAGGGAAGCTGGTGGACACATGAGGTATGCTAGGACAGCTCGCAAAGTGCTTCAATGTGGATTCTTTTGGCCGACCTAGTTTAAAAACTCCCATGCATATGTGGTCAAGTGTGATGCGTGCCAACGTGCTGGAAATATTTTGCGTAGGGATGAGATGCCTCTCAATAACATGTTAGTTTGAGAGTTATTCGATGTTTGGAAAATCGACTTCATGGGACCATACCCAATGTCCCATGGAAAACATTAAATGATTGTAGTAGTTGATAATGTCTCAAAATGGGTAGTGGCGGAGGCTGTAGCAACTAATGATGCAAAACCTATATTAAACTTTCTACATAAGAACATATTTTCTCGATTTGGTGCGCCATGACCGATTATTAGTGACGGTGGTAGTCATTTCTGTAATAGACAATTTACATTGTTGTTGAAACATTTTCGTGTTCATCATTAAATTGATCTAGCCTACCATCCACAAACTTATGGACAGGTGAAAGTTTCCAATAGGGAGCTTAAGCGCATAATTGAAAAATCAATCCACTCAAATATAAAGGATTGGGCAAGAAAAGTTGATGATGCCTTGTGGGCTTATCGATCTGCCTTCAAAACACCCATTGGGTATCCCCCTTTCAACTTGTTTATGGAAAGGCATGCCATCTCCCGGTTGAACTTGAGCACCAGGCATTGTTGGCCATAAAGCTTCTAAATATGGATCTCACCGCTGATGCTAATAAGTTCCTCCTTCAACTAAATGAATTAGAGGAATTTTGGCAAATTGCTTACGAGAATGCATGAAAGTGCACAATGTGCCTCTGAGAATCCTCTAGAGGGGGGGGGGGGGGGGGTGAATAGAGATTTAAATATTTTTCTATCCTAAATGTATTCAATAATTTATTCTAAAGAGTTATGCTTAACAATCCAGGAAGAATAAATAAAGCAGAAAATAAGTGCAGAATAAAAGAATGGGACAGCACAGAAAATCACAGCATAGGCACAAAGAATTTTATAGAGGTTCCCCAAAATGTGGGTAGTCCTCTCTTCTACCACCTGGTAGGAATGCATCACTTGTACCTGAGTCTTTTGATCAGGAGACTCTTAGAACCAATGATCTTTTGATAACAAGATCATGAACCACCAGATCTTTTGATAAGGACATCTTGAACCACTGAATCCTTTGAAGAGGGATTAATAAAACTCTTTTGAGAAAGAAGAAAAAAAAAGGTTGAAGGAATTCTGTTCTCAGAATTCTTATGATGGCTGATTGAAGAATAGCCAATTTGAAGTCCCATAGAATCTGCTCTTGATTAGTCTCTGCTTTTGATGAAGATGAATTGCAGAGACTTTTATTATCAAATTCTTCTTGACTTGTTCTAACTCAGATCCTGCTGCTATATGATGGTGATGAGAAGCAACAATTGGATCTTCTGGTCTATCAGATGAAGAACACCAGTTCCTTCTATTCTGTTTCACAACTCTGTATTAGAGTTCCTGAGAGTAAGGAAGAAGAAGACAGGAAACCCTAATTTTAGAAGAGACAGCTGATAGTGATTAATGCTCTCTTCTTCTCTTCCTTCTTTATCCTTATATACCATGTCTCTATTTTGAATTTGTTTCCTTGTTAGGTAAGACCTGAAAAGGTATATTTGATAGACATTCTCTTTCCTTCCTTAATTACTTCTCGACCCGTCCAACCAGAAGGTGTATACTTCCAAGAAAGCCTTTTTCTCCTTCTTTAATGTTTCCTTCTTCTTCAGGCAATTATTAGGCCATTGGAGAACGGTCTGAAAGATGTGGGCCATGCTAGAAGCATCAGAAAGACAGCTGTAAAGATTGAACTTTCACAGACTGTATTCGACGTAGCGTCGAATTAACTTCCTCACTTATCGACGCAGCTTCGAGTTCATCTAAGAGCTGCTTTGATTTCTTCTGTGCTCTGACTGAACTCAGCTAGTCGACGTTGCATTGATTTCTTATCGGCACATCCGTCGAGTTGAATAGCATCCACTCTGACTTTCATTAACTGCATCGAGATGAAGTCGACGTTGCGTCGACTTTAGATGGCTTTGACATGTATTCCCTTCTGCGTCGAGTTTGAAGTAGAAGCTGCGTCGACTTCTCAAGTTCCTTCGACAAGTCTCTGGACTCTGCGTCGATATCTATTCGATGTAACGTCGACTAGTGTTACTTTGACAGTAGAGTTGAACCACTTGGACTTCTAGTTGGAGTAGCGTCGACATGAACTCGATGTTGCGTCGAATTCCATTCGACGCAATTATTAACTCCTTTCATTTTTGTTTCCCTTGGTCTAGTGTTGACACTCTTGGTTGAGTGTGACATCCTAAGACATCTAGAGACCAAATTACCCTCACTATACAATGGGGAAATTAAATCCTAGTGAATAAAATCACTTTTAATTAATTTGTTAAGTTAAATCAAGAGTTTTTCCCAACAATCTCCCCCTATTTATCTTAACAAAATTTACATTTTGTTCTAAGCGATTTTATACAATTTTTTTATAACCAATAATACATTCCATACAAAATAATGCAGACTGAAAATTATGAATATTTCCATTCAGTTGTCATGCAATAAGAATTGTATCACACTGTTCTTCCCAGTATATATACTTGTCTTCATAAGAATTAATCACATAATACCTCTTAATTAAGAGTCCTTCTCAGGAGTCCTTCTCTTCCTTGAGAACACTTTTGGAATTTTTCTTTATTGGTTCAAATGTTCATCATTATATACTGCTCCAGCATCCTCTTTCTCTTTTGACAGCTCCCTCTGATCATCAGCATTCTTGTCACCTTCTTGGGGAGCTTCTTGAATAGCTGCTATACTCACAGCTTCCATTTCCTCATCCAGATTCCTCTGAATGTCTGGAGCTGGCTCCCCCTGATTCTGTGCAGTTTGCTCAACTTCCTTTTCAGCTTCCTGTGCAATCTTTGCTATTTCATCTATCATCTCCTGCTGCTTTTGAATACCTGGGAGCTCCCCTTGATCTGCTAGCTCCCCCTGGTTCTGTTCCCCCTGAAAGGTAGTTACCTTGTCAGGTGCAGGCTCTTTATCAGTATTACCATGATCCTGTACACCCAACTCAGGGAGATGATCCTCTTCCTCTAGAATATTCTCCCCCTTCTTGACCTGACTGGCTAGTGAGGTTAAGAAATCTTTAGTTACCATTGAGGAAGAGACAAACTCCTTCAACCCCTGGAGGAATCTGTTTGTATCCAGCATCTCAGCCTCTACCTGTGAATATTTCCTGTCAAACTTCCTGGCATGGTTGGCAACCATATTAGCAAAGGTGGAGGAAGCAAGAGCTACAGCTTTAGAGATGATTTGCTCAATGTCAATGGGAGGATGAGCTGGAGGTGGAGGAGGTGATGAAGGAAAGTTTTCTGGAATGGGAGAGAGAGGATGGTAGACATCAGGGGAGAAGTATGTTGATGATGATGGTGGTGGAGGTGGAATAAATTCAAGGTCTGGTATGAGGGTGGATGGCCGAGGAGATGGCTCAGGGATTGAAGTGGATTGGGATTGTTGTTGTTGCGGTTGTGTGTCTTCATGATGGGACTCTGGAACTGTGTCCATTTGGGAAGGATCATCCCTTGGGGGATCTAGAATCTCCCTATTTGATTCTAGGTGAGGAGGAGATGGAGGAGGAGAGGATGTAGCTTGACCAGGCTTCAAGATCTGCCTGGTCCATTTTGAAAATATCCCTATATTTATTCTTTTACCAGGAGGAATGGGCACTCCCTTTGACTTGCAGACACTTGGGAAGTGCTTGAAGAGCACCTGGCTCATTATCCTCATGTATGCATTTTCTTTATGGGTTACTTATGCCCAATCATATTTAGGAGGCATCTCCACCAATTAATCTTCTTTTTTAAAACAAGAGCTCCCATTATTTGCAATTGCTGCCTGGGGATGGCATCATGAGCTGATATCTTACACAGTATAACCTTCTTCACTATGTCTGCCAAAAACCTGTACTCTTCTGCCACATCAATTTTTTAAGGTTGATTGGCTTTTCCTTCTTAAACTGCATTATTTCTAGGACATTCCTTATTTCTTCTCCTAACAGTTCATCTGGATCATTCCCAGTGGGAAGATCAAATGTTTGTGAGATAAGCTCTTCAGTTATGCTAATATCTTGGCCATGAACTGTCCCTTGAAGGTGCCCATCATCTGCAACATGTACACTGTCTTTGAACTCTGTAAGTTCGACATCTAGGATCTTACACCTTGTTGAGATCAACTTAGTCAGGCCAGCCTCCTGAAATAGGCCAAGTATAGTTTTGAAGCTATCGGCAGCCGCGCTGAACGAGTCGATATCTACATCAAATCCAGAATTGACTTTAGGAGGTGCCATTGATTGGGAATGGATGTACCTGCAAAGACAGAGAGAAGACGTGAGAGAAAGATGCACGAGAGAGTAGTAGAGCAAGAGAGCAAGAGATAGAAAATTCGAAAGCGTAAACGTTTCAACGCAGTAATTGCTTTAAAGTAGATGAATCGCCGCTACTTAGGGTTTATGTCGACGCACCGTCGATATTACTTATTATTTGGCGTGCAAATCTGTGTTGAGATTGCTTCTAGATGTAATTCTGCGCGCATTGATATATCGACGTTGCGTCGACAAGTACTCGACGTGGCTTCGAGATTATTTAGAAATCCTAAATCGACGTAGTCCCGTCGACGTTACGTCGAGTTCCAATCGACATGACTTCGAACTTAATCATCAATAGTTAAGCCGACGTATGCTTCCATAAGATCTTGACGCTGCGTCAAATTCTATTCAAATTTTCTGCTCTGCGTGCTTCTCGAAGCTGGCGTCGAGTAGAAGTCAATGGTACGTCGACTTCTATTCGAATCATCTCTCAATAAACATATCTATTTCCTTTTAGAAGATTCTTACTATTTTCCCAGCAATTTTATTAATTTAAAATAGATTATATTATTAGTTTTATAAGCTATAGAAACAGATCATGATAGAATTTACTCCCTTGGATGAAGTTTGTTCCTTATCTTTGTCCTACATTTTCTTTCCCATTTAATCCTCTCCTGAGTGGGATCCTTCCTACCCCTGCACATGTAATTTAAACATTAGAGGGAACCCAGGTTACCTTGGGTCCTTTGCTTTTACCATTATAGGGTTCAATGAAATAATAGAAGGGTCATTCATGATACCCTTTGGGATGATAAGGAATGGATCTCCCAAACCTATTATGTTGATACTTGAAATGAGAGTAAAATGTATACAAATATAATAAATCAGCAGAATGTTTGATTATCATATGTTTTTTTTTATTCTTTTGGTTGTAGTTATTTGACCTCTCTAGATGACCCTTGCCTAGGGGTTTGTCCTTGTTATTCAGATTTGTCCTTTTAGGTTTAACTAACCTATCTATATCACTGCTATATTTACCCTTGGATGATTCACCCTTCTCACTTGATTGATGATCAGTAGGTCTTACAAAGGAAACTGGATTTTTCCAGGCAGGTTTCCTAGATGACTCTGTGCTAGTGGAGGGCTCTGCTCCTAAACCTAGGTGATTAAATCTCATAGAGAGATTTTAGTGATATCCTTGAGCTTTTGACTCCTCCTATTGAGTGAGTCCTCTAAGGCCTTTGCCTTTGCTAGCTCCTCTTGTAGTTTTGTATTTTCCTCTCTAAGCTTAATCAACTATAACTCTTTATCATTAATTTCATTTGTTAAGTTCTGATTAGTTTGATGCATTTCATTTTTCTTAAAGTTCTATAGTTCAGTTCTAGCTATGCCTAGTTCTTTTTCTACCCTAAGATGCTCAATGCAGAAATCTTTAAAGCATGATTTAAAATCTTCTGATGTAAAATCAAATTCATCAAATACAGATGATACCTGATCATCTTCATCATCTGATGCCATTCCCAGTGCCATCATGCAAGCTACTACTGCTTCTTATTCTTCTTCATCACTCTCAAATGATGATGAGCTTGATTCTGCCTCAGAATCACTCCATGTTTCAGCAATAAATCCCTTGGCTCTCTTCTTGTCCTTTCCTCTGTAGGACTTCTTCTTCTTCTTCTTCTCCTCTTTGTTGCTACTTCTCCTGTTCCTTTGCTCTTCTGGGAACTCTGAAGCAAAGTGCCCTGATTTGTTGCAGGAGAAGCATGTGACCTCCTTCTTTGGAGTCTTATTATACCTGGGCCTTGAGTCCCTTTCTCTTCTTCTTGAATCCTCAGTCTTTACCCACTTCTTGAATCTCTTTGCTAGCAGACTGGACATTTCATCCTCAGGAGTGGAGGACTCTCCTTCAGCAGCTTTGAGAGCAATGGACCTTTGAACATGAGATGGAGAGGTCTCCCTTTCTTCAGCCTCAGCCCTGTTTTTCAGGAGCATCTCATAGTACTTAAGCTTTCCTAGCAAAGCTTCAGTTGAGATTTCTCGGTGGCATATGGATTCTCTGATTGCCCAGATCCTTGAATCCCATGAGCTAGGGAAGCACATGAGAATCTAATCATTAATTTCAGTCAAGGATATTTCCTTGTCTAAGCCTATAAGCTCATTAATGATAAGACTGAATCTGTCATACATATTGGCAACAGATTCTTTAGCCTTCTTTTGGAAATTCTCATACTGGGATATGAGAAGGGACTTTTTGTCCTTTCTTTCATCAGCACTTCCCTCAACCATTGTGGTGAGGGAATCCCTGATCACTTTTGCTGATTGGCATTCAACAACTTTTTGGAAAATGTCATCAGACATTGTTGATACCAGAATATTCATGGTCTTATCATCATATGCCTTGACCTTCTTCTCAGTCTCTATCTATTCCTTTCTTAGAACATCCTCAGTTGTTGAGGTTTCTCCTTCCTTTTGTCTGACTGGAGCAGGAGGACCTGTGAGAAGAACATCATATATATCTTCATCAATGCAATTCATGTAAAGTTTTATTCTAGCCTTCCAGAGTGTGAACTAATTTAAGTTACACACTGGAGGTCTTTTTGAAGCATAATCCTTAGAACTCATTTTCTTTATAAGATATGTTTATAGGAAAAGAAATGAGAGTAGGAGGTCTTTTTGATCAAGGTGTTAGCCTTTTAATAATCAATCTCCCTCTAATACCAATTGAAAGTGCACAGTGTGCCTCTGAGAATCCTTTAGAGGGGGGGGGGGGGTGATTAGAGATTTAAATATTTTTCTATCCCAATTGTATTCAATAATTTATTCTAAAGAGTTATGCTTAACAATCCAGGCAAAATAAACAAAGCAGAAAATAAGTGCAGAATAAAAGAATGGGACAACACAGAAAATCACAGCACAGACACAAATAATTTAATAGAGGTTCCCCAAAATGTGGGCAGTCCTCTCTTCTACCACCTGGTAGGAATGTACCACATGTGCCTGAGTCTTTTGATCAAGAGACTCTTAGAACCAATGATCTTTTGATGAGGAGATCATGAACCACCAGATCTTTTGATAAGGAGATCTTGAACCACTGAATCCTTTGAAGAGGGATTAATAAAATTCTTTTACAGAATGAGAAAGAAGAAAGAAAAAGGTTGAAGGAATTCTGTTCTCAGAATTCTTATGATGGCTGATTGAAGAACAACGAATTTGAAGTCCCACAGAATCTGCTCTTGATTAGTCTCTGCTTTTGATGAAGATGAACTATAGAGTCTTTTATTGTCAGATTCTTCTTGACTTGTTCTAACTCAGATCATGCTGCTATATGATGGTGATGAGAAGAAGAAGTTGGATCTTCTGGTTTATCAGATGAAGAACACCAGTTCCTTCTATTCTGTTTCACAGCTCTGTATTAGAGTTCCTTAGAGTAAGGAAGAAGAAGACAGGAAACCCTAATTTTAGAAGAGACGACTGATAGTGATTAATGCTCTCTTCTTCTCTTCCTTCTTTATCCTTATATACCCTGTCTCTATTTTGAATTTGTTTCCTTGTTAGGTAAGACCTGAAAAGGTATATTTGATAGACATTCTCTTTCCTTCCTTAATTACTTCTTGACCCGTCCAACCAGAAGGTGTATACTTCCAAGAAAGCCTTTTTCTCCTTCTTTAATGTTTCCTTCTTCTTCAGGCAATTATTAGGCCGTTGGAGAACATTCTGAAAGATGTGGGCCATGATAGAAGCATCATAAAGATAGCTGTAAAGATTGAACTTTCACAGACTGTATTCGACGTAGCATCGAATTAACTTCCTCACTTATCGACGCAGCTTTGAGTTCATCTAAGAGCTGCTTTGATTTCTTCTGTGCTCTGACTGAACTTAGCTAGTCGACGTTGCGTCAATTTCTTATCGGCCCACCCGTAGAGCTGAATAGCATACACTCTAACTTTCATTAACTGCGTCAAGATGAAGTCGACATTGCGTCGACTTTAGATGGCTTTGACATGTATTCCCTTCTGCGTCGAGTTTGAAGTAGAAGCTGCGTCGACTTCTCAAGTTCCTTCGACAAGTCTCTGGACTCTGTGTCGATATCTATTCGACGTAACGTCGACTAGTGTTACTTCGACAGTAGAGTTGAACCACTTGGACTTCTAGTTGGAGTAGCGTCGACATGAACTCTGTTGCGTCGAATTCCATTCGACGCAATTATTAACTCCTGCCATTTTTGCTTCCCTTGGACTAGTGTTGACACTCTTGGTTGAGTGTGACATTCTAAGACATCTAGAGACCAAATTACCCTCACTATAAAATGGGTAAATTAAATCCTAGTGAATAAAATCAGTTTTAATTAATTTGTTAAGTTAAATCAAGGGTTTTTCCCAACAATGCATGTATCTATAAGGAAAGAAGAAATTGTTGGCAAGATTAGCATATCACACCTAAAGAATTTAAACTCAATGATCGTGTACTGTTATATAACTCTTGCCTTCTACTCTTCCTCGGAAAGCTTAAATCTTGCTGGAATGGCCCCTTCATGTTCACTAATGTATCTCTGTTTGGCGCTATTGAAATCAATGGAGAAAAGGAGGGGATATTCAAAGTAAACGACCATCGATTGAAGCATTATAATTGTTGCACCTTGGTGGATGAGTGTGAAAGCGGCGATTTGGTTGACCATGTTTTTTAATAATAAATCAGTATCCTTTGCTTAATGTTTTGTAATATTTAAACTTCATTTCCCTCTCGAATAATTAGCCCCCTTTGAGAGGTATTTAATTAATTTTTGCATTTTCCATTAAGCATGTTATGCACTCCTTTTGTTCTGCAATTTTCTAATTACTTTATATATGTACCTTCTTCTATTTATATAATTCAACCCTATAGTTTCTTTTGTTGGAGCTCACCCTACATGATTGTACGAATTCTGATTTGGACTATGCGACTAAAATTTTGGACTTCAGTGTCATCTTCTAGTATGCTCAAATCTTGAGCATGGGGTAACCTTGCTTTCAATTCCAACTTTTGTTTCAATTACAGCATCATATAAGTCTGGGGGAGAGCGGTAAGATTGTATTGCTCACATCATGCACGTATTACTTCACTAGTGCATACAAGAAGCACATTTTTAGTTTCCGAATTTTGATTTTTGTTTGCAGATTTTTTTTGAATTGCTATATTTTTTTGGTAACATGCATTTTCACACCACATTGCACCCACCTAAATGCGCACTTGTTCATTTTCTTTGTTCTGGGTAAATTAAATTCATTTTATGGTGATTAGTGTTGGCTCTTAAGGCGCCCTTAGAGGGGGGGGGGGGGTGAATAAGGGTTTTAGAAATTTGTATATTTTAAAAGAAAACTTTTGATATTTTATAAGAAATAGATTGGATCAAAAGTAAATTGCTAGAATTGAAAACCAAATCAATTTTATTGCAAATAGAGACATGATTAATATTGATAAAATTGATTACAAAAGAGGATTTCTATAACGCTAGAAATTGAGGCGAATAATATGAAAAACTCTTTTTATTTTTATACTGACTCTTCTCCCTAAGAACAAATTGGCTTTAGCCGATCTATCCCTAGATACGGCCTCAAGTCGCTCTAGACTAGAAAGGCCTGGAGCACCCCCTAGATCTAAGCCCTAAACCTAGTCGCCAACACACGCGGTGAATTCCCCCTAAGCCACACACAGACCTAGTCGCCAATAATCACGGCGAATTCACGAAACTATCACAAAGATAAAAGGTATTACAAAATATGTAAGACAAATTGAAAACTCCCTATGAAGAGATCTGAAGGAGACAATGAAGAACCGCTGAAGATCGTTGAAGTCAAAGTCCGCGTTCTTTGCGTTGAGTTAGCGTTGATCCAATCATCCTTTGATCCTTCTCTTGATTTTGAATGGGAGAACTTTGGTGGTTTGGAAATACGACCCTCACAGAGATTTCAGAGAGGTGGATTAGGGCTCCTTGAGTTGTGAAGTTGAAGAGAATGAATGTCACCCTTTTATAAAAGAGGAAGCTAACTTTGGCGTTAGACCTAACGCCATGCGTTAACTCATTTTAGAAATGTTTTGATGGCACGTATCCTCATTCCAAGAAGGAGATATTACATGTTTGGAAACTTCTCATTTTAGGCAACCCTAATGTTGGCATTAAGGTTAACGCCTGGTGTTAAGACAAATCATTCACAAAATGCTCCTACAAACACGGTAGCTTCCTTCCATAGCATTTTCATACTGGTGAGATTGAGGGTCAACACTGGCATTGGCTCTAACGCCTGACGTTAGACCACATCCTTTCCTTTTAGCACATTGAGCTAGTTCAGACCAGAATATAACATCCCAGGGTCACCCTTGTTTAATCCTCTAGACTAAAAACACAATGGCAAACTTGGTCAAATACAAGTAGAATTTGTTATTCTCAATCCAAAGGGATGCATAAATCCGTGTTCCAATAATCTCCCCCTTTTGATAATAACAAATCCAATTAAGATAAATTAGTTTTCAAAGGTAAATGACGTGTTTTTATAAAGAGATATGACACTATGCTACTTCGTGATTTTTATGAGAAATATATTTAAAGGAATGTGCTCCCCCTATTTAAGTGCCCCCTTAGTGTATGCTCCCATAGAATAGATTTATGCTCCCCGTTAATCTAGTGAATCCTACTCATTAATCCTTAAGATTTATCATTTTATTCTCCCCCTTTTATTATTAGCAAAAGTGGGCGGAGTGAAACAAAATTAGGCTAGAATAAGGTAAAAAGGTGATAGGTAGTACTATAAAGAGAGGGTTAAGAGTTTTATTGTAAAATAGAGGAAGCCATGATCGAGCTTAGAGGGATTAGTGCAGCGGAAAAATATGATAAGCATGTAAGAAACAAAATCCCTTGTAATTTACGAAGCAAGTCTACCACTTATTGAAAAAAAGTGAAAAAGTGTTTTGAAACACAAGTAAACAAAAGACTTCAAGATTAAGACATGAGATAAGCATGATAAAGCATGGTAAAAATACATGATCATATCAATATTACGGAAAACAAAGTAACCAAGATAAATATATTAATTGTTAATTTTTTTTTTAATTTTTTGGTTTGATTTTAAAAAAATGCAAACAATTTTTCTAGAATTTTCACATGTAAGGAGCATTAACCTTGAAAAATTTTCAACAACTAATGGCAAGCATAATTTCTCATATTAAAAAAGATAATGGGTACAATGTAACTAATTCGTATTTCAAGTAAAGAAAACATTGTAGAGATCATGTATTGCAATCTAGTGCTTTTACTTAAGCTTTTTAGAGAATTATATAGATATGCATTAGAGTCTCATTCTCATGAGTAGAAGCTTTATGAAAGATAATGATGTATGCAAATAGTGTTAAGAGTATACAAGTGATATAATCAAAACACATGGCATATGTAATGAATTAGTAAAAAAAATATTAAGAGTGTAGTCTTAGAATTACTTCCACACACCAATTCTAGAATGTTTATTTCAAAGAATATAAAAGAGTGCAACTACCAAGGTGCTTCGTCTGCACAATGCTCATTAAAACTTATCAGAGAGCGAAGTATTGCTTGGGGGATCACATAAGCATTGTTATATTTTCTTTATTTTGGGTGATCCGGTGTACAAATAGAAGTGATAAAAAGATGTGTTTGCACAAGAAACTTTACAATTATTTCCAAGGTGCCCAACCTCATAATGCTCATTAAGACTTATCATGAGACTAAGTAGTGCTTGGTGGAGTTATCTTTGTCATTTTATTCATATATTTTCTATTTAGGACAAAATTCTCTAAATTCACTTGTTTTTTGCAAACAACAAAATGTTTGCAATCACACTTCTATAAGTGCAAGAAATTTATGTTTGAAAATAAGGTATAGGTAATTTAGACATACAACTTAACATGTTAAACTATTACACTACACAATCATGCAAGTCAAAAAATATGATCACATGCAGATTACCTAAAGTGTGACTGAATGAATCATTATTTTACATAAACACATTACTCATACTTAGAGGCATGCTAGACAATCTTACACAATTTTCTATATTCTATTTTCATTGCACATAACAAAATTAAGGTCAAGGCATGACAAATCAAAATAATGTTTAGGAAACTTGAAATTAAAATTAAACATTGATGAGAATCTTTAAGAGTATGCTTAATTAATTTTGACCATTTGTAAAGAAAATACCAAGATTTTTGCTCATGTGAAATCATATAAGTAAGTAGTAAAACAAAATAACATTTTAAATTTTAAAAACACTTGCAGGACAAAACATATTTTTGAAAGTTTTTGATAATTTGAATTTTTTGGATTTTGAATAAAGAAAAGCAAAGATTAATAAAAAATCTTTCTAACCACAGAAACAAACAAGAAAATATGCATGATAGAATATCAGAGATTTTTCAACAACAAAAAATGAAAATTGGAGCACAGAGGGCTAATGTCGGGAGTTGATTCCTAATGCTAGGTGTTGACCACTAACGCTGGGCGTTAACTCTTAACACCAAAATAGTACACTATTTCGTATATTTTTGAAAAAAATTCTTTGATTTAAAGTTATTAGAGGCCTTTTCAGTGTAGAAATTTAAGACATTATAAAGAAGATTAGAGGACTATTTAAGCATGTTTTTGTTTATTTATAAATGGTTTTTATATTTTTATTGGGTTTTCAAATACTTGTATTTTACAAGATCATTAAAGCTCAAAATGATAAAATATGCAAAACACAAGATAAGCATGTTCGGTCAAACCAAGAATGCATGAAGAGCGTAATCATAATGAGTGCATGTAATATATATGATATAAGTATGTCATAGATTATAATACTCTGACAATATGCCTACACACTAGCTTCGTACTAAGTGACAGATGGGCATGATGAGTTGTATACATATTGAAGGTTGGGGTGTTAGTCCCATATGCACACAAAAGAGGTCGCTCAAGTTAGCACTCTTTCCCCTAGTGCCTCACAAGGCCCCACTAGAACCCTCCCCGAATAAGGACAAGATATGACTTATAGGTTAGGACATCTAATGTATACAATCCTACACCCCTGTTATTATGAGACATATATCATGGGTGAATGACCATGGACATACTAAGCGTTGTAAGTCTAAGTGCCGATTCATAAACTTTGGCATTATTTTTTGGAATCTTTAGAATAATTATTGTAATTAGGATAGATGATTTTAAAGCCAAATAATTTTTATGATTTTAAAATTTTCATTATTCAATATTACCTTAACACATAATGGAAATTAATTTCTACCTTTAGTAAGAGATGATGCTAGAATAATGAGTTTGAATACAATTTATGCCATAAGATTAATATTAATGATGTTGCATATATTCAAAAATAGAATTTCAATTTATAAGCCTAAAATGATGTGATGATTCTATTTGATTTGTTCTTATTGGTACAAAGTTGATTCTAGGTTCTACATATGAGAGAGATACATGCAAACACAATACATAGTACATTCATATAATGATCATGATCACAAAACATACTTTAAAAGCAATATGATCTTTTCCAATTATGTTTAATGTTTGAATTAAAAGATCTTTTGATTTTGCATGATTATTATAAATGATAATTTACTTTAACACATTGAAATTAAGTACTCATAATCTATTATTCATGATGATGTAAGTGAAGTATTATGAGAACATTCATATTCATCTTTTTCAAATTATTAAGGTGATAGATTGTAAGGTGAATAATGAATATATATATATATATATTGAGAAACATATAAAACTTTTCTGAAGGCAAAGTTAGTGATAATTAAAGTGGCAAAATTAATTTTTCAGAAATTGAATATTTTAGAGAATTCAAAATTTTTAGAAAATAGTGCCACCGTCGGCGCTGTAAGCTAATACCTGGCGCTAGCAACATAGTTAAGATTTTTGTTTAAAACACGTGGTTTTTTGTAATTTTTCGATTCTGATTTTTCATGATTATGATTTAATATGATAGGGGCTATCAAATGCAGTTTTGAAATCGAACAACTAAAAAAAAATTGCACATTTTATATTTCAACCAAAGACCCCAAAATAGTCTATTTAAATCCTTTTTTTGAAGAAAAAAATTATTAGTCTTGATAGTATCACATAAAAAATTTAGTAATCAATTTATGATGATAATATATGACATTTATAGGTAAATGATTTAACCATGATACAAACTAGAAAAGAGGATAAATAGGTCACTTGAAATGATATGACCTTTATTCAATTTCTGTAATTTGATTTATTAGACTTGTAAGCTTATGCAAGGTGATTGTGTCATATCGCATTATGCATAAAATAACCATAAGGATGTTGGATCAAAAAAGTAAAAAACAAAACAAAAATTATACAAACCAAAAAGGAAAAGAGAATTTTTTTTTATTTTTAATTTTAAGTTTAGCATATCATGAAGTAGAATTTTTGAGTACTCAATTTTGATTTGTTTCTACTTCATGCATTTGAGTTAATACCAATGACTAAGAGATTTAGGTATCCAAAGGGGACCAAGTGGGATGGTTCCTTTGGGTACCCAAATACATCGTGTTGGCTTTTGGGGAGAAAAGGGTGAGTGGACCCTTTCAATTGTCATTAATGCGTCATTCTTAAGTATGAGTCTCCATTCATACCTTGGTTTAATGTTTTTTATAATTCACAATTCCATGATGATTTTTAAAAACATTGTTTATAGGAAATTTGTTAATATTCAATTTTATGTTGGGAGAAGATTGATGTTTTTCATTTTCTTTGTTTGGCTTAGTCAAGATATGTGAATTCATATTCAACTTGCTTTTGAATTTTGTTTGATATTGTGGATTTATGTGTTGTGAGTTTTTATTCATAATTTCCTTAAGCAAGGTGATTTTTGCTTCTAATTCATTATTCTTAATCTTGAGATTATGCCTAGCTTTATTATAAGCAAGTGTGCTATTTTTAAGAATTGAGGTTATAGAACTAATATGAGTTTGATAATCATTTCTCAATTCTTCAAATGTTTCATTAATCTCTTTAATTTCAATATTATATGTGCACAATATTGTTCAGTTACATGGAATTGGTGGAATTATATGTGCACAACATAGATCACTTGACAATGGTGACCCGCTTCATTCCAAATAGGACAGATGATGATGTGGAGAAATTGGTGGAATTATATGTGCACAACATTGTTCGGTTACATGGAATTCCAAGGAGTATCATCAGTAATAGAGACAGATGTTTTACGTCCAAGGACAGAAGTTGGTTTAGAAGAGTTTGTGAACAAAGCTCAAGTACAATATTATATTTCATCTACAGATTGATGATTAGACAAAAAGGACAACACATACGATGGAGGATATGCTTTAAATGTTTGCACTCAACTTCAAGAAGAAGTTGGAGGACCACCTATTCATGATTGTATTCGCATACAATAATAGTATTCAAGTGAGTATCAAGATGACGCCATATGAATGTCTTTATGGGAGGCGGTGTCGAACGTTGATATCTTGGGCAGAGGCAGGTGACACCCAACTTTGGTAAAGAGGGTGGTTCCCGATGCTTTTGAGATAGTGGAGACAATTTATGAGCGTATAAAGATCGCTAAGGATCGACAGTTTAAGTATTATAACACACACCATTGAAATAATAAGTTTGTGGTTGGTGACTATTAAAGCACAAGGTGTCCTTACTGTTGATAAGGATGGGCGGACACTCTTGGCGCATGCCTGTTGTTGTGGCTATTAATGTTCGGGCGGACACACTTGGTGTAACCGCCCAGTGTTGCAGTATTGTATAGTACAAGTGGACAATCTTGGTGTAACCGCCCAATGTTGATATCTTGTATAGTTTATGCAGACACTCTTGGTGTAACCGCCCTGTGTGGTTTGTTTGTATTTAGTCACACATTGCCAATTGTACATTCTCTTACTTCCTTTATTCTATATCAATGGGAATGCTCTCATGTAATAATTAGATTTTTTTGAAAATAAAATATTCTATTATTTTTAATTTCTCACATAGTATCAGAGTTATTGATCTTGAACTTCTACTATGTAACCACCCGACCTCCTTGCTCAATCAGTCCCTTGTAAATGCTAATCTGATGTCTCTCCCTCAGATTGTGTTCGAATTTACCACCGTGCCGTGTTTTTCTCCAATTGTGCAGACTTTGGTTGCTTAACTTTCCTCTCTTCTAGCCCCTTTGAGACGGTGGATTTTGCTTTTTGTAACCGCCCACATACCTTTCACTTCTACTGTGTTCATTGTCTTTCTCTCATTTGCGAACTCCATTTTGTATTCACACGGACCTCTCCTGTTCTTTACAGACTTTGGTTTCCTAATCACCCACCTTTTTCATTGTGGTCTCAGTGATTTCTTTCGATAGACTCTCTCTTTGTGGTATCTGGCTTTGCGAGTACTCGCTCCTTCAGTATCATACTTCTCACTATTTATGGCCACTTCGTTCCACACTACTACCACTATTGGTACTCCCATTATCTTTCTCGGTGCCTCTGGCAAACATGGTGTAACATCTAAGTTGACCAGACCGAACTATCCTGATTGGAGTGTCTTTCTCGCATTTCTTCTGCTTTTACAATGCAAACATCATCACCTTACTCACAGACCTTCGAATATGGACTCTCCTACTTATGTTGATTGGGATGCTAAAGATGCTCTTATTCGCACTTGTCTTGCGAATAGTCTCTCTGACAAATGTTTGTCTATCATTCATCATGATGACACCATGAAGGTGGCTTGGGATCATCTTGCGGTTCTTTACTCCAAGGGTGCTAAGACCTTTAGCATATGCACCCTCTACACTGAACTTTTTGCTCATCCCACTCTTTCTCCAACTGTTGTGTATCATGAAGTTCAAGCTCTTGGTGTAGAACTTCTCCAACATCGACCCTTCTCTGGTGACCTTACCACTAAACACAGACATTCCTAGGAGTCCTTGATCGTTTGCTATCTTCTTTGTCTATCAGACTCCTATGATATGATTCGTCAACATATTCATAGTGAAGCTGACTCTCCTACGTTGGATGCGACTGCGGCCCACATTATTATGATAAATACTCTTCTTCATCGGCCTCCACTCATTTCGTCTCCTCCCGACAACATATTTTCCCATTCTGCAACTGAGGAGCCGCTCACAGTCATGGCCGATGCATTGGGAGTCACAGCTGGATTTGTCACCTTTGCTCCCATTGTGGTAGGGGTGGTCACACTATTGAGCGTTGTTTTGCTAAACACCCTCACCTTCTCCCTTAAGCTCATATGAGCTCTATCGCGTTCGTTGTCTCTCCATCTGACACCCTTCTACAGTAAGAAATTGTCCATTGGTTCTCTTTCGCTAACATTGAGGCCCTCATCAACCCCTCTAAGTAGTCTGCAGCCATTGCGACTTCTTCGGGTAGCATGCACGTTGCATTATAGGGTAAGTGGCTTATTTACTATAGTGCCACAAATCATATGATTAGTAACTCCCTTGCCTTCCCTTAACTGGATAAACATATTTGGTTACCACTGGTGTTCATTGCTGATGGATCTATGGATCCTGTTTATGGCACTGGAATGGCCCAAGCCACCAAAACTCTACGTTTTGAATTTTCCATGTAATTTGTTGTTTGTCAGTGCTCTCTCGTCAGCTACAATGTTCTATTTTCCTTCACCCATTCTACTTGTTGTTTTCAGGATGTTCGCTCCAAGAGGACTATTGCTACTGGTATTGAATGTGGGGACCTATTTACTTGATGTTGTTCTTGTTCTCTCCATCGCAACCATCTCTAACTCTCTACTTCAGTGGGATCTTCATCTTGGTCATCATCCACTTTGTCTGTTGCATCAACTCTTTCCCTCCTTCCCAAAGGAGATCTCCACCTTATAATGTGAAGCTTTCCCGTATCGCAAGCATCATCACTCTTCCTATCATGCTAAGCAATGTAAAAGTTCTGTCCGACCGTTTGATCTAGATCACTCAGACATATGAGGTCCTTCTCCTATGAAATTTATTCGTCATGGTAGTTTGTATTTTGTAACTTCTACTGATGACTTCTCTCATTGTATTAGGTGTATCTTCTTAAAGAATGCTCTGAACTTTTATTTTGTTTTTGTGCCTTTTATAATGAGATTCACACACACTTTGGTACTTTTATACAAATTATTCGAACTGATAATGCAAAAGAATATGTGAGCAACCAATTTTCTTCTTTTTGCATGTCTAAGAGTATTGTTCACCAGACCAGCTGTGTATATACTTCCCGATAAAATGGTCTGGTTGAACGAAAGAATCATCACCTTCTTGATGTTGTGTGAACTCTTCTTTGCCATATGAATGTTCCTCACTCCTATTGAGGCCACACTCCTATTGAGGCCACGCCATTCTGATTTTGTGCTACCTAATCAATCATATTCCCTCCAACACTCTTCAGGGAAGACTCTGTTCTCTATATTGTATCTTGACACCGCTCCATTCTCTCTTACCCCTCGGGTATTCAGATGTACTGCTTTTGTTCACTCTCCTGCTCCTATCCATGACAAACTCTCTGCTCGTTCTATAAAGTATGTCTTCATCGGGTTCTCTCCTGCACAAATGATCTATCGTTGTTACGACCCACTTCTCCAAAGACAGTAAGTATTGGCTGATATTACTTTCTTTGAGTCCACTCCATACTACTTCGTCACCTCCACACCTATTCCCCATGCGGATCCTCCTGCTTCTATTTCCTCTGTTCCCATCATTCATGCTCATTTTCTCGTTATACCATCACCAAAGCCTCCTCCTATACTGTCACCTTCCCCTTCTCTTTCTACGTCCCTCCATCCATCCACTACGAGACTCACACAACCACCTCTTAGGCCAACTCTCTCTACTTCGGACAGCTTTGGCAACAACAATGATGACATCTCTAATCTTGATGTTCCCATTTCCCTCCGCAAAGAGGTTCACTCATGTTAAAGGAGGAAGAGATTGCCCAGCGAAAAAGTTTTTGGAATTTTTATGTGTTTATCGTGATAAAACTTTTTTCACTCCTTATATAATTTGTTGCTCTAGTACGCATTCGCTCTCCACTCATCTAGCTCATTCATTTGAAACTTTCTTTTCTCGACCGCTAACGTAGAATCGAGGTTTAAAAATTTAAGCGCCCAAAACGTGCCGTGTTCTAATTCAACCGAAATATGGCAAGCCTTGCCATAAACCAATTGATACGGTGTACAACTGATAGAGGTCTTGTATGTCATTCGATAGGCCCATAGCGCGTCGTCGAGATTAAGAGCCCAATCCTTCCGATTAATAGAAACATTTTTTTCTAAAATCAACTTTAATTCTCGATTTATGACTTCGACTTGGCCGCTCGTTTGTGGGTGATAAGGAGTGGATAGTTTGTGTGTGACACCATATTTTGCTAAAATTTTCGTGAATTGGCTATTGCAAAAATGGGTGCCCAGATCACTAACCATAGCGCGTGGCATACCAAATCGAGAGAATAATTTTTTTAAGAAGTTAACGACGACTCTCGCATCGTTAGTGGGGAGAGCTTGCACTTCCGCCCACCTAGACACGTAGTCGGCCGCAACTAGAATATATTTGTTTGAAAAAGAGGAAGGGAGAGGACCAACGAAATCGATACCCCAAAGGTCAAAAATTTCGCATTCTAAGAAAATATTTTGGGGCATCTCATCCCGGCGAGAGATGTTCCCCGACCGCTGGTAGTTGTAACAAGTACTCACAAGGGTGTGAGCATCTTTGAAGAGTGTAGGCCAATAAAAGCCTGCCTCCAGCGCCTTCCTCGCGGTTCGGTTAACTTGATAATGACCACCAATTGGTCCTTCGTGACAATGCCGTAAAATTTTTAGACCTTCCTCACTCGAGACACATCTTCTCACTACCTGATCCACGTAGATACGAAATAGAAAGGGGTCCTCCCAAAAATAATTCTTTAAATCAGAAAAAAATTTCTTCTTTTGTTGACTCGAGAATTCTTTTGGTAGGTCCCGGGCTACTAAATAGTTAGCCAAATCTATGAACCAGGGGGTGGAAGATGTATTTATATTTTCGAGACCAAGGAGGTGCTCTTCAGGGATTTATCATTAATATAGGCTTCTATTAAAGCTTCTGTAGCGGGGTTTTCTAAACGGGAAAGATGGTCGGCTGCCAAGTTTTCTGCTCCCCTTTTGTCTCGGGTCTCTAAGTCAAACTCCTGCAATAGGAGGATCCATCGCAAAAGATGGGGCTTGGCGTCCGATTTACCTAAATATATCTAAGAGCAGAGTGATCTGTGAAAAATGATTACCTTGGAGAGAGTGATGTACGACCTAAACCTATCGAAGGCAAAAATGATCGCTAGACGCTCCTTCTCGGTAGTGGTGTAATTTGCTTATATCGACGTGAGTGTTTTGCTCGCATAATAAATCGGGTGGAAATACTTACTCAACCGTTGGCCTAATACGACGTCTGCCGCTATATCACTAGCGTCGCACATAATTTCGAAGGGTAGCGACCAATCTGGTGCGACTAGAATCGGAGAGTTTATAAGCTTATCTTTTATAAGTTTAAAGGCCAAATGGCATTCATCATTAAAAAGGAAAGAATATTCTTTTTCGCGAAGATGGGTTAACAACTTCGTGATTTTTGAAATGTTTTGAATGAATCGCCGATAAAACCCTGCGTGGAATAGGAAACTTCTAATTGCTTTTACATTCGTTGGAGGGGGAGTTTTTCAATCACTTCGATCTTGACCCGATCGACCTCGATCCCTTTGCCCAAAATTTTATGGCCAAGGATTAATCCTTCTTTGACCATAAAATTGCATTTCTCCCAATTAAGAGCTAGATTTGTTTCCTCACAACGTTGTAGCACACGCTCGAGTTTTTTTAAACAAATTTTAAACGAATTTCTGAAGATGGAGAAGTCATCCATGAAAACTTCCATCACTTCCTCTACTAACTCATTGAATATCGCCAGCATACATCTTTAGAATGTAGCTGGCGCATTACAAAGACCAAATGGCATACTCCGATAAGCGAAGGTGCCAAAGGGACAAGTGAATGTTGTTTTCTCTTGGTCATTGGGTGAAATAGGGATTTGAAAGTATCCCGACAAACCATCGAGAAAACAATAGTAGGAGTGACCTGAAAGGCGTTCTAAGATTTGATCCATAAAAGGCAATGGGAAATGATCCTTACGGGTGGCATCATTTAGTTTACGATAATCTATGCACATCCGCCAACCCGTAACAGTACGAGTTGGGATCAATTTTTTATTTTCATTTGCTACTACCGTTATGCTGTCTTTCTTTGGCATGACTTGTACTGGGCTAACCCAAGTACTATCTGATGTCAGGTAGATGATTCTCGCATGTAAAATTTTGATAACTTCAGCCTTAACGAATTCTTTCATATTCGGATTTAGCCATCATTGAGGCTGGACCGTATTGCCGGAATTATCTTCGAGGACAATTTTGTGAGTGCAGAAGGAAGGGTTAATAGCCTTGATATAAAAAATTTGCCGCGCAATTGTGTGACGGTGATTGCTTAAGACTAGAGTCAATTCAGAAATTTTTGAATCCCTCAGTTCGGATGATACAATAATGGGTAGCTTAGAGTCTTTTTCTAAAAATAGATATTTTAGGTGAGGGGTGGATCTTCATATGAAGTTTTAATTTTTAATTTTTCTAACGACTCGGGTGTGTTGAAAATGTTGAAGTGTGAATTTGGCGGTCTGGGAGGTGATCGCGCGGTCTGGTCTAACCGCACGACCTTGCGGTCTCCTCTGCGGTCTGATCTATTCGGTCTAGCTGCAGTCTACTCAGCCTGACCACCATTCTCTCTGTCCAAGGTTGCCGAGGTGAGGCCGCGCGGTCTGGTCTGTGTGACCGTGTGGCGAGCTGATTTCAGTAAGGTGAAGCCGTGCGGTCTGGTTCGTGTGACTGCGTGGCGAGCTGTTTTATGTTCTGTGCGGGTTATGCTGTTGACCGCACAGGTTTGTTGTTTTGGTATCTGACAGTCCGGTCTGGTGACTATTTGGGTTCTTGGTGGTGCGCGCCGACTAAGTTTCTCTTAGTCGCTCGGTCTCCATTTTTGTGTTCGCGGTCTCTAGCGGAGGTCTCGTATATGCGAACACTGGTGGTGAGCATCATGACCATCCGGGTTGTCATGATCGCGCGACTTCTTGGAGGAGTGGCGATATCCTGGTCAGGTTTGAAGTCGGCAAGCTGACAAGGCGCAGAGCGATCTTCTGCTGATCGCGCGGTCAGTGCGGTGACTCTATCTCATAGGGTGGTGACTGGATATGGTCCCACGCCTATAAATAGGCGTCACTGTTGCAGCAATATTTATCGCACCAAGTCTTCTGCGGATTGTGCTGACAACAGCGGTCACTTCTTCTTCTAAAGTGTCCGGGCTGTCTTGAGGCTTGCAGTGTGGGTTGCTAGAGTTCGGGAGAATCAGTGGAGTTCGGGAGGTCGCAGAGTTTTCAGTTGGGTTTGTTCAAGTCGCCGGCAGACTGTTCGCGCAGTCTCCTTTTCTAGTCACGCGAACACCCTGACCGCGCGGTCTGGCGGCTTCAGTGTTCAGACTGCCAGTTATCTTTCTTCAGCATTGTATTTTCCCTTTTGGTTTTGTGTATTGGCGAAATCATGTTTCGCCATGTATACCTCGCTCTGTAATTTAGATTTCTGTTGTTATCAATAAAGATTGTTTTGCCTCATGTGCTTCTGGTTGTTGGCTGTAACTTTAAGTTGTACGATTCCTGCTCACTCCTAGATCTACAGAAAAATTCACATGGTATCAGAGCTAGGTTGGAGTGGATAGAGCAGTGAACAACTTAAAGTTGCCATCGCCTTTGTGAAGAAGGAACCAGTGGTAGAGCCATGGAAGCAGGTTTTGCAAGAGGTCTTGGAATTGAGATGCTCACGTCGACTAACTTCAAGAACTGGAAGTCGTTCATGCAGAGTTATCTTCTGGGCGAGGACCTCTAGGAGGTTGTTGGAGGAGATAGTACAGAGGAAGTTATCCTAGTTGGGGATAATGGTCATGAGGTGAGGAATTGGAGGAGGATTAATTCGAAAGCAGAGTTCACTCTAAATAGGGCAATATCACCTGACCTATTCGATCACATCTTCGGGTGTGGATCGACTGCCGAGATCTGGAGAGCCCTGGATGGGTTATTTAACAAGAAGAATGTAGCGAGGCTACAGTTCCTGGAAAATGAGCTGGCTAGGTCGGCTCAGGGAGATCTGTCTATCTCTACGTTCTTCCTGAAGATGAAGAACCTGTGCGCTGAGATTTCAGCACTGGATCTTGATGAGCCAATTTCTGAGGCAAAGCTGAAAAGACACATCATCCGCGACTTGCGGGGGAGTATGTGGCCTTTGTGACGTCGGTGCAGGGTTGGGCAAATCAGCCGTCTCTGCTGGAGCTGGAGAATCTACTTGTGTAGCAGGAGAGCCTGGCAAGGCAGATGGCGTGGGTGTCAGTGTCTGGGGGAGAAGGCGAGGTTCTCTTCATAGGAAAGAAGAAGAAATGGGATAAGAAGAAGAAGACTGCTGGAGGCAATGGGCCTTCAACTTCTGGACAGCAGGAGAGTGGCTATGCTCCCAAGGCTAAAGGGAAGAAGAAGGGAGAAGGACCCAAATGCTTTAGGTGCGGAAAGCTTGGTCACATCAGGAAGGATTGCCGCGTGAATCTTCAGCCAGGGCATGCTGCTGCAGGGAAGAACGAAACTGAGGCCAGGCCAAATGATGGAGGATGGGGAGGAGCCTTCTCGGCTTCTGTCGGAGCTGCGACTCCTATCAACTATCAGGAGGACTAGATCGTGGACTCGGGGTATGGTCATCACCTCACCAAGGATGAGTCGAAACTTTCTTCACCGCAGCCTTACTCAGGTAATGATGCTATCATAACTGATGATGATACTGTGCATACTGTCGAGAAGGTGGGGGTTGTTTCCTTGGGCAGTGATAGGCGGCCACTTACGATGAAGAGTGTCTATCATGTTCCCGGAAAGAGTAAAAACCTCTTCTCCGTGACCAACGCTGTAGACGCTGGGTATCACGTTCTGTTTGGTCCAACAGAAGTAAGGTTTCTACGAAACGTTGAGGCGGTAAAGGCAACTGTCGTTCACGTCGGGAGAAGGGCAAAAGACTTGTTTGTTTTATCGACAAGTTCTTATGTTGACAAGATGAGGACAAATGATAGTGTCGTTATATGACACGAGATGTTGGGGCATGTAGGGATGGATAAGCTGAAAGCTGTGGCGATAAAAGGTCTAGTAAAGGGCCTGCCTAGTCTATCTTCCAACGGTGACGGTCATGTTTGCGCGGGATGTCAGTTCGGCAAGTCTCATCGACTACCGTTTGATAAATCGCAGACAAGGAGTAGTGTGTCGTTGGAGTGTATTCACGGTGACTTGATGGGACCAACTGCTACCCCAAGCCTTGGAGGCAGCAGGTATATGATGGTGTTGATCGACTATTATACCAGATATGTCTTGGTATATTTCCTGAAGGAGAAGGCGGAGGCGTTTGCCAAGTTTGTGGAGTTCAAGGAGCTAGTGGAGGGTCGGCTAGGCCTGCGGATAAAGAAGCTGAGAACTGATAACGGGGGGGGGGGGGGGGGGGGGAGGAGTTCACCTCTGGTGAGTACTCTAGTTTTTGCAGGAAGGTAGGCATCCAGAGAGAGCTTACTTGTGCGCATACTACACAACAAAACGGAGTTGCAGAGCGAAAGATCCGTCATCTGACGGAAACCTGCAAGTGTTGGCTGCATGCCAAGAGTATCCCAAGGTCCTTCTAGGCGGAGGGAATGTCTTGTGCCGCTTACATCATCAACAGGATGCCTCTTAGTCCCATCAACATGTTGACCCCGCATGAGATTGTTGGACATGTGTGTCACATCCCTTTGTTTGAGAATAACAAATCCCAAATTATATTTGATCTTGCTTATCATGTGTTTATAGTATGCAGGAACTATAGGTGCAATACTCCACAGGTAGAAAGCAGCTGAATGCAAACATCTGGAAGAATGCACTACCACCAGCGTTAGAGCTGCCGCCAGGCGCTAGCTTAGGTTCCATCTCAGTGGCTTCGTCTCAGCGGTTTAGTTTCGTCTCAGCGGGTCCGTCTCAGCGGCTTCGTCTCAGCGGTTCCTTTGCGCTACCGCTAGCGCTAGCGCTAGCTCAAGATTGTGCACAGCGCCACGCCGCCGATGGTTTCGCAACTTCTCCACACGAACGCTACCGCATGCGCTAGGAGTTACCGCAGGCGCTATCTTCGAGTTCTATTAATTGATGGGCTCTCTCTCATTTTGAGTGAGTGCTTCCAGAGAGATTACTTGTGCCAAATTTCCAGAGTTGTTACTCTGCCGAAAGTTCATCTCCCACTCAAAGCCAAAAAGGATTTCTGGAGAAGGAAGCCACCACGCTGCATCCGAAGAACGAACGCTTCAACCTCGCTTATGCTACATCGATCCTTCATCCTCATCTTCAGAGGTCTCATATAGGGAGCTTTATTATTGTTATCTTTATTTTCATTCCATACATTTTGTAACCGTTTAGAGAATTCGCCTTGTGTTGGCGACTAGGTCTGGGTAGGACTTAGGGAGGAATTCGCCTTGTGTTGGCGACTAGTTCTAGGTGATTAGATCTAGGGGTTGCTCGAGGCCATATCCGGGGAAGGATTGGCTAGAGCGGCTTGAGGCCATATCCGGGGAAGGATAGGCTAAAGCCAACCGGTTTGTGGGGATACAAGTCGGTATAGAAAAGGAAAACTTGTTTTACTTTCTACGCCTCCGATTTCTAGCGATATTGAAATCAAATTTATGTAAACACTTTTTTATATAATATAATCATGTCTCTTTTTGTGTTTACTTGATTTATATCATTTGGCATAATTTATAGAATTGCAAATTACAATTGTTTCCTCCTTTAAGATAAATTGTTATTTTGTTCTAATTTTCTCTAAACAATTTAGTAAAAAATTTCAAAGAATTTTATTCCCTTATTCACCCCCCCCTCTAAGGGCACCAATCGATCCAACAAAGATGATGTTCAAGGAAAATCCAAGCGTGACGCACCTTCGGGTGTTTGGTTCCACCTATTATGTGCACGTTCCAAATGCGCTTCAGACGAAGCTAGATGCAAAAGCAAGGAAGCTAGTCTTCGTGGGATATGATGATCAGAAGAAGGGCTGGAAGTGCATGGACCCGGAGACGCGAAGATTTATTGTATCTCGCGATGTCGTGTTTGACGAGGTGACGTCGTACAAGGGAAGTTCTGGTGTTGAGTTACCAGAAAGCAGTGTGGAGGAGCCGGAGAGAGCTGTGGAAAATCTTCAGGTGGAGATGCCTTTGTCTCCAGGTGGTCCATCCATTTCTAGTTCTGAGACGGAGGCTTCTGGATCAGGAAGCAGGGGGAGCGATGCTCCTAGTACGTCTGGAAGGGGAGCTAGGGAAGAAGCAGCTGAGGATAATGCGAGTCAGGAGAAGGTGTTGAGGAGATCGAAGCGAACGATCATTGCCCCTGATCGCTATACAGGAGGAAACATGGTGAGCTTTGTCTCATGTTTCTTTGCTGGCCCCCTGGATGAGCGGGAGCCGTCGAGCTTTGAGAAGGCCAAAGGTGTGAAGCAGTGGGACATAGCTATAGAAGAAGAGATGGCAGCTCTTGAGAAGAATGAGACCTGATCTTTGGCGCCCAGGCCCAAGGGTATCACCCCTGTGACATGCAAATGGGTCTATAAGCTCAAGAAGAAGGCAGATAGTAGTATCGAGCGATATAAAGCTCGCCTTGTGGCTCGTGGATTCTCGCAGCAATACGATGAAGATTATGAAGAGACATTTAGTCCGGTGGCAAAGATGACTTCAGTTCGGTTTATTATTGCCTTGGCGGCATTTTATGGGTGGGAGATTTGGCAACTCGACGTAAAGAATGCTTTCTTGTACGACGAGATTGACAAGGATATCTTCATGATCCAGCCGCCAGGCTTTGTATCTGAAGATTTTCCAGATTATGTCTGTAAGCTGAAGAAGGCCTTGTATGGGTTGAAGCAAGCGCCGAGGGCGTGGTACGGGAAGATTGCAGAATATCTCATATTCTGTGGATTCGGTGCTTCAGACTCTGACTCAAGCTTGTTTGTCAAGAAGAACGGGGAGATTCAAGTCATCGTGTTACTTTACGTTGACGATATGATCGTGATGGGGAATTCGAAGGAGGAGGTAGCAAAGCTTCAGGCTGAACTATCTATCAGATTTGAGATGAAGGACTTGGGTGAAATCCACCATTTCCTTGGACTCGAAGTGCAGAGGAAGGAAAGTGGAGTGCTGGTGTCCCAGGCTGGATATGCGGAGCAAATCGTGGAGCGATTCGGCATGAAGGAAGGGAATGCATTTCTACACCTCTGGAGAAGACCATGAAACTTCAGAAGGATGAGGGGAGGATCTGGAAGATCTGATTGTGTTCCGAGCTCTGGTTGGGAGATTGATTTATCTGACGATCACTAGGACGGATATTGCGTATGCAATTGGCAGGGTGAGTCGTTATATGGCGGAACCACGAATGCCTCATCTATTAGCAGCCAAGAATATTTTGAAGTATGTCAAGGCGACTTCGGATATGGGTCTCCTATACAGAAGGGATGCAGGCTTTGAGGTGCATGGGTACATGGATGATGATTACGGGGGAGATTCAGATGATCAGAAGTCGACGTCCGGATTCATCTTTATGGCGGGCCCTACGGCTATATCATGGTGCAGCAAGAAGCAGGATTCCGTGTATGTCTCTACCATGGAAGCGGAATGCAAGGCTTCGGCCTTGGCAGCTCAAGAAGCCATCTGGCTTAGGAGGTTGGTGGGAAATGTCCATAAGGAGGTTCGGGGTCCGACTCTGCTCCACGGCGACAATGAGAGTGCACTCAAACTGGTTACTAATCCAGTGTGTCATGCGAGGACCAAACATATCGAGATCGAGCATCATTTCATTCATGAGAAGGTGCTGGAGGGGTCTCTTTTGGTCGAGCATGTTCGGAGTCTTGACAACATTGCTGACATATTCACAAAGGCGCTGGCGAAGGTGCCGTTCACTCGGCCGAGGAGTTTACTTGGGCTGTTTTCAACTTCCCACTTCAAGGGGGAGTGTTGAAAATGTTGAAGTGTGAAGTTGGCGGTCTGGGAGGTGATCGCACGGTCTGGTTTAACCGCACGACCTTGCGGTCTCCTCTGCGGTCTGATCTATTCGGCCTAGCCACAGTCTACTCGGCCTGACCGCCGTTCTCTCTGTCCAACGTTGCCGAGGTGAGGCCGCGCGGTCTAGTCTGTGTGACCGCGTGGCGAGCTGATTTCAGTAAGGTGAAGCCGCGCGGTCTGGTTCATGTGACCTCGTGGCGAGCTGTTTTCTGTTCTGTGCGGGTTATACTGTTGACCGTACAGGTTTGTTGTTTTGGTATCCGGCTGTCCGGTCTGGTGACTGTCCGGGTTCTTGGTGGTGCGCGCCGACTAAGGTTCTCTTAGTCGCGCGGTCTCCCTTTTTGTGTTCACGGTCTCTGGCGGAGGTCTCGTATATGCGAACACTGGTGGTCTTGCGGCTTGTAGTGTGGGTTGCTGGAGTTCGGGAGAATCAGTGGAGTTCGGGAGGTCGCAGAGTTTTCAGTTGGTGTTGTTCAAGTCACCGACAGACTGTTCGCGCGGTCTCCTTTTCTAGTCGCGCGAACACCCTGACCGCGCGGTCTGGCGGCTTCAGTGTTCAGACTGCCAGTTATCTTTCTTCAGCATTGTATTTTTCCTTTTGGTTTTGTGTACTGGCGAAATCATGTCTCGCCATGTATACCTCGCTCTGTAATGAAGATTTCTGTTGTTATCAATAAAGATTGTTTTGCTTCATGTGCTTCTGGTTGTTGGTTGTAACTTTTAGTTGTACGATTCCTGCTCACTCCTAGATCAAGGGAAAAATTCACATTCGGGTGGTGTGGAGCGAGAGATTTCTTCTAGAAAAAAAAGCTCGGTGAGCTCGGAATCATTACTCGATGTGGAGACTAACTCGGGAAGAGGATAAAAATCATTTTCAAAACATTCTTCTAAGTAAAAACACGAATCGTCATTCTCTAAAGTGTTTCACATCGAGGGATTTATATTAAAAGTAACTTCATCGTTTCCATCATGTAGGAGGAGCTTTCCATTACTTACATTGATAATCGTGTGGGAGGTGGCAAGGAAGGGGCGGTCGAGTATGAGGGGTACTTCGACATCCTCTTCGATATCAAGAATGAGAAAGTCCACCGGGAAGATGAACTTGTCAACCTTAACGAGCACATCCTCCACTATCCCTACTGGATATTTTAATGAACGATCTGCGAGTTGAATACTCATTCGGGTGGGGCTAGGATTTCCTAGACCTAACTTTTTGAATAATGAATAAGGCATGAGATTTATGATTGCTCCGAGATCAGCTAAAGCGTGTTTTACTAACGAAATACCAAATAGGCACAGAATGGAGAACCGTCCCGGTTCATTTGCTTTTTGAGGCAATTTGTTAAGTTTAACCTCGGAGCATTCTGCGTTTAAGGAAATATGCGAAATATCTTCTAATTTCTTCTTATTGGAGAGCAACTCCTTAAGATATTTTGCATACTTCGGAATTTGAGAGATAGCCTCGCAGAAGGGTACATTAATATTAATTTGTTTTAAAATTTCTAAAAACTTTTTATAATTTTTCTCGACGCACTCGCTCCTAAGCTTAGACGGATAAGGAATATTTGAACTAGAAGCGTGTGAATCTAACGTAGCGGGCAAATTTGAATATAAAATAGGAGTAGTAAGAGGAGGAGAAGTAGTCACCATGGGTTCGTCCTGTTTTGAAACCACATCCTTTCCACTGCGGAGAGTAATCATGTTCGCGCTTTCCCTTGGATTTTGCTCCGTATTTCCCGGTAAAGTTCCTTGTTGGCGCTCAGAGAATATTTTTGCCAGCTGCCCCACTTGAATTTCTAAATTTTTGATCGATCCGGTGAGGTTCCGGATGTTCGTTTATTTGTAGCAACATATTTTGCAAAGACCTCTTGAAGCGAAGAGAGCTTTTGCTGTTACGGTGGAAAACTGGGCGGATTAAAATTTAGAGGGGGAGTTAAGTTAAGAAGTTGATTAGGGGGGGGGGGGGGGTGATTGTGATTCATAGGACGCTGAGCTTTTCCTTGGTTGCTCCACGAGAAATTCGGATGGTTCCTATAACCCGCATTGTAAGTGTTGTCGTACGGAGCGGAGTTTGGGTTATAGGAAGGCCGAGGTGGGTTTTTATGTAGTCAACCTGCTCTTCGATTAAAACATTATTAGCCCAAGGAGGAGTGGAGGAGGAAGCAGACATCTCCGCCACTTGCTTTGTTAAGCGCTCAACTTGTAAAGCTAAATTAGAAGTAGCGTCTATTACAAAAATACCGGCTGGTTTTTTAGGGCGCGCTCGGGGCAAATTCCATTGATACGAATTCATGGCCATTTCCTTAAAAATCTCTTGAGCAGCCTCCGGGGTTTTCCTATTTAATGTACCCCCGGCGGCGGCATCAATCATTTGCCTAGTTTGGAAATTCAAGCCATTATAAAACAAATTGCACTTGTTGCCAAGCGGGAAGTGCGTGGTGAGGGCATCTACGCAAAAGCTCCTCGAAGTGCTCCCACGTATCATAGAGAGTCTTTGAGTCGATTTGCATAAATGACGCAATATCTGTTCGCATTTTGGCGGTCTTTGCAGGCGGGAAATATTTAGTGACAAATTTTTCCGCCATATCGACCTATGTAGTGATGGACTCCCTAAGAAGTGAGCCCAACCACTGCTTGACCTTAGACCGCAAAGAAAAAGGAAAAAGATGTAATCGAATGACATCATCGGTGACGCCATTGATTTTAAATGTTCGCAAATTTTAAGAAAATTAGAAATATGACAGTTTGGATCTTCGTCCGGCTGACCATCGAAGGTCACTAATTGCTGCACCATTTGTATGATGCTGTGCTTGATCTCAAAGTTATTATTTGCCACCGCGGGGCGAACAATACTTGGTTGTGTGCCTTACAGATTCAGCCGCGCATAATAGGACATGGTCCGTTGCGCGACCTCATTAGGATTGGGCGTGTTAGGATTAGGAAGATTATGATTAGGATCCATATTAGTTGTGTTAGTGTCCCCGACCGACTCTTCGAATAATAAGTGTATTTCCTGATCACGAGAACAATGGTGCCGTGAAAGGGTTCGCTCGATCTCTGGATCAAAAGGAATATTTGAAGTGCTACCTAGGGTCATACAATATAAAGGAAAAGGGAAAGAAGAAAGCGAAAAAGAGATAATAAGAAAACTAAAAATAAAGACAGAGGAAAACTTGATTATTATATTTTTTTTCTTTCAGGCAGATTAAGTTAGTCTTGTACTTCCCGAGTTATACCCTGTTAAGGGTTCTCACCGGTACTAGGAGGTGTGATGGGATGATAACCCAAACGTCCCTTTCCAAGATTTAAATTACACCTTTAAGACTCTTGAAACTAGAGAAAGTAAAATAAAATAAAAAGACACATGATAAAATTAATAGCTATCCTCTTTTCAAAATATCTACGTAAAGTCCCCGGCAACGGCACCAAAAATTTGATATAAAAATATCTACTTCTTACTTATAGATTTGGAAATATGAAAGAGCGAAGTGATTGATGCTGTTTTCCAAACTATATCCGATGAAGGCAAGTGTACCTTATCGTTTATAATATAGGATATTTTGAAAATACCAAGGTTGTATTCCTCGGGGAGCGTTGATTACTTCTACTTCGAGGAGATCACTATTATCTTATCTAATGATTTTTAGGGATTGTTTTACTTAATTAAAAGAGACAATTTGCAAACTAAATTAAGGTTTAAAGGATGGTAAAAAGAATTTGTGCTCAATCAAAAATCACCTTGGAGTGAGAATAATCAAGAGAAGGAAAAATAGATCTAATTTTATTTAAATAAACTACTTGACCGTGGAGGTTCCCGAAGCTTGAACATGCCACTCTCGAGGGAAATGCCCAACTAAGTTTAGGAAAAATCAACCAAACTCTCGTTCTATAATCGATTACCTAAAACTTGTTTTACGTTGTGAACCCCTCTATAGGATTTGACTCCAATCCGGGAGATTTACGTCATCCTCTCTCGAGGGGTGCGTGCAACTCTCTTTACTCTTAAGTGATCGATTCATACTTTGATTCTCTCAGCTAGCTAAGTATGAAAACTTAAACGAAAAACATATATCGAAAATATGGTCCCGCTAATTAAAAATCAAGAGTAAATCAAGTGTTTATAAAAACGAAAAAGAGAGCTTTAGAAAATCATAACTTGATTCTCTCATCCTCAGATCATTTTGATCGAGCACTAATGATAATTAGTTAATCATGGTGGAGGGGAAAAAGAGAGAAAAAAAGTGCATTACGGAGAAATTAACTAAAGAAGAAAGAGAGAATGAAAGAGAGCAAACTAAATTTTATTGAAATAAAAACTATTACAAGGCTTAAAGAAAGGTTACAACGCTAGCAAGAAAAGACTACAAGTTCATAAAAACCATTGCATGAAAGCTAAATTAGAACCATACTTGCAAAGAAGAGATAAAGAGAACATGAAATGGAAAGACATGAAAAAGCATGAAAATGGTCACTAGCATCTCTAGCAGCACCTCCCCCTCTACAAAATTCTGAACCCTGGACTCAAGGAGACCTCTGGAATTTATAGAAAAAATTTCAAGTTACACGCCCTCGGTCACGGGCGTGACCAAGGGTGTGTAACCACTGTTCATCTCAGCTGGTACAACGACATGGGTCTTGCATGACAATGCGGTGAAAAAGGACATGTCACGGTCATGACATTTGGGTCACGGCCATATACTTGGATGGCTTCATTTAATGTAGCGTGCGCTTAATTGCGGCGCGACGGAGAGCAGGGATCACGCGGGAAAGTCACGGCCGTGACATTTGGGTCACGGGCATGACTTGAGTTCACTTCTCGACGGCATCTCCATGTCTCGACGCTAGCGCTGGGAGCATCTTTTTAAGTTTATACGCCCTTGGTCACGGTCGTGACCGAGGGCATGACTTGTTGTGGACTAGCTCAAACGCGCGGCATCAATTCTAGACTGATCATATGATTACACGCCCTTGGTCACGGGCATGACCTAGGGCGTGTAATGCAAATTTTTCCAAACTTGTCCAAAAATTCTGCAAAAATACAAATAAGCTAAATTAGAAACAATTTTCATAAAAGAACTAGTTATAAGCTAAAATTGACATGAAAAATAAAATTTCATATTAAATAATTACTAAAATGTATACTAAAAAGGTTATATAAAAACAACTTATCATGGTTCCCCTATACAATATGTCTAGAGTACTCCACTGTCCCTCTGCGCCTATCTACCAGTACGCTAGAATCAGCAAACTCCACCAAAACTCAGATCTCTTTCACAGAACCTACACCTCAGGCATAAGGGCCCTACAGCTCAGGCACTCCAGGCCCTACAACTCATATCCTTTTAGGATCCTACCTCAGGTTCCAGGAACCCTACAACTCAGACACTCCAGGACCTACAACTCAGATCTATAAGAGATCCTACCTTGGGTTCAATTAGAATCCTACAACTCAGACTCAAGGAGTCCTACAGAAAATATATTGTTTTTACAAGATTGAAGAATACTTTACACCGTAAAAGATATTCTAGAGAGTTCTTCTGAAGCCTGATGTAGTTAGCCTCTGGACTTGAAGAGAAAGATTTAAGAGAGTTTTATTGATGCACGAAAGCTTCTCCTCTATTCTCTTCTTCTTTCTAGAACACAGCTTATCAGTCGATGGTGCTTGACTGGGACTTGGAGAATTGAAAGCAAGAGCGTATTGTTCTCAAGAAAATGTTCCTTCTTCTCACAGCCATTATTTGTTCCGATTCTATTCTCTGTGTCTCGTTTGGGCACACACTTTGCCTTTTTATATGACAGGGCCTTCTAACGGTCTATTTTGAACACTCTTTAATGTAAGAAGCACATTCCTTAACGACATCCACTGATTAGTCCCTTAAACGATGACATTAAATGCGGAGAATGCATTTTGAAAAATCTTGATCTGTCTGGACGATATGAGCAACATCTTGACGACAGAACATTCTGTCTCAGCAATCCATTTAGGACTTGGGCATTTCTTCAAGTCTTCTTAAATCTTCACCTGAGAAAGATATCTCAACGATATGGAATATCTCAGCTACATATTCCATCACGGCGACATGAAGTCTTCTCGTCGATATCGTCGAGATCATCTTGTCAACATGAGGTCTTCTTCCCAATATCGTCAAGATCATTTTGACTACTACTTCTGCTGCAAACTATCTCCACGATCTCTGACTTAGTCTTCAAGACGATACAGCTTCTTATGATGATATGTCTCCTTAGCCAGATACTTTACTTACGAATGCTGAAGAGCTTCAACACCCCATAATTTTCAACGATATCATCTTGTGATTCTTGTTAACATGATGATACCGTGACTTGGTTGATTCTTCTTGTCAATACAACGACATCGTCATGTATACTTTGTTGACACAATGATATCGTTGTGTTATTCATATTGTCACGACGATTCTTGACTAATTTCTTATGTTGCCTTCTGTGAGCAATCTCAACGATATCGTCGTGTGTATCTTGTTGACACGACAATATTTTTCTTAGTCATTTTTGCTTGATCTTAATACATTATACTATATGTATGATGTTCTAACCAGCTCATGTCATATCAAATGAACATCAAATACAAATTATACTTATCATTGGCTTGGGGACTTCTCTAAATCTGGAACATTGTGATCAGTGTTCCCAACAATCTCCCTCTATTTGAAGAAGTCATAACCCAGTCAATGATAAAGCACATTGAATGAAAATCAACATATAATAAGAGCATTTCATTTCAGTTTGTGAAAGCATCAACATATGATATATGATATAAAATAGTCATTTCAATGCTCAATATAAGAAACATCATCACATTATGAATTTATAAATATTGAAATGTATTTGAAATTTCCAGCATTTCTTCATTTGACCAAAATAAGAAGACCACATATGCTTCTGGTTCCTTTAGAACTATTCCACTCCTTGCTTTCTTGACAGCAGCCTCATGTTTCTTTTCAGATTGCCTAATGAAGTATTCATTTGGCTTAGGATGATACCTTAGTGGTTCTTATACATCTGCTGGGATTCTTCCTGCCAGCTTGTCTATATCGTGGCTTCTTCTTAGTTCTTCTTAATTTTCATACTTTGTCCATTCTTGGTTGCTTTACAATTTGCTCCTTTTAGTCTTGAATATTATAATTTGCTCCCACGCACTTAATATTATTTCCCTTGATTTAGGGCTCCATTGCTCATAATCCTCTTTCTTCTCCATTTCTTCTATATATCTCTTCTTTCTTAACTTTGTCTTATCTTCATCAATGATCTCCTTTCCTTTGTTTAACAACAGCAGCAGATATATCAGCAGGTATATCAGCAGGCTCCTCATAGAAGATAAGAGGGAGATTCATTGCTTCAATGATTGTATTAGAGGTCCAGATGGCATGCTCACCACTGGCCTTTATCATAGATTTCTACCCCTTTAGGACTTCTTCTGAAATATCCCTTTGCAAACTTCCCTGAAGATTCAGAATTTTGTTCTTTAGCATGTGGATTCCTTCTTCCAGATGATTCTTGGTTTCATGCAGATGATTATCTACTTCATGATTGCAGAAATCTAGTTTTTCTTGAATAATTATTTTGTGCTCAGTCATTTGCTTAATTGTAGCTATGTATGCTTTCTCTAGATTGTCAGATGTCACAAGCTGATTTTCAATGATATAAGCTAGACCTTTGTGAGTGAGTTCTAGCTGTTTGGCAGTGTTCTCTTGCAGATATTTCATCTCAATTCTTAGACTATCAGCCTCACTGGACATGTCTCTTCTAAAATCATTGACAGCCGTGTCAGCATAGCTTTCAAGTTTGTTTCTTTGCTCATCTAAGAGCATCCTTATCCGGAGCAGTAGTGAGGAATCCTCTAGTATTTTTCCTGTGGAAGAGCTGGGTTTTTCAGGTTCTCCCTCAGCCTTCTTCTTTATTACAATATATATATAGTCCCCCATTCCTTCAGCCTCATCAAACAGGGGAGAAGGAGATCTTCTTAAGTAAGATTATCTCACTTCATCCTCAGTAATAGTTAATTCTTCAACATTTAACAGATCTCTGCTTGTGTTGACAGCAAGATCTTCTTGATTTGGTTCCTTTTCAGCTTTACTTGGGTCCTCTTAGACTGCTAATCCAGGATGGACAACATCCTTAGCCTTAGTGATCTTGTTGATCACTCCTTCCACATGAGCAGGGAGCTTAGTGTCATGCTCACCCTCAGTTTTAGCATTTCATTGATAAGTTCCTTTAGTGGCCATGGATTCAATGCACAGTGCTGAAGTTTGGAGAGAGGCATTCCTCTGCCCCACCTTCTCCTCAGAACTAGATAAATCTAGATTATGCGCAGGCTCACTTTCTACAGAAGTGCTTTCTTCTGTACTCTCTACACTCTTTGTTGCCTTCATACTTTTGGGAGACTTAGTGAGAGTTTTCTCTATCTTTCAAGCACTTTTATATCCATCCTTCTCCTGTGATGGATCTTTACTCCTAGTCCTGTTGAAGTTGTCAGGATATGACAGGCGTAGGCAAAGAGAGAGTATTCTACCAAGATTTGGAACTTGAAGGCTCTCCTGGATTTTCAGAAGACAATCTTAGCCCAGTTTGTCTCTTCTTGATTAGGATTATTCTTGTCATCATATCATACATTTGCTTAGATACCCTGTCATGTGATCCTACCTTGCATAGCAAGGCTTTCCCAACTATATCTGCTAGCAACTTCCCTTACTGATTGAAGTTCTTTCTTTCCAAGGACCCATAGGTCTTGTTTAAGTGCCCACGCCATTTTAGGGCATCATTAAGATCTTGAGTGGTAACTTCCTCATCCTCTTCTTCACTACCAAAGGAGGGCAACTTGAAGACCTTGGTCAGTCTCTTGGAAGTTACCTTTACTTTAATTCCATTTATTTTGCTCTTTACTGACATCACTTTTGAGACAATCTTGGCATTTGAGTAGAATTCAAGGACTTCTCTTCTCATTATTACCGTGGGTTCGGTTTGCATGAACTGCATGACAGAGTCGAGCAGTCTTATGGTAGCTTGGATTTCTTCCGGAGCCTTCAATAATCCATCCATTACTATCTCACTCCCTTCATACAGGTATCCTTCCTTATTTGGATCCATCTCCCAGGTACTTGAGGGAGAGCTAAGTGTATCGACTTGGTTACTACTAGCCGATTGAGAGCACTCGATGACTTTTAGGGCAAATGTAGCATACGCTTTTAATTTCAAGACACATGACCTTATTTATAATTTCTAATGTGGGAAGCGAAGAGACGCGTATTAGATGTTTGAACATATCAGATTGAATGGTTGTGATCGATTCATTTTAAGTTTCCGAATTGATGGATGGATAGTTAGGTATCGTCGTGTCTTTATGACTAAATCGTAGAGTCAATTCGATGATACTATGTGTTATTACGATGATATCGTTTTGTAGACAAAATGATATTTTCTTGGATTACTCTTTTGCATAATTTATGTGAGCACATCTTGTGTGTAAGCTGTAATGTTATTCTTAGCAGCATGTATGCATTTTTAAGGATACATTGTCATTTTAGTGACATCAGCTTATATATTAATTCTAGTGAGTAATAATAATTTTTATTTGAATTACATTAACCATTGTTTATTTATGAGTTAATTATTAAAAATATGTTAGCACAAGATAAGCATGTATCAGAGCTAAGAAATGAATGCATAAACAAGTACTTCATAAACTTCAGCAAGATTTTATAGATAAGCTACATGTTGGAGTTTCTGAGGTGATTTCAAAGCAATCAACAGTTAGTCTTGCTGCCAACGCAATATGAGCCTATATGGTCGCACATAAAAGCGTTTGGAGAAATTAGAGAAAGTATTGTGTTGGACTTACTCATATTGGATATGAGTGGAGGACAAATCCTGTGACTGCTTAGAATTAAGTTGAGAATGTCTCAACGGGAAATCGTTTAAAGGGTTTAAACGAATGGATTTATTCATGAAAAATTCGGCTAAAGGGTTTAACCGAATTATGTCAAATTCGACTAATGTGATTAACCGAATTATGTTGATTCGACTAATGAAATTCGGCAAATATGATTAACCGAATTTATTACAGATTCGACTAAAGGGTTTAGCCGAATCCGGTCAGTTCGACGAAATGGTTTCGCCGAATTTATATAGCCAAATGATCAGTCGAATTCGGCGAATGTCATTAGTTGAATTCGGCGAATGTCATTAGTCGAATTTGACGTATATCATTAGTCGAATTAGGCGAATGTGAATCTGGACAGATTTTCTGTTTTTCCCTCTGGTCTGCGGATAGTCAATTTTATGCCTTGCGTATAAAAGGACGTGATTAGGGCTTCGGCAACGACGGTTTTTCAGATCGAGCCTTTTCGCGAGAGAGAAACGACGGAAGCATTCCAGCTGTTCTCGTTCCGTCCGCCGATCGTCATTCCGCCACCGATAGACGTCGCCGCCGGTCGCCGCCTCCTCTGGATCGGACCTAGCAGTCCGTGAGGACGTTGAGAGCTTCCTTCTCCGACCTAGTTCTTGTACGACAAGAAGCTAGGGTTCTTCATCGCTTGTGTGGACTTCTGTAGAGGGATCGATCTATTTCGATCCTTGAAGAACTCAAGGCAGAAATTCGGATTTCATCTTGGAGCACCTAGGTTGGATTCGATCCAACTCCACTAAGGTAATTTATGCCTAGTATTTTTGATTAGCTTCTTGATTCAATGTTCATGGCCCGATCCAAACTCTTTTGGGTTGTTCTCTTTATCTCCGCTGCGCCTACATATGATGTATGGTTGTAGAAAACCCAACAGTGGTATCAGAGGTAGGTTTCGGCCATGAATGTTGTTTCAGAAGTTAGGTTATTCCAGTACGTGCAAATCTAGGTATTTGGGACCACCGCCAGGGGCGCTGCCCCTTGGAACCCCGCCAGGAACGTCTGGGATTTCGTGGTAATTTCTAATTGTTAGAAATTGTTGTCTCCTTAGCAGTAACCGTCCCTCAAGTGGTTAATGAACCCTTGTATTATTTTGGATTTTGAATCCAACAATGAGAGACGAGCTTGTCTACTGCTTTAAGTCGAGTTGTCTTTGCCTTTGTCTAATGCATGTAAATCTGAAGATTTGGAAGAGTTCTAAATGTCCAGATTTAGCCCTTTCGTCTATCAAAGGTTGATAGTCTTATGTTGTGCACATAAGGGATGCATGTGGATTTTTAGAAAGCCTGTTTTTCTGTGGATGTGCACACTGATCAAATGTTGATCATGGTTAAGTGTTAACCTATTATTAAAAATCCCTTCATCAAATATTAAGTATTCGGATGCCTTCCGATGGATGACACTCTTCCTGCCTCGATCGATGAAATGTGGGCTTGCCAAAGCAAGGTGCATTAATCTATCTTGGTAAGGGTGCGAGCGGATAATTGTGATATCCCACTGTCGACATCGGGTCTAACTTAACTAGGTGACCTCAAAGGTTGAGTGCCTAGAGGCATAGGGTTGGCATGCACCATATGATGGATGCGAATAAGGAGTTATTCACCAACCATACAAGAGTTGCATGAGGATGAAATTGGCAAGCGTAGCCTACCTAAATAACTGCATAGTGAGAGAAATGCCAAAGCTGACTCATTGTGTTGGTGAAATACGAGTCTTGTCCACTAAGAGAGTAGCTCGCATGGACTCTCCGAATTGATAGTGAGGGCTATCAATTTGAATAAAATAGTGGGAGTATTTAATTGAAGTCCAAATTAAAATAAATTGTATTTTGAAATTTTGGTACTGATTAAATTCTGCACGAATTCTTGTAGAATTCCATGGCAAGTGGTTCACATTCCACCTTGTCCCTGGGAGATATCCTTGAGAAGGACAAGCTAAGTGGGACGAACTACATGGATTGGTACAGGAACCTGAGAATTGTTCTCAGGCAAGAGCGAAAGCTCTACGTCTTGGAAGAAGAAGCCCCCGAGGTGCCGACCGGGAACTCGTCCCGTGTTGATAAGGATGCTTATAAGAAGTATGCCGATGACGCCTTAGACGTCGAGTGCCTTATGCTTGCCACCATGAACTCTGAGCTTCAGAAGCAACACGAGAACATGGGGTGCAAGGAGATTGACGAGCACCTAAAGAAAAGTTTTCAAGGGCAAGCTCGTCAAGAGAGGTTCGATGTCATGAAGGCATTATTTCAGTGCAAAATGGGAGCTCGAGACTCGGTTGGTACTCACGTACTCAAGATGATTGGGTATGTAGAGAACCTGGAAAGACTGGGTTTTCCTCTGGGTCAAGAGTTGGCCACAGATCTTATCCTGCAATCGTTGCCGGATAGTTATGAGCAGTTCGTCTTGAACTACAACATGAATGAAATAGACAAGACACTGCCCGAGCTCCTAGGCATGTTGCGAACTGCCGAGATAAACATGAAGAGGGCCAAGCCTGCTAGTCCCATATTGATGGTACATAAAGGCAAGGGTAAGGCCAAGGGCTTCAAGAAGACGAAGGTGGGACCTAAGTCACATCTTGAGCCCAAATCTTCTGCGCTGAAAAGGAAGAACACCGTAAAGGAAGGGAAATGCCACCACTGTGGCAAGGCTGGTCATTGGAGGAGGAATTGTCCTTCGTACATTGAGGGTCTGCGGAAAATGAAGGAAGGTATAACTTCCGCTTCGAATATTTACGTTATAGAGCTAAACATTTCTGCTCCTTCATCTTGGGTATTGGATACCGAATGTGGTTCTCACATTTGTACAAATGTACAGGAACTGGGAAGGAGGAGATTGCTGAGTAAAGGAGAGGTGGACCTGCGCGTCGGCAATGGAGTAAGAGTTGCTGCTGTAGCCGTAGGGGTTTACCGTCCTTCTTTGCCCAGTGGGCTTGTAATAGAACTTAATAATTGTTATTTTGTTCCGACCATAACTAGAAACATTATATCCATTTCATGCTTAGACATGATTGTATTTTCTTTTATAATTAAGAACAATTGTTGTTCTATATTTAAGAATGATGTTTGTTATGCTGTAGCTCAATTGTTTAATGGTCTTTATGTTTTGAACCTGGACCATCCGATCTATAATGTAGATAATAATAAAAGACTAAGAACAAATGACTCAAATCCTACATATCTCTGGCATTGTCGTTTGGGCCATATAAACGAGAAGCGCATATCCAAGCTCCATAAAGATGGACTATTGGACTCATTTGATTATGAATCATTTGAGCGATGCGAGTCTTGTTTATTAGGCAAGATGACTAAAGCCCCTTTCACTGGTTATACTGAGAGGGCTGAGGATCTTTTGGGTATAGTACATAGTGATGTATGCGGGCCCATGAGTTCTATGGCTAGGGGTGGGTATTTCTACTTCGTTACATTTACTGATGATTTCAGTAGATACGGATACGTGTATCTTATGAAGTGCAAATCCGAAACTTTTGAAAAGTTCAAATAGTTTAAGAATGAAGTGGAGAACCAATTGGGTAAAAGGGTTAAAGCACTCCGATCTGATCGAGGTGGCGAATACCTGAGTCATGAGTTCCGTGATCATCTGAAAGAGTGTGGTATTGTATCACAGCTCACTCCACCTAGGACACCGCACATAATTGTGTGTCTGAGAGGAGAAATCGTACTCTGTTAGACATGGTACGGTCGATGATGAGTCATGCAGACTTGCCAGTTTCCTTTTGGGGTTTTGCTTTAGAGACTGCTGCAATGACACTGAATCGCGCTCCGACGAAAACGGTTCTAAAGACACCATATGAGATATGGACTGAGAAGCGTCCTAGTATGTCATTCATTAAAATTTGGGGCTATGAGGCATACGTACGACGTCAAATGCCTGACAAGCTGGAACCCAAATCAGATAAGTGTTATCTGGTGGGATATCCTAAGGAAACGAAAGGATATTACTTTTACCTACCATCTGAGGGCAAAGTGTTTGTCGCAAGGACGGGTGTCTTCTTGGAGAAAGAGTTCTTATCAAGAAAGATGTAAAAGGTAGAACTTGAAGAAGTTCAAGAACCACAAGTAGTGAATGAACCAGAATTAGATTCTGAGCAAGGACTACAAGATGTTGTAGCTAGAGAACCTGCTCAAGAGACACAAGTCCTACGTAGATCTGGTAGACCAAGATTTGAGCCTGAGAGATATGGATTTCTCGTGTCTCAAATAGGTAATGTGTTGCTTATGGATCATGATGATGAACCAGCGACCTACCAAGAGGCTATGAATGGACCGGACTCCGACAAATGGCTTGAGGCTATGAAATCTGAAATGGACTCCATGTATACAAACCAAGTTTGGAACTTGGTGGAACCACCTGAAGGGGTACGACCCATAGGGTGCAAGTGGGTCTTCAAGAAGAAGACCGACATGGATGGGAATGTACAGACATTCAAAGGGAGACTGGTGGCTAAGGGTTTCAAGCAAATTAATGGTGTTGATTATGATTAGACCTTTTCCCCTGTTGCCATGGTAAAGTCCATTAGGATATTACTTGCTATTGCTGTGTATTATGACTACGAGATCTGGCAGATGGATGTCAAAACGGCTTTCCTAAATGGAAACCTCATTGAGGATGTGTACATGACACAACCCGAGGGTTTTGTATCCCCAAATGAAGCCACTAAAATATGCAAGCTGAATAAGTCCATCTATGGATTGAAACAGGCCTCTAGAAGTTGGAATCTTCGTTTTGATGAGAAGATCAAAGAGTTTGGTTTTGTCAAGAATGAAGATGAACCGTGTGTTTACAAGCAAATCAGTGAGAGCATTGTTGTCTTCCTGATATTGTATGTAGATGACATACTGCTGATCAGGAATGACATACCTACCCTGAAAGTTGTTAAGAACAACCTAGGGAACTGCTTTTCTATGAAGGACTTGGGTGAAGCGACTTACATACTCGGTATTAAGATCTATAGAGATAGATCAAAGAAGTTGTTGGGTTTGACCCAGAGTACGTACATTGAGAAGGTGTTGAAGCGGTTCAACATGCTTGAGTCCAAGAAAGGATTTTTGCCCATGTCTCATGGTGTGAATCTCTCTAAGGACCAGTGTCCAAAATCTTGTGAAGATAAGGACCGCATGAAGTTGATTCCATATGCTTCGGCAATTGGGTCAATCATGTATGCAATGCTATGTACTCGACCCGATGTCTCTTTTGCTTTGAGCATGACTAGCAGGTATCAGTCTGATCCCGGTGAATGTCACTGGATAGCCGTGAAGAATATCCTGAAGTACTTGAGAAGGACTAAGGATGTATTCTTGGTGTATGGTGGAGAGGAAGAGCTCGTTGTAAGTGGTTACACGGATGCCAGCTTCCAAACTGATAGGGATGATTCAAAGTCTCAGTCAGGGTTTGTGTTTTGCCTGAATGGAGGAGCTGTGAGCTGGAAGAGTTCCAAGCAAGAGACAGTTGCTGATTCTACAACTGAGGCCGAGTATATCGCTGCGGCAAATGCAGAGAAGGAGGCTGTATGGATTAGGAAATTCATCGGCGAGCTAGATGTAGTTCCTAGCATTGTTGGTCCCGTAGTTCTCTACTGTGATAACAATGGTGCAATTGCACAATCTAAGGAACCTAGATCCCATCAGCGCTCCAAGAACATACTTCGGCGGTTCCATCTTATTCGTGAGATTGTCGAACGAGGAGATGTGAACATTTGCAGAGTGCCGACTGAGGAGAATATTGCAGATCCACTGACAAAGCCTCTCGTGCAGAGAAAGCATGATGGTCATACTAGATTAATGGGTATACGATACCTGAATGATCAACTCTAGTGGGAGTCTTGTGGGTTGCATGTAAAATATATATATTCTGTTGGCTGTTTATTATTTATTCATATGATGAATTGTGTACCAATTATTTCTTTTTACAATTAATGGCAAGTTCTTTTATTATGATATACTATTTCTATATGATAGAATAAAATTCGTGATAAATACCCTTAGAATGTTCGCTTCCATAGGACATCAAGTACGTGACTTGAATGTGAGAGCCTATGATTTCGAAGCTTCATTCTTAAAAGGTCTCTGGTCGAGGTATCATTGTAGAAGCTAAGGGTGATGATGATACATTAAGACTAGCATGTGTGTTGACTGATAACCGGTTCTCACAGGTCATGATATTGTGATATCAAGTGATCACGTGGGTACTTGTTAGTGAACAAGTTGTACTGGACAGACCCAATATGAGACTACTTTGTGGATTGTTACTTAAATGTGTCACAAGTAGGACTCATTTGACTATGGTATTGTGGTCCTTTGACCTGAGTCACATCATTCATCGAGTGAGGAAGAGCGTGCTTTGATGTCATCTAAAGTCTTCCTTGAAGAAGGTTGATGATAAGGGTGGTCGTTGGGTACGTTACGAATCATTTGGGTGTTTGGGCGTGAGCAGATATGGGATTTGTCCTCCTATATAACAGGAGTTGCATCCATGGGCCCCTTGATGGAATTGGACTGAGAAATGCATGGCCATGCTTGGTTGAGCCAATATGTGATATTGGGCTCACCATTCTCTGGAAGTCCATTCTAGATCAAGAAACTTGGATTGAGCTATCATGAGGGTGACACGGTCCATGCCTCTAGTTCTTTCCGGATGTAAGGGACAACGGGACATGACAACACTGATACATTGGTCATGACAGGCTTATATGAGTTATGAACTCTTATTGCTTGGTTAGCAATGTTGTATTGCTAGATGCCGCTCATTGTTTGTGAGACTTTTGTTGATACGTTGTGATCAAGTGGGAGACTGTTGGAGTTTCTGAGGTGATCTCAAAGCAATCAACATTTAGTCTTGCTGCCAACGCAATATGAGCCTATAGGGTCGCACATAAAAGCGTTTGGAGAAATTGGAGAAAGGATTGTGTTGGCCTTACTCATATTGGATATGAGTGGAGGACCAATCCTGTGACTGCTTGGAATTAAGTTGAGAATGTCTCAACGGGAAATCGTTTAAAGGGTTTAAACGAATGGATTTATTCATGACAAATTCGGCTAAAGGGTTTAACCGAATTATGTCAAATTCGGCTAATGTGATTAACCGAATTATGTAGATTCGACTAATGAAATTCGGCTAATATGATTAACCGAATTTATTACAGATTCGACTAAAGGGTTTAGCCGAATCCGGTCAGTTCGACGAAATGGTTTCGCAGAATTTATATAGCCAAATGATCAGTCGAATTCGGCGAATGTCATTAGTCAAATTCGGCGAATGTCATTAGTCGAATTCGGCGAATATCATTAGTCGAATTAGGCGAATGTGAATCTGGACAGATTTTCTGTTTTTCCCTTTGGTCTGCGGATAGTCGATTTTATGCCTTGCGTATAAAAGGACGTGATTAGGGCTTCGACAATGAAGGTTTTTCAGATCGAGCCTTTTCGCGAGAGAGAAACGATGGAAGCGTTCCGGCTGTTCTCGTTCCGTCCGTCGATTGTCGTTTCGCCGCCGGTCGCCGCCTCCTCTGGATCGGACCTAGCAGTCCGTGAGGACGTTGAGAGCTTCCTTCTCCGACCTAGTTCTTGTACGACAAGAAGCTAGGGTTATTCATCGCTTGTGTGGACTTCTGTAGAGGGATCGATCTATTTCGATCCTTGAAGAACTTAAGGCAGAAATTCGGATTTCATCTTGGAGCACCTAGGTTGGATTCTATCCAACTCCACTAAGGTAATTTATGCCCAGTATTTTTGATTAGCTTCTTGATTCAATGTTCATGGCCCGATCCAAACTCTTTTGGGTTGTTCTCTTTATCTCCGCTGCGCCTACATATGATGTATGGTTGTAGAAAACCCAACACTACATGTTCTTAAAATAGAGTTACAATAACATTTGCTTTTAGCTATCAGATGTGCTAGTACTGTTTTAACAGTTCCTTCTCTTCCATGCATCTTTCTCCTTGCTCTGAAGCTTCTGCTCTTGTCTGTCAAAGTAGGAGAATGGCTTTGGAATTTACTTATCAGGAATATGAGGAGCATTCTCAGGTAGTGTACGTTCCTTCCTGTTTATGTCTTGAGTAGAGCTTTCTCTTAGATTCTATCTTCTTGTGTTTATCCCATTCACTTGAGGGGTAGTGTCTGGAGATGTCTTCTCCAATATTTTCAAAGTCTCTCCATATGTTGAAGACAATGCCTCAAGATTTTGGACTCAAGTCCTTGAAGTTTGGATCATTGGCCCAATCATCCTCTCATTTCCTTTTAAGAAATATTTCATCATCTAGTTGTCTGGTTTTCCTCTTATGACTTGATTCACCAAGATGTCTTGAGGGATTTTGAAGCTTTGTTGATTGAGCACGGTTGTACACTATGGGAGGGAGTCCCAGGAAGTGATGGAATTGGTTTATAATCCAGACCGCTTGATTATCTCCAATCTTTTATTTCTTCCTGACTTCCTCAATGAAATTTTGTACAATTTATTAGGTAATCTGCTACGTCTTGGTGTCGAGAGTTTCATGGGTGAATTCATTTGAATTGATGCATCTAGTAATAATCACCTTCTGACACTTAGATATCTTCTCAGTGATCCATCTGATTGCATTTTCCAGATTCCTTTCAGTCCTTTGATTCTCCTGAAGAGAAGTGTGTATTCTTTCTCCCAGAGACTGTAGTGCATTCATGTTGTTGTCCACAACTATTCCTGCTTTGGTGAAGCAGCTGGTTTTTTGAGCATTGATGTGATTCACACTACTTTTAGTTCATTTATCTGTCCACACATCTTGTCTCTGATTTCTTTAACAACTTTGCACACATAAGCTTGATATGGCTGTCTTTCCTCGGTGAGCATATTGTTAATTTGATCTACTATGGAGTTTGGTGCTGGCTTATAAGAAGCTTGTATGGATGATCCTTGATCATCTTGCTCTTTCTCAGTTACTTTCCCTTGCAGGTCTTCACCCATACTAACTATAATCTCATCATTAAGAGGATTATTAGGGGAATCCTGTCTTTGATGAACATCTTCAGCTTCTTTTGCAGTTTCTTTGTTTGGAATCAAAATGAAATCTGTGCACAGATTCTCTAGTTCAATACTTACCTCCTCAAGGACATTATCTTCATCATCCATCCTGCATCTTCCTAGGTCTTCTTGGACAGCACCCTCAGTGTGAGTTGTTTCCTCAACCTATGGAATAGGAAGTTCATTGTGAAACTCCCCCTCAACAACAGTTACATCCTTGATACGCAACACAGGCTCTTAGGCTGAGAACTCAGCATGAGTCTCCCCCTCAATTGTTGCACTTCTCTGCCTAACAGAAGAATCTTCAGCCATTGTCATAGCAGATACCAAGGCCTCTGGCAGTGGTTCTGGATTTGGTATGTTATTGTCATTTGCAGATGAACTATCCCCGCTGTTAGTGATCTTCTTCCCCTTCCTTGCAGTTTTAGGGATGACTTTCTCCCACCTCCCCAGAATCTTCAGATTTATCTTCTTCATATGAAGGATGGGTGATCCCATCTTTTCATTTAGCTGAAGAGTGTTAATGAGATATAGGGATAGGATTCTCCCAAAATTTGGTGCTTGGAGACTTCCCTAAATCCTTTTGAAGAGTAACTGAGCCCAGTCGGTTTTCTTGCAGAGAATTATTCTGGTCATTATCTCAAACATGTCTTTGGATATTCTATCGTAGGATCCAGGTTTGCATATCAGGTCTTTGCCAACAATAACAGCCAAAAGTTTTCCTTTTGCATTGAAGTCAGCCTTCTTCAGGATACCATGAGATTGTCCCGCGTGACTGCACCACTTTTTTGTTGTCGATAGATCTTCCTCCGAGATCTCATCCTCTATCTTGTCTCCTAAAAACCTAGTGATAGGAAAATTATTTTCCCGAAATAGATTCGGTAAGAAAATAATTTTATTTAATTTGCTAAGAGGCAAGCGCACCTATCGCGTGTAGTATATATATGATGAAAATATCATAACATAGTCGTATTGGTCCTGGGTCCCGTCGAGTATTGTTACTTCGAGCTACGCGTATTGTTTTATCGAATATAAAAATAGATGAAAGTTTATGCATTAATTAAAAACAATGATAACAATCGCGGGCTTGGTGTGCGTTTAGCAAAAACCAAGAAAAGCGATATTACAATAATAAGTGCATTAATTTGAAAACGAAAAATGATAACATAACAATCGCGGGCTTGGTGTGCGTTTAGCAAAAACCAAGAAAAGCGTTATTACAATAATAAGTGCATTAATTTGAAAACGAAAAATGATAACATAACAATCGCGGGCTTGGTGTGCGTTTAGCAAAAACCAAGAAAAGCGATAGAAAAGACAAAAAGGACGCACTAAATTAAAACGCACACACTCTACGAAATTGAAATGAAAGCGATAAATTGCAGGAATTAAAGAAATGCAATCCCTACCCAAATAGGTAGAGGGGAAATAAATGCGTGAGCAAGTTCTACCCAAACGGGTAGACGGGAAATAAATGCAGTGCAAGTTCTACCCAAACGGGTAGACGGGAAATAAATGCAGTGCAATAATGAAATAAAACTAAGCTATTAAACGAAATAACGAAAACAAAAACACGAATTAAAAAGTAATGACAACGAAAAAAAATGACGGAAACGAAAATGATTAAAACATAAAACAACAAAAACACGAATACGAAAACGAAGAAAGCATTACGAGAGAAAAACGCTCGCTTTGAAGCGATTTTAAACGCAGCCCGAATATCCCATTCTAAACTACCGTGTCAAGGAAGAAAAGAATGAAAAATTATGACGACGCATAAATTCGAATATAAGCGAGAAAACCGATTTTATGGCGACGAATAAATCTAGCTAAAGAAAGAAAAATTGCGAAAGTTGAAGTGCGGAAATAAAGCTAAGTTATGAATTGAAATACGGTGCAGAATATTAAATTGCAGAATTTGAAATTACGCTACGAATGCACGAAAAAACTAAATTTATTTATTGCCATAATAACGGGGTTTACAGGAAATAAAATTACAAAATTAAAAAACATTTAATTTCAACATTTATATTACAAAAAGAAAATAAAATAAACACCTAATTAATTACATAAAAAAGGAAAATACAAAAAATACAAAAAGTGGACAAAATATTGTGGAAGATCACCCAAAAAGGGCAATCCATTAGGAGCCAAGAGGTTCCAAGAGGTTCCAAGAGAGGGAATTGATGAGGGGGTCGGCCTCTATTTATAGGCAAAATTTTGGAATTACACGCCCTCGGTCACGGGCGTGTCTGAGGGCGTGACACGGCTTGGGGTGCGAATAGCCAGAACAGCTGGATCCAGGCGGGCATCTGGAAGGCTTGACCGGCGACTTGGAAGTACACGGGCGTGTTCTAAGGAACACGGGCGTGTTCGATGTCGGCAGGCTTGAGCTTGAACTGGGCGTGACACCTGGCGTGTCCTTTGGTTTTCTGGAAGCTTTGTTGAGTCACGGCCTCGGTCACGGGCGTGACCCGATCACGGCCGTGACATTGGGCGTGACATTGACATTTGGGCTCGAATTCTGGCTGAACAACCAACACGGGCGTGACCTAGTACACGGCCTCGGTCACGGGCGTGACCGAGTACACGGCCTCGGTCACGGGCGTGACCTGATGTTTGAGCTGGAAAAAAGACAGAAATGAAAATTATCAGAAATTATTGAACACGCCCTTGGACACGGGCGTGTCCGAGGGCGTGACTTAATAAAATTACAGAAATTTTATAAAATGAAAACAAAACTAAGTTAAAAACAAAAATAGCAAAAACAAACATTTTATTCATTAATTTACATATATTATTTACAAATTTAATTAAAACTATACTAAAAACTATATAGAAAAATGCGTATATTTTCTATTTATCAAACACCCCCATACTTAAGCTTTTGCTATTCCAGAGCAAAAGTAAGGGATACCTATAAGACGTTAATAAAATTTCTAATTTACTAAAAATTTTATTTAATCAAAAGTGAGATCGAAATAAATTTAGGAGATTTAAAGAGGTAAGTCCTAAATTGTGAAGATAATTTAAAAAGAGCGAAAAAGTTTTAGCGAAACTTCTAAAGTTAGTTAAATAGCGTCGAATATTGCAGTTTTTGGCACCTTTTAATTAGAATAGAATTATATAAAACTTTAACTTTTTTAAGAAAATTTTTAAGAATAAATAAAACCTACTAATTATGCTCTCGCAAACTTTTTAAATTAAAATCTAGCTTACAATTTTAGTGGCTAAGGCGTAGGGGAAAAAGGAAAGCTTTGGCAAAGAAGAGTGCTTGGATATAGGGGTGACGGATTTTATCCTCTCACCCCACCTTTTTGGTGGTTTTGCTTTGGTTCCCAGCGTTGGTTTACGCGGGATAATTGAAATCTTTTAAACTTAACCCAATGCCCGTGTTTACGGAATTTTATTTTTTATTCCCATTGACACGGGATTTCTTTTAACAATATTGGGTGCCTGTGTTTACGGAATCTTTTTATTCCCATTGACACAGGATTTCTTTTAAAAACTTCTTCTTTTACTTTTTTATGCCAAGCTAAAGGGGTGAGGGTTTCAAAAGAAAAACTAGAGTAATAAAAGAGTATTTGAGAGCAAAATTTAGTAGATTAGAATATTCCTAAAGTTTCACAAGTTCGAGTTAGAATAATTGAATCTAAAGATGGTTTGCCAATATAATACAAAAACAAATCTATTTAGGGTTAACTCGAGGTAGTGCTAAAAGTTTTGTTCTCAAATTAAATTAAAATCACAAGAAATTTTTTTACTACCAAAATTCCTTGATTTAAATTTACAAACTATGATGCAAATAAAATGGTTTTAGCAAATCAAAAATAGTGAAAACGCTTAAAGATAAACTCTACCTAGCCTTGGAAATAACAAAAAGCTAAGTAGGGGTTTTTATTCTATTTTGGAATTTTTTGATAAGTTTTTCTTTTCATCAAAAATTTTTTTTGGTGTTTTTAAGATATGATATTTTTTGATTTTTTTGATTTTTTATAACAAAATACATATATAAATACTTAATAGAAATAAAGTAACAAAAAGAAAGAAGAAATTTAAGAAAAGCAAAAATACATACAAAAATTTTTAGTTTTTTTGTAAGAATTGTTTTTTTTATATATTTTTTTGTGATTTTTTTTTTTTTTTAATTTTGATTTTGGTAAAATATATACATTAATACTAAAAAAAGAGAAAAAGAAAGAGAAAGAAAAATAAAACTAAAAATTTATATAAAAATTTTTGGGTTATGACAAAATTTGTGAGGATTTTGTTATAACAAATTTTTTTATAACTTTTTTCATCAATTTTTTTTTTTTTTTTTTTGATTTGATTTATATAAAAAAAGAAAGGTTATTTATATATAATTAAAAGACAAACATAAAACATTTAAAATTTTTTTTTTTTTGTTTTCTAAGTAAAAAGAGAGGGGCAATAATTACAAAAAAGGGCTAAACACCCCCATACTTAAAGATCAACATTGTCCCCAATGTTGAAATTAAGTATGAGGAACAAATCTGATTATATATGTACAAAAGCATAATAAAGAGAAATAAGAAAATACAAGGGGGGAAAAAGCAGGGGGAAAAAGCACGCCCCTATTTTGGAGACGGATTACCGGAATAATACCTGCAAAAAATGTTAAAACAAAATAATAAAATGTTATTTTCAAAAGGGGGGGGGGGGAAAGTAAGAATGATAAAATCATATACGTATATATAAATATAAGTTTTTTATTTCTTTTTCTTATTTTTCTAAGTTACAAAAATAAAGTAAAACTATATATATATTTTTTTGGATTTTAATATTTTCATTATTTTTTTGGATTTTGAATAAGATAAAAATATATAAAACCTAAAAATAAAAATAAGAAAGAAAGGAAAAAGATATTTACAAAAAGAAAAGAAAGATACAAAATTATATTAATTTGTTGAATTTTTCTAAGATAAGTTTTTATCATAATAAAATTTTTTAGATTTTTAATTTTATTACATATATACATATTAAGTAAAAATAAGGGATAAAAAAGGAAAAGAACAAAAAGAAAAAGAAAATGAAAATACATTAAGTAAATTTTTTTTTTGGATTTTCTTTAAGAATTTTTCATCATATATTTTTTTCTTATATGTACATTTATATACATACAAAAATAAGTACAAAAACAAAAAAAAAAAAAAAGAGAGAAAAAACAAAGAAAGAAAAATCATATATGATTTTGGGTTTTTCTATATTTACAAAAAGCATGAAATATATAAATAAAGTAAAACCACATATTATTATTTTTTTGGAGTTTCCTAAATATATTTTCATCATTTTTCAAATATGCATATTTATAAAAACCTTTATACTTTATAAAAATAAAAAATAAAGAGAAATTTTAAAATAAAAATCAAAGAAGAAGAATTGAAATCCAAGGATAAAAGTAATAGGGTTTCCCCTTTTCAAAATATCGACAAAAATCCCCTCGCGGGTCTGCTGAGTACTCCTACTTCGAGAAAACTACCTATTATTCTATCTCAAAAATTCCAATAATTCTTTAAGATTTATGTTTCAAAGTTTTCCATTATTTTGTTATTTTAATTAAAATATTATTTGATTTTGTTTAAATAAGCATTTTAAACTTTAATGAAAATAAAATAGAAATCATTTTTTTTGGGGTTTTTAATTATTTTTTTTTTGAGTTTTTGAAGATGATAAAATCAAAAAACAAATATTTTTGAGTTTTTTGGGGTTTTCTAATTTTTTGGCTTTTTTAAATATGATAAAATCAATAACGTAAACTTTTTTCGCAATATCGATGAATCTCCCCGGCAACGGCGCCAAAAACTTGATAGGAAAATTATTTTCCCGAAATAGATTCGGTAAGAAAATAATTTTATTTAATTTGCTAAGAGGCAAGCGCACCTATCGCGTGTAGTATATATATGATGAAAATATCATAACATAGTCGTATTGGTCCTGGGTCCCGTCGAGTATTGTTACTTCGAGCTACGCGTATTGTTTTATCGAATATAAAAATAGATGAAAGTTTATGCATTAATTAAAAACAATGATAACAATCGCGGGCTTGGTGTGCGTTTAGCAAAAACCAAGAAAAGCGATATTACAATAATAAGTGCATTAATTTGAAAACGAAAAATGATAACATAACAATCGCGGGCTTGGTGTGCGTTTAGCAAAAACCAAGAAAAGCGTTATTACAATAATAAGTGCATTAATTTGAAAACGAAAAATGATAACATAACAATCGCGGGCTTGGTGTGCGTTTAGCAAAAACCAAGAAAAGCGATAGAAAAGACAAAAAGGACGCACTAAATTAAAACGCACACACTCTACGAAATTGAAATGAAAGCGATAAATTGCAGGAATTAAAGAAATGCAATCCCTACCCAAATAGGTAGAGGGGAAATAAATGCGTGAGCAAGTTCTACCCAAACGGGTAGACGGGAAATAAATGCAGTGCAAGTTCTACCCAAACGGGTAGACGGGAAATAAATGCAGTGCAATAATGAAATAAAACTAAGCTATTAAACGAAATAACGAAAACAAAAACACGAATTAAAAAGTAATGACAACGAAAAAAAATGACGGAAACGAAAATGATTAAAACATAAAACAACAAAAACACGAATACGAAAACGAAGAAAGCATTACGAGAGAAAAACGCTCGCTTTGAAGCGATTTTAAACGCAGCCCGAATATCCCATTCTAAACTACCGTGTCAAGGAAGAAAAGAATGAAAAATTATGACGACGCATAAATTCGAATATAAGCGAGAAAACCGATTTTATGGCGACGAATAAATCTAGCTAAAGAAAGAAAAATTGCGAAAGTTGAAGTGCGGAAATAAAGCTAAGTTATGAATTGAAATACGGTGCAGAATATTAAATTGCAGAATTTGAAATTACGCTACGAATGCACGAAAAAACTAAATTTATTTATTGCCATAATAACGGGGTTTACAGGAAATAAAATTACAAAATTAAAAAACATTTAATTTCAACATTTATATTACAAAAAGAAAATAAAATAAACACCTAATTAATTACATAAAAAAGGAAAATACAAAAAATACAAAAAGTGGACAAAATATTGTGGAAGATCACCCAAAAAGGGCAATCCATTAGGAGCCAAGAGGTTCCAAGAGGTTCCAAGAGAGGGAATTGATGAGGGGGTCGGCCTCTATTTATAGGCAAAATTTTGGAATTACACGCCCTCGGTCACGGGCGTGTCTGAGGGCGTGACACGGCTTGGGGTGCGAATAGCCAGAACAGCTGGATCCAGGCGGGCATCTGGAAGGCTTGACCGGCGACTTGGAAGTACACGGGCGTGTTCTAAGGAACACGGGCGTGTTCGATGTCGGCAGGCTTGAGCTTGAACTGGGCGTGACACCTGGCGTGTCCTTTGGTTTTCTGGAAGCTTTGTTGAGTCACGGCCTCGGTCACGGGCGTGACCCGATCACGGCCGTGACATTGGGCGTGACATTGACATTTGGGCTCGAATTCTGGCTGAACAACCAACACGGGCGTGACCTAGTACACGGCCTCGGTCACGGGCGTGACCGAGTACACGGCCTCGGTCACGGGCGTGACCTGATGTTTGAGCTGGAAAAAAGACAGAAATGAAAATTATCAGAAATTATTGAACACGCCCTTGGACACGGGCGTGTCCGAGGGCGTGACTTAATAAAATTACAGAAATTTTATAAAATGAAAACAAAACTAAGTTAAAAACAAAAATAGCAAAAACAAACATTTTATTCATTAATTTACATATATTATTTACAAATTTAATTAAAACTATACTAAAAACTATATAGAAAAATGCGTATATTTTCTATTTATCACCTAGGTAGATGGAGTGCCATGGAAAGTCCTTTTGTCAGTACTCTTAATGGGATATTTCCAACCCTAGTTTTACTGACATTTCCAGATGTACTCATCTTGGGCTTAGCATGGAATTCCAGAAGCTCTCTATGCATGATGAAAGTTGGCTCTAAGAGCACATATTCTAGCCCTACGAAATTGATTAGCTCGACCACTAATTTTATCTCCTCATCGGCGTTGATGAACCTGTCACGCACTAGCTCAAATCCTGTATTGCAGGTGTCGTCATTCTTCACAGGTTCCATTTCCTTGGAATCGTCAAGTTTGCAGAGATTCGACATCGCTAGAACTCGAGAACTCGTCATGATGGCTTGAAGCAAATGTAGGTTGTACTCTATTTCTAAACATGTGACCTATTTATATATATATATATCTTACTTTAGAATGTGAAGAGGCACGCGCCTGGATTGGCTGACCTATTGTGTTGATCTTAGAATTAACATATGTGATTGTAAGATCCAATATTTTTGTTAAAAGTAATATATTTTCTTGATGGAATGGTTTTTTTTAATCCAGACTTATGCCTGGGTCATCTATTGTCCAACAACCACATTTACCTTTTGGTTGGCCATTGGATAAACCTGCAAGACAAAGATTAATATTCCTTAGGAACCCAAAAGTTTTGGGGCCTAGGTTCTTGTTAGACTTAACTACTGAAACTTTAGCAGCTAAACTACTGACTGGCTTCTCATACCTTGCTCTAGGCACTGCTGGGTTGAACCAACATTCTATAACAAAGTGCCCAACCTTGCCACAGCCCCATCATTCAAATTTATTATACCTCATTTTCTGAGTCACCTTCTGAATGGTGGGCAGGTGACTGGAAGAGCAGGCTGCTTTACAGCAAGCATTTCTACTAATCATGTGACTGTGCATTGATCTTGGAGTTGGTTGCATAGTCAATGATTTTACTTTAGGGAAAGGATTTTGAGGTAAAGCTTTTTCCTTCTCTTTGGTTGATGGTGCTTGTGGAGAGACAACCTTCTGAAAGACAGTTCTAACTTGGGGAGTCTCTCCAACTTCCTTATTATAGCCTAGTCCTCTTCCAAATTGGGTGGAGAGAATATCTATAATAGGGAGAACAATTTTGGGCTTAGAGTAGCTAGCCACAAGCCCCTTCTTTCTAAGATAAGCTTGTTTTCCATAGACTTAATTGTCCTATCATGAGCTTCAGACCTCTTCTGAAGTAGGATAAGCTCATTGGACAATCTAGTCACTTCCTTGGTCTTCTCATCTATTTGAGATCTGAATGGCTTGAGGATTCTTATTTCCTCAGCTTGAGATTTGACCAATTTCTTGCTCTTCTTGAGAGCAGCCAGGAGAATACCATATTATTCCATTAGATCAGTATGGTCCTCATTGTTGCATGATGAGCAGTCTTCTGCTTCACTATCAGATGATGAGCAATCATCTGATGCACTCTTGGTCTTTTTAATTGAAGCAGATAATGAAAAAGTGCGAGGAGTGCATACCTGAGCAGGATGTGAATCATGTTGATCTTCTTCATTAGATAAGGCAACAAGCCCATAGAGCTCCTCATCCTCAGATTCACTATCTAAGAGAGTGAGAGGTGCTCTTATCCCTCTTCTAGCTACATGGCAACCTTCATCTTCAGACTCACTATCTAAGAAAGTAATGTGTTTTCTTATTCCTTTTATAATCAACCCCTTATATGCTTCTTCTTCAGAGTATGAGGAGCGACAACTGCTTTCACTTAGAGATCTGAACTTCTTGACATTGTATCTTTTTTCCTTCTTCATGGGGCTTAATTTTTTGTAGTTTTTTCCAGGAGCCATGGTGGTAACTTGACACACCCAAGGGCAGATCTGTTCAAGTTGTTAAGCTTTCTTTGAATAACCTAACTCTGATACCACTTGTTTGTTTAGGGTGTTATCTAATTACCTAGAGGGGGTGTATACGTGCTTTAAATTTGTATTGGTCTTTTAAAGTTTCATACTTGATCAGCTTGAAAGGAAACCACCAAAAAACATATCACAGAAATAATCACCAAGCAGAACTCATAGAAACACCAGATTTATAGTGGTTCCCCTAGAAAATGTGTCTAGAGTACTCCAATGTACCTCTATGCCTATCTAGCAGTATGCTAGAATCAACAAACTCCACAAAAATTTAGATCTCTTTCACAGATCCTATACCTCAGGCATAAGGACCCTATAACTCAGGCACTCCAGGACCTACAATCAAGATCCTTCTAGGATCCTACCTCAGGTTCTAGGAACCCTACAACTCAGGCACTCCAGGCCTGACAACTCAGATCTACAAGAGATCTTACCTCAGGTTCAATCAGAACTCTACAGCTCAGACTCAAGGAGTCATACAAAAAATATATTATTTTTACAAGATTCTAGAATACTCTACACAATAAAAGATATTCTGGAGAGTTCTTCTGAAGCCTGATGCAGATGGCCTCTGGACTTCAAGAGAAAGATTTAAGTGAGTTTTATTGATGCACGAAAGCTTTTCCTTTATTCTCTTCTTCTTTCTGGAACATAACTTGTTAGTAGATGGTGCTTGACTGGGACTTGGAGAACTGAGAGAAAGAGCGTATTGTTCTCAAGAAATGTTCCTTCTTGTCACAACCATTCTTTGTTATGATTCTGTTCTCTGTGTCTCATTAGGGCACACACTTTGCCTTTTATATGACAAGGCCTTCTAACGGTCTATTCTGAACACTCTTTAATGTCAGAAGCACATTCCTTAACGGCATCCGCTGATTAGTCCCTTAGACGGCGACATTAAATGCGGACAGTGCATTTCGAAAAATCTCGATCCGTCTCGACGATATGAGCAACATCTTGATGACAGAACTTTCTGTCTCAGCAATCCATCTAGGACTTGGGCATTTCTTCAAGTCTTCTTAAATCTTCACCTGAGAATGATATCTCCACGATATAGAATATCTCAGCTACATATGCAGTCATGACGACATGAAGTCTTCTCATCAATATCGTCGAGATCATCTTGTCAACATTAGGTATTCTCGCCGATATCGTCGAGATTATTCTGACTACTACTTCAACTATAAACTATCTCCACGATCTCTGACTTAGTCTTCAAGACGATACAACTTCTTTACGATGATATGTCTCCTTATCCAATACTTTACATAAGAATGTTGGAGAGCTTCAACACCCCAGACTTTTCAACGATATTGTCGTGTGATTCTTATTGACAAGACGATATCATGACTTGGTTGATTCTTCTTGTCAATACAATGATATCGTCGTGTATACTTTGTTGACACAACGATATCGTTGTGTTATTCAGATTATCACGATGATTCTTGACTGTTTTCTTCTGTTGTCTTCTGCGAACAATCTCAATGATATCTTCGTGTGTATCTTATTGATACGGTGATATTTGCCTTAGAAATTTTTGCTTGATCTTAATATATTATACTGTATGTATAATGTTCTAACCTGCACATGTCATATCAAATGAACATCAAATACAAATTGTACTTATCATTGGCTTGGGGACTTCTCCAAATATGGAACATTATGAGCAGTGTTCCCAACAATCATCTTAAAGACTTTCAAAGGCAGCAAGACGAATTGTGCAGAAGAATTGAAGTAAAGCTTTACACTGTGCAGATTAGTCCCGAAGAAGTAAATTCGACTGGACAACTAGTCAAATGGCTGAAAGGTGTGAATTCATATTAAAGCGTGATTTTGGCATCACCTCATTTATTGTCGCCGCAGATTGAGCCAATGAATATCATTTGCTAAGAAAAGAGATTTCTGACATGATATTAGTACTAGAATCGATCGTTAGATATTCTTGTCTTATAAAAGGGAATGTGATGCTGATGCAAACCCTAATCTTAAATCTCAAAATCGACATATCAAAAAGAAAAGCTTTTTCACCGCTAAAAGTACTACTCCATTGAAAAGCTTAAGGAAGGAGAAGACAAACAGAAAGCAGATCTATATTCTTCTCAAAGAAGCAAGGTCAATAAAAAGTTGTTGATTCAAATCAAGGATCGTTCAGCTAAAAGAAGTGTCTTCATCTGTGCAGAAGATTTTTCACTAACTCATCCATGACATTTGCTGGAAGATTCTAGTCGAAGACAATCTTCATCAAGGCTTCAAGAAGACTCCAAAAGATTCAAGCTTACTTAATTTGAGTCTATAGAAAGTTTGTAACAAAAGTTATTAACATTGTAGGATCTCTCTGAGATTTGAGCTATAGGATTCCCGGGTGGATTATGAGTTGTATGACTCTGTCTAGCTTGAGCGTAGGAGACTTTGTCTCTGAGGTAGGAAGCTAGTTAGTGGTTAGGAGTTATAGGTGAGTTGTAGGATCTGAGGTTGGATACTTGGTCTCTGAGGGAAGAAGTCAGACATGGCTTCTGAGTTGTAGGGTCCTTGGGACATAAGGTAGTAGACGTTATCTCTGAATTGTAGGATTTGTGAATCTAAGTTTTGGCAGATATTGTTGAGTCTATCATACTGCTAGATTGGCGAGGGGGGACTGTTGAATACCCAATGACACATTATCTTGGGGAACCACTATAAATAGCATATGTCTGTGTTGTGATTGTTATGTGATTGTTGCATTTATACTTACTATTCTGCAAAGCTTTAAAATAGGCAACAACACATATTCACCCCCCTTCTCTAAAGGGAAGACACCCCTGGACTTTCAAGTGATATCAGAGGGAGGTTGTTCAAAAAGAGCCTAACAGCTTGAACAACATCCTAAACAAGGGAGTGCCAAGTACTCACTATGACTTCTGGGGAGAACTCAAAGAGCTCAGATCCATGAAGCTGCCAATCTGCAGAAAGTAGAACTATGCTATCTGGAAGGAGAGGGTCAAGCTTTCCATGGAAGCCTCTAACCCAAGGATCTTCATTACTATTGAAGAAGGTCATTTTGTGTCAACCAAAGCCTCAACTATTGATCCCACCAAGCAAGTTGCAAAGAAGTACAATGAGATGGACAAGGATGAGATCATCTTGGCCACTATGGACAAAAGAGACAAGAACATCTTGGTAAGTGCCATAGATGATTCAACCTTTCAGAATCTGGTGCACTTCAGGAATTCCAAAGAGATGTGGTACTCCCTGATAGACTACATAGAGGGAACTGAAGAAATTAGAGATCACAGAAAATCTCTGTTGAATCAGGAATATGAAGCCTTCAGGTAGGACAAGAAGGACTCCATCTCTGAATGCTATGAGAAGTTTTTCAAAATTGTAAATGGTCTGATAACATATGGGAGAGAGTTCTCCAACTATGACTTGAATGACAAGTTTCTCAAATCACTGAATAAAGAATGGGACATCAAGATTTGTGTCATAAGAGAAATGAGCAACTTGACCAATATGCAGCTCCAAAACCTATTTGGAAAGCTATTGTTCTATGAGCTTCAACTGAACACTAGAAAAGCTGAAGAGAAGGACAACAGGTCCCTTAGCAGGGAGAAATATATTTCTCTCAAGGCTGAGAGCTCAAGAAGAAGCAGAGAGGAATCTCTTATTCCTCATAGAAGACCTGCTGAATCAGATTCTGAACCCAGCACTTCTGGGTCAGAATGCTCTGATGGAGATATGGCTCTAATTTCCAAGCAGTTCAAGAAGATGCTCAATAAGAGGAGAGAGTGGAAGAACAGACCTTCCTCCTCCTCCATCTCAAGAAGTTCAAAGTACCACAATGACCAACCAAAGAAAAACTCCAAGGAGGAAAGGTATAATTCTAAACACAATAAATAGTTTACTATTAATATTGTGCATTATGGATGTAGTAAGGCAGGGCATGTCATAGATGAATGTACCTCAAGAAGGAAAGTAATGATAAGGAGGGGGAGAGGAAGTCACTCAAAAGCAAGAAGAAGGAGAGTAGCTTCATTGCCAAGAAATCCAAGACTCTGAGTGGCAACAGTAGCAGCTCATCTTACTCTAATGAAGAAGCTGATACAAAGAAATCTACATCTTACTTAGAGATTTGGATTTAAGAGAAAGCGAAGAGGTTGATGATGTTTTCCAAACTATATTCGAAGAAGGCAAGTGTACCTTTTCTCCTATAGTATAGGATATTTTGAAAATACCAAGGTCGTATTCCTTGGGGTACGTTGATTACTTCTACTTCTAGGAGATCACTATTATCTTATCTAATGATTTTGAGGTTTGTTTTACTTAGCTAAAAGAGATAATTTGCAAACAAAAGAAGGTTTTAAATGACGGTAAAAAGGATTAGCATTCGATCGAAAGTCACCTTGGAGTGAGAATAATCAAGAGAAAGCAAAAATAACTCTAATTCTATTTAAGTAAACTACTTGACCGTGGAGGTTCCCGAAGCTCAAACATGCCTCTCTCGAGGGCAATGCCCAACTAAGTTTAGGAAAAATCAACCGAAGTCTCATTCTTTAATTGATTACCTAAAACTTACTTTACGTTGTGAACCCCGCTATTAGATTTGACTCCAATCCGGGAGATTTATGTCATCCTCTCTCAAGGGGTGCTTGCAACTCTCTTTACCCTTGAGTGATCGATTCATACTTTGAGCCTCTCGGCTAGCTAAGTATGAAAACTTAAGCGAAAACCATATATCGAAAATATGGTCTCCCTAATTAAAAATCAAGGGCAAATCAAGTATTTACAAAAATGGAAAAAGAGAGCTAGAAAATCATAACTTGATTATCTCATTCTCGGATCATTTCGATCGAGCACTAATGAGAGTTAGTTAATCATGGTGGAGGGGGCAAAGGGAGAAAAAATTAGATTGCATGAAGAAAAGTTAACTAAAGTAGAAAGAGAGTGAAGAAAATCAAAGCTAAATTTTATTAAAACCTAAAGTGATTACAAGCTTGAAAGGAGATTACAAAGCTAGAATAATAAAGGTTACAAGCTTACACTAGACTATTGCATTAAAAGAAAACTAGAACATTGCATGAAAGGAAGAGAGAGAGAACATGGAAGGAAAAAACATGAAAACGCATGAAAATATTCACTACAGCTCTAGCAGCACCTCCCCTCTCCATAATTCTCAACCCCGGACTCAAGGAGACCCTCAAAATTTATAGAAAAAATTTTCAAGTTACACGCCCTCGGTCACGGGCGTGACCAAGGGTGTGTAACAACTGTTCAGCTCAGTTCCGACAGCGGCGTGGTGTAACACCCTCCCTGTTACATAGCATATAACAGTAGGTCCGGCCGGTACCCCACGCCATATGAAATGAACAGAAGAGCGCGTTACTAAAATTAGCGTTAAACAGTTAAAGACATAACTATCTCAGCACCAGAGTCGCATAACGGAAGCATATATATTTTCATTTAAAACCAGTGTACAACATGTCCACATCTCTACTAGGAATGAAATACATAAACAGTTATTTACATTGTTTGATTACATCATAAAGGTGGCTTCCAGACATCGGCACGCAGGCCGGCCACACATGAACAAAAAGGTAAACAAAAGCTATGGACTTCAAGGGCCAGCACATCACAGCAGCAGGGGCTTCAGCCCACTATCTCCCGCTAGTCTCACCGGGACCTGTATAAGCAAATCCACCAAGTGGTGGGAAAACAAGTAATCGGTCAGCTTTAGCTGACCAAGATTTATAACGACCCCACCCCAAACTCGGGGCGGCGGTGCTCCTTCCCTGCAAGTAAGAGTCAGCAGCATATATATATATCCGCAAACAACACCAACGGAGGCATACCAAGCCACCCACTTCGTGCTCTCAAGGCACACTTTGGCATACTCCCTGAGTTACGCCCTCACGCTAAGTCCTATTTCAACTTAGACAAGCAATTTGAGCTAGTCCGTACACACGAAGTTACGACACTCTTCCATAGCCCGGTGCACCAAGGGGCGACCTCTTCACCACCACTATGGGAGGGTTAGGATCAGCTAGGCCCGTGCTCAAATACCGCGATTCAACTATGCACGATACGGGTAAGCTTCACCTAATACCCATCACTTAAAGCTGGGCTTTGCAAATTCCACAGCTTCTCCTGCTACATATCCAGTCCCCAGGACTTTAGGTAGCACAGAAACACACAATCTGTGTGCTAGGCGCTACCGCCGGCGCTAACGTTAGCGCCCAGCGCTAGCAACAGAACCCAGTTCTGCCCGGCACTAGTAACAGAAGTCAGTTCTGCTACCTCTGGGAAAACACCTCCAGATAACAACACTAGTAGCTCACCTGGAGCTACCGCCGGCGCTATCGCTAGCGCCCGGCGCTAGTAACAGAACTTAGTTCTGCTATGAAACTTTGGGTACTGCTTGGGAAACACTTCCAGGTCCTTTTGCTGTACAACACAGTACACAAGACCCGAACCACAGCAGGTACACGAACTTTTCTCCGGCACTTTACATGCAATAAAACATCACCAATCTGGCTCGACTTGTCAAGATGGGCTTCACATAGCATGTCTATGCCCGTACTACCATTCCGGACTCTATATGCAATTTGTGGGGGAATAACTTCATCCCACCGGAAGATCGAAACCTCCCTCTGATACTAATTTGTAACACCCTCCCTGTTACATAGCATATAACAGTAGGTCCGGCCGGGACCCCACGCCATATGCAATGAACAGAAGAGCGCGTTACTAAAATTAGCATTAAACAGTTAAATACATAACTATCTCAGCACTAGAGTCGCATAACGGAAGCATATATATTTTCATTTAAAACCAGTGTACAACATGTCCACATCTCTACTAGGAATGAAATACATAAACAGTTATTTACATTGTTTGATTACATCATAAAGGTGGCTTCCAGACATCGGCAAGCAGGCCGGCCACACATGAACAAAAAGGTAAACAAAAGCTATGGCCTTCAAGGGCCAGCACAGCACAGCAGCAGGGGCTTCAGACCGCTATCTCCTGCTAGTCTCACTGGGACCTGTATAAGCAAATCCACCTAGTGGTGGGAAAACAAGTAACCGGTCAGCTTTAGCTGACCAAGATTTATAACGACCCCACCCCAAACTCGGGGCGGCGGTGCTCCTTCCCTGCAAGTAAGAGTCAGCAGCATATATATATATATATATATATATATATATATATATATATATAAATATATATATATATATCCGCAAACAACACCAACGGAGGCATACAAAGCCACCCGCTTCGTGCTCTCAAGGCACACTTTGGCATACTCCCTAAGTTACGCCCTCACGCTAAGTCCTATTTCAACTTAGACAAGCAATTTGAGCTAGTCCGTACACACGAAGTTACGACACTCTTCCATAGCCCGGTGCACCAAGGGGCGACCTCTTCACCACCACTATGAGAGGGTTCGGATCAGCTAGGCTCGTGCTCAAATACCGCGATTCAACTATGCACAATACGGGTAAGCTTCACCTAATACCCATCACTTAAAGCTGGGCTTTGCAAATTCCACAGCTTCTCCTACTACATATCCAGTCCCCAGGACTTTAGGTAGCACGGAAACACATAATCTGTGTGCTGGGCGCTACCGCCGGCGCTAACGCTAGTGCCCGGCGCTAGCAACAGAACCAAGTTCTGCCCGGCACTGGTAACAGAAGTCAGTTCTGCTACCTCTGGGAAAACACCTCTAGATAACAACACTAGTAGCTCACCTGGAGCTACCACCGGCGCTATCGCTAGCGCCCGACGCTAGTAACAGAACTTAGTTCTGCTACGAAACTTCGGGTACTGCCTGAGAAACACTTCCAGGTCCTTTTGCTGTACAACACAGTACACAAGACCCAAACCACAGCAGGTACACAAACTTTTCTCCGGCACTTTACATGCAATAAAACATCACCAATCCGGCTCGACTTGTCCAGATGGGCTTCACACAGCATGCCTATGCCCGTACTACCGTTCCGGACTCTATATGCAATTTGTGGGGGGAATAACTTCATCCCACCGGAAGATCCAATCTACTAATTAGTATAAGTCTTCCTAAATTCATGCAAAACAAAGGACGCGCATGTCCAAAGACTAGGGAGGAGAATTGTTACCCTAGTTGGTCGTTTTGGCGCCATAGAACTGAGAGGGAAATGGCTGGAATCCGCGGTGGCACACACACGCAGACGCTTCTTCACAAATCCCTACTTGCACGATGAAAATTCAACTCCAACGGATCTCCTTCACTGCTCCCAGCTCTCTGCCCTCAGAACTGCAAAGGCTCTCAGAGAAAATGAGCTGAAGAGTCAGATTTTGAGGTATATAAGAATTTCCCGCTACCGCCGGCACTAGTGGCTAGCGCTGGCGCTAGCGACAAAATCGGTACCGCTTAGGGACGCTACCGCCGGCGCTAGCACTAGCGCCTAGAGCTATCTCCATGACTTCAACTCACTTTGCTTTTGTGTGCACATGAAATTTGGGGTCTTACACGTGGGTCTTGCGTGACGTCGCGACAAAAAAGGGACAAGTTACGGCCGTGACATTTGGGTCACGGACGTGACCTGTGACGGCTTCATTTAATATAACATGGGCTTGACTGTGGCGCGGTGGTGAGAAGGGATCCTGTGGGAAAGTCATGGCTGTGACATTTGGGTCACGGGCGTGACTTGAGTTGACTTCTCGACGGCATCACCACGACTCGATGACATCTCCGGGAGCATCACTTTAAGTTTACACGCCCTTGGTCGCGGGCGTGACCGGGGGTGTGACTTGTTGTGGATGATCTCAAATTGCGCAGTATCAATTCTGGACGATCTTATGATTACACGCCCTTGCTCACGGGCGTGACCTAGGGCATGTAATGCAAATTTTTCCAAATTTGTCCCAAAATTCTGCAAAAATATTAATAAGCTAAATTAGAAACAATTTTCATAAAAGAACTAGTTATAAGCTAAAATTGACATGAAAAAGAAATGTTCATATTAAATAATTACTAAAATTCATACAAAAAAAGTTATATAAAAACTACTTAACAGAAGCCTATATTGGGCTAATCACTATAACTAATGACTGGGAGAAGGATGAATATCCTGCTGCCAAAGTGGGGGTAAGGGCACCCTTCACTCTCTCAGACAGTGAGTCTTAAGAGGAAGATTACTATGGGCATGTGTCCCTATCTGATGATGAAGATCAGGATGACTCACATCTTGCTCAGGTATGCTCCCTTTTGCATTTTCATTACCTGAGTCAAGTAGGAAGGCCAAGAGTGCATCAAATGCCAACTCATCATCTGATGAGGGAATTTTTATGGAGAATCAAATGATTGCTCGTCATGTAATAATGAGAATCATTTTGATCTATTGGATCAGTTTGGTACTCTCTTGGTTGCTCTCAAGAAGAGCAAAAAGTTGGTCAAATCTCAGGCTGAGGAGATAGGGATCCTCAAGCCATTCAGATCTCAAGTAGATAAGAAGACCAAGGAGATCACTAGGATGTCCTATGAGCTTATATTACTTCAAAAGAAGTATGAAGCTCAGGTTAGAGTAGTCAAGTCTTTGAAAGTCAAGCTCATTGCTGAAAGGAAGCTTGTGGCAAGTTTCTCAAAGCCAAAGACTGTGCTCCCAATTATAAACAACTTCTCTTCTCCCTATAGAGGAGGGCTTGGATATTATAAGGAGAAGTTGAAATCTTCAAAGATAAAAACATCTTTCAGAAAGTCATGTTGCCTTCCAATGCATATGACAATGATCTAATCAATGGATATCTTTCCAATGAATGTTCCATTAGTGGAACAAAGCCATAGATCTCAGGAAGGAGAGCAGACATTGGACAAATTGCCCTAAAGGCACATCATAAGGAGATCCATAAGAAAGATCATGGGTCATTAGTTTTTAGGTTAACAACACCAATAACCAAAGAAAAGGAAAAGACACTTCCTCAAGGGTCTATTCCTAAGATGAACCATGTGACTGTGTAGTCCACCTTCTACCATGTACACAATCACAAGATCCATCCAGGAAATACAAAAATGTAGCAGTTTGCTCCTCTGATCGCCAGCATCATCACTCCATTCAAAAGGTGACTCAAAAGAGGTGGTATAACAAATTTGAGTGCTGGTGTTGTGGCAAAATTGGCCACCTTGCTTTAGATTTTTGGTTCAACCCAACAGTGCCTAGAGAAAAGAATGTGAGGCTTGCCAACAATTTTGTTAAGAAAGTATCCTGCATGTATGACTAATAATGTTATAGGACCTATAAGCATCTGGATTCCTAAGAAAAGGTAATCTTATTTTGAAGGTATGTCCAAATACCACCTAAACGCTAAGATGGTATTTGGACAGTAGGTAGTCTAGGGAGATGTATGCATTAAGGACACTAATAGTCAAGTTGAGAGAATTGTCTAGTACCCCAGGTACTAAGGAGGACAACTCTCTAAGTCATGCAAGGTGTCAATTAAATGAAAAGATGTCAAGAATGGCCTCTCAAGAAACAACAAGTTAGTGTTGTCATACTCTGGATACTAGTAAAATTAGTTCGCTCAAGGTTGATCTTTGTACACTCGACGATAAGTGAAATTTCATTGCTTAATTAAGTTCATGGTTGTGTTAGATAAATTAGAAAAGCCTACTTTTCATAACCAAGATCTATTTTTAAGTAGAAAGAAGAATTGGACTTTAAAATTCCTTAAGGCAGGATATTAAAAGCTAATCTGTCAAACTCTAGAAAATTCTCCGAGTATTAATTGGTTCGAGTCAAAGTTAGGCCGATCATGTAGAAGCCTATGTTGGAACATGGTTTTCCGCATCCCTTTGATTTGAGAATAACAAATCCTACTTGTATTTGATCTTGTTTGCCATTGTGTTTTTAGCATGCATGTTTGAACAAATATGACACTAGGTTGCTGCTATTGGTCTGGACTTGTTCTCATGCTAAAAAGAAAGGAAGAGAGCTAACGCCCAACGTTAACTCTTAACGCCGGCGTTAACTTTTGTTCCCACCAAGATGCAAAATGAATGGAGGGAAGCTGTCGTGATTGCAGGAGCAATTTATGAATGATTTGACTCAGCGCCCAACGTTAACTCTTAACATCGGCATTAAATTTTGTTCCCGCCAAGATGTAAAATGAATGGAGGGAAGCAGCCGTAATTGCAGGAGCACTTTGGGAATGATTTGACTCAATGCCCGGCGTTAGAGTCAACGCCAGCGTTAAGGTTGCCTAAAATAAAAGTTTCCAAAGTTGCAGAATATCCTTCCTATTTTGAAGATCCGAGCCATCAAGTTATTTCTATATAGATTCAACGCCTGACGTTAACTCTTAACGCCGGCGTTAGCTTCCACTCCTATAAAAAGGCGGATTTCGTCTTCTCCAACTACTGATTGAAAAGAGCCCTATTCCAGCACTTCAGAAACTTTGTGAGGGCCATATTTCCAGACCATCACATCTCCCACTCATATCAAAGGAGGCTTGGATCAACACGCTAACACAACACGAAGAACGCACACTTGGACTTCAACGATCTTCATCGATTCTTCATCGTCTCCTTCAGATTATCTCATAGGGAGTTTTTATATTTGTCTTTTATTTTTATCTTTGTAATCGGTTAGTGAATTCGCCTCGTGTTGGCGACTAGGTCTGGGTAGGACTTAGGGAGTAATTTGCCTCATGTTGGCGACTAGGTCTAGGGAGTAGATCTAGGGGGTGCTCGAGGCCTTTCTGGGGATAGGAAGTCTAGAGTGACTTGAGGCCGTATTTGGGGAGAGATCGGCTAAAGCCAACTGGTTCGTGAGGATACGAGTCGGTATAGAAAATGAAAAGAATATTTCGCCTTCGTTTTCTAGCGTCATAGAAATCAGATTTTGTAATCAATTTTATAAATGATAATTATAACGTTTCTTTTTTAATAAAATTGATTTCATTTCTAATTTCATTATCTCTTTACTTTTGATTTAACTTACTTCTACCAAAATATCAAAAGTTTTCTATTAAAGTTTAAAGTTTTTAAAACCCTTATTCACCCCCCCCCCACTCTAAGGGCGCCTCAAGATCCAACAAGTGGTATCAGCGTGAGGTTATTCCAAATCGGCTTAACAACCGGGATTAATGGCGTCTCTTGATCATGATCTCGCTTCTACTAGTGGGGAAAATTTAAATATAAATGAAAAAGTATTATCACCACCTTTATTTATGGGCAAAAATTATAAAGGGTGGAAAATATTAATGAAAAATTTTCTTAAAGCCTTAGATGAAAAAGTTTGAAATATTACTATTGAAAAGCCACCTAGCGTACTAATTAGAAACAAAATTATTTTAAATGCAAAATCTATAAATTGTTTATTTAGTGCGTTAGATCAAAATATTTTCAAACTTATTTATAATTTACCTACTGCTTATGAGATTTGGAATTTTCTTGAAAGATCTTATGATTCTCCTTCTGTAGGTATGGAACAAACACAAGAATTGTAGAACATACAAGCTTGCACAAATATTCAAGAAAGCTACTCAAATGATGGATATATAGAATGCTCATCAAGCAGAAAGGATTATGGAAACTCTTGTTTGGAAGGGGAAGATGAAGAAGACAAAGGAACAATATGTTCAAATCTTAAATCAAAATCTCTTATTGTATGTAATTCTATTTCTACATTACAATTGCTTCAAACTACAAAGCAAAAAAATTAAGAAATTGAAAAATGCTAATTGCGAATTGCGCTTAGAAAATAAAGGTTTAAAAGCAAAAGTTAATGAAGAAACAAATTTTGAGTTATCTCGGTCTACCCATGGATCCTTAGTTGAAAACATTACACCTTGTGTAGAATATAATGAATTATAAGAAAAACACAAGAAACTTGAAAAGGAGTTTATTTTTGTAAAAGAACAAAATGAAAGATTATGTTTAGAAAATTCATCTTTGAAAAATGATTGTGCTAAGTGTAAAGACTATAAAATTGAAATTAAAGATATGGATGAAACATTTGATGAATATAGGAATAACTATCAAAATCATATTGATTCAATTGTTTCCACTCTGAAAAATAGCACAATCGCTTATAATAAAGCTAGACATAATTTAAAAATTAAGAATAATGAATTAAAAACTAAAATCAAGTTACTTAAGGTAATCATAAAGAAAAATTCTCAAAACATACATTCTCAATATAATGCAAATCCAAAAGCAAGATGAATATGATTTCTCAAAAGTTGAATAAGTCAAACAATGGAAATAAAAAACTTCAAAAGATTGAAAATGAAATTCCAAAATACAATCATCATTATCATTTACAACATCAATCTTCTCCCAACATAAAATTAAATGTTCACAAAGTCGCTATGAAAAATACTTTCAATAATCATTATAATTATAATCTTAAAGATAAAGATAATCACAATGGAAATTTGATACATAAAAATAATATTAAACCAAGATTTGAATGGAGACCCAAAGTTAAAGATGAAACACAAACTCCACTCAAAAGGGCTCATTCATTTCCATCTCCCCAAAAGCAAACATGATGTATTTGGGTACCCAAAGGAACCATCCCACTTGGTCCCCTTTGGATACCTAAATCTCTTATTCATTAGGTATCATACAAATGCATGAAGCAGAAATAATTAAATGTGAAATATCATTACTCTACTTCATGATATCCTAAAACTTCTTCTTCTTTGTTTATTTTCTTTTTATTGAACCAACATGGTATGATTACTTTACATAACTTGTGATATGACTTTCTCATATTAAGCCAAAGTTCATTAATAAAACAAATTGAATAAAATTGAATAAAAAGTCATATTATTTTTTAAGTGATCTACTAATCCTTTTTGTTTTCATCCCTCTAAATCCATAACCTATAAAAGTCTCCTATCATCATAAATCAAACTCTAAATTTGTCATATGATATTATTAAGACTAATGAAATAATTGTCGAAATGGATTTAAAAGGTATTCTAGGAGTCTTTGGCTAAATGTATAAAATGCACAAGTGGTTGATTACCTATTTAATATCATTATGTCTGTTGATAGCCTCTAATATGTTTAATCTTAATCATAAAAAATTGGAATTGAAAAATTGCAAAAATCTCAGGCTGGTTCTAAGAGTCTGTAAAACCCCAAGTTTCGTGTGCAAAGAAAGTGGAAATGTGCAGAAGATAAAGAGCTAGCGCCTGGTGCTAGCGATAGCGCCGGCGGTAGTGCATTTCCCGCTAAACCTGTTTAGTTCTCGAGGGACAAGTGCATTTCCCGAGAAATGAAGCATGCTGAAATAGATGAGCTAACGCCAGCGTTAATGCTAACGCCTGACGCTAGCCCAATTTCGTCGAACACAGTTTGCCGTTCATCGAACGCAGGCAGAAGCCTTAAGCGGCTGAGGATAAGCTCAGCCACCACCTTAGAGCTAACGCCAGGCGCTAGCGATAGCGCCGACGGTAGTGTTTTTCCGAGAAGTGTGTTCTTTCTCGAGGAGCGTGGCATTTCGCGAGAGGTTTGTCAAATAAAGATAGCGTAGGCGGTAGCGCTAGCGCTAGCGGTAGTGATTTCTCACAAAATCCTTAAGCGGTAGAGCGGTACCGACTCTGAGATAGCGCCAGGCGCTAGTGGCTAGCGCCGGCGGTAGAGGAAAATTATATAAACACTCAACTTCGACTTTCCTTCTCATTTTCTATGAATCTTCTGCCATTCTGAGAGCACTGAGCAGAGAAGGAAGTCCGTTGAAGGTTGTTGTGCCAAGGGCAAATCCGCGAAGGAGTTCTTGAGCGCTTGTGCCATCGTCGATCTATTGAAGAGGAAGCTATTTCAAGGGATTCCAACTGATTCCCTCTCAGTTCGATGGCACCAAAACGAGCGTCAAGGGTAACGATTCTCCTCCCTCATCTTTGGACACGTTCGTCCTTTGATTTGCATAGTAGTAGGTAGATTTCCACTAGCAAGTGGATAGATTTCTGCCGACGGGTCGATGTTATCCCCGTAGAAATTGCATATAGAGCCTGGAATCGAAGTACGGGCATAGGCATGCTGTGTGAAGCCCATCTGGACAGGTTGGTCTGGATTGGTGATGTTGATATGCTGTTGCACTACGGAGAAGACTCCGTGATCTATGCTGTGTTTTTCAGGTGTTATGTACTGTTTCGTACTGCAAAAGAGATCTGGAGGTGTTTCCCAGAAATATCCGAAAAAGAGTAGCAGAACTGAGTTCTGTCACTAGCACCGGGCGTTAGCGCTAACGCCTGCGGTAGCTCCCAGTGAGCTGTGTGAAAGCCTGTGAAGCCTATGCGCATGAACTGGGTTGAGCAGCAGAAGCTGAAGGACCGCGTACCTTGCTTCATTGACCTTACGAGTCAAGAGCGGGCTAGGGAAAGCCGTACCCGTTTTAGGTTGATGTTATCCCTACTATTATGAGCGCGGGCATCTGGCAGAACCGAAACCCCACCCTTAGCTATTGTGAAGAGGATTGCAACCTCGGGTCACGATATGGCATTTGGGACTAGACTCATTAAGGCCGGCCATCCTTGATGAGAGTCAGCTCATAGTGAGAATCCGAGTTGAAAAAGGACTCGTCGATTGCGTGTCGTGAGTGCACAAAGCGGGTAAGCCTATATCTGAGTTGAAAAAGTACTTGTCGATAAACGCATCGCTCTCAATGAAAATGAATGCTTCTATGCGGTGCTTAGACGCACCTGTAATATATATACTGTTATTGCTTGCCTGCAGGGAAGGAGCACCGCCACCCCGAGCATGGGGTGGGGTAGTTATAAATCTTGGTCAGCTAAAGCTGACCGGTTACTTGTTTTCCCACTGCCCGGTGGATTTGTTTATATAGGTCCTGGCGAGACTAGCGGGATATAGCGGGCTGAGGCCCCTGCTGCTGTGTTGTACTGGCCCTCGAAGGCCAAAGCTTTTGTTTACTGTTTACATGTGTGGCCGGCCTGCGCGCCGATGTTTGGAAACCACTTTTGTTATGCAAACAAACATTGTAAAGAACTTGTTATGTCTTTCATTCCTAGTAGTTATTGTTGACAATGTGTATACTGGTTTTAATTATAACAAAATGCTTCCGTTGTGTGACTCTATGTGCTGAGATGGTTGGTATTAACGGTTTAACGCTAATTAAGTAACCCGCTCTTCTGTTCGTTTAATATGGCGTGGGGTCCCAGCCGGACCTATTGCTATATTCTATGTAACATGGAGGGTGTTACAAATTAGTATCAGCTACGGGTCTCGTTCTCTTTCCGTCTGAATTCGTGGTCGAATTCTTTTAAGGGGTGGTGAGCACGTGTGTGCGTCGCCGTTAACTCATGTAAATAACCAGTAATTGTCCACTTTAGGAATGACATACATGTAGGTGTGTAGCATTGGGATGGAACTTTTGTGTTCCTCTAGTGATCCATGCTATCTCTTAGTCGCTAATTGTGTTTTGGGCACTTATATAGGTGACTGGGAGTGGAGCGGGGCCATCTTGACCCCCGCGTTCGACTGCCAGTAGTGCACCAACTGCGGTGCCGACTCTTCCTTCTACTGAGACAGTAAGGATGATAGCCGAAGCAGTGTTTGCAATGTTCACTGCGCAACCTGTAGGGCATGTCCCTGGACAGCCTCCTACTCCTGGAGTGGCTCCAGTGCCGGTTGTGGCAGCTGAACCTGCGGTTGAAAGGCCAATGCCGGTGCGGGCACGAAGAGCTCCAGACCAACAACTGCGGTATTTTCTGAGTTTCCATCCTCCTACGTTTACGGGGGCAGGAACCCCAACGCAAGCTGAAGATTGGCTATCAAAGGTGCGCAAGACCTTGAAAGCCACTGACACGGAGGAAGGCCAGAAGGTTACCTTAGCAACCTTCCTACTAGATGGGGAGGCGCAGTTATGGTGGGATGAGATAGAGCTACATCACTTGGCAGGAAGGCAGCTGGTGGACATCTCGTTTGACGAATTTTCGAGATTGTTCTTAGCGAGGTATCTCCCACATGCTCAGCAAATCGAGATGGAGAACCAGTTCAACCGCCTGACTCAAGGTGATCGCATGATCGATGATTACCTCCATGAGTTTACACGGTTGGGGAGATACGCAGGAGCGACCTTTGCCGATGAAGATCGAAAGACAAATCGGTTCTATGAGGGTCTGCGAGAAGAGTTGCGGTTCCTTCTGTCGGGGGCAATGACACAGGGTTTTATGACCCTGGTTAATACGGCTCATTCCTTAGAAAAGGATATGAAGCGGTCCTAGACCAGGAAGGAGCTAGCAGTTGTAAAGCCAGAGTTCAAAGTACCGAGCTCTGCGAAGTCTGGGAGAGGCAAGTGGAAGAGCAAAGCGCGACCTTCTGGGTGAGCTCAATCTGCTGCCTCGGGTATGACAACTGGGCGAGGCCCATTCACTTGTTATAATTGTGGTAAGCCAGGTCATATAGCCCGAGAATGTCATGGAGGAAAGAAGGAGGCTACGGCTTATGCGGCAGAGAAAGGGAAGGCAGCAGAGTCAACCGCATCCCATGCTGCTCTAGCCCAGCCTAGAGTGTACAATCTTGGCCAGCAGGAGGCCATCAGACAAAGCGATGTGGCGACAGGTATGCGTTAGTATACAACTTTTGTTGCTTTTTATACTCATACCTTGTGCATTGCTTGTAATCGTTTGTGTATTAGGCTTTGTCCTAATCTTTAACTCTCTGGCGAGAGCACTGTTTGATACGGGTGCTTCACATTCATTTCTATCGAAAGCCTTCATACAACAACTTGGAGTGCCTTCGTCATTAAGAAAAGAACGATTAGATGTGATGCTACCCAATGGCTGCTCGATGCGTGCGGATCAAGGCTGTGTTATAAAGGTGCGAATAGGAAGTCAAGATTTTGATTTGGAAGCACTTATACTGCCACTTTCAGAGTTCGATGTAATCTTTGGTATGGACTGGCTGTCAGCGCAGCAGGCCTACATTGATTGCACGTCTAAGGAGGTCACACTGGGGCGGAATACCGAACGTGCGACTACATTTGCTGGTTTGCGTGGATCGAGCAAGACACTGATGTCTGCTGTCCAAGTGGTCAAGGCGGTTCGGCAAGGTGCAGAGTTATGTGTTGTGCTAGTGGGGGCTGTAAAGCCTCAACCCAGTTTGAGTGATGTTCCTGTGATTTCAGAGTATCCAGATGTGTTTTCGAAAGATCTTCCTGGGGCGCCACCTCAGCAAGAGATTGACTTCACTATAGAGCTGATGTCAGGTGCCAAGCCTGTTTCACGCTCTCCGTACCGAATTGCGCCAAAGGAGATGGCGGAATTGAAAGTTCAATTACAGGAGTTGCTAGAGCAGGGTTATATACGTCCAAGTACATCCCCTGGGTGCCCCGGTCCTTTTTGTGAAGAATAAGGACGGAAGCCTGCGTCTATGCATTGACAACCGAGAATCGAACAAGCTGGCCGAGAAGAACAAGTATCCGATTCCTCGAATCGATGACTTGTTTGATCAGCTAGTGGGGTCAACTGTGTATTCAAAATTGGATCTCACGTCCGGCTATTACCAGTTGCGAATTCGGGATTATGATATCCCCAAGACATCATTCAGTACCCGCTACAGACACTTTGAGTTTACAGTGATGCCGTTTGGATTAATGAATGCGCCGTCAGTATTTATGGATCTGATGAATAGGACCTTTCGAGAGTACCTTGATAGGTTTTTCATTGTCTTCATTGACGATATCTTGGTGTACTCTCAGTCTGAAGAAGAGCACGCGATTCATTTGCGTGAAGTTTTAGAAACCCTGCGACGTAGTCAATTATATGCCAAGTTCTCTAAGTGCGAGTTCTGGCTAACCTCAGTGGCGTTCCTTGGTCATGTTGTTAGTGGCGAGGGTATCGCAGTGGATCCGGCAAAGATTGATGCAATCCAGAAGTGGCCCGTTTTGGCGACAGTAGCGGAAGTCAGGAGTTTTCTTGGACTTGCCGGCAACTATCGGCCGACGCTTCGTGGAGAACTTTTCACGGATCGCTCTACCTCTCACCATCTTGACGAGGAAGGATCAGAAGTTCGTTTGGTCACCAGAGTGTGCACGGGCTTTTGAGGAACTGAAGAGGCGTCTGACCACAACACCAATTCTGTGTTTGCCATCTGTTGCAGAGGGTTATGAAATTTACAGTGATGCATCAGGGAGCGGCTTAGGCTGCGTACTTCTTCAGCATGGTCAAGTGATAGCTTATGGCTCTCGACAGTTGAAAGTGCATGAGCGGAACTATCCGGTCCACGATTTGGAGTTGGCGGCCGTGATTTTTGCTCTAAAGCTGTGCCGACACTACTTATATGGTGTGAAGGTTGACATCTTTACAGACCATAAGAGCCTTAAGTATCTTCTAAATCAGAAGGAGCTCAATATGCGACAATGAAGGTGGATGGAGTTCTTGGGGGACTACACTTTTGACATACACTATACTCCTGGGAAGGGAAATGTAGTCGCAGATGCTTTGAGCCGAAGGGCTTATGCATAGGCCAACTGGATTCAGATGTATGATCCACGTCTGATTAGGGACTTGGAAGCCTTGGAGATCTCCTGTGTGGAGAGGAGTTCGAGTTCGAGAGCGTGCTTAAACTGGACGGAGGTGCAATATGACCTCGCGGACAGAATACGACAAGCCCTGGAGCTTGATTCGAGCATGCAACGCTATTTGGCAGAGTCTGAAGTTGGGACTGCTGCAGAGTTTGTGTTAGACGACGGTCTAATGTGGAAAGACGATCGATTGTGCGTCCCAAACGTGGGTAAATTACGGGAAGAATTGATGTACGAAGCACACTTTACAAAGTACTCAATTCACCCAGGGAGCACAAAAATGTACCAAGACTTGAAGAAGCTGTTTTGGTGGCCAGGCCTAAAGAAAGACATCGCCTTATACGTGGCAAAATGCAAAACTTGCGCACTTGTGAAGGTGGAATGTCAGAAACCTGAAGGTTTCCTGAAGTCATTGCCAGTACCGGAATGGAAATTTGACGATATTTATATGAATTTCGTGCACGGTTTGCCGAGATCACAGAGTGGGAATGATGCTATTTGGGTGATCGTGGATCGCTTGGCAAAAGTAGCCCACTTTATTCCGAACCGACGGGACGATGCGGTAGAAAAATTGGCAAAACTTTATGTGGATAGCATTGTACGATTGCACTGTGTGCCCCGTAGCATCGTCAGTGACCGAGATGGGCACTTCACTTCGAAAGATTGGAGGCTAATCCACCAGTTGTTGGGGACAAAGTTATAGTTTAGTACTGTCTTCCACCCTCAAACAGATGGGCAGACTGAACGTACGAACATAACACTGGAGGATATGCTCCGTATGTGCGTCCTAGATTTCGGTAAGAAGTGGGAAGATCATCTTTTTATGATCGAGTTCGCCTATAATAATAGCTATCAGGCAAGTATAAAGATGGCGCCCTTCGAGGCCCTCTATGGTAGAGCTTGCCGCACTCCCTTAGCCTGGGCGGAGACAGGTGAAACGAAGCTGTTTAAGCGAAAGGAAGTCGAAGATGCAACTTCGTCCATTCAAACAATCCGGGAGAGATTGTTGATTGCACAAGATAGGCAGGCGAAATACTATAATGCCAAGCACAAAAACGTCGAGTTCGCCGTAGGCGACTGGGTTTATCTAAAGATCAAACCTTTCAAGGGTGTGTCCACGATTCGGCGCTTGAAAAAGCTGAGTCCGAGGTACCTTGGACCGTTTGAGATTCTGGATCGTGTTGGTGAAGCTGCCTATCGGCTCGCTCTTTTGACAGAGCTGAGCGGACTGCATGATGTGTTCCACATATCTGTGCTACGAAAAGCTGTGCCAGAGCCTGGCCAGGTCCTGGTAAAGAATCAAGTGTCAGTCGATGATGAGCTAAAGACGTTAGTCACGCCTGTTTGCATCGAAGACACTAATGTCAGGAAGTTGCGGAACAAAATGATCCGAATGGTCAAAGTCCGCTGGAACAATTGCGGTCGTGAGGAGCTTTCATGGGAACGGGAGCAAACCATGCGAGATGAGTTCCCTGAACTGTTTCGTTAAGGTACAAATTCTGTTTTGTATCTTGTTGTTCTTTGCACTGCTTAAAATATCGGGACGAAATTTCATTAAGGAGGGGAGAATTGTAAAACCCCAAGTTTCGTGTGCAAAGAAAGTGGAAATGTGCAGAAGCTAAAGAGCTAGCGCCTGGCGCTAGCGATAGCGCCGACGGTAGTGCATTTCCCGCTAAACCTGTTTAGTTCTCGAGGGACAAGTGCATTTCCCGAGAAATGAAGCATGCTGAAATAGATGAGCTAACGCCAGCGTTAATGCTAACGCCTGGCGCTAGCCCAACTTCGTCGAACACAGTTCGTCGTTCGTCGAACGCAGGCAGAAGCCTTAAGCGGCTGAGGATAAGCTCAGCCACCACCTTAGAGCTAACGCCAGGTGTTAGCGATAGCGCCGACGGTAGTGTTTTTCCGAGAAGTGTGTTCTTTCTCCAGGAGCGTGGCATTTCGCGAGAGGTTTGTCAAATAAAGATAGCGCAGGCGGTAGCGCTAGCGCTAGCGGTAGCTATTTCTCATAAAATCCTTAAGCGGTAGAGCGGTACCGACTCTGAGATAGCGGCAGGCGCTAGTGGGTAGCGCCGACGGTAGCGGAAAATTATATAAACACTCAACTTCGACTTTCCTTCTCATTTTCTAAGAATCTTCTGCCATTCTGAGAGCACTGAGCAGAGAAGGAAGTCCGTTGAAGGTTGTTGTGCCAAGGTCAAATCCGCGAAGGAGTTCTTGAGCGTTTGTGCCATCGTCAATCTATTGAAGAGGAAGCTATTTCAAGGGATTCCAACTGATTCCCTCTCAGTTCGATGGCACCAAAACGAGCGCCAAGGGTAACGATTCTCCTTCCTCATCTTTGGACACATTCGTCCTTTGATTTGCATAGTAGTAGGTAGATTTCCACTAGCAAGTGGATAGATTTCTGCCGACGGGTCGATGTTATCCCCGTAGAAATTGCATATAGAGCCTAGAATCGAAGTACGGGCATAGGCATGCTAAGTGAAGCCCATCTGGACAGGTTGGTCTGAATTGGTGATGTTGATATGCAATTGCACTCCGGAGAAGACTCCGTTATCTATGCTGTGTTTTTCGGGTGTTATGTACTGTTTCGTACTACAAAAGAGATCTGGAGGTGTTTCCCAGAAATATCTGGAAAAGAGTAGCAGAACTGAGTTCTGTCACTAGCACCGGGCATTAGCGCTAACGCCGGCGGTAGCTCCCAGTGAGCTGTGTGAAAGCCTGTGAAGCCTATGCGCATGAACTGGGTTGAGCAGCAGAAGCTGAAGGACCGCGTACCTTGCTTCATTAACCTTACGAGTCAAGAGTGGGCTAGGGAAAGCCGTACCCATTTTAGGTTGATGTTATCCCTAATATTATGAGCGCGGGCATCTGGCGGAACCGAAACCCCACCCTTAGCTATTGTGAAGAGGATTGCAACCTCGGGTCATGATATGCCATTTGGGACTAGACTCATCAAGGCCGGCCATCCTTGATGAGAGTTAGCTCATAGTGAGAATCCGAGTTGAAAAAGGACTCATCGATTGCATGTCGTGAGTGCACAAGGCGGGTAAGCCTATATCCGTGTTGAAAAAGTACTTGTCGATAAACGCATCGCTCTCAATGAAAATGAATGCTTCTATACGGTGCTTAGACGCACCTGTGATATATATACTGTTATTGCTTTCCTGCAGGGAAGGAGCACCGCCGCCCCGAGCATGGGGTGGGGTCATTATAAATCTTGGTCAGCTAAAGCTGACCGGTTACTTGTTTTCCCACCGCCCGGTGGATTTGTTTATATAGGTCCTGGCGAGACTAGCGGGAAATAGCGGGCTGAGTCCCCTGCTGCTGTGCTGTACTGGCCCTCGAAGTCCAAAGCTTTTGTTTACTGTTTACATGTGTGGCCGGCCTGCGCGCCGATGTTTGGAAACCACTTTTGTTATGCAAACAAACATTGTAAAGAACTTGTTATGTCTTTCATTCCTAGTAGTTATTGTGGACAATGTGTATTCTGTTTTAATTATAACAAAATGCTTCTGTTGTGTTACTCTGTGTGCTGAGATGGTTGGTATTAACTGTTTAACGCTAATTAAGTAATGCGCTCTTCTGTTCGTTTAATATGGCGTGGGCTCCCGGCCGGACCTACTGCTATATTCTATGTAACAGGGAGGGTGTTACAGAGTCTCCTTATCAAAAGACTCAGTGCAAGATAGTGAATTCCTACCAATGGGGTAGAAGAGTGGACTACCCAAAGTTTGGGGAACCACTATATTTCTTTGTGTTGTGCTGTGATTTTCTTCTTGCTATTTTCCTTCTTTACTTGCTTAATTCTTGTTGGTGTGTGGGAAGCTTAATTCTGTGATTATTACACACACACATATATATATATATATAATTGCACAAAGTATTTTTAAATCTCTATTCACCCCCCTCTAGAGAATTCTAGTGTGGTTAACTGTGCACTTTCACATTAGAAATTTTGAAATAACACTTTTATGTGTGCAAGAAATTTATTGTTTGAAAGATGGTGTAGGTAATTTAGACATGCAACTTAATATGTTAAAAACTATTACACTACACAATCATGCAAGTCTAAGATTATTAGCACATGTAGATTCCCAAAATAGTGAGTGAATGATAAATTGATTAGCATAAAACATTACTCAACTTAGAGGCATTCTAGGAAATTATACATAATTTTCTATAGACTGTTTCATTGCACATAATCAGATTAAGGTCAAGGCATGCTAAGATAAAATAATATTTAGGAAATTTGAAATTAAAATTAGACATTGAAGACCATTTTTAAGTGTATGCCTAATCAATTTTAACCATTTGAAACAAAATGACTAAAATGTTTGCTCTTGTGAAGTCTCATATATTTTTAAACGAAAACCAAAATTAAATTTACAAAAATATGCGAGATTTTGACGCAAACTTCAAACGATCATAACTTTTGATCTGCTTGTCTGATTTTTGCATATAATAACTTTTCGGAACGAGGATGAGAAGATCTATGCAATGGAAAACGAGCTTTTGCTCGTTTGAGTTCGTTTCGACCCTCAAAACTGCCAAAATTCAACTCCGTTTAGAAGTTATCTCAGTTTTTTCCTTTTTTCGGCAATTTTTTTTAAAAGGATTGTACATCACATGCTCCTAAGTACCATTCTAATGACCTTAGAATCAACCTTATACCTATTGAAAATAACCCACAAGAGTAAATCATGAGTACCTAAATCTAGGTCTATGAAAAGTTATTTTTTTAATAAATCATGAGTACCTAAATCTAAATGTGATAAAATTAATGCTCATGCAAAATCAAAAGATTGTATTGCTTTCAACATATTTTTTGTGATCATGATTAGTATATGAATCTCTTATGTTTTGCATGTATTTTATTTATATGTTTAAAATTGAAATACTATTGTTGATTACATGCAACATTAACTCTATCAATCTTATGGCATAACACTGCATCAAACTCATCATTCTAGCATTATCAACTAATAAATATTATCATTCATGCTAGCTATCAAATAATGACATTATGAATTCATCTTAAAGTACAAGTAAAAGTTAAAATTCATAATGACTATGTTGCTTTAAAATATAATTAGAAATCAATCTCTCATACAAAGCCATAGTTTACAAATTGAGTCCATAGTACAAAATGCTTAGGATGGCCATGATCATTCACCCATATTATGTGTCTCACAATAGAGAGGGAGTAGGATTGTATGCATTAGAAGACCTAACCTCTAAGTCATGTCTTGTCCTTAACCGGGGAGGGTTCTAGTGGGGCCTTGCGAGGCACTGGGGGGAAAGAGTACTAGGTTGAGCGATCTCTAGTGTGTGCATATGGGATTAACACCCCAACCTACGACATGTGTGCAGCTCCTCATGCCCATCCGTCACTTAGTATGGGGCTAGTGTGTAGGCATATATTTAGGGTATTATAATCTAGGACATTCCTATTTCATATATTTTGCATGCACTCTTTATGATTATATTATTCATGCATTCTTGTTTTTATCGAACATGCTCATGCATTCTTGTTTTGATCGAACATGCTTATCTTGTGTTTGGCATATTTTATCATTTTTGAGCTTTAATGATCTTGTAAAACACAAGTATTTGAAAACTAAATAAAAATATAAAAGCCTTATTTGAACAAATAAAACAAGCTTAATGAGTCCTCTAATGATCTCCAAAATGTCTGAAATTTATACACTAAGAAGGCCTTTCTATAATAACTCCAAATCAAAGAAAAGTTTTTTTAAAATGCATGAAATCATCTACTGTCTCGGCGTTAACTAGTTAACACCAGGCGTTAGCCTCTAACGCCAACGTTATCATTAACGCCTATCATTAGCCTTATGTGCAAAATTGCCAATATCACAATGCTGAATAGTATCTGATCTCTATATCTCTTAGTTCAGTCTTCATGCAATCTGATTTACATTATTTGAATTAACATTCTTAAAAATAATTTTACAACCTTTTTATGGAAAAGTATTCAACAATTTTGAGTCTTCTAATCATCTTTAAACTTTCTGAAATTTCTACACCAAGAAGGACAATATGAATATTCACTATTCCAAAGGAAAAATTTTCAAAAATCTAAAAAAAAATAGAGTTCTGATTGGGCGTTAAGTAGTTAACGCCAGTCGTTAGTCCTTTTTACCAAATGGAAATTTTGATTTCTCTACACTATTTATGGTATTCTTACAATGGTTTTTCTTTGTTTTTTTTCTCAGTTTTTGGAATTAATTTATTATTAATTTGGTTATTTTATTTCAAAATACAAAAAATTCAAATAATTCAAAATGATCAAAAATATATTTTGCTTTAATTGTTTACAAAATTATGGTTTGACTATAAGTCTTCACAAGAACATACATCTTAGTCATTTTGTTTCAAATGGTCAAAATTGATTAGGCATACACATTAAAATTCTCATCAATGTCTAATTTTAATTTCAAATTTTCTAAGCATTGTTTTTGTCATACCTTGACCATAATCTGATTATGTGCAATGAAATAGCCTATAGATAATTGTGTATTATTGCCTAGCATGCCTCTAAGTATAAGTAATGTATTATGTTGATCAATGAATTATACACTCACTATTTTGGCAATCTACATGTGCTCATAATCTTTGTCTTGCATGATTGTGTAGTGTAATAGTTTTAACATATTAAGTTGTATGTCTAAATTAACTAAACCGTCTTTCAAAAATAAATTTCATGCACAATATGGAAGTGTTATTTCAATAATATTAATGTTTGCAACAACAAGTGAATTCAGAGACCTTCGACCCAAAATAAAAATCTGAAATAAAAAGTGAAAGATAACTCCACCAAGCACTACTCACCCTCCTGATAAGCCTTAATAAGCATTGTGAGGTTAAGCACCTTGGAAAGAATTGTAAAGTGTCTTGTGCAAACATATCTCTTTTCTATCACTTCTATTTATACACCAGATCACTAAAAATAAAAATCAATAAAATTGCTTATGTGATCCCCCAAGCAATACTTCGCTCTATGATAAGTCTTAATGAGCATTGTGTGGGCGAAGCACCATGGTTGTTGTACTCATTATTTGTGCCTTGAAACTTTACTCTAGATTTGATGTGTGAAAGTAATTATAAGATTGCATCCTTAATATTGTTGTCACTATTTCATTATATATGTCATGTGTTTTGATTATTTCACTTGTATACTTTTATCAAAACACCTTATGCACACATCATTGTTTTTCATAAAGCTTCCACTCATGAGAATTGGATCATAATGCAAACATTACATAATTCTCTAAAAACTTAAGTAAAAGCACTAGATTGCAATGCATGATTTCTACAATTCTTTACTTGAAATACGAATTGGTTACATTGTAGATATTATCTTTTTGAATATGCTAAAACATGCTTGCCTGTTAGTTATGAAAATTTTCAAAGTTAAAAAGCTCAAATGTGAAGAGTCTGGACATATTGTTGGAATGGTCAAACTATAACAAAAATACTACTCTTATTTGTTTGTGTTTTTGTTTTCCGCATTTCTCTTTTTGTCATGTACTTCATAAACCATGGTTTATCATGCTCACTTCTTGGGTATTTCTTCACTTGTGTTTGTCAAACACTATTTCATCTCTTTCAACAAGTAATATTCTTCTTTAAAAATTAATTTGAAAAGCAAGTGGTAGAATTCCTTTGGTAAAATCATGGAATGTTAATCTTTCACGCTTATCATATATTTTTTCCGCTGTGCTACTCTCTCCCTTAGCTCGATCATGACTTACTTTACACAAAACTCTTAATCCTCTCTTAGTTATGTCCCAACTTTTGTTTTCTTTATTCTAGTTTTGTTTCACTCCACCCTCTTTTGCTAATAACAAAAGGGGGAGAATAAAATGATAAATCATAATGATTAAAGGAGTAGGATTCACTAGATTAAGGGGGAGCATGAATCTAGTCTATGGGTACATACACTAAGGGGGATCACTTAAGTAGGGGGAGCACAATTTTAAATGACCTATAACTCTTATTACTATCTCTATGATTGTTTAGTGTCATATATCCTTCTAAAAACACATATCTTATATATGAATATGATTAATCTCTATTGGATTTGTTATTATCAAAAGGGGGAGATTGTTGGAACATGGTTTTCCGCATCCCTTTGATTTGAGAATAACAAATCCTACTTGTATTTGATTTTGTTTGCCATTATGTTTTTAGCATGCAGGTTTGAACAAATATGACACTAGGTTGCTGCTATTGGTCTGGACTTGTTCTCATGCTGAAAAGAAAATAAGAGAGCTAACGCTCAGCGTTAACTCTTAACGCCGGCGTTAACTTTTGTTCCCGCCAAGATGCAAAATGAATGGAGGGAAGCTGTCGTGATTGTAGGAGAAATTTAGTAATGATTTGACTCAACGCCCGACGTTAACTCTTAACGCCGGCATTAACTTTTGTTCCCGCCAAGATGGAAAATGAATGGAGGGAAGCAGCCGTAATTGCAGGAGCACTTTGGGAATGATTTGACTCAACGCCTGGCGTTAGAGTCAACACCAGCATTAAGGTTGCCTAAAATAAAAGTTTCCAAAGTTGCAGAATCTCCTTCCTATTTTGAAGATCCGAGCCATCAAGTTATTTCTATATAGAGTCAACGCCCGGCGTTAACTCTTAACGTCGGCGTTAACTTCCAGTCCTATAAAAAGGTGGATTTTGTCTTCTCCAACTACAGATTGAAAAGATCCCTATTCCAGCACTTCAGAAACTTTATGAGGGCTGTATTTCTAGACCAACACATCTCCCACTCATATTTCAAAAGGAGGAATCAAAGGAGGCTTGGATCAACACGCTAACACAACGCGAAGAACGCACACTTGGACTTCAACGATCTTCAGCGATTCTTCGTCGCCTCCTTCAGATTACCTCATAGGGAGTTTTTATATTTGTCTTTTGTATTTGTCTTTTATTTTTATCTTTGTAATCGGTTTGTGAATTTGCCTCGTGTTGGCGACTAGGTCTGGTAGGACTTAGGGAGTAATTCGCCTCGTGTTGGCTACTAGATCTAGGGAGTAGATCTAGGGGTGCTCGAGGCCTTTCTGGGGATAGGAAGGCTAGAGCAGCTTGAGGTCGTATCTGGGGAGAGATCGGCTAAAGCCAATCGGTTCGTGGGGATACGAGTCAGTATAGGAAAAGAAAAGAATATTTCATATTTCTCCTTCGATTTCTAGCGTCATAGAAATCCGATTTTGTAATCAATTTTATAAATGATAATCATGTCTTTTCTTGTTTAATAAAATTGATTTCATTTCTAATTTCATTATCTCTTTACTTTTGATTTAACTTACTTCTACCAAAATATCAAAAGTTTTCTATTAAAGTTTAAAATTTTTAAAACCCTTATTCACCCCCCCCCCCTCTAAGGGTGCCTTAAGATCCAACAGCTTAGTCGAATGCGAAGCAGCGCAGAGATTTAAAGTGTGTTCGACCAAAAAAGACTTCTTGCTAAAAATGGGTAATCCTGGCCGTCCATCAATTTCATAAAATCAGATGCCCCAGATCTAAATATATTGGCACATGCTTGTTGGCTTCCCCAAAACTTTATGTATAAATAGATCCAGATGTTAGAATAGGCCAAGCTTTCATCATTCTTAATCTTCCCCACCGACAAACTTCACAAACCCTCCATCGCTCTCTCAAAAAACCATCATAAATGGCTCTGAAGAAGTTAGCAGAAGCATTCAATGTCGGATGTGAGCTTGTAAGAGGAGGATTTGAGAATGTTGAAGCAGGTATAAAAGAGTTAATAGCTCTGGCATGGATGCGGGATTAGAGTTTGTCCTCTCAGAACCTTCCAAAACTTTTGATTGAGAAGTCGTTGAATTTGTCCAAAACACGAAAATCTCCTCGACAGGAAAGGTAGTCTGATCAAATGTTGCTGGACATAAAGTTAACATCACCGCACGTGGTTTAGAAAATATTATTAAGCTTTCAGGAATTTTAGAAGGAGAAGAAGAAGAGGAAGTGAGTCCAAGTTATTGGAACATGGCTTTCCGCATCTCCTAGGTTTGAGAATAACAAATCCTATGTGTATTTGATCTTGTGTGTTTAAGTGTGCAAGAAACAATGCCACATGACTCTATGATAACATAAGAAGGTTGCCCCCAAGTTTGAAGCTAAAATTCCAGCATATCCACTAGCGCCGACGGTAGCCACTAGCGTAGGCGCTATCGCTGACTAGAGCAATTTCAGGAGGCATATTTAGAAGGTGCTAGAGGCTAGCTCAGGCGCTATCTCGACGCACATGAGGAATGTCGGCAGGGTTTCCTTGGAATGAAGATACGCACGCGGAGAATGTTTCCTAATTCAAGATAGCGCCGGCGGTAGAGCTAGCACCGGCGCTAGCTTGCTCTCCTATAAAAGGAGCCCACTTCTCTCATTTTCAATACACATCCTTGAGAGAGTTCTAGTGCCAAAATTCCAGAGCCCTATTCTACCGAAAACTGATCTCCCACCCAAAAGTTTCGTGAGTTTCTGAAGGAGGATTTCTTCACACCGCATTCGACCGATGATCGCTTCAACCACGCTTATTCTACAACGGTCTTTCGTCTCCAACTTTAGATGTTCTTCAAGAGGGAGTTTTAATGTTGTTATTTTCATCTCTTTTTATTGTAATCGTGTAGTAAATTCGCCTCGTGTTGGCGACTAGGTCTGGGTAGGACTTAGGGAGGAATTTGCCTCGTGTTGGCGACTAGATCTAGGTTTGGTATAGGGGGTGCTCGAGGCTATATCCGGGGAAGGATTGGCTAAAGCGACTTAATGCCGTATCCGGGGAAGGATAGGTTAAAGCCACCGGTTCTTGGGGATACGAGTCGGGATAGAAAACGAAAAAGTCTTTTTACTATTCGCCTTCGATTTCTAGCATTATAAGAAGTCAAGTTTTGTAATCTTATATTTCATATTAATAAAATTATGTCTCTATTATATTTCACTTGATTTGTTAAGTTTTTCTCCAATTTGATCTCTTAGTTTTTCAAGTCTTATAAAATATAGCATAAGTTTTTACAACCCTTATTCACACCACCTCCCCCTCTATGGGTGCCTACAGATCCAACAAGTGCTATCAGAGGGGTTTATTCTAAACGGTCTAACAACCAGGAATAAATGGCATCTTATGATCTCGCTTTTCCGGAGGGTCGGGGTGTTAGTAGACCACCTCTTTTTACTGGGTCAGATTTCAACTACTGAAAATCTAGGATGATGTGTTTTCTTATGACCATGGATATAGAAGTATGGAACATGGTAGAAGTTTGGTACTCCCCTCCTACAATTATACTAGGAGAGGTTACTATAGAAAAACCTAAGGATAAATGGGATGAAGACGATAAACTCAAATGTAAAAATAATGTTAAGGCAATGAATGCTTTATATTGTGCTTTAAATAGAACTGAATTTAATAGAATTTCTGCATGTGTAACTGCTTAAGATATTTGGTACCAATTGGAACTTACTCGTGAAGGTACAACGCAGGTGAAAGATGCAAAGTTATTCCAACTGGAATCGGAATATGAAAAGTTTAGGATGGATGTTGAAGAAGACATCAACTCGATGTACACACATTTCACCAGGATCGTCAATGCTTCAAATGCTCTTGGAAAGATCTACACCGACCGCGACTTGGTCAGAAAGATTCTTCTCACTCTACCTCCAAGGTTCAATCCAAAGGTGACAGCTATCTCAGAGTCACACAACCTAAGAACACTCCAAATCGAGAACCTCATTGGGAATCTCAAAACCCATGAGGTAGAACACCAGATTCAACATGATGAATACAACAAGGAGCCAAAGAAAAAGGTTCTGGCACTAAAATCAAAGAAGGAGAGCAACGAAGATGATGATGAAGATGAAGAAGGTCTCCTGGTCAAGAACTTCATAAATTCATTAGAAATCCAGAAAGAAGGAACACCTTCCGGAAATACTTCCAGAAGGATGCTCGATGAAAAGGGTCTTCCTCTTCATCAAAGAAAGAAAAGGAAAGTGAAGACGAAGAAGAAAAACCACCAATGGAGTGTTATCACTGCAGGAAGACCGGGCACATTCGGAGCCAGTGCCCGAAGTATCTAAAGGAGCAAAAAGAAAAATGATACAAAGGGAAGGAGAAAAAGAAGGTGCTGAAAGATGCAACATGGGATGATTCTTCCTCTGAAGAATCAAGCGGATCTGAGTCAAGCAGCGAGGAGGAAGCAAACTTATGCTTGATGGCAAAAGACAACGATGACGACACCAGTGTTCTTAGTGACACTGAGGTAACTCCCAAATTCGAAGAACTTTATGATGAATTTGTTTAAACCTGCAAAGCCTATGATAAAAGCATAAAATATAATATTATTTTAAATCGTGAAAATTAATTTCTCATCAAAGAAAATCATAAGCTTACTAAAAAAATCATTTCTTTGGAAAAGACAAAGGTTTCATGCCAAGAGTGTGAACACTCCTTATGTAAGGCTAAGGAACTTGAAGTTTCTCTTTCTAAGGCCCTCTCACAAATCAAAACTCTTACAAAAGAAAAGGGGGACTTAGAGAGAAAACTAAAACCTCTTTCTTACAAATTGAAAATAACAAAAAAGGTTTTGAAAATAAATGTGTCATGCTTGTAAAAGAAAACTCATCTCTTAAAAAACAAACTCATGACCTCAACATGGCCATCAAAAAATTTGGAATTGGTCAAAAGTTCCTGGACATGATTTTGGGGAACCAATGTTATGGTTCTGGAAAATTTGGGCTCGGATATCAAAGTGACAGCTATCGCCTGACGCTAGCCACTAACGCCGCTGGTAGCCCCTCATATAAAAAATCTTCTATTTTTTCAAAAAATCAAACCTCATCTAGCAAGAGCAATATAAAATTTTAGAAAGGGGTCTCAACCCCCTTTATTTTGTGTGCAAACTGTCATAGGTTTGGACACACATCTAGCTCTTGTAGGAAAATAAAATAGGGATCTTTAAAACAAATCTGGGTACCTAAGGCATCCACTTATTCTATGGGTGGTACCTCTTGGGTATCCAGATCTTTACTCTCATCTCTTTTCTAGATTTGCAGGAAGGCTAAGAATACAGAGGATGTATGGTACTTGGACTCGGGCTGCTCCAAGCACATGACGGGCAACAAAGCAAAGTTTCTTGGCCTATAAAAGAAGAAGGGGGGGGGATGTAAACTTTGGAGATAACGGTAAAGGCAGGATCATGGGAGTCGGTACAATGGGTAATGAATCCTTTACTATCTTTAATGTTCTTTATGCAAGAGGTCTAAAACATAACTTAATATCTATTAGTCAATTGTGTGATAAAGGATTAGATGTTTTATTTGAGTCATCCACAAATCTTTGCAAAATACTTAATCCTAACGCAAAAGATGTTTTACTAACTGCACCTAGAACCACAACGTATATATAGTTTCATTTCATGATCTTTCCAAATCATCTATAAAATCTTTTATAACTAAAAATGATGAGTTAGAACTTTGGCATAGACGTTTAGGTCACGCTAGTACATAGCTCATTTTAAAACTAGCTAAAAAGGAATTGATTAGAGGATTGCCGAGATTAAATGGAAATTTATCTTCACTATGTTCTCCGTGTCAAAAAGGAAAATTTACAAAATCGTCTTCTAAAAGAAAAAATGAATTTTCAACTACAAGACCTTTGCAATTAATTCATATGGATCTCTTTGGCCTCGTTAGCACCGCAAGTCTTGGTGGTAGAATATATACATTTGTTCTAATAGATGATTTCTCTAGATATTGTTGGACTTTATTTCTCTCTTCCAAATCTGATGTATTTTGCGAATTTTCAAAATTATGTACTCGTATTCAAAATGAACTAGATTTAAAAAAAATACATTCGCTCAGATCATGGAGGAGAATTTGAAAATGAAAATTTTAAATCTTTTTCGAAATGTTAGGTATTAAGCATGAGTTCTCTGCTCCGCGCACACCTCAACAAAATGGTGTTGTAGAAAGAAAGAGTAGGACAATTCAAGAACTAGCACGTACTATGCTATTTGAATATAAATTACCTAAGTCTTTTTGGGCCGAAGCCGTAAGCACATCATGCTATATAATGAATTGAGTCATGCTTCGTCCATCTTTAAATATCACACCATATGAACTATATTATCAAAAAAAACCTAACGTATCATATTTTAAAGTATTTGGTTGTAAATGTTTTATTCTCAATACAAAAGATGCCTTAGGGAAGTTTGATGAAAAATGTGATAAAGGAATATTTCTTGGATACTCTTCAACAAGTAAAGCTTATAGAATATTTAACAAAAGAACGAGTAAGGTTGAAGAGTCTATTAATGTAAAATTTGATGAATTTATTCCTTGTGTAGAAAAACTTCCCACAGGTACAAATGATGAGCCCTTACCATCTTTGGAGCACGACGAAGAGGAACCTTCTAAAGAGGAGGAGGACGAGGCTAAGGAAGATGAATATGTGCCTCCAAGCATCTTAAATTTCTCAAAGAATCATCAAAAGGAGCTAGTTATTGGGGAACCATCTATTTGGGTAAGAGCTTGATCTTCTCTTCATGAGTTCTCTGCTCCGCGCACACCTCAACAAAATGGTGTTGTAGAAAGAAAGAGTAGGACAATTCAAGAACTAGCACGTACTATGCTATCTGAATATAAATTACCTAAGTCTTTTTGGGCCGAAGCCGTAAGCACATCATGCTATATAATGAATAGAGTCATGCTTCTTCCATCTTTAAATATCACACCATATGAACTATATTATCAAAAAAAACCTAACGTATCATATTTTAAAGTATTTGGTTGTAAATGTTTTATTCTCAATACAAAAGATGCCTTAGGGAAGTTTGATGAAAAATGTGATAAAGGAATATTTCTTGGATACTCTTCAACAAGTAAAGCTTATAGAATATTTAACAAAAGAACGAGTAAGGTTGAAGAGTCTATTAATGTAAAATTTGATGAATTTATTCCTTGTGTAGAAAAACTTCCCACAGGTACAAATGATGAGCCATTACCATCTTTGGAGCACGACGAAGAGGAACCTTCTAAAGAGGAGGAGGACGAGGCTAAGGAAGATGAATATGTGCCTCCAAGCATCTTAAATTTCTCAAAGAATCATCAAAAGGAGCTAGTTATTGGGGAACCATCTATTTGGGTAAGAACTTGATCTTCTCTTCATGAAACATTTTCAAATACTTGCTTTGTTTTCGAAATTGAACCTAAAAATGTTTCAACCGCTTTAAATGACGAATTTTGGTTTTTGGCTATGAATGAAGAGCTAGATCAACTTGAAAGAAATAAAGTTTGGAATCTTGTTGAACGTCCATCTAATCATCCTGTTGTTGGCGTAAAATGGATTTTTAAAAATAAATTATACGGTGAATCTAGAATTTCAAGAAATAAAGCTCGCTTAGTCGCTCAAGGCTTTTCTCAAATCGAGGGGGTAGATTTTGAAGAAACTTTTGCACCCGTTGCTCGCTTATAATCTATACGAATTTTTTTGGCATCTAGGAGTTTTAAAAGAATTAAATTATTTCAAATGGATGTTAAAAGTGTTTTTAACGGGTTTATAAAAGAAGAAGTTTATTTAGAACAACCGCCCGGTTTTATAAATGAAAAAATTCCTAATCATGTTTATAAATTAGAAAAAGCGCTTTATGGTTTAAAACAAGCACCCCGTGCATGGTATGAAAGACATACGGCATTTTTGTTAATGCACGGTTATGTCATGGGAAGTGTCGACAACACACTCTTCATTAAGCATAATAATAACGATTTAATAATTTTACAAATGTATGTTGATGATATTATTTTTGAAGCCACTAATGAAGTGTTGTGTAATGAAGTAGTCTTAGTAGTGAAAAATGAATTTGAAATGAGCCTTGTAGGAGAACTTTCTTATTTTCATGGTTTTCAAATTTCATAACGAAATGATGGTATTTTTATTTATCAAATAAAATATGTTCATGATATGCTTAAATGATTTGGATTTGAAAATCTTAAACAAGCTTCTACACCTATGAGTGCTTCTTTACAACTAGGAAAAGATGAATCTGGAATTTCTATCTATCAAACTTTATATAGAGGTATGATAGATCTCTTCTTTACTTAAGTGCATCTAGACCAGATATAATGTTTGTCGTATGTTTATGTGCTCGCTTTCAAGCCAAGCCAAAAGAATCTCATTTCAAAGAGGTAAAACGTATTTTTAGATATCTATTAAGGTCATCTAAATTAGGATTATGGAAGTAGGAAACAATCTTCGGTTGCACTCTCCACCACAGAGGCCAAATACATCGCTCTTGGAGTTATTGTGCACAAGCCTTATGGATGAGCCAAACTCTAGAGGATTTTGGTTTTCATCTCAAAAATATTGATCTCAAATGTGGCAACAAAAGTGTCATAGATCTTACAAATAATCCAGTACACCACTCTAAATCCAAACACATCGATATTTGTCATCACTTCATTAGGGATCATATTAAGAAAGAACATGTAAAAGTAAGTTTCATTGGTACGGACTCCCAACTTGTTCGCATATTCACTAAACCTCTTCTCGATGCAATATTTTGATTGCTAAGACTTGAATTAGGTGTCCTAGATCTCTCGGGTTAAGTAACATTCATAAACACAATCGTTTTATGCATTTTTACCTATCTAAACATCTCCAAATCTTCTGAAATTTCTGCATGAAACTACTCTTTGGACACTTATTCAAGATCAGAAATTAGATTTTTCAAAATCCTGAAATTTAGTGTACCGTTTGTTGCGTTATCGCTAGCGCCGGCGCTAGCCCGCCTCTCTGATTTTCTGTATTTTTAAAATTTCACAAAATCACTAAAAATATGTTCTTTTATATGTACTACTTATTTTTGCATTTCTGCTAGTAATTGATTTTTGAAAAATTAAAATAAAAATTTACAAAAGCCAAATTACAAAAAATATTTTTATTCTCTTCCTTTCTTTGTTTATTTGTTTGATTTCTATTTCTATATGCAAAAATTAAATACAAAAATATAAAACAAAAAATTAGAAAAAATTATTTTTTGAACTTAAACTTTTTTCTATTTACATGTATCTTGCGAAAGGGAGATTTGGGATGTCACCCCATCATATCCCTAGTACCGGTGCAAACCCCTCACAGGGTAGACCTCGGGAATTCCAAGATCAATTATATGAATTCAAATTTTAAATCAAAATTCTTTTTCAAAATATCAAAAAAAAGTATGGACTTTATTATTAATGTCAAGCATGGTTTAATCTATCATTTAGGCCTTGTACAATGTTGAAATTCATCTTTTCAAACTACTTTGAACATTGTTTTTATCATGCTTTGATATATCTAAACAATGGGGCTTCAATTGTATTGAAAAAGTGTTGTGTAAAACCAAGCTTAGCATGCCTCTAAGTATGAGTAAATGTTTTATGATTGATAATGATCTTTCTTCACTCACTTATTTTGGCAAAGTCTACATGTGCTTTTAATCGAAGAATGTTTGCTTGAGTATTGTAATTGTACAATGAAATAAAATTGCAAAGTATCTTACCTACACTATATTTATTTGCACTTTTAAAAATTAAGAAAAGTGGTTGTGCTTTCAAATTACATTGGTTTGCAAAACAAGTGTATTCGGAGATCTTTGTACAAAACAAAAAAATCATCAAATAAATTGACAAAGATAACTCCACCAAGCTCTACTTGAACCTCCTGATAAGCCTTAGTAAGCATTGTGAGGTTGAGCACCTTGGAAAGAATAGTAAAGTGTCTTGTGCAAACCTTAGTTCTTTTCTTTACACCACTTATTCTTAAGTTCACCGGATCACAAAAAAAATTCAATATGAAAAAAAATAAAGTATATGATCCCCCAAGCACTACTTTGCACCCTGATAAGTCTTAATAAGCATTGTGTGTGCAAAGCACCATGGTTGTTGTACTTTTTTTGGTGCATTGAAGTGTGTGAAAGTAAAATTACTTGTGTTTTATTGTGCACTTTACTCTACATATGTCTTATATTTTTGATTAAATCATTTGTTTACTCTCTTCAAAATACACTTATGTGCACATCATTATCTTCCATAACACTTCTTCTTATGAGTATTGGATCCTAATGCTAATTCTATACTCTTTTTATATACAAAATGCACTAGATAACCTAGCATGATCTCTACAATGTTTGGTATGTCTTGAATTTGTGAATTAAAATAACATTGTAGTAGTCTCTTTTTGATATCTTTCTTTCATGCTTGGTAGATTTATTGTAATCTTTAAGGATTTTAAAAGAAATTTGATTTACAAAAACATCTTCTCATTTTGGAATTTAACTCATATTTCTCCATATGAATAGTCGTGATTACAAAAAGATGTTTCTTGTATTTCTATAAGTCTTCCGCATCATTACCATATAATTTTTATCTTACACTTTCATGCTTATTTAAAGTCTTTCCTTTTCTGTGTATCATCACTTGAATCTCAAAATTCCTTGTTGAAATTTTGAAGTGGAGTGGAGGTGTCCGGGCGGTCTTATTTTGGGAGACCGCCGAGACCGCGCGGCCTATGTTTGTATTATGTCGGACTGGCTCTGCCGGTCTGTTCTGGCAAACTGCTGGTTCTGCCGGGTTGTTCTTTGTAAGCCGCGGTCTGTTCCCGAGTCAATCTTCTGGTTGGCCTGTCTTCTGTGTTAGAAAACCGGGCGGTCTGTTCCTATGTGTGACCGCCTGTCCGGGCGGTTTGTGCTTGGTGATCTGGCGACTTGTTCTAAGTCGGCCAGATGGTTCCTGGTTTGCTCCTGGTGGTCTAAGGAAGGAGTCCCCTTGTGACCGCGTGACTTGTGCGCAGTCTCGTGTTCGCGCGACCTGTGCGCGATCTTGTTTGCTGATCTGCGTCTTGGTCGGACGATCGTCCAAATGGTATGATCGCGCGGTCTTCCTTATGAGACCGTTGGCGATCTGACGGGTGGTAATTATATCTCTCCTGTGCGGTGACGATATTCGTCTACCCGCCTATAAATAGAGGTGCAGGGCCCATCATTCCTAATGAGAACTGTGAGAACTGAGCCTGCGTTAATTCGTGCGGTCACACTTTGAGGTCGGGCGGTCTCGGAAGCGAGCTGACTGTTTGTTGTGTTCGCAGGTTTGCGATCAGCAGGTTGCGGTCTTCTTCCTTGGTGATTCCCAGCGGCTTGAATAAACAGTTCGGCAGCGTCTGTCTGCGAATTGGTTTATGTTCGTTCTTGTGCTGTTCGCAGCGAGCTCAGCGGTCAGGCGACCTTCAGTGGTTAGGCGATCTGAGTTGCGGTCTGGCGACAGCTTCAGTCTTCGTTCCAATAAAGCTCCAGTTCGTGCGGTCTGAGGTGCGGTCTTGCAGTGCTGGCAGTCTGTCCGGTTTCTGTTTGAGCGATCTCAGGTCAAGCCGGGCGACTTCTGGAGTCGAGCGGTCTGTGCGGTCTCAGCTTGTCTAGCCGCCAGATTTGTTTTGGTGTGTTTTGTTCTTCTCGTCTCCCTGATTCTGATGAATCATGTCTCGCCATGTATACCTCGCGCTGTAAATGAAATTTGTGTTTCAATAAAGTTTCTTATGTTGCTGTGTGGCATTGTGGTTGTTTGGCTTTAACTCAGTTGATGCAACTCCTGCTTACTCCTAAACGGTCCAATTTCAAAAAAGTTAACATTCCTTTCCTTCAATAAGTGGTAGACTTGCTTGGTAAAATCTATATTGGTTGTTCTAACATGCATATCATTTTTATGCTAAAAACTCTAATTTATTTCTATGAAAATTTCTTTTTTAAAAACTCCTTATCATTTCATGTCCTCTAAAAGCTCGATCATGCCTTATCTTTTATCAAAAAACCTCTTTTTATGTCTCTTGCAACCTTAACCCACTTTTGCTAATAATAAAAGGAGGAGAACTAACATGATAAATTAAAATGCTATCAAATGGGAAAACTAACATGGTTAATGATTAAGAAGATAGCCTACATATAAGGGGATCATTCACCTAGGGGGAGCGTGCATTTAGGGGGAGCAATTCTAAATACTAAAATTGATAATTATCCAAAGTCATCACTCACACACACACACACACAAGTAGGTTTCAACATGCTTTATGCATTAATGCTCTAATTTATCATTAATGGATTTGTTATTATCAAAAGGGGGAGTTTGTTGGAACATGGTCTTCCGCATCTCCTAGGTTTGAGAATAATAAATCCTATGTGTATTTGATCTTGTGAGTTTAAGTGTGCAGGAAACAATGCCACATGACTCAAGGATAACATAAGAAGGTTGCCCCCAAGTTTGAAGCCAAAATTCCATCATGTCCATTAGCGTCGGCGACAGCCAGTAGCGCAGGCGCTATCGCTGATTAGAGCAATTTTGGGAGGCATTTTTAGAAGGCGCTAGAGGCTAGCGCAGGCGCTATCACAACGCACATGAGGAATATCGGCAGGGTTTCCTTGGAATGAAGATACGCACACGTAGAATGTTTCCTAATTCAAGATAACGTCGGTGGTAGCGCTAGCGCCAGCGCTAGCTCGCTCTCCTATAAAAGGAGCCCTCTTCTCTCATTTTCAACACACTTCCTTGAGAGAGTTCTAGTGCCAAAATTCTAGATCCTTGTTCTGCCGAAAAGTGATCTCCCACCCAAAAGTTCCGTGAGTTTCTAAAGGAGGATTTCTTCACGCCGCATCCGACCGACGATCGCTTCAACCATGCTTATTCTGCAGTGGTCTTTCGTCTCCAACTTTAGAAGTTCTTCAAGAGGGAGTTTTAATAATGTTATTGTTATTTTCATGTCTTTTTATTGTAATCGTGTAGTAAATTTGCCTCGTGTTGGCGACTAGGTCTGGGTAGGACTTAGGGAGGAATTCGCCTCGTGTTGGCGACTAGATCTAGGTTGGTCTAGGGGGTGCTCGAGGCCATATCCGGGGAAGGATTGGCTAGAGCGGCTTGAGGCCGTATCCGGGGAAGGATATGCTAAAGCCACCGGTTCGTGGGGATACGAGTCGGGATAGAAAATGAAAAAAATCTTTTTTACTATTCGCCTTCGATTTCTAGCGTTATAAGAAGTCAACTTTTGTAATCTTATATTTCATGTTAATAAAATCATGTCTTTATTTTATTTCACTTGACTTGTTTAGTTTTTCTCCAATTTTATCTCTTAGTTTTTCATGTCTTATAAAATATAACATAAGTTTTAAAAACTCTTATTCACCCCCCCCCCCCCTTCTAAGGACGCCAACAGATCCAACACAAATGACTATGAAGAGGCCCTGAAATGGTGTGGGTACACTGGGTCACCCATCAGATCCCTATACAAAAACAAGATGTCAACCTCAGTTAGACTAATGGCAGACATTGTTGGAATATTTGTAAACCAGGATCTCATGATAGAATCCCAAGGAAATGTTTGAACTGATGGAAAGGATTATTCTGAAGAAAAGGTCTGTATGGGGGTAGTGATGTTTAAAAAAGTGAAGAATTCTCTGAGAAGCCCAAACTTTGGGAGAATTCTTTCCCTATTCCTATGCAACTTAGTAGAGGAATTAGATTTAAATCAATCCTTGGGTGCATCAATCCATTACACCAAGAAAATCAACATGAAGGCTCTAGCTAAGTGGGGTCAGTCATTCCCAAAAGCTGGAGAAAATTGAAGTCTAGCAGCTCCTAAGTGAGCAAGGGAACCCAGAAAGAAGAGGAATCATCTAGAGAGAGAAGACACTGCGAAGTAAGAAACTTAGAAATCCCTAATACAACTGAGGGGGAGAACATTCAAGATCAAGATCATGGAAGTTCTCTAGTTGAGGGGGAGAGTCACATTGACCTCTCTGCCCAAGAGATGTTCAGAAGTCGGGAAGGAATGGCTTCAGTTAAGGTGGAGCATCCTACTGAACCATCTGCCATAGAGGTTGAGAAAGACACCAATGAAGGGTTGTCTATTCAAGAGGACCTGAATGTAACACCCTCGCCCGCTCCATGTAATATAACAGTAGGTCCGGCCGGGACCCTATGTCATACTAAATGAGCAAGCTAAAGAGTTACGAAATAGTTTAATCAACCAACTAGACAATGCAGAGCTAGCAGCTAACGGAAGCAGTTTTATAAATCTTGAACCCACAAATGTCCACAACATCAAACTAGGAATGACTTATATATATATATCAAAAACTATTTGTCCTTAAGGCCATACATGTTGTTCTAAACAAGTGTTTATCTCCCTATATGATTTTCAGGCATCAGCACGTTGGCTGGAAATACACGAAAAGAAAACACTCAAAAGTTTGGCCTTCAAGGGCCAGCACAGCAATGGGCTTCACCCGACTATTTCCCGCTCAGCTCGCCCGCACCTGCACAGGTACAATACACAAAGACATGAGAAAACATAACACCGGTCAGCTTTAGCTAACCAAAATGGTATAACGATCTCACCTTATTCCCGGGGTGGTGGTACTCCTTTCCTGCAAGTCAGCAGTATAACATCATATATCTAAACAAGAAAGTGCAGCTAACACAATCGATATATGAACAAGCACCACAAGCATTGGCACGCATGGACACACATTTCATGCTCTAACGACACGCTTTCGGTGTACTCCCCGAGTCCCACCTCCATCCTTAATTATGCAAATTTAGAGGGTAATTGAGGTACTGTCGGCCAAGCCATTACGCTTCATGGACTTCCTTTCCAAGATCAGACGGTGCACCGACGGGCGACATCTTCATCGACCAGCATGGAACGGTTTCGGATCTGCCTTGCCCGGCTCAATCATTTCAAACAACTAGCACGATGCGGGTACAGCTTCTCCTTGGCCTGTAAATGAGACAACCACCGCTAGGCGATCAACACAGCCTCAGGGGCAATTTCCAATCACACCAAGTGATACTTGGTATCACTGGCGATAACGTCGGGCGTTAGCAAATAGAACACCATTTTTTCTCGAAATGAATGTGTTTCCTGTTGTTGCTCTCTAGTATAGTAGACACTTCATTCATGCTATACAAAATAGCACAATAAGCACAGAGTCTTCTTCGGCATGCAATTCAACCATCACCAATCTGGACCAACCTGTCGCATATGGGCTTCATATAACATGCATATATCCGTACACGAATTGAATTCTATATGTAGTTCGTGTCGGGGATGGACAACATCTACCTGGTGAAAGTATAGTCTTTCACTAATTAGTGAAGGAGGCACTTTCATGCACTATGCTAACAACAAAACATAGGACTAGCATGTTCTAGTATCAAGAAGAAGGATCATTACCCTTGACGATCACTTTGGCGCCATGAATCCACAATCGATCCAGATGGAAAGGTTCGCAGCAAGCTCCCCTCCATGGATTTGAGCTTAACGCGTTGAAATGGAGCTTGGAAGCTCTTCTAATGGCGGGATGAAGCCACCTTCTTCCTTAGCCCTCTTCTTCCTTTTCTTTGTAAAGAGAAAGTGAGATAATAATGAAAATAAGAATATTATCCATGTTGCCTTAGCTGAGTCAGGATAAATCGCAGTCATCAGATCCAAAATCCAACATGGAATGGACAGCCACGATTCAATTTGATGAATCTGATTACAGAGCTAACGTCGACGTTAACCCTAGCGCTTGCATTAGCTCTAAGAGCGGTGGATTTGATCTTATTAGAACCGCTTAACAATTTGGCTAGAACACTCAACGCCGGCGTTAACCCAAATGCCAGGCGTTAGCCATCTAGTCGTAACATTGAGACCTCTCGACAACAAAAGGATCTTCACAACGGAAAGGCTAAGTCATCAAGTCGATACCTAATGCTAGCGTTAGTATGTCGACTTGATAGCTTGTCGAATTGATCTAGACAATATCTTCGATATGAAATTGCTAACGCCCGGTGTTAGCAATAACGCCCGATGTTAACAATAACGCCCAATGTTGGCACTAACGCCTGGTGTTAGCTCATGCTACTAGATATCCTTGCTTTCTTTAGCTGGGAAAACCTGGGGTGTTACAATCCCCTCCCCCTAAAAAAAGTTCGTCCCGAACTGCTAGAATTAAGAAAGAAAGCAAAAGTACAAAATACATCAATTGTACCTCAACAGAACAACTCGGGGAACTCCTCAAGCATGGTCTGCTCTCGCTCCCATGAAATCTCCTAACGATCGTAATTGTCCCAGCGAACTTTGACAATTCTGATCAGTTTATTCTGCAACTGCTTGACTTCACTGTATTCAATGTGAATCGGCTTGACCTTTGTTTTAAGCATAAATTAGGTCGTGATCGAGCTAAGAGAGAGTAGCACGGAGGAAAAAGAATATGATAAGCGTGAGTAATAACATCTCATGTACTTTACCAAGCTATTCTTTCACTTGTTAGAAAATAATGAACAAAAGAGTTTGAAAGATACAAGTGAAGAAGAGACCTTAAAAATAAGCATGATAAAGCACGATAAAGCATGATAAAAATACATGATGAAATCAATAATGTGGAAAAGCAAGGTAACCAAGATAGGAAAAACTATTTATTTTTGTTTTGGTTGGACAATTCCAACAATATTTCTAGACTGTTCACATATAATGAGCATTATCCGTGAAAAATTTTCACAACTAGTAGGCAAGCATGATTTTACATATTCAAAAAGATAAGAGCTACAATGTAACTAATTCGTATTTCAAGTAAGGAAAACATTGTAGAAATCATGCATTGTAATCTAATGCTTCTACTTAAGTTTTTAGAGAATCATGTAAATATGCATTAGGATCCAATTCTCATGAGTAGAAGCTTTATGAAAAACAATGATGTGTGCATAAGGTGTTTTGATAAGAGTATACAAGTGAAATAATCAAAACACATGACATATGTAATGAAATAGTAAAACAATATTAAGATTGTAATCTTATAATTACTTTCACACATCAATTTTATAATAAAATTTCAAAGCACATAAAAAGAGTACAACTATCAAGGTGCTTCGCCCACACAATGCTCATTAAGACTTATTAGGGAGCGAAATATTGCTTGGGGGATCACATAAGCATTTTTTATAAATTTCTATTTTAAGTAATCCGGTGTACAAATAAAAGTGATAAAGAAAATGTGTTTGCACAAGATACTTTACAATTCTTTCCAAGGTGCTCAACCTCACAATGCTCATTAAAACTTAGCAGGAGGGTGAGTAGTGCTTGGTGGAGTTATCTTTGTCATTCATATTTTTAATTTTAGGACAAAGGTCTCTGAATTCACTTATTTTTGCAAACACTAACAATAACAGTTCTATATGTGCAAGAAATTTATTGTTTGAAAGGTGTAGGTAAATTAGACATACAACTTAATATGTTAAAACTATTACACTACACAATCATCCAAGACTAAGATTATGAGCACATGTAGAATACCAAAATAGTGAGTGAATGAATCATTGATTAACATAAAACATTAATCATACTTAGAGGCATACTAGGCAATCTTACACAATTTTTTATAGACCATTTCATTGCACATAATAAGATTAAGGTCAAGGCATTATAAGATAAAATAATGTTTAGGAAACTTGAAATGAAAATTAGGCATTGAAGAAAATCTTTAAGTGTATGCCTAATCAATTTTGACCATATGTAATGAAAATACTAAGATGTTTTGCTCATGTGAAGTTTTATAATCAAAACATATTTTTGTAAACATTGAAAACAAACAAATTACAAAAAAATATTTTTCAACATTTTTGGATTATTTAATTTTTTTGTATTTTTGAAATAAGACAACTTAAAAAAATCCAAATCTGAGAAAACAAACAGAAAAAATGCATGAGAAAAAAAAACTGAAAATTTGGCCAAAGAAGATAACGCATGGCGTTGACTTCTTAACGCCCAAACAAAACACTGTTTTCTTAGGTTTTGGAAAAAAAATCTTTGACTTAGAGTGGATATATATAGGCCTTTCTTATTGTAGAAATTTCAGAGAATTTGGAGATGATTAGAAGGGTATTTAAGCATGTTTTTGATAGTTTTAAAATGGTTTTTTATTTTTTATATTTGATTTTGTTTTTTCTAGAAATGAAAAAGTAACTAAGGTGCAAACATAGATATATAGATGTATATAAATGAATAGGTAGAAGAAATTGTCAAATCAGAGAAATATGCTAACACTGGGCGTTATTGATAGCGCTGAGTGTTAGGACTTTTAGTTCAACTTTGATAATTATGATGATGATAGATTCATGCAATATCAGATGTGATGCGACTCAGTAAGATTGATAGAGTAGTACAGAATTTTGTTTTGAAGAGAAATAGCTTTTGATGGGTTTCAATTTAATATATCTAAGACTCCTAATTCTAGTCTAAGCATGTTGAAACGAGCATCGGGGAAAGTGATAGTTTATGTAGGATGTAGTCTTAAACACCTAGAGGGGGTGAATAGGTTTCTTTTATTTTAGGCTTGTTGTTTTCTGATTTTAGGTTAGTAAAGTATCAAGCATAGAAAACAAACAAAGATTTATAGAGGTTCCTCAAGACAGGGTGTCTTGAGTAGTCGTCTTTCCCCCTTCACCTTTCTAACAATGAGTTAGACAAGGCCAACTTCTCCAAACTCAGCTCCAAGAGCCTATAACACAGATCCCATAGGATCTCTCAGGTTTTCCCAAACCCTACCTCAGGCACAGCAGCCCTACCTCAGAGGAATCCACCTCCTACAACTCAGACCACCTCATGGTCCTACCTCAAGATGACCTCTCAACTCTACAACTCAAGCCAATCAGCCTTACACACTCAAGCAATAAAGCCTTACAAACTCAGAACCCAAAGGCTCCTACAAATGATACAATAAGGTTTACAGATGGAAGGAAGAAGAGATCAAGCATGTTCTTCTTCTTCTTAACAACTGCTGTTGCAGACTTGAACCAGGGAGGAGAAGTACAGCTCCAACTTGATTCTTCTTGATCAGCCCTTCAGATGATGGACTTGATCTACTTGCTCTATCTTGAGATGAATCAAGACAAGCAATCTCTTTTCTCCTTGCAGCCTTGTGTGAACTCAGTTCTTGGCTGCCGACAATGGAACAGTATGTTCTTGAGTTTGTGTGCTGGAGAGTAATAACAAAAGTTCTTTGTTAAACCCTAACTTACTCCTTTTATACATCACTGACCCCCAACGGCTCTTAGCTGTCCTCCTGACAGGTATGGTAGTGATTTGTGGTCCCCAATATGCATTTCTGCAGCTTGCGCCAAAAGCAGAACCCGCCAGATCACGTTTGAACTGTCTTAGCGGTTGGGCTGAGATGGTCAGCCATCTCAGCGGTTGCTTCTGTACTGTCTTAGCGGATCCACTGAGACACACAGTTGTCTTAGTGGTTTCTTCTATCTGCAGCTCAGCATGCCCAGATGCCTTCTCAGCTGCTTCTAGTCTTGTCTCAAACTGGAGTTCGAGGACTCTTCAAATCAAGGGAACATTGAGGGTCATTTTCCCAACAATCTCCACCTATTTGAAGAAGGCATAACACCCTCAAATGCTAGAGTACCTTACTCATAAATTCTTGATATGTGTTATTGCAATAATGAGTTCAACATATCATGCTTAGTGCATCAGTTATTTTAATACATATGGTTGATATGAAAAGATTCTACCATAGAGTTTAATCAATCCAGTAGTAAGATTTGATAAACATAACAATGCAACATAGATTGAATTATCCAATCATAAAGCTGAGTTTGACGAACACAAACTGAGTTTGTCGAACACAAAGATGAGTTTGTCGAACTCAAAGCTGAGTTCGTCGAACTCAAACTGGAGTTCGTCGAACACAAAGCTAGTTAACAATCCATTAATTTCAATCCAGATAGATAGCAATTCAAAGCTCAGTTTACATTCATAAAATCATGAGTCATTATAGTTCAATATTAATTGAATACATAAACTATTTCAATAGTCATTCATTTAGAATTTTCTTTTCTTAGAAGAGGAGCACTCAGGAATATCAGCAGCTGCTTCTTTTCCTTTAGCTGAGACCAGTTGGTCTGCTGCAGTATCCATGTCTTCAGCAACCACTTCTTCTTGGACTGGAGGCTCCTTATCTTCAGCAGGTACAACCATGTCTTCAGGCATATTTGTGGATGTATCCTTTTCAGCATTTGCTGCTTCAATCTCAGCTATCTTCCTCTTGTTCACTTGCATTTATAAATACATGAATGGCTTTGGGATGTATTTAGATGGCATCCTTCTTGGGTTATCTTTTCTTACAAGGTTTGCTTTGAATACTTTATCTCTTTTTGTGTTCCTCTCTAAATGCTTTATCCATTCCTCAGATGGATATAGCTTGTCAATATCTTTGCTTATTTGGCCATGGCTTAGCCAGGCATTTAGGATTATCTCTTTGGAGTCATCACTCCAATATTCAAAATCAGGGTCTCTACTATTTTCATCTCTTTGTTTGGCCATGAATTCCTCAGTGAGAAACACATGTTCTCTTTCTCTTTTCTTTTTCAATCTCTCATTTTGTGTTATTGCCTCTTGATGAGGGAAATCCCAGTCTTCTGCCCTATTAACATCCAAGGTCAAACCACCTGGTCAGAATGGATTTAGAGTTATCCTTGTACCTTGTAGGACTTTCAGTGCGAGGTCAGAATTGATGACTGCATTTGTATCCTCCCCCTTTCTGGCTTCTTCAAAGATCTGTTGACGTAGGTCTTGCTTAGCTGTTGTTATTGTGCCAGAGAGAGTTTGGAATACATTATCAAGGTCTGCTTGAAGTACATCTTTTAACTTGCCTACTTCTTCATTCAGATGGGAAGAGGTGGCTCTTGCAGTAATGGATTGAGAGACAATTGCAATTTCTGCTCTCAGCTCTTCCTTGTACCTGTCAGCTTCTTCATTTAACTGCATAGCAGTTGAATAGACATACTCTTGAAGATGATTGGTTGACTTCTCTATCAACTCAGCTGTCTTACTCACATAATTCTTGACATATCACATGTCCTGTTCAGACAGCTGGAGATGTTTGTCCATGGATCTTAGAATGGTATTTTCAGAAATTACTGATTTTTCAGCAAGGTCAAACCACCTGGTCATCTGTTTGGTGAGCATGTCAGTGTTTTCCTTTATTTCTTTGACCTTAGTCATGATCTCAGCTTTCACATTCAAGATGGACTGATCAATGTATCCCCTGACAGATGTAATTGATTGATATACATGTGACTGCATGGTAGTGAGATGGGACTGTAGTAGCAGGTTTATGGCACTGCGAAGAGCCTCATTGGGTGAGGTGGAGGAAGAGGCTTGCTGAATGTTAACAGCAGCCGGGGCATCATCCTGCTCATCTTCAGTGTCAGCATCTTGATGGTCACTTAGATTGACATCAACAGCATTATCATCCTCCTCCCCCTCAGAGAGAGCATTCTTTTCTTCCAGGAATGTTGGGACAATGAGTTGTGTTAGCTTGAACTACTTAGAGGTTCTAAGGATAATAATGTAAGATTTACCTAGAACATCATCTTTCTCTGCAGGAGGAGCATTATGCACCTCCTCAGATAAATCAACTTGAATAGAAGAATATAGGAATTCTAGAAGAAGAGTTGTAAAGTTAGATTGTATGATTCTTAATGTTTAGGCTGGGTGTTTAGGGCTTTACCTATAACCTGATCTTCATCAGCTGATGGCTCTTTTGGCTTCTCCCCCTCAGATGGGGCATCAGATGAATCTTGTGAAGGTAATGACCACAGGGCTGGTGCATTGTCAGGAATGTTTCTTATTCTTTCTTCAAGACTGAAGATAATTGTATCAATCTGACCTTGTAAATTTTGAGGTGATGGTCTTGTGTTCACATCAATATCATTGATTTTTGTAATATCAATGTGTGATGATTCTTGTTGATACTCCCCCCTCAGATGAAGCACACAACAGTTGTTGAGGATTTGGGTTCCACATTAATTAAATGTCAGACTTGACTAACTATTATTATTAGTTATGATTAATGAGTTAGGAGGAGTTGAATTAGTTACCAGGAGTTATGACTTTGTCCAGCTGCTGTGGATGGACAGGTTCAGTTGGTAGGTCATTTGGGGTAGCCTCTTTATCAAGAATACTGTGTGACCCAATGTCAGCACTAGCATCTTCATGTTTGTCTGAATGATCCGACTCAGAACTGGACATGATCAACCTTGTTTTCTTGGAAGATGAGGGGGTTGTCTGCTCTTTTCCTCTAGTTTCAGAGGGCTGACTCATAGGCAATACCCTGGTGAATCTTTCTAAGTTTTTATGTCCATTCTCTTGAGATAGTGAAGATTTGCTCCTTTTGATGTGTTGAACTTGCCAGGGTAGGTTTACAGGAGGTATAGGGAGAGAATTCTTCCCATATTGGGTGCCTGAAGGCATTCCTTTATTCTTTGAAAGATGACCTCTCCCCAAGAGGTTTTCTTTTTCAGAATTATTCTTATCATGAGGTCAAACATATACTTTGAGATTGTATCATGGGACCCTGGTTTGCAAAGAATGGCTTTTCCCACAATATCCGATAGAATTTTTCCCTTTTGGTTGAAAAATTTCCTCTTCAATGAGCCAATTTTGGCATCATTGTACTCAGTCCATTTTAGAGCTTTTTTCTTATCTTTTTCAGAGATGTCATCCTCCTCACTTGGACTGCAGGGTGGAAGATGTAATGCTTTTTGTAGTTTTGTTGGGGTTACCTTAATTCTATCTTATCCAATCTTTGACTTTAGGGAGTATTTGGAGGTGGACAACTTGACATTACCAAACCATTCCAGAACTTCAGTTCTGAGAATGACACTGGGTTCAGATAGTAGAAATTCCAGACCTTGGTCTTCTAGGAGTTGAATCACCCCCTTAATTTCTTCTGGAGCATGGGCTAACCCATCCCTTACTATCTCATATCCTTCAAGAAGATCTTTAGAGCTTTTGGGAGCCATTGCAGTGGTAGAGGAATGCGCTGGGATGGAAGAGTAGGTTTTTCGTCTCGGCGCCTGGAAGAGAATGGTCGTGTGCTTTTCAATAAGCAAATAGGCTATTTATATGGCTTAAGACCTAGGTAAAATTAGACCTAGTAATTGGATTTGATTGCTCTTATAATTGTAAGTGTAAATGAAACGACATCATAAGTTGAGTTCGTCGAACACAAACTGAGTTCGTCGAACATAAAGCTAAGTTTGTCGAACTCAAAGCTGAATTTGTCGAACTCAAAGCTGAGTTCGTCGAACTCAAAGCTGAGTTCGTCGAACTCAAAGCTGAGTTTATCTGAACTACATCATAAAGCTGAGTTTGTCGAACTCAAGCTAAGTTCGTCGAACTCAAACTGAGTCATCAAACTCAAAGCTGAGTTAATCTGATCTACATCATAAAGCTGAGTTCGTCGAACTCAAACTGAGTTCGTCGAACTCAAACTGAGTTCGTCAAACTCAAACTGAGTTCGTCGAACTCAAACTAAGTTCGTCGAACTCAAAGCTGAACACATCATAAAACTAAGTTCATCTGAACTACATCATAAAGCTGAGTTCGTCGAACTCAAGCTGAGTTCATTGAACTCAAACTGAGTTCATCTAAACTACATCATAAAGCTGAGTTCGTTGAACATAAAACTGAGTTCGTCGAACTCAAGGCTGAGTTCATCGAACTCAAATTGACGTTCGTCGAACCCAGGAAAGAGTTCGTCGAACGGAGACTTTTCCCAGCTGACCAAGTGCAAATTGAAGCTCAGCTGAAACAGATTGTTCTGGTTAAGCTAATCATACTACTTTAAAATCATTAGAGATAGGATTACTTGAATGCCTAATCATGTCTCTTATAGGGTTGATGTGTCAACATTTTAAGTTATATCAAATCAAGATTGGAAGAATGAAGTGTTTTACACTATTCTATATTTAACATTCCTAGTTTAATCTTGAAGGCATTAAACTTGGCTTTATCCAATGGCTTAGTGAAGATATCAGCCACTTGACTGTTAGTGGGGACAAATTCAAGGCAGATATCTTGAGATTCTACATGTTCTCTTATAAAATGATATCTTATTTCTATATGCTTAGTCCTGCTGTGAGAGACAGGATTCTTAGAAATAGAGATAGCACTGGATGAGTCACAATAAAGAGGAGAGTTACTTACCTTGAGGTTGTAGTCCTCTAGCTGGTGTTGAATCCACAATAGTTGTGCACAATAGCTCACTGCAGCAATGTATTCAGACTCAGCAGTGGAGATAGCCACACTCGTCTGCTTTTTGTTGCTCCATGATATCAACCTTCTTCCTAGGAATTGATAAGTGCCACTTGTGCTTTTCCTGTCTTCTTTGCAGCCTGCAAAATCTGCATCTGAAAATCCAGTTAGTTCAAAATCATTATTCTTAGGGTACCAAAGGCCAAGATGTAGGTTGCCTTTAAGGTATCTCAGAATCCTCTTTGCAGTTGTGTAGTGAGATTCCTTAGGACATGCCTGGTACCTAGCACACACACATGTAGCATACATAATATCTGGTCTACTAGCAGTTAAATATAACAAGGATCCAATGATGCACCTGTACATGGATTCATCAAAGGCCTTGCCCTTCTCATCCTTGTCCAGGGAAATGTTGGACCCCATGTGAGTTTTCATGGTGGAAGCTGATTCCATCCCAAACTTCTTGATAAGCTCTCTAGTGTACTTGGTATGAGAAATGAATATACCTTCATTAGACTGTTTTACTTGGAGGCCTAAAAAGTACTTGAGCTCTCCCATACTGCTCATCTCAAACTCCCCATGAATTAGGTTGGCAAACCTTTTGCAGAAGTTGTCATCAGTAGACCCAAATATTATGTCATCAACATATATTTGGACTAGGAGACACGTGCCCCTTGTTTCCCTAAGGAACAATGTGCTATCTGTCTTTCCCCCTCAAGAACTTGTTCTTGATGAGAAAGCTAGACAATGTCTCATACTAAGCCCTGGGGGCTTGCTTAAGACCATAAAGAGCTTTCCTAAGTAAGTAAACATGACTTGAGAGGGTTGGATGTACAAAACCTGATGGTTGCTCAATATACACCTCTTCCTTCAAGTCACCATTGAGGAAGGCTGATTTGACATTCATTTGATACACTTTGAACCCCCTTGTGGGCAGCATAGGTAACGAATAGCCTAATTGCTTCCAACCTTGCAACAGGGGCAAAGGTTTGATCAAAGTTTATCCCTTCTTCCTGTCTATATCCCTTGGATACCAGTCTTGCCATGTTCTTTATGATTGTGCCATTTTCATCTAACTTGTTCCTATAAATCCATTTGGTACCTATGATATTGTGTCCTTGAGGTTTTGGCACCAATTTCCATACCTTGCATCTCTTGAATTGTAGAAGTTCTTCTTGCATAGCTTGAATCCAAAAGGTGTCTTGGTTGGCTTCTTCAAACTTCTTGGGCTCCATATGTGATAGGAAGATCAAGAATAGGGCTTTATTATGAGCCCTGCTTCTAGTTAATACACCTTGATTCTGATCTCCAATTATTTGTTCTCTTGAATGATCCCTTAGATGTCTTACAGTTGTAGGCGGTCTATTCTCAGCATGTTGTGATGTTTCTGCTGGTTCAGCAGTGTCTTTATCAGCATTGACTTCTTCCTCTTCAGGGATGGTAACATCAGAATAAGCTTTGCTGCTGCTGGGTGTGTCTTGTATAGACATCCTTTCCAAATCCTGTTCATTTCCTTGTCAAGATAGAAGATCTAGACCAGCCCTTATATATTAGGTTGGTCTCATCAAAGATTACATGCATAGATTCCTCTACAACATGAGTTTTCTTGTTATACACTCTACAAGCTCTACTAAGTGAGCTATAGCCAACAAAAACACCCACATTGCATTTCTCTGCAAACTTTGTTAATTGAGATTTTCCAATGTTTAGAATGTAGCATTTGGAGCCAAAGATTCTAAAGTATGAAATTGTAGGTTGTTTGCCTTTCAGATTCTCATAGGGATTTATTCCATGAACCTTATTGATGGAAGCTCTATTGAGAACATGACATGCAGTATTGACTGCCTCAGCCCAGAAGTATTCTGGGAGTGAGGAGTCACTGAGCAGTGTTCTCCCAGCTTCTATCAAGGTCATATTCCTCCTCTCAGCCACACCATTTTGTTGTGGAGTCCTTGGGGAGGAGAACTCTTGGGTGATACCATATTCTTGACAAAACCTTGTCATAGCTTCAGATTGAAATTATGTGCCATGGTCAGTTCTGGTCCTAACCACAGCACATTGCAAGTCATTCTGAATTGCTTTGACATGAGTTATAAAGATATTTAGAGTATCAGACTTCTTCTTTAGGAAAAATACCCATGTATATTTTGAGTGATCATCAACAATCACCAAAGTATACAACTTCCCACCTAGGCTCTGAATTGGAAAAGGACCAAACAAGTCTATATGCAAGAGATAAAGACATCTTTCAGTGTCTTTGGAGCCAATACTTTTAAAGGTGGCCCTTGTTTGCTTGCCCATTTGGCAAGCATGGCAGGGACCACTTTTAATACATTCTATATTAGGACTATTCCTAACAAGGTTTTTAGAGAATAATCTATACATTGTCTTGTAGTTAATGTGAGCAAGTCTTTTGTGCTATTGAACACAAAGGGACTCATTCTCAATAGCTACTAGACAAACAAATGTAAGAGAATTTCTGCAAATAAAGTCTAAGCAATAAACATTCCCACTCCTAGTTCCTGAGAGAATGGTCTCTAAGTCTTTAGACTTTTTAATCAAGCACTTGTCATTGTGGAATTCAATGACATATCCTAGATCACATAGTTGACTTATGCTTACTAGGTTGTGTTGCAACCTTTCAACATAAGCTACCCTTGTAATTGAGACTATGTCATTGGAGATCATACCATATCTTTTGGCGATTCCCTTTTCTAACCCCCCCCCCCCCCCCCAAAGATAACTTTGGGTCCATTCTTCACAGCCTTGTAGTCCTGTAGAAGATTTCTTGTTCCTGTCATGTGCCTTGAGCACCCACTGTCCAAGTACCAAATTTGGTTTAGGCTGGTACTTGAACTAACCTGCAAGAAGAAGTTTAGTTATCCTTAGGACCCCAAATAGATTTGGGTCCTAGGTACTTGTTAGCATGATGAAGTGACCTTACACTAGTTTCACCCTTTGCAGGAAGGCTCATCTTGGCATATAGCACATTAGGATTGTGCCAACAGTCTATGGGAAAGTGTCCTACTTTACCACAACACTAATATTCATGAATGTTGTATCTCCTCTTCTGAACATTTCTTGAGGGGTGCGCAGCACAGTCCACGTGTTCAGGAGGAGAGACAGCAACTTTTCTCTTCTTTCTTTCAGCAAGGATTTGGCTGAAAGTCAATCTGTGGACAGTCTTAGTGGTCTTTGTATTAATGGCATCAGCTTGCTTTGGCTTTTGGCAATGCAAGTTTTGATGGCATTAGACACTGAGCAATTAGACATGTTCACTGATTTGACAGTAGTCATGTTCTTGGTTGAATCAACCTTAGAAGGGTTTGCTTTCTTATTCTTGAATAAAGGGGCTGATGTACCAAATACAAATGGTCCAAGTTGGGCCATTTGAATTTCCTCATGGGGATCCTTCATAGCGCTCAATCCCATACCCTTTCTTACACTATGGGAAGGAGTGTTTTCCTTCCTATAGGTACTCCCATTCTTCCAGTGACCATACATGCTTTCATGGTCATACCTATTTGAAGGGAGTAAAACCTTTTGAAAAATGGTTTGAGGCTTAGCCTTACCCCTACTCTTTTCTCCACTCCCTTCTCCTACTTCCATTTTATTGAATCCTAGTCCTCTCATATTGGATTGAGAAGAGAAGGAGTCAATAATAGGGAGCACAGATTTTGGCTTGGAGAATTGAGCCACTAGGCTTCTTTCTTTCACAAGCTTCTCCTCAAGATCCTTGATGACCATGTTCTTCAGGGATATGGTGCTCAGATGGGTGATAGTTATCCCCTTCAGATGGCTAATTTCCCTATACATCTAATTCATCTTGGTAGAAGATTCAGTGCATTCTTGTTTTTCCATCTTAAGGGAATCTATCTCTTGGGCTTGCCTCTTGGCTAGCTTTTTGCTCCTTTTCAGAGCTTCCAAGAGAGCATCATACTTGTCAATCAATTGATTGACATCTACCTCAGCTTCTGAATCACTTCCACTAATTGATGAAGGTGCTCCAGATTCTGGGCCAGTCTCATAATCAGAAGAGGATAAGGAATGAATTAATACCTGTCATTTTCTGAGATGTTCTAACTGTCCTCGTCATCAGTGATGGCCATTAGGCCTAGCTGAACATTGCCCTCTTCATCCTCCTCTATATCACTATCTGAGTGTGATAGAGGGGCCCTGACTCCAACCTTGGCAGCAGGATAATCTTCATCTTCTTCTGCTGCAAACAGCCCTATGTTGGCTTCTTCTTCATTCTCTGAATCTGAAGTTGAGGATTCAGATTCACTCCAACTTTTTCCTTTCTTTGCTAGGAAGGATTTTCACCCTTCCTATCCTTTTGGTGATGGTGCTTCTTGTCACCTTTCTCCTTTCTTTTAGCTGGACAACCAGTTATGACATGTCTAGGTTTGCTGCAGCAATAGCAAATAATGTTATTTGAAACATGTTTACTAGATTTGGAATCATACCTATCGCCCTTTGGGTGCTGTCTATCAGATTTCTTGTGGTCCTTCTTGGAGTGTGATGAGGAGGAGGGCTTGTTCTTCCATTGCTTCCTCCTCCTCATCTTCTTGAACTACTTTGAGAAGGCAACAAACTCTTCATCAGAGGAAGAGCTATCTGAGGTGCTGATTTCAGATTTTTCAGATTCAGCACCTCTCCTTGGAGGAGACACCATCCTGCTATTAACTATGATGTTCTGGGCTCTTTTGTGCATGGTGAACAATGCAAGTTCATCCTTGGTCAAGTCATTGAAGGTCTTGGGCACTCTTCTTGTTGGATCTATGGTGGAGGCAGTTTGAAAGGTGAAAGGCCCTTGCTTTATAGTTATGTAGATCCTTAGGTCAGATGCTTCCATAAACAATCTAACCCTTTGCTTCCATATGCCAAAGTTTTCTTTGTTGCATATGGGCAACTTCATGGATCCCATCTCCTTCTGCAATCCAGAGGAAGCCATTGGATTGATAAGACTATTCCTTTATAGGCTCTGGTCAGACAGTTATGTCCTTCTTGACCAACCTCGCTTTGATACCACGTGATAATTTATGTAAGATGTAGTCTTAAACACCTAGAGGGGGGGGGGGGTGAATAGGTTTCTTTTATTTTAGGTTTGTTATTTTCTGATTTTAGGTTGGTAAAGTATCAAGCACAGAAAACACACAAAGATTTATAGAGGTTTCTCAACACAGGGTGTCTTGAGTAGTCCTCTTTCCTCCTTCACCTTTCTATCAATGAGTTAGACAAGGCCAACTTCTCCAAACTCAGCTCCAAGATCCTACAACACAGATCCCACACGATCTCTCTGGTTTTCCCAAACCCTACCTCAGGCACAGCAGCCCTACCTCAGAGGAATGCACCTCCTGGTCCTACCTCAAGCTGGCCTCTCAGCTCTACAACTCAGGCCAATCAGCCTTACACACTCAGGCAATAAAGCCTTACAAACTCAAAACCCAAAGGCTCCTACAAATAATACAATAAGGTTTACAGATGGAAGGAAGAAGAGATCATGCAGGTTCTTCTTCTTCTTAACAGCTGTTGTTGCAGACTTAAGCCAGGGAGGAGAAGTACAGCTCCAACTTGATTCTTCTTGATCAGCCCTTCAGATGATGGACTTGATCTACTTGCTCTATCTTGAGATGAATCAAGACAAGCAATCTTTTTTCTCCTTGCAGCCTTGTGTGAACTCAGTTCTTGGCTGCCGACAATGGAACAGTATGTTCTTGAGTTTGTGTGCTGGAGAGTAATAGCTAAAGTTCTTTGTTAAACCCTAACTTATTCCTTTTATACATCACTGGCCCCCAACGGCTCTTAGTTGTCCTCCTGACAGGTATGGGAGTGATTCGTGGTCCCCAATATGCATTTCTGTAGCTTGCGCCAAAAGCAGAACCCGCCAGATCACGTTTGAACTGTCTCAGCGGTTGGGCTGAGATGGTCAGCCGTCTCAGCGGTTGCTTCTATACTGTCTCAGCGGATCCGCTGAGACAGACAGTTGTCTCTGTGGTTTCTTCTATCTGCAGCTCAGCTTGCACAGATGCCTTCTCAGCGGCTCCTGGTCTTGTCTCAGCAGTTCAGCTGAGACAGAGAGCTTGTCTCATTGATCATACATTACACCATGGTGTGCCCTTGTCCTGCATACTTATGAGATAGAAATAGGGTTTATCAAATACAATTTGTACTTAGCATTGAGTGTGAGGACTCTTCAAATCAAGGGAACATTGAGGGTCATTTTCCCAACAAAGAGGTTTTGTAAAGATGTCCGCAAGTTGGGATTCTGTGCCTATGAAGCTAACTCTTACATGTTCTTTCTTAATGTGATCCCTAATGAAATGATGACGCGCATCTATGTGTTTGGACCGTGAATGATGAACGGGATTCTTGGTTAGATCTATCGCACTTTTGTTGTCATATTTTAATTCAATATTATTTAGATGCACCCCCAAAGTCTTCTAGTGTTTGACTCATCCAAAGGGCTTGTGTACAACAACTACTTAGTGCGACATATTCGGCTTCGTGGTGGAGCGGGCAATAGAATTCGGTTTTCTACTCGACCAAGCAACTAGTGAGGGGCCTAAGAAGTGACATGTGTTGCTTGTGCTTTTACGATCTAGTGAGCACCCTACATAATCGGAGTCGGAATATCCATGCAATATAAATGAATCATTATAAGGATATTATAAGCCTAGACTAGATGGTCCGATTAAATATCTAAAAATTTGTTTGACCGCTTTTAAATGAGATTCTTTAGGATTAGCTTGAAATCTAGCACATAAGCAAATGACAAACCTAATATGGGGTCTAGACGCACTTAGATATAATAACGACCCTATCATTCCTCTATACATCGTTTGATCAATAGAGATTCTGGTTTCATATTTTCCTAATTTTATAGAGGCACTCATAGGAGTGGAGGCTTGTTTTAAATTTTCAAATCCAAATCTTTTTAACATGTCATGAACATATTTAGATTAATTTATAATTATTCCATCATTTCTTTGTTTGATTTGAAAACCTAGAAAATAAGTAAGTTCTCCTACCAAGCTCATTTCAAATTCTTTTTGCATCACATTTACAACTTCATTATATAATTGGTCATTAGTGGCTCCAAAAATGATGTCATCTACATAGATTTGTAATATGATTAGATCATTATTAACATGTTTGATAAAGAGTGTATTATCGGCACTTCCCATTACATAATCGTGCTTTAATAAAAATGAAGTTAATCTTTCATACCAAGCACGAGGCGCTTGTTTTAAACTAGGGGGTTGTTCAACATAAACTTCTTCCTTAATAATTCCATTTAAGAAGGCACTTGTAACACCCATTTGAAATAGTTTAAATCTTTTGAAACTTACAAAGGCATGAAAAATTCGAATGGATTCTAAGCGAGCTACGGGTGCAAAGGTTTCATCAAAATCTACCCCCTCGATTTGTGAATAACCTTGTGCTACTAAGCGAGCTTTGTTCCTAGTAATCCTAGATTCACTATCTAATTTATTTTTGAAAATCCATTTTACGCCTATTACCGGATGATTTGATGGTCTTTCTATAAGATTCCAAACCTTATTACGTTCAAATTGTTCTAATTCTTCAAGTATAGTTAAATATCAAAATTCATCGTTTAGCGCGGTAGAGATGTTTTTGGGTTCAATTTCAGAAACAAAGCATAAATTAGAGAAGGATTCATGAATGGAAGAGCGTGTCGTTACCCCTCTTGATGGTTCTCCAATCACAAGTTCCCTTGGATGATCTTTTATGAATTTAAGCACGCTTGGAGGCACGAAATCTTCTTGCCCCGCCTCTATTTCTGTGTCAACTCCAAGTGGTTCAACATCATCATGCTCCAAGGGTGAAGGGGTTTTCTCTTCTTTTCTCGCAGTGTTAGAATCTGCACAAGGAACAAGTTCATCAAACTTCACATGAATAGACTCTTCAACCTTTTTAGACCTTTTATTATATATCATATATGCTTTCCTAGTTGAAGAGTAGACAAGAAATATTCCTTCATCACTTTTCTCATCAAATTTTGCTAATGCATCTTTGGTGTTTAAGATAAAGCATTGACACCCAAAAACATGAAAGTAAGATACATTAGGTTTCTTTTTGTAATATAATTCATATGGAGTTAATTTCAAAATAGGGCGAAGCATGACTCAATGTATTACATAACAAGATGTATTTACTGCTTCGGCCTAAAAAGATCTAGTCAACCCATACTCGGATAGCATAGTGTGTGCAAGTTCCTGAAGGGTTATATTTTTCCTCTCCACCACACCATTTTGTTGGGGGGTGCGTGGAGCTGAAAATTTATGTTTAATACCTAGATTATTACAAAAAGTGGTGAAACTATCATTTTCAAATTCCCCTCCATAATCCGATCGAATGCACTTAATTTTTAAATCTAATTCATTTTGAATGTGATTGCATTGTTTTGTAAGTTCAAAAAAAGCATCGGATTTGGAGGTAAGAAATAGTGTCTAAGTAAATCTAGAGAAATCATCAATCAATACAAATGTGTACTTTTTACCACTAGACTACAAGTGCTAATTGGCCCAAATAGGTCTATGTGAATTAGTTGTAGGGGTATAGTGGTGGACATTTTATATTTGATTGTGAAAGATGTTTTAGAGAATTTTCCTTTTTGGTAGGGCGTGCATAAAGTAGATAGGTTTCCATTAAACATTGGTAAACCCGTTATTATTTTAATTTTTGACAATTTTAAGATCAACTTGGTGCTAGTGTGACCAAGACGCCTATGCCATAATTTAAGTTATTCATTTTTCATGATTAGACATTTTAGTGACACACGTGATAGATCATGAAAAGAAATTAAATAGACATTGTGAATTCTTGGTGCAGTGAGTACAATATCATTAGTCTTAGGATCTATAATTTTGCACAAATTTGTAGAAGACTCAAATAAAACATTAAGACCTTTATCGCATAGTTGACTGATAGAGATTAAGTTGTGTTTTAATCCTTCTAAATATAAGACATTTGTAAGAGAGAAGGAGTCGTTACCCACTGTACCGGTGCCTAAGATTCTACCTTTTCAATTGTCACCAAATGTCACCGTTCCTCCTTTCTTCTTTGTGAGGCTAAGGAACTTTGCTTTATCGCCCGTCATGTGCTTGGAACAGCCTGAGTCCAAGTACCACATGTCTTCATTGTCCTTAGCCTGCCAACACACCTAAAATGAAGATGTAGTGAAGATCTGGATACCCAAGAGGTTCCTCCCATAATATAGGTGGTGACCTTAGGTACCCAGATTTATTTTAAAGTGCGCTTTCCCTTCTTCCTGCAAGAGTCCATGGTGTGGACAAAAAATAAACAATTGGCACAGGCAACAAAAGGGGTTGAGACCTTTTTCAGAGAATTTTGTTGACCCTTGCTGGTAGGCAAGGAGGTAGAAGGGGTGACAAAAATATTTTTATAAAAAGAATTTTGGTTTCTGGAACCAGAGCTAACGACAGCGCTAGAAGTTAACGCTGGGTGGTAGCTTCCCGAAACATACTCCAGCCCAAACTTTGCAGAACCATGGCACTGGTTGCCCAAAATCATGTCCAACGATTTTTGGCCAACCCCAAATTTTTTTATTATCATATTAAGATCATTGATTTGGGCTTTTAAGAAGAAGTTTTTACTTACTAAATTTCCACACCTATTTGCGAAAGTTTTCTTTTCATTTTCTATTTGAGAAAGAGAGATTTTTAAACTTCTTTCTAAGTCTCCTTTTTGTTTTGTGAGAGATTCGATATTGAAGAGAGCCTTAGAAAGACCGTTTTCTAGCTTTTTTGTCCTTGCTAAGTAATGATCATTTTCTTGGCAAGACCCTATCTTTTTCCCAAAGCTTTTACTTCCTTATTTAATTTTTTATTTTGTTTTAAAAGAATATTATTTTCAGTTTTTAGAAGATCAAGATCTTTTAGACTCTTACTAAAAAATTTGCATGTTTTCATGTACTCAATATAGAGATCATCATAAGTAGTAGGAATTACCTCAGTGTTGCTTTGGACACTGCAATCATCATCCATTGATTCATGGCTCCTCCCCATGAGGCACAGATTTGCCTCATCATTATCACTTGAAGTTGACTCATTTGAACTTTCATATGAAGAGTCATCCCACGTTGCATCCTTCAGAACCTTCTTCTTTTCTTTTCCTTTATGCCGCTTTTCCTTTTGTTCTTTTAAGTACTTTGGGCATTGACTTATTATATTCCCGGTCTTCCTGCAGTGGAAGCACTCGGGTGGGGGTCGCTCATCATCGTCGTCGCATGATTTCTTCTTTTTCTCTCTTTTGGATGATGAGCCTTTTCGGAAATACTTACGGAAGGTGTTCCTCCTTTCCGGATTCTTCATGAACTTTGTGAAATTTTTCACAAAGAGACTCTCCTCGTGCTCTTCCTCGTCTTCATCCACTTTTCTTGACTTTAGTGCCAAGGCTTTCTTCTTTGGCTCTTTGTTGTATTATTCATCTTGGATTTTGAGTTCTACCTCATGGGTTTTGAGATTCCCAATGAGGATCTCAACCTGGATCCATCTAAGATCATGTGATTCGGAAATAGCTGTCACCTTTGGATTGAACTTTGGAGGGAGATATCGAAGGATCTTCCTCACCAAGTCACCGTTTGAGAAGGTTTTTCCAAGAATCTTTGAGGCTTTGATGATCTTGGTAAAATGAGTGTACATCGAGTCTGATAGTTTATATAGCATATAGTCTAAGTCACCTAGAGGGGTGTGAATATGTATCTTTTGTTTTAGTCTTAGTGTTTTCTAATTTTAGGTTAGTAAAATATCAAGCACAGAAAACACAAAGAGATTTATTGAGGTTCCTCAAGACAGGGTGTCTTGAGTAGTCCTCTTCCCCCTTCACCTTTCTAACAATGAGTTAGATAAGGCCAACTTCTCCAAACTCAACTCCAAGAGCCTATAGCACAGATCCCACAGGATCTCTCAGGTTTTCCCAAACCCTACCTCAGGCACAACTGCCCTACCTCAGGCACAATGGCCCTACCTTAGATCATACAATGATCATACTCTCAAGCTGACCTCTCAGCTCTACAGCTTAGGCTAATCAGCCTTACACACTCAGGCAATAAAGTCCTACAGTCTCAGAACCCATAGGCTCCAACAAATGATATAATAAAGGATTACAAATAGAAGGAAGAAGAGGTCAAGCCTTGGTCTTCTTCTTCTTAACAGCTAATGTTGCAGACTTGAACCATGGAGGAGAAATGCTGCTCCAACTTGATTCTTCTTGATGAGCCATTCAGATGATGGACTGAATCAACCTGCTCTTTCTTGAGATGAATCAATATAAGCAATCTCTTCTCTCCTTACAGCCTTTTGTAATCAGTTCTTGGCTTCCGAAAATGAAACAGTAAAGTGCTTCGTTCTTGCGTGCTGGAGAGTAAGATCAAAGGCTTAAGTTTTTTGCTCAACCCTAACTTATTACTTTTATACTCCACTGATCTTCAACGGCTCTTCGTTATCCTCATGACAGGTATGGGAGTGATTGGTGGACCCCAAGATGCCTTTCTGCAGCTTGCGCCAAAAGCAGAACCCGCCAGATTACTTTTGAATCTGTCACAGCGGTTGGGCTGAGATAGCTAGCCGTCTCAACAGTTGCTTCTGTCCCATCCCAGTGGATCCGCTGAGATAGACAGTTGTCTCAACGGTTTTATTCTATCTGCAGCTCAGTTGGGCCAGACACCTTCTCAGTGGCTCCTGACCTTGTCTCAGCAGTTCAGCTGAGACTGAGAGCTTGTCTCAACAATTTTGACAGTAAACCAACTGATCATTCATAACACCTTGGTATGCCCTAGTCCTGCATTGTCATTAGATAGAAATAGGGTTTATCAAATACAACTTATACTTAGCATTGAGTGTGAGACCTCTTCAAATCAAGGGAACATTGAGGGTCATTTTCCCAACAATCTCCCCCTATTTGAAGAAGACAGAACACTCTCAAATGCTAGAGTACATTACTCATAAATTCTTGATATGTGTCATTGCTATAATGAGTTCAACATATCATCTTAGTGCATCAGTCATTTTAAAACAGATGGTTGTTATGAAAGTATTTGTACCACAGAGTTTAATCAATCCATCAGTAAGATTTGATAAACATAACAATGCAACATAGATTAAATTTTCCCATAAAAATAGGGTAAGGTTTAGTTATAACTCAGATTTAGCTATGATACAAGCTGATTACATTAACAGTCCATCATTTTCAAACCAGATAGAATAGTAAATCAAAGTTCAGTTTGCATTCATATATTCATAAACTATTTTAGACAAAGTATGATTAAGTTTGCATCCACACAGTCATAAGTCATTATAGTTCAATATCATTTATATACATAAATTGTTTCTACATTCATTCAAAGCTTTCTTTTCTTATAAAAAGAACATTCAGGAGAATCAACAACTGCTTCTTTCCCTTTGACTGAAGCATCATCCATGTCATCAGCGACAGTGTTATCATGATCTGGAAGCTTCTTTTCAGCATTGGCAGCCTTAATATCAACAATTCTTTTCTTGTTCTCTTGCCTTTGGAAATACATAAATGGCTTAGGAATATATTTAGGAGGCATTCTCTTAGGATTTTCTTTCCTTACCAGATTGGCTTTGAACACTTTTTCTCTTTTTGAATTCCTCTCAAGGTGCTTTATCCATTCTTCAGATGGATAGAGCTTGTCAATATCCTTGCAGACCTGACCATGGCTTATCCAGGTATTCAGAATTATGTCCTTGGAGTCATCACTCCAATGCTCATAGTCAGGGTCTCTATCCTGCACCTCCCTTTGCTTGGCCATGAATTCTTCAGCTAGCATTACTTGTTCTCTTTCTCTTCTCTTTTTCAAGCTTTCATTTTGTGCAATGGCTGCTTGATGAGGGAAGTCCCAATCTTCTTCCCTGTTGACATCTAAGATAGGAAGGTTCATTGCAATCCTTGTGCCTTGAAGGACCTTAAGGGTAAGGTCAGAATTTATGAGTGCATTTGTATCCTCTCCCTTTCTGGCTTATTCAAACACTTGTTGATGGAGATCTTGCGTAGCTGCTGCTATACTGCCAGAGAGGGTCTGGAAGACATTCTCAAAGTCATCTTGAAGCACACCTTTTAACTTTCCTACTTCTTTATTCAGTTGGGAAGAGGTGGCTCTTATAGCATTGGATTGAGAGATAGTGGCAATTTCTGCTCTCAGCTCTTCCTTATACCTGTCAGCTTCTTCATTTAACTGCATAGCAGTGGAGTATACATATTCTTGAAGATGATTGGCTAACTTCTCTATCACCTCATCTATTTGACTGACATAATTTTTGAAATATGACATCTTTTTCAGATAGACTGAGATGTTTGCCCAGGGATCTTAGAATTGTATTCTGAGAAATTTCTGTCTTCTCAGCAAGGTCAAACCACTTGGTCATCTGTTTGTTGAGCATGTCAGTGGTCTCCTTTATCTCCTTGACCTCTGCCATGACCTCATATTTCACATTCATGATGGACTAATCAATGTATTCCCTGACTGATGTGACTGATTGATCTACATGTGTCTTCTTGGAAGTTAGGTGAGACTGTAGCAGCAGGGAGATAGCATTGAGAAGATTCTCATTAGAGGAGTTGGAGGTGGAGTCTTGCTGAATATTTATCACTTGGGCTGGAGGTCTTGGTGAGCTTGGAGGATTGATAATATTGAGCACTAGATGGAATGGTGGATCATGCAGGACTTTAGCTGGGGCATCCACCAGCTCAGCACCTGATGTCATTGCATCAATGTGATCAGGGGGAGTTGATCATCATCCATATAATCATTATCATTATTTCCTTGCTCCTCTCCCTCAGAGAGAGCATCTTTGTCAGATGAGTCCAGGAAGGCTATAACTTCATCTTTCTCTGAAGGTAGCTCTTTCTGCACCTCCCCCTCAGATAGATCAACTTGAATGGATGAGTTCAGGAATTCAAGAACTTCATCTTTTTCAACATTTGGCCCTTGGTGCTTCTCCCCCTCAGATGGTGCACTGGATGTTCCTTGTGAAGGTAATAACCACAGGGTTGGTTCATTATCAGGAATGTTTCTTATTCTTTCTTCAAGATTGAAGATAAGTGTGTCAATCTGACCTTGTAAATTCTGAGGTGATGGTCTTGTGTCCACATCAACATCATTGATTTTTGTAATATCAATGGGGTATGGTTCTTGTTGAAGCTCCCCCTCAGATGGAGCACACTCCAGTTCTTGAGGATCTGGGGTCCACATTATTTAAATGTCATATTTGACTAACTATGGTGATTAGATATGATTAATGATTTAAATGAGTTGTGAGGAGTTGAATAAGTTACCAGAAGTTATGTCTTTGTCCAGCTGTTGTGGATGGACAGGTTCAGTTGGCAAGTCATTTAGTGTAGCCTCCTTGTCAAGAATTTTGTGTGAACCAATGTCAGCACCAGCATCTTCATCTTTATTTGAGTTATTAGACGTAGAACTAGACATGATCAGCCTAGTTTTCTTAGAGGATTTGGTAGTTATTTTCTCTTTTCCTTTAGCCTAAGTGGGCTGACTCATTGGAATGACCTGTTGGATCTTACAGTGCCCTTAGAGGGGGTTGAATAAGGATTTTATGGAATTTTAAATGTTAATTAAATTTATCAAAGTTTGTGACCAAAGTTTTGGAATATTTTATAAGAAGATATATTTTGATATCTCAGTAAAGATTGTATTGAAGATTCCTTTTTAAACAAGAGAAACAAAACTTTTTGTTAACTGTTGCTAACGCCTGGCGTTAAGTGTTAACGCTGGGCGTTAGCTCTCCAGAAAATATTCCTGAGAACAAAAAGATTGCCACAGTGATTTTACTTATGTAATCTTAAATGAAATACAATTCCAGAAAATCAGAGATAATGAAAACGATTATTGTATTTCAAAGATAATTACACAAATGTTAATTTTAATACTTTGATGAAAATATAAATTAAAATATTCTTGAAGAGGAAATAAAATCAATTGAATAGAACATTAAAAGACATGATTTTATTTCATAATAAATTGAATACACAAATATCTGATTTCTATAACGCTAGAAATCAAGGCGAGAATATATAAAAACATTTTTTGTTATTTCACCGGTCCTTCTCCCAAGGATCGGTTGGTTATAGCCTATCTTACCCCAGATAAGGACTCTAGCCACCCCCTAGATCTACCCTCAACCTAGTCGCCACGCACAAGGCGGCGAATTACCCCCTAAGCCGCACAAGGACCTAGTCGCCAACAACCGCGGCGAATTTACCCACGTAATCCTTCCCGGAATCTGACGTTCTCCCCGAACGATTTCTCCACACCAAAATACAAAGAGAATAAAATAAAAGATTACAAGATAAAGTAAAGAGAAACTCACCAAGAAATTATGAAGGTGAAGACGAAGGCGATGTAGACGTTGGCGTTCTTGAAGCGATCGTCCTTCATATGGAATATGCATTATAGACCTTATCCTTCAAAATATTCTTTAGATCTTCATGTTAGCCCAAGGGAGATCTCTTATTTGATGTAGACAAGCCTCACTCAAAAGTATCAGAATTCTGGAATCATCTCACAAATAATGAGAGGGGCTGCTCTATTATAGGCACGGGAGCTAACGCCTAGCGTTAAGAGTTAACGCCAACGTTAGTGAACGTGCACTGTCGTGGCTGAGATCGTGCAACCATCAGGATCGTGGCACATTCATGGACTCAACGCAGGCGTTAAGAGTCAACGCTGGCGTTGTCTCTGGCTTCTCGACAGACTCGTTCTCGACGACATTTCTTCTCGACGGATTCCTTCTCGACGGAAGTTAACGCGGGGCATTAACAACTAGCATGTGGCGTTAGCTCTCTTTCCAGAGAGTCATCTCCATTCAGTATACTACTCATAGGGATGTGTAGATATAGTTCATGTACAACCTACACACTATAAACACACAAAATACAAGATCAAAAACAACACGGTATTTGTTATTCTCAAACCAAGAGATGCAGAACATAGGCTCCAACAATCTCCCCCTTTTGATAATAACAAATACCTGTATGAGAAATTAGTGAGATTAAGACAGTTTGTGTTTATAGATAAGTGCGGTAATAAGATATGCATGAATAACATGTTAAAAGCGTGATAGATTTGAAAGCGATAATGCATACTCTTTTTATATGAAGTCCTCCCCCTACATAAGTGTTCACTTATAATTTACACCCCCTAAATATCTATTTGACTAGATTTCTCAATTTCTTCTCCTCCTTTGTTATTATCAAAAGTGGGTAGGGATGAGTGTATATCTACTAAGATTGAATAGGAACCACTTATTGAAGGATTGTCATGAGCATATGATAGTGTATGCACCTCCTATATGATTACTCCCCCTACATAAATACTTTCTTTGAGTTTGAAATCATAATAATGTACTCCCCCTAAATATTAGATTTATGTAATTTATTCTCCCCTTTTGGTAGTATCAAAAGAGGGTTTAGGTGAGAGTGTGCAATAAGTAGTAATATGTTCTATGTCGAGAAGAAAAATAGGATGCAATCAAAAGTTTGTTAAATACTACTTGTTGAGAAAAATATAAGCATGATGTAACATAAAGTAGTAAGCAACATAACTGAAATGATAAAGTAAGCATTCTTATTTTAAGATACCACTTGTTGAAAAGAAAACCACGGTGTTAAAAATAATAGACATGAATGAGCATAAGTGGTAAACTTAGCAGAAGAATATAATAAGCACTCTTAAACATAAACATCATTTTAGAAGATAAAATCATATAAAGGATAATGAGTTTTAAATTTGAAAAGTTGATGTTTGAGTTAAAGATTGAAGAGATGCTATTCTATTAAGATAAATTTGCAAGCATGATTTCATAATATCAAGAAAAGATACAAAAACTACAATGTAATAAAATTTGCATTTCAAGTAAACATAAACATTGTAGCGATCATGCTTTGATATCTAGTGCATTTACTTAAGTTTGTAGAGAATAGTATATATGAGCATCAGGATCCAATTCTCATGAGTAGAAGCTTTATGAAAGATAATGATGTGTACAAAATAGTGTTTTGATAAAGTATGCAAGTGAATCAATCAAAAACACATGACTTATATAATGAAATAACACATCATTAAAATATACAAATACTATTACTTCCACAAAATTTCAATGCACATGAATAAATAGTACAATTACCAAGGTGCTCTGCACACACAATGCTTACTAAGACTTATCAGGGTGCAAAGTAGTGCTTGGGGTATCACTTTTATACTTTTTAGCATTATTTTTTTGATCTGGTGTGCTAAGAGAAGTGGTATAAAAATTGTTTGCTACAAGACATTTTACAATTCTTAGATAGAGTTTTCCTTGTTATCTATTTTTATTTAATTTTGATTTTTATGACCAAGGACTTCAAATTCACTTATTTTGCAAACATAGCATTTGAATTTGAAAACACATTTCTCTAAAGAATAAGTGCATGAAAGACAAAGAATTGTAATAACCAATTCAATGTTGTGTAGGTAATCTATTTAAGCATTTTAATTACTTATGTTATTACAATATACAATCATGCAAGAATAAGATTGTAAACACATGTAAGTTATCAAAAATAAGTGAGTGAATGAATCATTATCAAACATAATACATTACTCATACTTAGAGGCTTGTTAAGCGTTTCTACACATGTTTATCTACAATCAATTTCATTGCACGTAACAAGATAATTTTCAAGGCATGACAAATACAAAACAATGTTTTGTAAGAAACTTGAAAGTTAAATTAAACATTGTAATTAATCTTTAATTGATATAATTAATCATCCTTGACAATGGCAATGAATAACAATCAGTTTTTATACATTTTTTGAATTTTTATATATGCACAAAACAATAAACACACATAAAGAAAAAAAAACATATTTTTGTTCTTTGACATTTTTTGTAATTTTATATTTGTTTTTTTTATATATATTCTCTAGAAAACATAGAAGTCTTTAATAGCCCTTTTAGTAAATGATATTCTATGCTAGAGAGATACACCCAAAATAATGCATGAGAAAATACATAATTTTTTGTAAAAAGAAATAAAATTTTGTTTTAAAGGAAATAAAAAGATAGAAAACTTTCTACAAACATAGAAATAAAACACACAAAATATTTAAATAATACCATAAATTATTCAAAAAAAAAAAATTGTAGCAAAGGAGCTAACGCCAGGCGTTAGCTTCTTAACGCCGAGACAGAACAGTAAATTTTGATGTTTTGAAAAACATTTTTCACAATTCATTTGTATTATAAAGAGACCTTCCTTTAGTTGAAATTTTAGAGTATATTGATTAGATTTGAAGGCTCTTTTAGCATGTTTTTGGTGATTTTTCAAATACTTGTGTTTTGTAAAATCATTAAAGCTCAAAATAGTAAAATATGCAAACACAAGATGCAATGTTAGAACAAAAACAAATATGCATGATTTTATTATAAAGAGTGAGATAATATTCATGCAATGAATATAATATGAGTATACCCAAGAATAATATACCCTAACTATAAGTCTACACACTATAGCCTCGTACAAAGAGACGGATGGACATGAGGAGCTGCACTCATGTCGTAGGTTGGGGTGTTAATCTCATATGCATACAAAAGATGACGCTCAACCTAGCACTCTTTCCCCTCAGTGCCTCGCAAGGCCCTACTGGAACCCTCCCCGGTTAAGGACAAAACATGACTTAGAGGTTAGGTCTCTAGTGCACACAATCCTACGCCCTCGCTATTGTGAAACACATGCCATTGGTTTAATGATTATGGACATACTAAACATGTAAGCCTTAAATATATATAAACTATGGTATAATTGCATGATTAGTTTTGGATTTACACTTATATCGAAGATTGTTGATTTTAAATCCATTTAGAAAAATTTTATTCATGCAAATAACTACAAAGGAAATTATGATTTTTATACTTTAGTAATATAATTTGCTTTAGCATTGCAAGAAATAACTAGCATGGACATTGATTTCTACCTATGGTAAGTGATGATGCTAGTGTGATGAGTTAGGACAACATGGTGCAAAGCTAAGTAAAGATGGACAAATATATAATTGAGTCGCATGTATTCAAACATAGAGTTTTGAATTTTCATAGACCTAGAATAAAGAGACAATTCTATTTGATTTCATCTTAGGTCTAAATATAATGAGATACATGCAAACAATAGAGATGCACATCACACACACTAAACAAGATATGAAACTATAATACCAATCGCAATCATATATTTCATAATTCCTAAGGTTGATAGAATTAGTTGATTTAAGATAGGTCTTGATAGATAATGAATTATGATATATGAATATAGTGAATTTTAGCATAGGATATCAATAGATCATGATGGTGATTGTATGGTTCATATTCATCCTTTTAATTTGTAGTGACTGCTTGTAAAGTGAATATTATACTACATATATATAAAGGAACAAAAAATTGTTTTTGGTTATTTTGAAATGTTTTGTAAATTTTCTTTTTGATTTTAATTTGTAGAAATTAGACAAAACAAATACAAGGCATCTGAAAGTAGAAGATAATGATACTTAACATAGTAAAATAAATTTTCAGAAAATAATAATTAGAGAAATCAGAATTTTTAGGAAAAAATATGCTACCGCCAGCGTTTGTGACAACACCTGGCGTTAGCAACACATGGTTTTTTATTTACAATTTTTGATTTAAAACACATGGTCTTTTATATTATTTGATTCTGATTTTTCTCGATTATGATTTTTAATATAGGGGCTATTATATGCAGCAACGAAAAATAGACAAATATGCAATAAGTTGTGCATTTAATATTTTAGCCTAAGACCCCTAAAAGTCCATTTAAATCCAATTTTGAAAGTAATTTCATTTGTCTTGATAGTATCATTTAGCAAATTTAGCATTCAATTTATAATGATAATATAAGACATTTATAGGCAATGGATTTAAGAAGGATAAAACATATATAAAAGGAAAGATAGATCACTTAAAAAAATTATGACTTTATATTCAATTTAATTTAATTTGATTTGTTAAACATTAGGCTTAAAATGAAAGTCATATCTCATGATATATAAAGTAATCATTGTGTGTTGGCTCAAAAATAAAAAATAAACAAAAGAAAAAGCAATTAAGCATATCATGAAGTAGAGTAATGATATTTCATTTTTAATTTATTTCTACTTCATGCAATACAATGATTCCTAGTGAATGAAAGATTTAGGTATCCAAAGGGGATCAAGTGTGATGGTTCCTTTGGGTACCCAAATACATCATGTTGGCTTTTGGGGAGATAGTGATGAATGGGCCTTTACAAGTGGAGTTAGTGTTTTGTTTTTAATTTTTGGCCTCCATTCATACTTTGGTTGTTTATCTTTTAAATTCAAATTATGATTATTTGACATCTTTTTGTGATGATAGTTGTTTGAAAAATAATTCATTTGGGATTTATGTTTATTCAAATTATTTTTCAAAATACATTGATGTTGATAATCATAATGAATTTTATTATATGGATTCTTTGAGAGTTTATAAGAGTGATGGTCTTTCTTAAGAATTGAATGTTGAAAGAGTGGGTTACAATATGCTTTAAATGATTGGTTCTTATTTTGATGATTTTCATTTCCACTCTTTCTTATAGACATACTCATATAATATGAAGTTAAGCTTTTAGACTTTTGATAATTTGATAAACTAGAAATACAAGATTTTTTATTATATGAAAAATTTTGAATAAACATTTTTAATGATTCTAGTTTATCCTTTAAATTATCATTTTCCTTTATCAATTTTTCATTATGCTCTTTTGAAGTTAAAAGACCTTTTTCCAAAACCTTGAGTTCTTCTTTAAAAGTATTATAATCAAAACAAGGTTTAGCATTTTTAATTAAAGAGCATGAAAGAGAATTTGAAACATCAATATAAGATTCTACTTTAGCGTTTTCTTTTAAAGTTTTATTTTCTAAACGTAATTTGGAATTAGCATGTTTCAACTTTGAAATTTTACGTTTAGCAAATTTAAGCACACAAAATGTAGAAATAGAATTTGTTACAAAAAGAGAAGATTTAGATTTTCTTACCTTGCTATAGTTTTCGTCTTCTCTTTTGCTTGATGTTTTGCCATCAATTAAGTTCAATATTGTTTCTCTCTTAGATAGATCTTCCTCCAAGCATGAGTCCTCATCATTTCTTCTCTTGGATCCATAAGGAGTTGCTCCTGTTCATTATCTGTGGATGGAAGACTATAAGTATTCTCAAGAAATTTTCAAACTTCAAAAGCAGTAGGAAGCATATAAATAAGTTTGAAAACATTTTGATCAAGTAGACAATATAGACTATTCATAGATTTGGCATTTAAAAATATTTCATGTTTATTTAGAATAATTGGCGGCATTTTAATTGTAATATTCCAAACTTCAATATCTAATGTTTTAAGAAATTTTTCCATAAGAGTTTTCCATACATTATAATTTTCACCCATAAATAAATGCGGTGATAATGATTTTTCATTTTCATAAAACTTATCCCCTCTAGAAGATGCGAGATCATGAAGCGCCATTATTCCCGATTGTGAAGCCGTTTTGGAATAACCTACGCTCTGATACCATGTGTTGGATCTTACAGCACCCTTAGAGGGGGTGAATAAGGGTTTTATGGAATTTTAAATGTTAATTAAATTTATCAAAGTTTGTGACCAAAGCTTAGGAATATTTTATAAGAAGATATATTTTGATATCTTGGAAAAGATTGTATTGAAGATTTCTTTTTAAACAAGAGAAAAAAAAAATTTTGTTAATTGTTGCTAACGCCTGGCGTTAAGTGTTAACGCTGGGCGTTAGCTCTCCAGAAAATATTCCTTCGAACAAAAAGATTGCCACAGTGATTTTACTTATGTAATCTTAAATGAAATACAATTCCAGAAAATCAAAGATAATGAAAATGATTACTGTATTTCAAAGATAATTGCACAAATGTTAATTTTAATACTTTGATGAAAATAAAAATTAAAACATTCTTGAAGAGGAAATAAAATCAATTGAATAGAACATTAAAAGACATGATTTTATTTCATAATAAATTGAATACACAAATATCTGATTTCTATAACGCTAGACATCAAGGCAAGAATATATAAAAACACTTTTTGTTATTTCACCGGTCCTTCTCCCAAGGACCGGTTGTCTATAGCCTATCTTACCCTAGATAAGGCCTCTATCCACCCCCTAGATCTACCCTCAACCTAGTCGCCACGCACAAGGCGGTGAATTACCCCCTAAGCCGCACAAGGACCTAGTCGCCAACAACCGCGATGAATTTACCCACAGAATCCTTCCCAGAATCCGACGTTCTCCCCGAACGATTTCTCCACACCAAAATACAAAGAGAATAAAATAAAAGATTACAAGATAAAGTAAAGAGAAACACCCCAAGAAATTCTGAAGGTGAAGACGAAGGCGATGTAGACGTTGGCGTTCTTGAAGCGATCGTCCTTCGTATGGAATATGCGTTGTAGACCTTCCCCTTCAGAAACTTCTTTAGATCTTCATGTTAGCCCAAGGGAGATCTCTTAATTACTGTAGACGAGCCTCTCTCAAAAGTATCAGAATTCTGGAATCATCTCACAAATAATGAGAGGGGCTGCTCTTTAAATAGGCACGGGAGCTAACGCCTGGAGTTAAGAGTTAACGCCAGCATTAGTGAACGTGCACTGTCGTGGCTGAGATCATGCAACCATTGGGATCGTGGCAGATTCGTGGACTCAGCGCGGACGTTAAGAGTCAACGTTGGCGTTGTCTCTGGCTTCTCGATGGACTCGTTCTCGATGACATTTCTTCTCGACGGATTCCTTCTCGACGGAAGTTAATGCGGGGCATTAACAACTAACGCGTGGTGTTAGCTCTCTTTCCAGAGAGTCATCTCCATTCAGTATACTACTCATAGGGATGTGTAGATATAGTTCATGTACAACCTGCACACTATAAACACACAAAATATAAGATCAAATACAACACGGTATTTGTTATTCTCAAACCAAAAGATGCAGAACATAGGCTCCAACAGGACCCTGGTGAATCTATCCAAGGTCTTGATATCCATTCTTTTAAGGTAGTGAAGGCTTGATCCTGTGGAGCTGATGAACTTCTTAAGGTATGATTTGATTAGGTACAGGGATAGGATTCTATCCATATTAGGAGATTGCAAACATTCCTTCATTCTTTGAAAAATCACTGCTCCTCGTGAGGTTTGCTTTTTCAGAATTATCTTAGTCATGAGGTCAAACGTGTACTGGGAGATAGTATCATGTGAACCAGGTTTGCAGAGGATAGCTTTTCCCACAATGTCTGATAATAGTTTGCCCTTTTGGTTGAAGAACTTTCTTTTCAATGAACCAGTCTTGGTATCATTGTACTCTGTCCATTTCAATTCTTTCTGCTTATCTTTCTCAGAGATTTATTCTTCCTCACTTGATTTGCAGGAAGGAAGATGAAAGGCTTTCTCTATCTTGGCTGTGGTTACTTTTATCATCTCTTCTTCTATCTTGGATTTGATGGATGACTTGGAGGAGGATAATCTAGCATTGTTGAACCATTCCAGAACTTTAGTTCTGAGAATGGGGCTTGGTTCGGAGAGAAGGAATTCTAATCCTTGGTCTTCAAGGAGTTGAATCATTCCCTTGATATCTTCAGAAGCATGGGCAAAGCCATTTCTGACAATCTCATAGCCTTCAAGAAGATCTTTAGAGCTTTTGGGAGCCATTGATGTGGAGGTAGTATACGCTGGGATGGGAGAGAAGGTGATTCATCTCGACGGTTGGGAAGGAGGGGTCGTGTACCTCTCATTAACAAGATGGACTCTTTATATGACCTAGGATTTTGTTATAATTAACCTTTAACATTAGGTTTAATTTCTCTTATAATTGTAAGAGGAGATTGGTCAATTGAGGGTTGCATTTAGACTCAATATAATGAGATCAACCCATCTCAACGGAACCTCTGAGACGACAACCTATCCACTGGGATAGAGCGCTGTCAGCTGCTAGGATTGATTTATCCATCTCAGCGGTTTAACTGAGACTTTTCTCAGCTGTCTCAGCGGCTCAGCGGAGACAGGATGTTCTGTTTTAGCTGGTTTTACTACCTAACCATAATTGAGATATGATTGATTGAAGGCCTAATCATGTCACTAATAGGGTTGATGTGTCAACACTTTAAGTTACAACAAGTCATGCATTATATCATACATGATTGAAAGAGTGAAGTATTTTACACAATTCAACATTTAACATTCCTAGTTCAATTTTGAAAGCATTAAACTTGGCCTCATCCAATGGCTTTGTAAAGATGTCAGCAACTTGATTGTCAGTTGTGACAAATTCAAGGCAGATATCTTTACATTCAACATGTTCTCTTAGGAACAAGATACCTTATCTCTATATGCATAGTCCTACTGTGAGAGGTAGGATTCTTAGCAATAGAGATAGCACTGGATGAATCACAATAAAGAGGAGAGTTACTTACCTTGAGGTTGTAGTCCTCTAATTGATGTTGAATCCACAAAAGTTGTGCACAGCAACTTCCTGCAGCAATGTATTCAGACTCAGCAGTGGATATTGCCACACTTGTCTACTTTTTGCTGCTCCATGATATCAACCTTCTTCCTAGGAATTGACAAGTGCCACTTGTGCTTTTCCTGTCTTCTTTGCAGCCTGCAAAATCTGCATCTGAAAATCATGTTAGTTCAAAATCATTGTTCTTAGTGTACCAAAGGCCAAGATGTAGGCTGCCTTTAAGGTATCTCAAAATTCTCTTTGCAGCTAAATAGTGAGATTCCTTAGGACATGCCTGGTATCTAGCACACACACATGTAGGATACATAATATCTGGTCTACTAGCAGTTAAATATAATAGGGATCCAATGATGCACTTGTACATGGATTCATCAAAGGCCTTGCCCTTCTCATCCTTGTCCAGGGAAGTGTTGGACCCCATGGGAATTTTCATGGTGTAAGTTGATTCCATCACAAACTTCTTGATAAGCTCCCTAGTGTACTTGGTCTGAGAAATGAATATACCTTCATCAGATTGTTTCACTTGGAGGCCTAAAAAGTACTTGAGCTCTCCCATACTGCTCATCTCAAACTCCCTCTGCATCAGGTTGGCAAACCTTTTGCAGAGGTTGTCATCAGTAGACCCAAATATTATGTCATCAACATATATTTGGACTAGAAGACACTTGCCCCTTGTTTCCCTAAGAAACAATGTACTATCTATCTTTCCCCTCAAGAACTTGTTTTTGATGCGAAAGCTAGACAATGTTTCATACCAAGCCTTGGGGGCTTGCTTTAAACCATAAAGAACTTTCCTAAGTAAATATACATGATTAGTGAGGGTTGGATGCACAAAACTTGATGCTTGTTCAACATATACCTCTTCCTTCAAGTCACCATTAAGGAAGGCTGACTTGACATCCATTTGATACACTTTGAACCCCTTGTGGGCAGCATAGGCAAGAAATAGCCCAATTGCTTCTAACCTTGCAACTGGGGCAAAGGTTTGATTAAATTCTATCCCTTCTTCCTGTCTATATCCCTTGGAAACTAACCTTGCCTTATTCTTTATGATTGTGCCATTTTCATCTAACGTGTTCCTGTAAATCCATTTGGTGCCAATGATATTGTATCCTTGAGGTTTTGGCACCAATTTCCATACCTTGTATCTCTTGAATTGTAGGAGTTCTTCTTGCATAGCTTGAATCCAAAAGGTGTCTTGGTTAGCTTCTTCAAACTTCTTGGGCTCCATTTGTGATAGGAAGCTCAAGAATATGGCCTCATTATGAGCCCTGCTTCTGGTTAATACACCATGATTCTGATCTCCAATTATCTGTTCTCTTGGATGATCCCTTAGATGTCTTACAGCTGTAGGCAGTCTGCCCTCAGCTTGCTGTGCTGCTTCTGCTGGTTCAGCAGTGTCTTCATCAGCATGGACTTCTTCCTCTTCAGGGATGGCAACATCAGAATAAACTTTGCTACTGCTGGGTGTGTCTTGTATAGACATCCTTTCCAAGTCCTTTTCATTTCCTGTCAAGACAGAAGAACTAGACCAGCCCTTATATATTAGGCTGGTCTCATCAAATACTACATGCATAGACTCCTCTACAACATGAGTTTTCTTATTATACACTCTATAAGCTCTACTATGTGAGTTATAGCCCACAAGAACCCCCACATTGCATTTCTCTACAAACTTTGTTAATTGAGATTTTCCATTGTTTAAAATGTAGCATTTGGAGCCAAAGATTCTAAAGTATGAAATTGTAGGTTTTTTGCCTTTCAGAATCTCATAGGGGGTTATTCCATGAGCCTTATTGATGGAAGCTCTATTGAGAACATAACATGCAGTATTGACTGCCTCAGCCCAGAAGTATTCTGGGAGTGAGGAGTCGCTAAGCATTGTTCTCCCAGCTTCTATCAAGGTCCTATTCCTCCTCTCAGCCACACCATTTTGTTGTGGACTCCTTGGGGAGGAGAATTCTTGGGTGATACCATATTCTTGATAAAACCTTGTCATAACATCAGATTGAAACTCTGTGTCATGGTCAGTCCTAGTTCTGACCATAGCATATTGCAAGTCATTCTGGATTGCTTTGACATGAGTTATAAAGACATTTAAAGTATCAGACTTCTTCTTTAGGAAGAATACCCATGTATATTTTGAGTGATCATCAAGAATCACCAAAGTATACAACTTCCCACCTAGGCTCTGAATTGGCAAAGAACCAAACAAGTCCATATGCAAGAGATAAAGACATCTTTCAGTGTCTTTGGAGCCAATACTTTTAAAGGTGGCCCTTGTTTGCTTACCCATTTGGCAAGCATGACAGGGACCACTTTTAATACATTTTAAATTGGGACTATTCCTAACAAGTTTTGTAGAGAATAGTCTATACATTGTCTTGTAGTTAATGTGAGCAAGTCTCTTGTGCCATTGAACACAAAGAGACTCATTCTTATTAGCAATAAGACAAACAGATGTAAAAGAATTACTGCAAATAAAGTTTAAGCAATAAACATTCTCACTCCTAGTGCCTGAGAGAATGTTCTTTATGTCATTAGACTTTTTGATCAAGCACTTGTCATTGTGGAATTCAATGGCATAGCCTAGATCACACTGTTGACTTATGGTTACTAGGTTGTGTTGTAACCCTTCAACATAAGCTACCCTTGTGATTGAGACTATGCCATTGGAGATCATACCATATCCTTTGGTGATTACTTTTTCAGATCCCCCAAAGATAACTTTGGGTCCATTCTTCACAGCCTTGTAGTCCTGTAGAAGATTTCTTGTTCCTGTCATGTGCCTTGAGCACCCACTATCCAAGTACCAAATTTGGTTGAGGCTGGTACTTGAACTATCCTACAATAAGGAGTTTAGTTACCCTTAGGACCCCAAATAGCTTTGGGTCCTAGGTCCTTGTTAGCATGATGAAATGACTTCACACTAGTTGCACCCTTTGCAGGAAGGCTCATCTTTGCACATGGCACATTAGGATTGTGCCAACAATCTATGGCAAAGTGTCCCACTTTACCACAGCACCAACATTCATGAATATTGTATCTCCTCTTCTGAACATTTCTTGAGGGGAGTGCAGCACTGTGCATATGTTCAGGAGGAGAGACAACAACATTTCTCTTATTTCTTTCAGCAAGGATTTGGCTGAAAGTTAATCTATGGACAGTATTTGTGGTCTTTATTTTAATGACATCAGCTTGCTTTGGATTTTGGGCAATGCAAGTTTTGATGGCATTATACACTGAGCAATTAGACATGTCCACTGAATTGACAGCAGTCATGTTCTTGGCTAAATCAAATTTAGAAGGGCTTGCTTTCTTATTCTTAAATGAATGGGGCTGAAGTACCAAATACAAATGGTCCATGTTGGTCCATTTGAATTTCCTCATGGGGAGCCTTCATAGCACTCAATCCCATGCCCTTTCTTCCACTATAGGAAGGAGTGTTTTCCTTCCTATTGGTACTTCCATTCTTCTAGTGACCATATATGCTTTCTTGGTCATACCTGTTGGATGGAAGTAATACCTTTTGAAAGGTGGTTTGAGGCTTAGCCTTACCACTGCTCTTTTCTCCTCTCCCTTCTCCTACTTCCATTTTATTGAATCCTAGTCCTCTCCTATTGGATTGAGAAGAAAAGGAATCAATAATAGGGAGCACAGATTTTGGTTTGGAGAATTGAGCCACTATGTCTCTTTCTTTTACAAGCTTCTCCTCAAGGTCCTTGATGACCTTTTTCTTCAGGGATATGGTGCTTAAATGCACAATTGTTATTCCCTTTAAGTGGCGTATCTGTCTACTCATCTGAGCCACCAAGGTGTTTGACTCAGTGCACTCATTTTCAGCCATCTTAAGGGAAGCAATTTCCTTGGCTTGCCTCTTGGCCAGCTTCTTGCTCTTTTTCAGAGCTACCAAGAGAGCACCATATCTGTCAATCAGTTGATTGACATCTTCCTCAAATTTTGAGTCACTTTTAACATGTGATGAAAGTGCCTCAGAATCTGGGCATGCATCATGATCAGAATATGAAGTGGGATGTGTTAATACCTTCTCATTATCAGAATTATTCTGATTGTCTTCTTCATCAGTGAAGGCCATAAGACCTAACTGATCTTTGTAATTTTCATCCTCCTCTATGTCACTATCTAAATGTGATAGAGGGGCCTTAAATCCAACCTTCGCAGCAGGATAATCTTCATCTTCTTCTGCTGCAAACAGTCCTTTGTAGGCTTCTTCTTCATTCTCTGAATCTGAAGTTGAGGATTCAGATTCACTCCAACTTCTTCCTTTCTTTGCTAGGAAGGAATTTTCCACCTTCCTATTCTTCTGGTGATGAGGCTTCTTCTCACCACTTTCTTTCCTTTTGACTGGGCAGTCAGCAATGACATGTCCAGGCTTGCTGCAGCAATAGCAAATAATGTTATTTGAAACATGTTTACTAGATTTGGAATCATACATGTCACCCTTTGGGTGCTGTCTTTCAGATTTCCTGTTGTCTTTCTTAGAGTGTGATGAGGAGGAGGGCTTGTTCTTCCATTGCTTCCTCATCATCATCTTCTTGAACTGTCTTGAAAAGGCAGCAAACTCTTCATCAGAAAAAGAGATTTTTGAGGTGCTGATTTCAGATTTTCAGATTCAGCACTCCTTGGAGGAGACACCATCCTGCCCTTGCTCTTCTTGGAACTTTCTTCCTTGAGAGCCACAGATCTCTCCTTTAGGTGAGCCCTTGAGGAGGTGTCCTCTTCCTTTCTATCAGATAACTGCATCTCATAAGAGATCAGCTTACCAAACAATGTGTGAGTGGGAGTTTCACCTAGTTTGGCCACCTCCCTTATGGCACAAATCTTTGTGTCCCAATCTCTAGTTAGAGATCTAAGGAACTTGTCATTCAACTCATAATCACTGAAAACTCTCTCATAGGTTCTCAGCTCATTGACTATTCTGAAGAACCCTTCATAACACATAGAGATGCTCTCCTGGCTGAGCTGCCTGAAGGCTTCATACTCTTGGTTGAGGAGTGACTTTCTATCATCACTCACTTCTGCTGTCCCTTCCATATATACTATTAATGTGTCCCATATTTCCTTGGCAGTAGTGCAGTGAACTATGTTTTGAAATGTGGAATCATCAATAGCATTAACTATGATGTTCTGGGCTCTTTTGTCCATAGTGAACAGAATGAGTTCATCCTTGGTTAACTCATTGAAAGGCTTGGCCACTCTTCTGGTTGTATCTATTGTGGAGGTTGTTTTGAAGGTGAAGGGACCTTCCTTGACAGTGATATATATCCTAGGGTCAGATGCTTCCATAAATAGTCTAACCCTTTGCTTCCATATGCAAAAATTAGCTTTGTTGCATATGGGCAACTTCATGGAGCCTATCTCCCTCTGCATTCCATTGGAGGCCATTTGTTACAGATTTTAAGACTAATCCTTGTAGGATCTGGTCAGACAGTTATGTCTTTCTTGACTAACCTCCCTCTGATACCACTTGATAGGTTATATAGGATATAGTCTAAGTCACCTAGAGGGGCGATGAATAGGTATCTTTTGTTTTAGGCTTAGTGTTTTTTGATTTTTGGTTAGTAAAATATCAAGCACAGAAAACACAAAGAGATTTATAGAGGTTCCTCAAGACAGGGTGTCTTGAGTATTCCTCTTCCCCCTTCACCTTTCTAACAATGAGTTAGATAAGGCCAACTTCTCCAAACTCAGCTCCAAGAGCCTGCAACATAGATCCCACAGGATCTCTGAGGTTTTCCCAAACCCTACCTCAGGCATAACTACCCTACCTCAGGCACAATGGCCCTACCTCAGATCATACAATGATCCTACTCTCAAGCTGACCTCTCAGCTCTACAGCTCAGGCTAATCAGCCTTACACATGTTGGAATATGGTTTTCCGCATCCCTTTAATTTGAGAATAATAAATCCTACTTGTATTTGATCTTGTTTGCCATTGTGTTTTTAGCATGCGGGTTTGGACAGTTATGACACCAGGTTATTGCAACAATGGTCTGGTACTAACCACAAGCTGAAGGATCGAATGTTGTTTAACGCCAGGCGTTAAGTTTAACGTTGGGCGTTAGCGCTAGACAAAATGCGTTCGACGAAATTTTTGTTCGACGAAATGGAATGCTGCGTTCGACGAACTGGCGATCGACGAAATGAAACCGCTGAGAACGAAAGCTGTGTTTGATGAACTAGAAACTGCGTTCGACGATCTGGCATTCTACGAAATTGTGCATGACGAAATGAGAAGCCTGTTCAACGAAATGCATTCGACGAAAATTCCGTTCGACGAAATGGAGGTCGACGAAAGGAGAAGATGGCGTGCCAGCTGATTAAAGAAAGAGTCTCAATGCCAGGCGTTAGTCTTAACGCTGAGCGCTATCCGGTCGACGAATTTGGCAAGGAGAAAGCAGCCGTGATTGCAGGAGGAACTTTAGGAATGATTTGCCCAACGCCCCGCGTCAGCCTTAACGTCGGCGTTAGTATTGCCTAAAATAAAACATTTCTTAAACTACATAATCTCCTTCCTCTTCTGAAGATCCGAGCCATCAATATGTTGATATACATGGTCAACGCCCGGCGTTAGCACTTAACGCAGGCGTTAGCTCAAAGTCTATAAATTGGATGATTTCGACGTCTCTAAAAACTGATTGCCAAGAGCCCTATTCCAGCACTTCAGAAACTTTGTGAGGGCCATATTTCCAGACCAACACTTCTCCCGCTCATATTTCAAAAGGAGGAATCAAAGGAGGCTTGGATCAACACGCTAACTCAATGCGAAGAACGCACGCTTGGACTTCGACGATCTTCAGTGATTCTTCAGCGTCTTCTTCAGATTACCTCATAGGGAGTTTTATATTTGTCTTTTGTATTTGTCTTTTATTTTTATCTTTGTAATCGATTCGTGAATTCGCCTCGTGTAGGCGACTAGGTCTGGGTAGGACTTAGGGAGGAATTCACTTCGTGTTGGCGACTAGGTCTAGGGAGTAGATCTAGGGGGTGCTCGAGGCCTTTCTGGTGATAGATTGGCTAGAGCGGATTGAGGCCGTATCTGGGGAGAGATCGGCTAAAGCCAACCGGTTCGTGGGGATACAAGTCGGTATAGAAAACAAAAAGAGTTTTCATATTAGTCGCCTCGATTTCTAGCGACATATAAATCAAATTTTGTAATCAAGTTTATTAATGATAATCATGTCTTTTTCTATTTAATAAAATTGATTTGCTACTCTTTGTTTTATATTCAATCTCATTCAAATAAAATATCAAAGTTTTCTATTAAAGTTTAAAGTTTTTAAAACCCTTATTCACCCCCCCCCCCTTCTAAGGGCGCCTCAAGATCCAACAAGTGGTATCCGAGCCAGTTTATTCCAAATCGGCTTAACAACCGGGAATAATGGCGTCTCTTGATCATGATCTCGCTTCTACGAGTGGGGAAAATTTTAATATAAATGAAAAAGTATTATCACCACCTTTATTTATGGGCAAAAATTATAAAGGGTGGAAAATATTAATGAAAAATTTTCTTAAGGCCTTAGATGAAAAAGTTTGGAATATTACCATTGAAAAGCCACCTAGCGTACTAACTAGAAATGAAATTATTTTAAATGCAAAATCTATAAATAGTATATTTTGTGCGTTAGACCAAAATATTTTCAAACTTATTTATACTTTACCTACCGCATATGAGATTTGGAACTTTTTGAAAGAACTTATGATTCTCCTTCTACATGTATGGAACAATCTCAAGAACCAGAGAATATGCAAGCTTGCACAAGTCTTCAAGAATGCTCCTCTCATGACGGATCAATGGAGCACACAACAAATGGAAGAGAAGAAGAAGTAATGTCTTCGGAAGAGGAGTGCCAAAAAGATGTAAAAGAAACTGTTTGTTCAAATCGTGCCTCTCCCAAAAGCAATGTAAGGAAATCAAATCCCATTTTCTGTACTTCTATTTCTACATTACAATTGCTTCAAACTATAAAGCGCAAAATTAAGAAATTAAAAAATGCTAATAAACATTTGCGCTTAGAAAATAAAAATTTTAAGGCAAAAATTAATGAAGAATCAAATTCTAATTTATCTAAATCTACCCAAGGCTCCTTAGTTGAAAACATTACACCTTGTATAGAATTTAATGATCTAAAAGAAAATTGCAAGGAACTTGAAAAGGAACTTCTTTTTATAAAAGAACAAAATGAAAGATTATGTTTAGAAAATTCATCTTTGGAAAATGATTGTGCTAAGTGTAAAAACTATAAAATTGAAATTAAAGAGATGGATGAAACATTTGATGAATATAGAAATAACTATCAAAATCATATTGATTCAATTATTTCCATTCATAAAAATAGCACAATCGCTTATAATAAAGCTAGACATAATCTTAAAGTTAAGAATGATGAATTAAAATCAAAAATCAACTTGCTTATGAAAATGGTAAATACAAACTCACATTATCAAACTATATCTAAAGACAAGTTGAATATGAATATGAACATCTTGACTAAGTTTAATAATGGGAGTAAGGAACATAAAGGATTTGTAAATCAAAATCAAAATCACCATTATTTACAAAATCATGTTTCTCCCAACCTAAAATTAAATGCAAACAAATTTCCTTCAAATTATAAATTCAAAAATCATTTTGAGCCAAATATTCAAGTAAATGATCATGGAAATTTGAAAACTAAAAATAATGTTTGTCCAAGGTTTGAATGGAGGCCCAAAGTTAAAGATGAAACACTAACTCCACCAAAAAGGACTCATTCATCACTATCTCCCCAAATGCAAACACAATTTATTTGGGTACCCAAAGGAACCGCCACACCCGGTCCTCTTTGGATACCTAAATCTCTCATTCATTAGTATCCAATCATTTGCATGAAGTAGAAATCAATTAAAAATGAAATATCAATTCTCTACTTCATAATATGCTTAATTTCCTCTTTTTTGCCTTTATTTCTTTGAGCCATCATGGTATGATCACTTTATATAACTTGTGATATGACTTTCACATATTAAACCAAAATTCATAAATAAATCAAATTGAATAAAGTTGAATAAAAAGTCTTACCATTTTTCAAGTGATCTACTTATCATTTTTATTTTTATCCTTCTAAATCTATTTCCTAAAAGTCTTATAAAATTTGAAAAACTAAATTTGTCATATGATATTATTAAGACTAAATGAAATAAGTGTCAAAATGGATTCAAAAGGTGTTTTTAGGGGTATTAGGCTAAACTTATAAAATGCGCAAGTTTTGCTTAGGTATGTAATATATTTGCGTCATTTTTTATTACCCCTAGTATGTTTAATCATAATCATGTCAAACCGGAATTAAAAAATTGCATGAATATTATTTCACTTATTTATGATCATTTCACTCATGCATATGTTGTGCAAAACTCAAGAATTAAGGTCTAATGAATATGGAGCTTTAATGAATATGAAACCCATGTACTAAAATTTTAACTTCCGCAACTTTTTGCGATTTCTTCTCGTCTCTTCGCTTCATTAGACAGGCCTTATATTGCACAAACATAATTAAGAAAAATTGGAAGTAAAATCAAAGAAAATCTAGGCTATATGATTAAAATAAGCACTCTCTGTGAGCTAACGTAGGCGCTAGCTCAAGTATCTGATTTTTCAATAATTTTAAAATTCTGAAAAATCACTAAAAATATATTATTTTATATGCACTACTCATTTTTGCAATTTCTACCTATAATTGATTTTTGAAAAATTAAAATACAAAATTACAAAAGCCAAATTTCAAAAAATATTTTATTTTTCTTCCATTCTTTGGTTATTTGTTTGATTTCTATTTCTATATGCATAAATCAAATACAAAAATATAAAACAAAAATAAGTATCAAAATCTCTATGTGATAAAATTAATGATCATAATTATATTATGTAATATCAAAAGATCTTTTAATTCAAACATTACACATAACTACAAAAGATCATTTTGGTTCTTTCATAAAATTGGTGATCATGATAATTATATGAATAAATTATGTATTGTGATTGCATGTACCTTACTATATCTAGACCTTAGAATCACCTTGATATCAATAACATCAAATCATATCATCACTTAATTCTAGGCCTTCAAATTGAAACTCTATTGTTGAATACATGCAACATTATATCAATTAACCTTATGGCATAACACTACATTCAAACTCATCATATCTAGCATTATCAACTAATAAATATTATCATCCATGTTAGATATATTTTTATTGCCGTAATGAATCAATCTTAAAGAAGAACAATTGATAGTTAAAACTCATAATAACTATGTTGCTTTAAAATCAAATATAATAAGAAATTAATCGCGCATAAAAGCCATAGTTTTGATTCCATAAAACAAAATGCTTAGGATGTCCATGATCATTCATCCATATTATGTGTCTCACAATAGCGAGGGCATAGGATTGTATGCATTAGAAGACCTAACCTCTAAGTCATGTCTTGTCCTTAACCGGGAAGGGTTCTAGTGAGGCCTTGCGAGGCACTGGGGGAAAGAGTGCTAGGATGAGTGTTCTCTAGTATGTGCATATGGGATTAACACCCCATCCTATGGCATGTGTGTAGCTCCTCATGCCCATCCGTCACTTAATATGGGGCTAGTGTGTAGGCATATAGTTAGGGTATTATTATCTAAGACATTCTTATATCGTATTGTTTGCATGCACTCTTTATGACAATATTATTCATGCATTCTTGTTTTGATTGAACATGCTTATCTTGTGTTTTGCATATTTTATCATTTTTGATCTTTAATGATCTTGTAAAACACAAGTATTTGAAAACCAAATAAAAATATGAAAAACCATTTTTTGAGTAAATAAAACATGCTTGAATAGCCTTCTAACCATTTCCAAATTCTCTGAAATTTCTACCCTAAGAAGGTCTATATATATACTATCTATGCCAAAAGAAAAATTTTCAAAAAATCTCAAAAATTGAGTACTGTTTCGGCGTTAATACTTAACGCCAGGCGTTAGCCTTTTTCTCCAGAGGAAAATTCTGCTTTCACTGGTATCTTTCTGGTATTTTTCTAATAATTTGTTTAGTTTATTGTGTCTGATTTAAAATTATTTTGTTATTAATTTTGTTGTTTTTCTTCTAAAATACAAAAAAAAATCAAATAATTCAAAATGCTCAAAAATATGTTTTTGTTATCTGTTTTACTTTAATTTTTTACAAAATTATAGTTTGACTATAAAATTTCACAAGAGCAAACATCTTAGTTATTTTTGTTTCAAAAGGTCAAAATTGTTTTTGGCATACACTTAAAGATAGTCTTTGATGATTATTTTGGGATTGTTTCTTTGTAATTAATTTTATGGTTTGCGCAACCTTTATATGATGAGATTAGAATTAGACGGGTGTTTTCGAAAAGTTTCTTAACTACTCCTACTTTGAGAAATTAACCGTTATCCTATTGAAAGATAGAAGTAACAGTCTTTTTCTGCTTTCGAAGTATTGACGTTTACACCTTGACTGCAATGTCGAATTCAATTGATTTTTAAAATAGCGATGGAGAGTTTTGCACTAAATTGATTTGAAAAGCTTTTGTTTAATTTTTTTAATCCAAATTAATCATATAATAAAGGCAAGTATACCTTATCGTGAGTAATATAGGATATTTTTAGAAAATATCGAGGTCGTATATTTCTGTGGATCGTGTTGATTATACTACTTTGAGGAACGAACTATTATTTTATCGGAATAATATTTTTGGTTAAGTTAACTAGAGTTCTAAATGATAAAATGCGTATAACTAGAGTTAAGAAAACAATAATAAGCGAATAACTAGAATTCTAAACGATGATAATAAATAGCACCTGATGTCGAATTGCTTTGAGACGAAAATAGCCTTTTTTAGAAGTAAAAGAGATGACTTTTTAAAACATTAAAATGGCTTGGCCGTGGGGGTTCCATAATTATGAACGCTCCTCTCTCGAGCGTACGCCCACCTGAGATTATGAATATTCGACCGAACTCTCGTTCTATAATCGAATCTTCTTAATACTCGCTTTATGTTGTGAACCCCGCCATTGGGTTTTTACTTCCAATTCGGGAGACTTACCTCATCCTCTCTCGAGGGTAGAGCGCACTTCTCTTTACCCGTGAGCGATCAGTCCGTACGCACGATCAGTCCGTACGCACGAGCTAACTAGTGTACGGAGATGGAAATGAAAACCACACATCGATTATGTGGCTCCACTCAACGTTATTCTCGGGTAAACCTTAAGCATTAATTATTTTGAAAAGAGATGTTTTAATTTTTAGAAAAACTATTTTTGTGTCCCAATTCTCTTCGACATCGTGCGCTAAAGGAAATTAGCCACTCATCGGAATGGGGACGACATAATTAAGAAAATATATGTTTAATAATTTAAGTGGATATAATCGTGAAAGAAAGAAATAAAAGATTTATATAAAAGCAGTAATAGTATCCGTCCCAACCGTCTTAATCAAGCGCTAAAGAAACTTAGCCTCTCATCCGGGACGGGGGTGGTATAAAATTGAAATACTTATAAAAGTGCAGAAATAATATCCGTCTCAACCGTCTTAATCAAGCGCTAAAGAAAATTAGCCTCTCATCCGGGATGGGGTTGGTATAGAGCAGTTATATGAAGACTAAAATTAAGCTAAGTTACAAAAAGAAAAGGGAAAAGGCAAAAAAGAAAGCGTTTAAACGAAAGCTATAATTAAAGCGTTGAAATAAAAGCAATAAACTATTTTTATGAAAGCTTTTAACCTAAATTATGAAAGCGATAAACCTAAATTATGAAAGCAATAAACTAAGTTATAAAAGCAATAAAGTTATACTCATACACACACACACTTGCATAAATTGAAAATAAAAAAGAAGATGATCCAAATGAGAAAGACAACATTTTATTTCTAAAATAAGTATTACAACTAGACTAGAAAAGCGAAAACTACAAACGAACATAAACTTAATTGCATAAAGAAAAACTCGCATCCACTCAAAAGAACTCAGAAAAACATTACAAACACTCAAAATTAGGATGAGATGTCCTTCAGCCGAGCACCTCTATTTATAGGCAAAATTTTATTTTTACACGCCCTAGCTCACAGGCGTGACTTGGATGTCACGGCCGTGACTTAGGGCGTGACATTTGCGTGTGCTTTAGGGGTCGCATCCGCCGTCTTCTGGAAGGTTTAAACATGGCTGCACACGGGCGTGACTTGAAGTGTCACGGGCGTGATAGTGGGCGGCACATATCTGCTTTAACTGGGGCGTGATGGCTGGCGTGTGCGCTGGATTCTTCGAACGCCTGGGCGGAGATAGTTCGTTGAACGCAGAGCTCCATTCGTCGAACGCTGGACGCGGATAGTTTGTCGAATGCAGAGCGCCGTTCGTCGAACACTGAGTGCGGATAGTTCGTCAAACGCAAAGCGCTGTTCGTCAAACACTGAGACGGAGAGAGTTCGTCGAACGCAGAGCGCCATTCGTCGAACGCTGAGACGGAGAGAGTTCGTCGAACGCCGAGAGCCTTTCGTCGAACGCTGAGATGGAGAGAGTTCGTTGAATGCAGCTCGATTTTGTCGAACGCATGGCAGAGAGCGTTCGTCAAGCACAGCTCGATTTCGTCGAACGCAGGGCAGAGAGCGTTCGTCAAGCGCAGATTGAGAAGTTTGGCATTTTAAAATTACACGCCCTTGGGTCACGGGCGTGACTCAGTGGCGTGACTTGACAAAAATTGCCAAAATCTGCAAAAACAAAAATAAAACTAAGTTAGTAAGGAAATAATGAAAAGAAGCAATTTATTTGATAATTTACATAAAAAATTTACAATATTAATTAAAACCATACTAATAATTATACCAAAAATAGATATATTTTATTACTTATCAGTCTTCAATGTCTAATTTTAATTTCAATTTTTCTAAACATTGTTTTTGTCATGCCTTGACCTTAATCTGATTATGTGCAATGAAATAGTCTATAGATAATTGTGTATGATTGCCTAGCATGCCTCTAAGTATGAGTAATGCTTTATGCTAATCAATGAGTTATACACTCACTATTTTGGTAATCTACATGTGCTCATAATCTTAGTCTTGCATGATTGTGTAGTGTAATAGTTTTAACATATTAAGTTGTATGTCTAAATTACCTACACCGTCTTTCAAAAATAAATTTCATGCATAATATAGAAGTGTTATTTCAATAATATAAATGTTTGCAACAACAAGTGAATTCGGAGACCTTTGGCCCAAAATAAAAATCTGAAATAAAAGCCAAAGATAACTCCACCAAGCACTACTCACCCTCCTGATAAGTCTTAATGAGCGTTGTGAGGTTGAGCACCTTGGAAAGAATTGTAAAGTGTCTTGTGCAAACACATTCATCTTTTATCACTTCTATTTGTACACCGGATCACTAAAAATAAAAATCAATAAAAAGACTTATGTGATCCCCCAAGCAATACTCCGCTCCCTGATAAGTCTTAATGAGCATTGTGTGGGCGAAGCACCTTGGTAGTTGTACGTATGTTATATGATTAGAAATTTTATTCTAGATGTGATGTGTGAAAGTAATTATATATTACAATATTAATGTTATTGTTACTATATCACTACCTATGTCATGTGTTTTGATTATTTCACTTGTATACTTTTATCAAAACACCTAATGCACACATCATTAATTTTCATAAAGCTTCTACTCATGAGAATTGGATCCTAATGCAAAATTACATAATTCTCTAAAACCTTAAGTAAAAGCACTAGATTGCAATGCATGATTTCTACAATGTTTTCTTTATTTGAAATATGAATTGGGTACATCGTAGTTCTAATCTTTTTGAATATGTTGATTCATGCTTGCCTATTTGTTATGAAAATTTTCAAAATTAAATGCTCAAATGTGAAGAGTCTAGACATATTGTTGGAATGGTCAACTATAACAAAAATACTACTCTTAATTATTTTGTTTTTCTGCATTTCTTTATTTAATCATGTATCCTTATATCATGTGTTCTCATGCTTATTTCTAAGGATTTGTCTTTCACTTGTACTTGTCAAACAATATTGCATCTCTTTTTACAAGTGGTACAAACATGTAATATTCTTCTTAAAAATTATTTTGAAAAACAAGTGGTAGAATTCTTTTGGTATAATCTTTGAATGATGTTCTTTCACGCTTATCATATATTTTTTCCGCTGTGCTACTCTGTCCTTTAGCTCGATCATGACTTACTTTTTGTTTACACAAAACTCTTACTCCTCTCTTAGTTCTGTCCCAACTTTTGTCTTCTTTATTCTAGTTTTGTTTAACTCCACCCTCTTTTGCTAATAACAAAGGGGGAGAATAAAATGATAAATCGTAATGATTAACAGAGTAGGATTCACTAGATTAAGGGGGAGAATGTATTTAGTTTATGAGAGTATACACTAAGGGGGAGCATCATTGTAGGGGGAGCACTTTTAAATGATCTATAATTATTATCATTATCTTATAATTGCTTAGTGTCATATATTCTTAGAAAAACACAAATTCTTTATCTATGAATCTGATTTATCCCAATTGGATTTGTTATTATCAAAAGGAGGAGATTGTTGGAACATGGTTTTCCGCATCCCTTTAATTTGAGAATAACAAATCCTACTTGTATTTGATCTTGTTTGTCATTGTGTTTTTAGCATGCAGGTTTGGACAGTTATGACACCAGGTTGCTGCAATAATGGTCTGGCACTAACCACAAGTTGAAGGATTGAATGTTGTTTAACGCCAGGCATTAAGCTTAACACTAGGCGTTAGCGCTAGACGAAATGCGTTCGACAAAATTTTCGTTCGACGAAATGGAATGCTGCGTTCGACGAACTGGCGATCGACGAAATGAAACAGCTGAGAACGGAACTGCGTTCGACGAACTGGAAACTGCGTTCGACGATCTGGCATTTGACCAAATTGTGCACGACGAAATGAGAAGCCCGTTCGACGAAATGCGTTCGACGAAAATTCCGTTCGACGAAATGGAGGTCGACGAAAGGAGAAGATGGTGTGCCAGTTGATTAAAGAAAGAGTCTCAACGCCAGGCGTTAATCTTAATGCTGAGCGCTATCCGGTCGATGAATTTGGCAAGGAGAAAGCAGCCGTGATTGCAGGAGGAACTTTAGGAATGATTTGCCCAATGCCCCGCGTTAGCCTTAACGCCAGCGTTAGTATTACCTAAAATAAAACATTTCCTAAAGTGCAGAATCTCCTTCCTCTTCTGAAGATCTGAGCCATCAATATATTGCTATACATGGTCAACGCCCGGCGTTAGCACTTAACGCAGGCGTTAGCTCAAAGTCTATAAATTAGATGATTTCGACGTCTCTAAAAACTGATTGCCAAGAGCCCTATTCTAGGACTTCAGAAACTTTGTGAGGGCCGTATTTCCAGACCAACACTTCTCCCGCTCATATTTCAAAAGGAAGAATCAAAGGAGGCTTAGATCAACACGCTAACTCAACGCGAAGAACACACGCTTGGACTTCGACGTTCTTCGGCAATTCTTCGGCGTCTTCTTCAGATTACCTCATAGGGAGTTTTATATTTGTCGTTTGTATTTATCTTTTATTTTTATCTTTGTAATCGGTACGTGATTTCGCCTCGTGTTGGCGACTAGGTCTGGGTAGGACTTAGGGAGGAATTCGCCTCGTGTTGGAGACTGGGTCTAGGGAGTAGATCTAGGGGGTGCTCGAGGCCTTTCTGGTGATAGATTGGCTTGTGCGGCTTGAGGCCGTATCTGGGGAGAGATCGGCTAAAGCCAACCAGTTCGTGGGGACACGAGTCGGTATAGAAAACAAAAAGAGTTTTCATATTAGTCGCCTCGATTTCTAGCGACATAGAAATCAAATTTTGTAATCAAGTTTATTAATGATAATCATGTCTTTTTCTATTTAATAAAATTGATTTGCTACTCTTTGTTTTATATTCACTCTTATTCAAATAAAATATCAAAAGTTTTCTATTAAAGTTTAAAGTTTTTAAAACCCTTATTCACCCACACCCCTCTGAGGGCGGCTCAAGATCCAACAACACACTAAGGCAATAAAGTCCTACAGTCTCAGAACCCACAGGCTCCTACAGATGATATAATAAAGGATTACAAATAGAAGGAAGAAGAGGTCAAGCCTTGGTCTTCTTCTTCTTAACAACTGCTGTTGCAGACTTGAACCTTGGAGGAGAAATGCTGCACCAACATGATTCTTCTTGATCAGCCCTTCAGATGATGGACTGAATCAACTTGATCTTTCTTCAGATGAATCAAGATAAGAAATCTCTTCTCTCCTTGCAGCCTTGTGTAATCAGTTCTTGGCTGCCATGAAATAATAAAGTGCTTCTTTCTTGTGTGCTGGAGAGTAAGAAGGCTTAAGTTGTTTGCTCAACCCTAACTTATTCCTTTTATACTCCATTGATCTTCAACGGATCTTAGTTGTCCTCTTGACAGGTATGGGAGTATTTGGTGGACCCCAAGATGCCTTTCTGCAGCTTGCGCCAAAAGCAGAACCCGCCAGATCACTTTTGAATCTGTCTCAGCGGTTGGGATGAGATAGCCAGCCATCTCAACGGTTGCTTCTGTCCCATCCCAGCGGATCCGCTGAAACAGACAGTTATCTCAGCGGTTTTATTCTATCTGTAGCTCAGCTAGCCCAGACACCTTCTCAGCAGCTCCTGGCCTTGTCTCAGCGGTTCAGCTGAGACTGAGAGCTTGTCTCAGCGGTTTTGACAATAAACCAACTGATCATTCATCACACCTTGGTATGCCCTTGTCCTGCATTGCCATTAGATAGAAATAGGGTTTATCAAATACAACTTGTACTTAGCATTGAGTGTGAGGCCTCTTCAAATCAAGGGAACATTTAGGGTCATTTTCCCAACATAGTCAACGTCCCTGTTTGGATCCATTCTGAATCTTTCAAACTCTGATTCCAGTTGGAATAGCTTTGAGTCTTTAACCTGTGAATTACCCTCATGTGTTATTTCTAGTAAATTCCAAATGTCGTAAGCAGTTTCGCAAGCACAAACTCGATTAAATTCAGTCATATCTAACGCACAAAATAAGGCATTCATTGCTTTAGCATTATTTTTACATTTATTTTAATCCCCATCATCCCATATACCTCTAGGCTTTTCCATGGTTACGTCTCCAACAACATAAGTAGGAGTAGTATACGGTGTTTCAACACAAGCCCAGATGTTTAGATCTAAATTAATTAGAAAGTAACACATTCGCATTCTCCAGTAGTTATAGTCAGTTCCGGTGAAAAGTGGAGGTCTGCTTATTCCTTGCCCCTCATAGAAAGCGAGATCATGGAGCGCCATTATTCCCGGTTGTTAGACCGTATTGGAATAACCTAGCTTTGATATCACTTGATGGATCTTGAGGCGCCCTTAGAGGGGATGAATAAGGGATTTAGAAAACTTTTAGGATTTTAAGAAACAGTTTTGATCTTTTCTAAGAAGCTAATTGGATCAAAGGTAAAGAGCTAGAAATAAGAAATGAAATCAATTTTATTGAACATGAAAAAACATAATTATCATTTATAAAATTGATTGCAAAATCTGATTTCTATGACGCTAGAAATCAAGGCGAATATGAAAGACTCTTTTTCATTTTCTATACCGACTCTTATCACTAAGAACCGGTTGGCTTTAGTCGATCTCTCCCCAGATACTACCTTAAGCCGCTCTAGTCTTTGTATCCCCAGAAAGGCCTCGAGCACCCCCTAGATCTACTCCCTAGACCTAGTCGCCAACAACAGCGGTGAATTCCCCCTAAGCTGCATACGGACCTAGTCGCCAACAACCGCGGCTAATTCACTAAACAATCACAATGAAAGAGGTACAACAAAATATAAAAAAAAAGTTAAACTCCCTATGAATAATTCTGGAGAAGGCGAAGACCCGCTGAAGATCGTCGAAGTCGAAGCGTGCATTCTTCGCGTTGGGTGAGCGTTGATCCAATCCTCCTTCGAATTCTTCTCTTGAATTTGTGTGGGAGATGGTGGTCTGGAAAATACGGCCCGCATAGAGTTTCTGAAGTACTAGAATAGGGCTCCTTGGGATAAGTAGTTGAAGAGAATGAATACACCTATTTATAGGACTAGAAGCTAACGTTGGCGTTAAGGCTAACGCCAGGCGTTGACTCTATATAGAAATAATTTGATGGCTCAGATCTTCAAAACAGGAAGGAAATTCTGCATCTTTGGAAACATTCATATTAGGCAACCTTAACACTGGCGTTAAGGCAAGCGTCTGGCATTAAGCCAAATCATTCCCAAAATGCTCCTACAATCACGCCAGCTTCCCTCCATGCCATTTTCATCTTGGTGGGAATGAAAGTTAATGCCGACGTTAAGTCCTAACGCCTGGCGTTAGACCACATTCATCATTTCAGCTTGTGAGCAAATCCAGACCAACAATGCAGCATCCTAGTGTCAATTTTGTTCAAACCTGCATGTTAAAAACACAATGGCAAACTAGATCAAATATAAGTAGGATTTATTATTCTCAAATCAAAGAGATACAGAAAACTGTGTTCCAACAAAAATGTTGCAGCCTGCTCTTCTAGTCATCAACATCGTCACTCCACTCAAAAGGTGACTTAGAAGAGAAGGTATAATAGATTTGAATGTTGCTGTTGTGGTAAGATTGACCACTTTGCCATAGACTGTTTGTTCAATCCAAAAGTGCCTAGGGCAAAGAATATGAAGCTTGTCAATAGTGTTTTTGTGAAGCATTCTGTGATTAGAACTAACAAGAACCAAGGGCATAAGGTGGTTTGGGTTCCTAAGGTAAACCAATCTGTTTTGAAGGATAGTACAAAAGCCAACAAAATTCCTATATGGCACTTGGACAGTGAAAGTTCTAGGCACGTGACTAGAGCAAGAAGTTAACTTAAAGATATTACTAAAGGCTATGAAAGTACTGTAGAAAAAGGTAGGAAAAATCTCTAAGTATTGATTGTTTCGACATGATATTAAGATGACATAAAGTCTGTATTGGCTAGATGTCAAGATGATCTGGAGACTTTATCGTCTAGACAGACTTCCAACACAAGGATTATCTCAACCATTGGATCTTTGATCGCAGTATTCAACTAGCGCACCAAGCCATCTACAGGACCGATCATTGATCAAACCCCCACACAAATTGAGGGGGAGGGAGCTCGAAATGTTCTTCCTGACCAAATGACAGAACCATTGGGAGAATCTATGGTTATTGAAAATCCTATTGCTTATGTTCCTCGGGAAGAAGAGTCTACTGTTGTGGATGAGATTGCACTATTAGAAATCATAATTGGACAGAATCTGTGTTGTAGGAAATGCTCTAGTTGAGGGGAAGACTCATAATGAGCTCTCAGCCGACACTATGAAGAGTCTAGAAGGATTAGTTGTTGTTAAGTGGGAGACTCGTTTAGAGTCATCTGCCCTAGATGATCAAGTGCAAGGATGTATCCTTCAATCAACTTATTAAGAAGTCAGAAAGTGGGAAAACATTACAAGAGACTCATATCCTACAGAACATCAGCAATTGAAAAGTCAGAAAGCGGGAGAAGGTAATAATGTGAGGTATTCTAAACCACCTTAGATGTTGCACATGATTATTATTTTTGATATTTTTATTGTGTAGTTTATCATTGTTTGAGGTTCTGACTTCTTCAAATAGGGGAAATTGTTGAGAACTTTGCCCACAATGTTCCTGATTTGAAGAAGTTCTCAAGTCAAGGATAAACACACTTTGTATTTTGATGCATGTGTTTAGTTGTGTTGATTTTATGTATTATATTGTGCAAGCCTAGTATAGGGCTACACATAGTGTCATCAGATATAGTTTTGCCAATGTAATCTTTCATTGTGTAAAACACCATGTTGAACTAAGATCTATACTATGTTAGACTTGTTACTCACTCATAAACATCAGGAAGAAAGATCTAGAAAGTTGGATAGAGCAAAAGATCAAAATTCAGGAAAATCAGAATTTTTCGAAGTCAAATATCGTCTTGATGAGTCAGATATATCGACTTGATAACCTTAAGATTCAAGCAATATCATCTTGAGGATACACAGCTAAAGTCACAAATCGTCTTGATAAGAAGGATCAGTTCATCTATCAGAATATCGTCTTGATGAAGCTCAGACAAACAAATATCGTCTTGAATAGGTTCAGCTAATTCAATAATTCAAGTAGAAGCTCTCAAGTGCTAAGTATAAATCATGTTAAAGTTTTGGTATCATATTGAAGGCTTGGGTGAAGGTAAATCTGGTTAAGTCAATTATCATTGAGACCAGTTAAAATATTGTCAAGAAGTCTAGACAATAATTCAAGAAGCATGTTGAATTGATAAAAGCTTGAGTTCATATCACTTAGAGACCTCCTTATGATAGTCCATAAGCCAAGATCTAAAGGATAAGTCTTATCGTCATGACAAGCTGAAGTGTCATCTTGATAAGCTTAACAATCGACTTGAAGACAATGGTTGTGTTGAATTCAGATATCATCTTGAAGACCACAAGTATCATCGAGATGAGGTTTTATCGGCTTGATGGCCTTACATCTTATTAGAAGTTAACTCAATGTCTGAAAGGGTTAGTATCGACTTGAAGACTCAAATGTCGTTGAGAAGAGATAAAATATCGTCGAGACAATGCAAATGTTGTCGAGATAGTTCAAGTCACGAAAACTCAAATCTCTGTCACCGCCGATTGTGCCAATCAGATCAATCTTTAAGGAAAAAGATTTCTAACATAAAGACTGATGGATTCGACTGTTAATGATCTCAGTCATATAAATATATATTAGATGTGAAGGGAAAATCCTAATCTTAGAATTCTGAATCCATCGAACAGTATTCTGAAGAATAGTCGCAAACTCTAAGTTCAGAGAAAATATTCAGAAGGAGACATTAACAAGATCAACTAAAGTGCTCCTAAGATTGCTCGGGTTTATTCATTCTCAAATCTTTCAAGAGCAAGCCATTTTCTCTGATTCCCAAGTTTAGACAGATCAAGCTTTCAAAGAAGATTTTATCAAGATCTATTGCTGATCCAGGAAGGTTGTTTTCATCCAGCCCAAGAAGACTCTACTTATCAATATCTATCTTTATTGAGTCTAAGAATCAGTATAATAAACTCATCTATCATCTTCATTGTAGGATCTCTTTGAGATATGAGGTAGGGTTCAAGGGTGAACCTGAAGTAGGGTTTTGCTATAAACCTGAGTTGTAGGATTCTTTGTGAATCTGAGTGAAGGATTTCTTTGAGATCTGAGGTAGGGTTCAAGGGTGAACCTGAGGTAGGGTTTTGCTGTAAAACTGAGTTGTAGTATTCTATATGAATCTTAGTGTATGATCCTGAGTTAGGGGATCTGAGGTAAGGGATCGGCTAGTATACCTAACGTGGGGGTCTTGGACTCTGAGTTGTAAGATCAAAAATATCTGAGTATTTGGTGGAGTTTGTTGAGGCTAGCACACTGCTAGATAGGAGAAGGGGGAAGTGGGCGTACCCATATTGGGGAACCACAATAGTTTTCTATGTTTGTGGAGCTTGTTGTGATTGTCTTTTAATTCTTTTATTATTCCGCAAATAGTTTTAAAAAGCAGACATCACCTATTCACCCCCCCCCCTCCCCCTTTAGGTGAAGTTAGACATCCCATAACATTCATTCTATATGTCATTCAATGTAGATGATTGGTGGGTAAACTCATTTACCTTATTATGACAAGTCCAGACATTTGCTATATTGTTTGGAATGTCAGCTAGTTCATGCAAGCTCCAGAGAGTGTCATCTAAAGACAACATTAAAATATTAGAATATAATAATGGGGCTCCAGGGAAAGGCCAATTATTTCAAAAGAACAATCATCTGCGGGTTGAAGCACTCATTAATGCCAACTATGAGGATGACAAAGGTGATCAAAAATCTACCTCAGGTTTCTGCATGTTTGTTGGTGAAAATCTTGTCACCTAGAAGAGCAACAAACAAGCGATTTTGTCCAGGTCAAGTGTAATGCCCCAAAAATACCTTAATAAAAGGGGGTTAAGATCTGTAGGAGCCTAAGGATGTACCGTGTGTTTCGGGGACTGTTCAGGGTCTTTTTGGAGAATTTCTAGGCTGGTCATGCATTTTTGTACATGCATGAGCAAATACGTGGTCCTTCATTAAACGCATGATCAAACCCTTTTTGAGGGGGTTATCTGTCTTTTTTTATTTAACTCACGCGTGAGCATGTGCGCTGAAACACATGATCGTATGATCGGCAACGTAACTACTTTATGACCCAATTTTTAGCACGTTCATTGGTCATATCAAAGATCTGACGAATGTGGTTTCTCCCTAATGATATTAGGTCTTGGAATGAGGGCTTTAGACATCATTTCATCTCTTTTATTCTCACTCTTGAGTGAGAGGAGGAAGTTTATGAGGAGGAGGAAGGAGGAGATCCCATCATTGGAGGAGCTCTGTAGATCCAAATTGCGATCTGAATTCGGATCCATGGAGCTTGAGTGAGAGAAGGAGAAAGGCTATGAGGAAGAAGGAGGAGATCCCGTCATTGGAGGATCTCTGTAGATCCAAATCGCGAGTCGAGTTTGGATCCATGGAGAGCAATCCTTTGTAGTTGACTTCATTCATGCACTTTTTCTTTTGATACCAATGTAGAAATCTCATAGGGTAACAACATTTCTCCTTCCAATTTTAGGATGCGGGTTTGCATTCATTATTTTCCATGCTTTGATTTCTGCATTTGGGTACCATATTCCTCTAATTAGAGAGATTTAGGTAGCCTTGGTTCATTGAGAATCAGCATGTCAACTGAGTCAATCCCCGATATGATTGCATTAGTAATTCATGTTCGTTTAACAGATTAGGCATGGTGGGTGAAGCCAAAGTCATGGCTTGTGGCCCAATTTAGTGATGTTTATTTAACATTGCATTTAGGGTTTTGTTAGACGTGAGATTGCGTTGAAGACGCCATTGTAATGCCCAATTTTTTGTGAGAATGGTGGATGATGAGGTTATGGTGAGCAGTGCATGCGAAAATTCCTAGGGTTTTGAAATTTGATGTTCACTTATTGTTGATATGAATTGTATGTTTAGGGCATGGTTTAATCTCCGTGATCGGTTGACTAGCCCCGTGATGGGATTGTTCACGTGCAGTAGGTGACCCGCCGAGATAAGTCCCCTTATTTGGAAACTAACAAGAACCTCCAAGCTCAGTTAACAATTCCTCGTGGTGTGTGCATACATGTGCGAGTAGAAGTCCTATAATGGGTTCTTAGAATCGATGGTTGGACCTTGAGGGATGTGAGTACCTCGTGGAGTTGGTGAAACTGACGAGAACCACCTTGTGGTTCTTAGTATCAGTCGTGGTATCTTGAGGGGATGCGTACCCAGTTGAATATTGTTATGTGATTGTGTGGTGATGATGTGTTAGATTCATACACGCAATATGGATCTGTGGGTGAGACACAGTTGCATACATATTGCATTAATAGGCCCATTTACTTTATGCTTAACATAGAGACGTGTTTGAAGCTTGTAAAATTTGGATTATTGCTTACTATGCTTGTTTATATGATTATTATCACATTGCACTCCTTTTGTCTCATTTGATAGAGAATTGATCGATATCTTTACAAAACCAATCTCTTTCTCTTTTTTCTGATATTTGTGACAAGCTGAGAATGATTGATATATATGCTCAAGCTTGAGGGAGAGTGTTAAAGCACAAAGTGTACTTACTGTTGATAAGGATGGGCGGACACTATTGGTGTTCGCCAGTTATTGTGGTTATTATTGTCCAGGAAGACACTCTAAGTGTAACCGCTTGGTGTTGTAGTCTTATATAGTTTGAGCTGACACTCTTGGTGTAATCGTACGGTGTTGATGTCTTGTATAATCCAGGCGGGCACTCTGGGTGTAACCACCCAGTGTGGCTCATTTGTATTTAGTCCCACATCGCCAATTGTACATTCTCTCACCTCCTCTATTCTATATAAAGAGGAGTGCTTTCATGTAATAATAAGATTTTCGAGAAATAAAAATATTCTGTTATTTTCACTTTTTCATAGTGACATGATGTATTAGAAACTAAAGTCGTTCAATGGTGTATCAAGGATTTGTCATTTGAAATAGTTGAGTCCTAGATATTTGGACTAGATTTGGATTATTTAGCTTATAAGTGAAGCGGTTTATCGTCTAGCGGTGTCGACCTAGTTGGGTGGATTGCATGATGTCTTTCACATCTCAATTCTGAGGAAGGCTTTGGTGGAGCCTAGTATTGTGATTGAATCCAGTTTGCATAGAGGATACGGATATTTGAAAGTTGCGGAATAAAGAAGTCAACCTCATAAAAGTGCATTAGAATAATTGCAAGTGAGATGAGTTCTCTTGGGAGAGAGAACAAGCGATGCAAGAGGAGTATCCGGAGCTCTTCGTGTCAGGTATGTTTTTTGATTAAGTGAGATTATAATTTTGAGGATCAAATTTGTTTTAAGGGGGAGGGAATTGTAACAACCCAAAAACCCAAAGTAATTGAGGTCGTGAGGGACCTCAGAGGCCTAGGGAACCTATGAATATTGGGGACTAATTGGGGAAGTTTTTGAGGTCATTTAGAGAAAAATAGGCTTTGCAAGACCTACCACATGACCGTGTCCAAGCCGTGTAAAATGACCATGTTTCCCGGGAGCTACACGAATGAGTAGAAAAGTTCAATACGGTTGGTAGAAAGTCGTGTCACTTAACACAACCTGGGACCAAGTCGTGTGACTAGTCTTATCCAGGCCCGGATTTCCAACCGTGTAGGGATTTTTATCTTAATTGCTACACGGTCTGGCATACGGTCATGTGTCAAGTCTTGTACATGGACGTGAAGACTTTTGTAAACTCAATTTTTATGTCGTTCGATCTAGATCTTTAAGATATGACGGTGGAGATCTTTTGATGGAGTCATTAAGTCGAAATGGGTGTTGAGAGAGGCTCATTTCATTAAAACTTTTCTCTCCCTTAGGTTAGAGAAGAGAAAGAGGAGGAGGAAGGAGCTAGATCCGCCATTAGAGGTCGATCTGGAGCTCCAAACGGTGAGCTGAGACTGGATTCACTAAGGGGATTTGATTGTGTTCATCTTCATCCATCTCTTGCAATAATTCCATGGCGGGGAGAATATCAAAGAAGCTAACGACTCCTCTCTTCTCAGTTTTAGGATGTGTCTTGTATTCTTTTATTCTTGCTCTGAATGTTGATGATTATGGTATCTTGTGCCTCTAATTAGAGGGCTTGGGGTTTCCACCGTTTATTGTGAACCACTAGGGTGTGGGATTACAAACCGACATGATTGCATTATAAGTCTAAAGGTGATTCTCAGATTAGGCATTGTGAGTAAAGCCAAATCGAGTCCCATGGTTTGATTTGGTGATGATTGCTTGACATTGAATTTAGTAAATCTGGTTGACGTGCGATTGCGTCCATAGTGCCATTATGATGCACATTTTCTGTAAGATTTTGCAATATTGAGGTTAGGGCAAGGTGGGCACATAAGATTCCTAGATATTGAATGTGATACCATGATATTGCATATGTTAGTAAATAGGTTGTTGGAAATATCATAATCTTGAGGGGTCTTCATATGATGTCATCGTAGAATGGGTGTTTGGGACTTTATGCATTGCCACTAATATGAAAAGAAATTTTGTAAGCTATTGATTAGGTCATTGGAAAAATCATGTCAGTTGGGGCTTGTGTATGTTGTCATCGTAGAATTAGTGTTGGGGACTATATACATTGTCACACACATAGTTGTGTTAAGAATGTAATTGTGCATGTCTTTGTGTGTAATGCCATCGCAAAAAGGTAGGGTCTTTACCCAATGACGTCGTAAATGTATTGTATAATGATATAACAGGGGTATTTTCCTTAGGGAATATATCAAGACATATTGTCGTCATACACATTATATTGATATGAATTCACACAGGTGGATAACTTGTGTGTGATGTGATTGTTTGATGGTCTATTATACTCATACATGTGATTAAGGTGTTGTGGGTGAGACATGATTGCATACATGATTGCATAAGTTGGTCCATTTAGTTGATGATCAAAATAGAGACATAGTTGATCATTGTGACACTAGACTAAGCTTTATATGCATATTTATGTGTTTTTCATATGCCTACAGAGTTCTGACTTGCAGGGTGATGTAGTTCTATAGGGTCCGTTAGGACGGCTATGAGGAGTGAGATTATTACGCGGTTTGTGGTGAGCTCATAGTTGACCATTGTTTATCCATCATGTTAATTTGGTTGGGGGCAAGGTTCAAATGCAGGAGCGCGCTAGTCGGCTATAAAAGTCGGCCTCGTGAAGTGTTTTCCCCTTTTCTCATTTTGATGTATTTTTTCTTTGCATGATGTTCCCGACTATGAGTCGGGGTAGCTTAGGAAATTTACATGTTTTGATGGACAGTTTTGTATGGCCTTATGGTCAAAGACATTTGATTAAATGATATATTGTAGATGTGGATACTCTTAGTTATAGTCATGTTTTCACCATGTTATTGTTGATTATGGAGATGTACTTTTATATCTCTTTTTAATGCTTAAGTTATGATGGGTGTATGTTGTGGGAACTACTAGATTCATATTATACAGACGTTGCGATGATGGTGTTACAAATTGTCTTCAGAGGAATGTGTGTTTTTCCCATAAGGCACATGTTTGCCTTTTCTTCCTCAAATGTACTAGAGACCCAGAATTATCTGAGCTCGTTTCATCCTAGGTGGACACATTTAACACTTTATTTTTCTCTTTTCTCTCTTTCTCTCATTCTCTTCCTTTAAGAACATTGGGTAGTTACTTCTTATATGTCCAGTCTTCCTATAGTGAAAGCACCCCGTAGTGGGTTTTTCTTCATTGCTCTTGGACTCCTTGAACTTCCTGGACGTGGATCCCCACTTGTACATGTATTTTCAAAAAAAATCCTTCTTTCCGTATTCTTCATGAAATGCTTAAATCCTTGGATAAACAGCATTTGTTCCTCGTCATTATCATCATTCCCTGAGTTCAGTGCCAAAGATTTCTTCTTTGGTTCAGATTGATACTCCTCACTTTGTATCTTCAATTCAACCTCATGAGTTTTCAAATTCCTAATGAAGCTTTTAATATCGAGCCAGCTCTAATCATGTGATGCATCAATAGCAATGAATTTCAGATTGAATCACGGTGGAGGAGATCTCAACACTTTTCTCACCAAATCTCCATTTGAATGTATTCTCGAATGACTTTGATATGTTCACAATTTTAGTAAAGTGAGTGTACATGGAATCCACTCCATCAATTTTCATTTTGAAATGTTCATACTCAGACACCAAATGAATAAGCCTTGACCACTTCACCTGTAAAGTCCCTTCATGAGTTAGTTCTAATAAATGCATATATTATAAGTAGTTTCACGAGGGCATATTTTATTAAATTCAATATTGTCTAAAGCACAAAATAAATAATTCATTACATTAGTATTATTAGAACATCTACACTTATTGTGATCTTCCCCCTTCTCCTAAGATTTCTCAAAAATGCATTTTCTACAACTAGGGATGTTGGAGTGTATCATTTCTCAACCATGTCTCAAACATCCGTATCTAAATTAATAAGAAAATATCTCATCCTAGTTTTCCAATAAGTATAATTTGTGCTAGTGAACAAAGGTGGACGAGATATTCATTGGCCCTCATAAAAACATGTTCATGGTTAGCCATTCAAAATTTAGGTGATTAATCATACTAAGAGTAATCTCTCTCAGATACCACTTGTTGGACCATTCAGAAGAGTGAGTGAAGAAGGTTTATATCAAATTTATAATTTTCTTTTACAAATAATTTAAAGTTGCATAGCATAAATAGAACATTAGAGTGTAAATTAAGAACACGAGTAAAATAAAAGATTTTTATATTTATTAAAAACAAAAGTAATGATTTTTTGACGCAAAGATCAAATGCGATGAAACTTACAACTTTGATTTTCTATACTGACTCGCACCTCAAATGATTGACCCTATCAAATCCACCCTCAGGTAACCTTGATCTAGTCGCCACGACCATGTCGAATTTCCTCCCTAGACCTATCGAATTTCCTCATAGATCAAACCTTGATCTATTCGCCACGACCATGTCGAATTTATCCCTAGACCTATCTTGGTCTAGTTGCCACAACCGCGGTAAATTCCACTTCAAATATTTAACTCGATCTAGTCGACACAACCACGAGAATTCCTACAATTATAATATTCAAAGAGAATCAAAAACCACAAGAGAAATACAAAAAAGATAAGTAAATAAGAATGAATATGATATGTAAACTCCCATAAACCGAAGATGAAGGAAGAGGATGAAGGATTGCTTGAATATGCATGTTGCTCCTTTGCAAATCTTCTTCTTTAACGATCGTTGTTCAAACCTTCTTCAATTTGATCCTTTAGAATGCGAGGGAGGGAGTTCTTTAGTTCTTCAAGTCGGCTAGGGAAAACCTCCTCGTGAAAGCTTAATCCTTGGATAAAAAAATCTCACATGATAAAATAAAAATAATATTTTAAGAGCCACTGCCGAGCGTTCGCCGCTAAACTCCTTGGTTCCAAAATCTTCTACCATATGTTCTTGTTTCCTCGCAGCAGACGAGGAGGAAGAAAACTACAGCCAACAAATGTTATGATTTCGAAGAGCATAAATTGGAGATTGCCGGTTGTTTTTTTTATATTTGCACTGATCTACGATGAGGACCCCAAACTCCGTGTTTTCTCGCCGACGATAGTGCTGATGGAAACATTGAATATCCTCGTGAATCCATTGTTTGGCCGCAATCGAAGAACATGATCTAGATTGCGTTTGGAGCGGCTATTTTGCTCTGATGAGTATGGACAAAAACATCATAATCATAAAATATGTTTTTGGCACGACAATCGTTATGATTATCACCACGTAAAAACAAATTTGAACATAAAAAATGAATGAAATTCCCTAAGGGTCTGTTCGTTAGGTCGGAATTGGAGCGTTGGAATGAGAATTCAATTGACAATACCAATTTCAGCGTTCGGCGGCTATAAAATCACCTCGGAATTGGAATTCACGCCTCCCTTTATTCCGACCACACGAGGTCTTCATTTATGATTCCCACCCTTACCAGTGCGCCCCAAACTCTCTTAAAAAGACCTCAATGCCAACTCTGTTGTTCGCCCGAGATCACATTTTTCGTCGGGGCGCAAATTTTTCGTCAGAGCGCGCAATTTTCACCGGGGAGCGAATTTTTTACCTGGGCATGCATTTTTCGCTCGGGCGTGCATTTTTCGCCTGGGCACGCATTTTCAGCCTGGGCGTGCATTTTTAGCTCAGGCGCGCATATTCTGCCCGGGCGCATATTTTTCGCCCGTGTGCATATTTTCGTCCGGGCATGCAATTTTTCGACCAGGCGTGCATTTTTCGACCAGGCGCGCATTTTTAGCCAAGGCGCTCATTATCAGCCCGAGTGCGCATATTTTGCCTGGGCGAGTATTTTTGCCCGGGCACTTATTTTTCATCTGGGCGCGCATTTTTCGGTCGGGCGCACATTTTTCGCGTAGGCTCGAATTCTTCGGGCGAGCGCGCATTCTCCGCCCAGGTTAGCACTTGTTTGCCCGGGCGCGTATTTTTCGCTCGTGCGAGCATTTTTTCGACCAGGGGTGTATTTTTCGACTAGACACGCATTCTTCGCGTGGGCGCGCATTTTTCACACAAGCGCGCATTTTTTGCTCGATATAAAATTTTTCGCCCGGGCGCATATTTTCATTTCGGGCGCGCATTTTCTGCTCGGGCGTGTATTTTCTGCTCGGGCGGGCATTATTCTGACTGGACGCGTATTTTCTGACTGACCCAATTCTAATTCCTGCAGGAATTGGAATTGAAGACAATTCCAATTCTGTTGTTCGGCTGAATGCTGGAATTCTATCACAGGAATTGGAATTAGTAATTGCGTTGCTCGGTTGTATGACAGAATTCAATAGATGAAATTGAAATTTTAAATTTTAAACATTGATAGAATTAAAAATATCAGGATAAAAAACACATAAACACATATACATGCACATATATATACACACACATACACAAACACACATAAACACACACACACACACGCACACATACACACATTCACAAACAAAAATACACACACACATACATACACACAAAAAATACACACAAGTACACAATTAGACACCTACACACACATTCACAAACAAAAATACACACACACATACATACACAAACAAAAATACACACACACACACAATTAGACACCTACGCACACATGCACAAAAATACATAAATACACACACACACACACATACACACATACGTATACATACAAAACTACAAACACATACGTGCGCAACAGAATAGAAACAAGAACAACCCAAAAGAGAAATAATAGGATCTTTTGATAGCCATGAATCAAAAAATAAATGCATCAAATGCAATAAAAAAATTACATGTGCGGAATCGAGTCACAACTCGATCAAGATGCTCCAGAAAACCGCGACTAGTTCTGTCGAGCCGATTACGGAGAAATAGGTCTGTGTCTTTATGGGATTACCACACTAACGGGAGAAACACCTTGTCGTCGACAATCGAAAGCAGGCTGGAAGAATCGGGGCCTTGGCCACCACAAATTGATAGATCTGATTCCAGGAGAAGATTTTCGGCGCTAAGTTTCCGATTCGCAGAAGGAAAGTCGTCGGGTTTGCCATCGCCGTTCAATAGAACACTTATTGAGGGCTCGGGAGAATGATAAAACTTAACCCAAAAACTAAATATTATATCTATATATAATACCTAGTGAACCGGGTTCATCTACAATAGGAATTACCCAAAGAAAAGTCGAACGGGGTTCAGGGTTTAAAATAGGAGAATGAACTTTCTCTGACTGTGTTGATGTGATGTCCTGTAGATATACACTATATTGGCAAAATGTCAAGACGATACTGTCTCGTCGATATACATTATATCGACGATACGTCTCGTCGATATACACAATATCGATGAGATGCTCAGCAGACTCTGTCTAGTCGATATCTCATCGATATACACTATATTAACAAGACGCCAAACAAATTAAAGCTCTAGTCAACATTGTCCAGTCGATATACATTATACCGATGAGACGTCCAGTCGATATACATTATATCGATGAGACGTCCAATCGACTTTATCTTATTGATATTTTCTCTGTCAGCAGACTATTAAGTTGACATATATTATGTCATCTTGATCTCTAGTCGATATCACCATATCGACATAGAGTCCAACCGACACAAGTTCTCTCCCATTCAATCCAAACATGGCCCTTCACTCATATCCCATATAACTTGAGCCAACCCAATTAAATAACCAATTTCTCATACGTTATTATGTGCGACCTCATAAGCTCATATTACGTTGACTGTGAATCTAACTCATTGACTACTTCGATATCACAAAGACTCCAACAGTCTCCTACTTAAGCTAGAATGTATTAACTATAGTCTCACAAGCAATGAGTGGCATCTAGCAATGCATCATTGCTACCCAAGTAACACAAGAGTTTATAACTCAATGAATCTATTATGACCAATGTTTTAGTGTTGTCTTGTTCCTTTGTCCCTTACATCGAGATTAAACTTGATTCATGGACATTGTCACCCTCTTAATATTTCAATCTTAGTTTCTTGATCTAGAATGGACTTCCAAAAATTGGTGAACTCAATATCATATATTGACTCAACCAAGCAAGTTTGATGATTCCAAACTTTGGGAGGATCATCAGCCTCTATCTAAATCAGATGGATGGAGACCTTTTTGATATGCGGTCAGGAAGCCCTATTCACCATCTAAAGAAGTTAGACTCTTCTATCCTATCAAGATGGGAAAGGAAGATAGTGAGGCCAGGTCTGAAGAAAATAGTTGGGGATGATGAAGATGAAGAAGAGGAAAGAATTGAGGGCTCTCCTTCCAGAGTTGATCCAGATCCGGTGATTCCACCAGTCCAGGAGGAGAGCTCCCAAGCTCTTGTTGTTACACCAGTTGAGGGGGAGAGCTCCTAATTACTTGTGCTACCATCTGCCCAGGGGGAGTGCTCCATGACTTCTCCAGCTCAGAGAACTTCCCGTAGGCAAAAATAGCTTGATACAATATTTCTCAATATTAAAAGAAGACTAAATCTAGCCCATGTTGTTTCTTCAGGGAACATAATTACTTTTCCTGCAACGGAGCCGGAAAGGATTTCTATTGATATTTCTGAGGATGAGGAAATTCCAAATACAAATACTGCCGCTGTTGAGAAAGATGGTGATGATGTTAGGGATGATCAAGGTAGTGACCATGGCAAGGATGATGCTAGTGTAGGTGATGATGATGATGCTGAACAAGATGATGCTACTGATAATAATGGTAATGATGATGATGGAGATGATGGAAATGATAGGCCTGATTCAGAGCCTGTGCAAGCAAGAGTTTTTGTTGGGAAAGAAGGTACCCACCTTTCTGGTGAAGGAGAAATGCCAGTAGAGAAGGAATCCACATCTGGTGGAGTTCCTAGTTTTGATGATATTCTTCCAGCTCAAGAGCAATCTCCTCCATTATCTGAGGGGGAGACTGAAAAAGTGAATAGTCCTTTCTCTGTCACAAAAGTTCTGTCTGAAAAGGAAGAAGGAGAGGATGTCCTCTCTACACCTCCTGCTCAAGAAAATGTGCCATCTGTATGGGGGAGCTCAGTCTCCAGAGCTGATGTTCATGATGAAAGTCTTGGAACCCCTCCAGTTCAAATTTCTCCTGCTCCAGTTGCCTCCACCCCAAATTCAGAACTGCTCCAATCCATTGAGGAACTGCTCAAAAATCAAGCTGAAAATTTTGAGTTCTCTTTGAAACAAGTTTTTGATAAAGTTAAAGATGTTGAATATGACTTGAATAAAGGCTTGACGGAAGTAAAGTGCACTGTCTCTACAATCAAAGAAGATCTAGATACCTACTTCAAAAATGGTGTAAAAACAGTGAGCTACACCAATGAAGGTCTTAAGAATGTACATGTCTATTCAAAGGCTCTGCTTGCAGGTCAAACCTCCATCCATCAGCAAGGGCAAAGTACAAGAACTGAAATCTCTGAAGATCTGTTAAACTTCAAGTAAGAGATTCTACAAAGCCTAACTGAAGAAGTCAGAAAGGGGGAGGAGAAAATAATATGTCAAATAAATGACCTGAATAAAGAAGTTGAAAGTAAGTTTTAAGAAGCCACTGCTTTCAATCATCAAAGCTTTCAATGGATCTATGAAAATTTGATTGGCATACCTAAAAATCAAGTATTTCCAGAACAACAAGTTTATGAAGATATTTCTCCCATCCCTCCAGTTCAATATAATCAGGTGTGGTCAAACACTGAAGATTTTCCTGAGGTTTTTCCTGAAAGCTTTCCAGAAGATGTTCATGAAGACATTCCTGAATCTTCTGAGCCTCCTATCAAGAGAAGGAGATTTGAAGAAGGACCTTTTGCTAGAAGGTCAGATCCCTCTGCTAGAAGAAGCTCAGGCATAAAGTTAAGAGAGCCTGTAGCTGAAAGAAGAGAATTTGCTGAGGTTTGGAGTCCTATTTCAAAGTAAATCATCTTGGACACTTACATGCTGATTAACATTTCAAATGAAGAACCCCAGAATTATTATAGTCAAGAAGAAATCAACAAAGTTAAAGCATCTCAATTGAAAAGGAAATTTCATTTCAGAGATTATGGTTATAACAATCCAGAGGCTTCTCCACCTCCTGCAAGAAATTATCCTAAGCCCAAGGCTTACTTTGACAGGCAATTGAAGAAGCGCAGGCAGGGGAAGGCTAAGATGCCTTGAATGTGGATTGTGACTTGATTGAAAACTTGAAAAACATTTATATATATATATATATTGATGTTTTGATATTTCAATCTATATGGTTTACTTCTTTATGTCATGTTGTGATTACATCAATATATTTTTTATTATCTGTGCAATTCACCTTAGTAGATAGGGTTCTGACTTCTTCAAATAGGGGGAGATTGTTGGGTATTGTAGCCACAATAACCTTGATTTGAAGAAGTGTCCCTTGAACTAAGATGAATTGATTTTGTATTTGATGTATTTTCTTAGTTGTGTGTTTGCAGGACTCTAATTGCTAAGTACAAACCAATGTCAGGTTTCAATGAGTCATAAACATAGGCCTATGCAATGTAATCCCTCATTATGTAGACCAAGGTGTTGACTCATGTGAAATCTCTCTATTGGGATGTACTTCATACTCAAACACTTTGTAGAAGTCAAGGTGAACCAGGTGTTGAATTCAGAAGTGGAAGAAAATAGCCTAAGTCATTTTCGTCGAGTGATCTCAAAGAATCTAAGGTAATTCGTCGAGGCAACTCGTGAAAGACTTGCTATTCGTCGAATCTACTCGAGAATGTATCAGAAAATTCATTAAGTACTTTTTGTTGAGTAAAAGATAGTTCACACGAGAACACCCGACGAATTCGTCGAGTGGTCTCGTGAACACTCGATGAATTCGTCGGGTGTTCTCGTGAATTCCTCGAGTGGACTTAGCTTCTTTCCTTCCCGTCTCAGCCCTCATTTTCCAAGCCTAATTCCTCGATTAATAACATTAAATCGTCGAGTAATTGTGTATTCGATGAGTCCACTCGAGGAATCCAGACAGAGCGTGTTTTCTTCTATTTTGACGTGTTTTCCTTTTAGGGTTTTTCGGCCATGAACAGTACATGTGGACCCATCTCCTTAAGTTAAGTTTATAGCCATTTGAAGGAGATCTATAAATACTTAAGAGATGATTTCGTCTAACCCTAATCGTGCAATGTGAAAGAAATACTTTGTAATTTCCGTCGGCATCTCTCTCGTTCCCGCAAAAGATGATCTCTAGCCGCCGACAAGTTCTGTGCTCGATTCTTCTGCAAGTCTCAATTCACCAAGATCTCAGTGCTTAGATTCATTCAAGTTTCCTCTAGATCTTGTTGGGTTGATAAGTATTCAGATCAAACTTTTCAAGACAAAGGATTTCTTCTCCCTCTTTAAGTTCAGGATTTCATCTATTTCAAGGAAGAAGAAGACCTATTATTTCAGATCTGAAGAAGTAGAATCTCCTTGAGATTCTTAGGGTTTGGATTTTCAATCCAAAGTTCTTGTAATATCTTTTACACTTTATTGTAGGAATTTTTATCTTCCGAGTCTTTGTAGATCCTATTTTAGAGGATCAAGTTTGTAGGAGAGTTTTGTTCTCCGAGTTTGTAGGGGAAGGTGTTCTCCGAGTTTGTAGGAGTTTACTCCGAGTTGTAAGATTAGTCTTAATCTGAGATTAGTGAAGTAGCCTAGTCTAGCCGGGTGTGCTAGATAAGTGAGGTGGGAAAGTGGATGTACCCATTCTGGGGAACCACTACAAATCCTTGTGTTTGTGTGTGCTTTGTTTTCTGTGAGCTTTTATTTATAGATTTTAATTCTGCATAAAAAGCCATAAAACTCACTTATTCACTCCCCCCCCCCCCCCCACTCTAGGTGATTTAGGTAGCAACTAGATACTTTCAATTGGTATCAGAGGTAGGTTATTCGTTAAGAGGTTAACACCTTGAACAACCTCCTCCATCTAGTTGTTCAAAGTCACCATGTCTGGAATGGATAGAAACAAGGACTCCTCCATGAAGCTACCAGTCTGCACAAAGGAGAACTTACCCATGTAGAAGGAAAGAAAGTGGATGTACCCATTCTGGGGAACCACTATAAATCCTTGTGTTTGTGTGTGCTTTGTTTTCTGTGAGCTTTTATTTATAGATTTTAATTCTGCATAAAAACCATAGAACTCACTTATTCACTCCCCCCCCCCCCCCCCCCTCTAGGTGATTTAGGTAGCAACTAGATACTTTCAATTGGTATCAGAGGTAGGTTGTTCGTTAAGAGGTTAACACCTTGAACAAACTCCTCCATCTAGTTGTTCAAAGTCACCATGTCTGGAATGGATAGAAACAAGGACTGCTCCATGAAGCTACCAGTCTGCACAAAGGAGAACTTCCCCATGTAGAAGGAAAGAGTTATGTTCTACATGGAATCCACCGACCCAAGGATGTTTCAGATAGTTGAAGAAGGTCATCATGTTCCAATGACGGCATCTACCATCAATCATGTTGTTCAAGTTCCCAAGAAGATGCTTGATTTGACTAAAGACGAGATTGCTCTTGTCGCCTTGGACAAGAAGGCAAAGAATATAATTTCCAGTATTGTGGATGATCTGTGATGCAGAATCTCTTCCATTGTAAATTTGCTAAAGAGATGTGGGATTCTCTTGTCATCTTGATGGAAGGTACAGAAGAAGTAAGGGATGATCGAAGATCTCTACTCAATCAAGAATATGAAGCATTCAACCAGGATCCGAGGGACTCTATTTCTAACACGTATGAGAAGTTCTTCAAGATCATCAACAGTCTTAGGAACTATGATAGGGAATTCACTGTGGGTGAACTGAATGACAAATTCTTGAGATCTCTAACGAAAGAATGGGATACCAAGGCCATTGCCATCAGAGAATTCGGGAAGTTGGCTACTATGGAGCCACAAATTCTATTCGGGAAGCTTCTTTCCCATAAGTTGAAGCTCAGCATCAGGAAAGCTGAGGAGGAAGACAATGGGACTTCTAGAAAGGAAAAGTCTGTAGTTCTGAAGGCTGGAGGATCAAAGAAAGGCAAGGTCATGGTACCAGTAAGGACACAATCATCAGAGGAAGATGACAAGTCTGTGGTTTGCTCCTCAAGCTCAGACTTGTCCGACGGAGAGTTCTCTCTACTCTCCAAGCAATTCAAGAGATTACTAAATAAGAGAAAGCAGAGGAGAGGTCAATCCTCCTCATCAGATCACAGAAGATCGAGATGTGATGGTGAACATCACAAGAAGAATTACAGCAATGACAGGTATAAATCTAAACAGAACAAACATTCTTTGACTGATATCATTTGCTATTGTTGTAATAAGCCAGGGCATGTGATTGATGAGTGCCCATACAAGAAGAAGGATAGCTCGAGAAAAGAAGATAAGAAATCCTTCAAAAGTAAGAAGGAGGAAAAGAGCTTTTTGGCTAAAAAGTCAAAAACTCTGAGCGACATCGACTCCGACGAGTCAAGCTCAGACAAAGAAGCCTACTTCGATCTAATGGCTCAGACCAATGAGGAAAACTACTATTCCCCATATAAGGGGAAGGTAAATTCTCATACTCCTCTTTTTGAATCTGAGACGGATTCCATTGCGGATGAAGGCTACTCCTCGAAGGAATACTTTGCTATATTAGTTCAGTACAAAGCCTCTTATTGAAGGGATTTGATAAGTGTTGAAAGGTAGTCAAATCTCCGACAAAGGATATTGAGCCTCTCAAGATCATGGAATCGGATCTGAGAGAAGAAATTGAAAAATTACTCCCCTTCAGAGATGAAGTCGAAGTCTTGAAGGACGAACTCCTATGCACTGCTGAACTATTAAAGCAAAAGGAGAAATCCATAACTGAGCTGGAAGGAAAGCTAGCGGTAGAGAGGAATCTAGTGGAAAACTTCTCTAAACCAAAGACCATACTTCCTCTCATTGATGGATTTTCTACTCCTACGAAGGGTAGGGGTATCGGTCATCAGACTGAGAAAAGTAAGGAGACTAAGAAAAGAGCCGTTAAGGGAAAGGGCAAGGCTGATCAGAGTCAGCATTCCTTCAAGAAGGTAGTGTTTCCTACAAGCACATATGACTTTGAAACATCGTATGGCCACCTCACGAGACCAACTCACGTTGAGTCAAGTAATGGCAACCAAGGATGGAGCCGTCCCTGAAGATTCAGAACGACTGCTTTCAAAGCTCCTTATGAAGAGATAGTCCTCAAGGACTATGGTTCATTTATGCATGGATCGTCTGCAAAGAAAGCACCAAAGGTTAAAACTGTTGCGACAAAGCCACTTGAGAAGGAGCCCTATATTTGCTGCAATAACGAGGCTTCTACCTCCAAATCGGTGGCCCCTGCTAGACCCCCCGTTCAAAAAGTCAAGAATGAGGGCAAGAGAAGGTATAACAGGTTCGACTATTGGTGATGTGGCAAAGTTGGTCTTTTTGCCATGGATTGCTGGTTTAATCCCAGGAATGCTAGAATTCCACTTATTAACAATGCAAGGCCGACCACTCGCAATGTTAACAATCCAAGTGGAAGTCATCTAACAAGAATCCAAGGAAACAAATCCTTTTGGGTTCCTAAGGGCAATTGATTATTGATTGCAGGTATGTCCAAAGGCCAACAACACGACAATATGGTATTTGGACAATGGATGCTCTCGGCACATGACCGGGACAAGATGCCTACTGCAAAACTTCACCCCAGTCAAGGATGGTCCAAAGGTTATCTTTGGTGGATCTGATCGGGGGATCACAAAAGACTACGGTATGATTACCAACGGTATAGTCTCCTTCACAGATGTAGCTTTGTTAAGGGATTACAACATAATCTCATTAGCATAAGTCAACTTTGCGACAAAGGCTATGGTTGAGTTCTACAAGGATAAGTGCTTAATAAAGTCGTCTGATACGTCAGAAACTATTTTAACAGGCACTAGGAGTAGAAATATTTTCTGCTTAAATTTTCTTTGTTTAGAGTTTTCTATACCAGTATGCTTTTTGGCAAAAAGATAGTGTATCTCTTTATGATCAATGGCACAAGAGATTAGCACATATTAATTTCAAAACTATAAATATGTTATTTTATCACATCTTAGTATGTGACGCAGCTGACGTTAAGTGCATTAAATAGAGACCTTGTCATGCATGCCAAATGGGCAAGCAGACTCGAGCTAACTTTAAGAGCATAATTGGCAATGATTCTACCAGATGCTTATATCTGCTCCAAATGGATCTATTTGGTCCCATGCCAGTTAGGAGTTTAGGAGGTAAGGATTATACCTTGGTGATTGTTGATGACTACTCACGTTTTTCTTGGGTATTCTTTCTAAAACAAAAGTCAGATACTTTTGAATATTTCACTAACTTTGTCAGGCAAATACAGAATGAATTAATCTGCTATGTTGTCAAAATCAAAAGTGACCATGGAACAGAATTCAAATCTAGGGCTATGATAGAATTCTGTGAAAGCATGGGTATCTTTCATGAGTTTTCCTCTCCTCATACTCCACAGCAAAATGGAGTTGTCGATAGAAAGAATAGAACACTCATAAAGGCAAGCAAGACAATATTGAATGATTCTTCTCTTCTGGGATATTTCTGGGCAGAAGCCGTCAACACTGCTTGTCACATGCAAAACAGAGCACTGATCAACAAGAACTATCATAAGACACCTTATGAACTTTTAAAGAGCAGGAAACCAATTATATCTTATTTTAAAATCTTTGGCAGTAAATGCTTCGTGCTTAACAATGGGAAGTATTACAAAACTAAGTTTAGTAAAAAGTGTTTTGAAGGTATTTTCGTAGGCTATAGTAGTCATAGTAAGGCATATAGGATTTTCAACAAGAAAACACTGGTCGTAGAAGAATCAATAAACGTTGTATTTGATGAGACGAGTATGCTTCACAGCAGCTCTTCCAGCATTTTTGTTGAAGATACAAGTGCCAGTTTGAAACTGAAAGAACTAAACTTGGAAGAAGTCATCAAGGAGGATGCTCCAGGGACAGTCTCAGTAAGTGATCCAATCACTCTTGAAGAAGAAGAAATTCAAGAAGCTGAAAATGTACCACTAGCAGAAGAACCTGTTATCAGGGATGATGCAAGAAATCTGTTGATCAGACATCAGAGAGATCACCCAGCAAATCAAATAATCGGAGATACCAGAGCTGGCATAAGGATAAGAAGAGGTACAGCTAACCAAGTTTTGCATTTGAGTTTTCTCTCGCAGGTTGAACCAAAGAAATTTGATGAAGCCAAAGAGGATGCTTCATGGATCATTGCAATGCAAGAGGAGCTCAATCAGTTCAATAGATGTAAAGTCTAGAAGCTAGTGCCAAGTCCCAAAGGTCAAAATGTTATCGAAACGAAATGGGTTTATAGAAACAAGCTGGATGAAGACAGTGTAATCATCAAGAACAAAGTTAGACTTGTTGCCTAAGGTTACCAACAAGAAGAAGGGATCGACTTTGATCAAACATATGCTCCAGTGGCAAGACTCGAAACGATCAGGTTGTTTTTAGCGTATGCTGCTCACAAAGGATTCAATGTTTATCGACATGAAGTCAGCCTTCCTCAATGGTAATTTGAAGGAAGAAGTATACGTAGAATAACCCCCAGGTTTTATTGATTCCTCTCTCCCTGACTACGTTTACTTTTTATGTAAAGCATTATATGTCTAAAACAAGCACCCCGAGCTTGGTATGAGACCCTCTCTAGCTTTCTTCTTGAGAACAAATTCACAAGAGGAAAGATAGATAAGAAATTATTTCTTAGGGAAGTAAAAGGCAATATTTTGCTTGTGCAAATCTATGTCAACGACATTATTTTTGTCTCTACGGATGATAACCTTTGCAAAACATTCTCTAACTTAATGCAAGGGAAATTTGAAATGAGTAGTATGGGTGAGCTGAAGTATTTCTTAGGACTTCAGGTGAAACAATCTGAAGATGGAATTTTCATCTCTCATACGAAGTTCACCAAAGAGTTAATTAAGAAATTCGGAATGGAGAACACAACCTCAATGAGGACTCCAATGGTTCAAATATGAATTTGGTCAAGGATGGGAAAGGGAACCCTTTTGATGAAACCAAGTACAGAAGCATAATTGGATCCTTGCTCTACCTTACTGTAAGTAGACCAGGCATAATGTTTTCAACATGTGTTTGTGTTAGATTTCAGGTGAACTCTAAGAAATCTCATTATGCCACTGCAAAGAGAATTTTGAGATATCTTAAAGGCACACCAAATCTTGGCTTATGGTACCCAAGAAGTAATGACTTTGAACTAACAAGATTTTCAGATGCTGATTTTGCAGGAAGCGGAGATGACAGGAAAAGCACTTCCGGGACATGTCAATTCCTTGGAAGGGGCTTGTCTCTTGGACTAGCAAGAAACAGAACTGTGTAGCAATCTCAACGGCTGAATTGGAGTATATCTCCGCAGGTAGTTGTTGTGCACAATTTCTGTGGATCAGAAATCAACTTGAAGATTACAACTTGAAGCTGAAGGAGATTCTAATGTTTTGTGATTCATCGAGTGTCATTGCAATTGCCAACAATCCAGTCTCTCACAGCTGGACAAAGCACATAGAGATTTGCTATCATTTCATATGGGAACATGTGGAGAACAAGGACATTAACCTCAATTATGTCCCGACGTATAGGCAAGTTGCCAATATATTCACAAAGCCGCTTGATGAAACCAAGTTCAACCTTTTCAAGCTAGAACTTGGTATGTTGAACAAGGAATCTTGAAGAAAAGGCAAAGGACTCAAGCTCAAATCAGAACATCGGACTCATCAAGAAATCAAGGAAATTACACGAGTTATTTCGACGAATTCATCTAGTCATCCAGAACAATTTCGATGAAAAATCATATTCGTCGAGTACAATCGACGAATTGGAGAATTTCCTCGTGTTATTTCGACGAATTGTCTACTAAATTTCGTCGAATGCATTATTTCCAGATTTTCTTAATTTCAATTTCTATCATTATTGGATCCAATGAAATGCTTCACTTTCCAGGTACGCGCCTCTATTTATTTTGAAAAAATATATATAAGTTTTATGGACTTCTCAAGTCACACTCTCCATTTTGCCGAAATACCTCTCGTCCGATGATTCGCCTTCATCGCCAAGTACTTCCGACGATTCTCCTTCTTCCTCGATTTTCTCCATCGATTTCAATTGAGAATGTCGCGGACGAGTGCTGGATTGCTTTTCGTGGGAGGAGATCTCGTCAGAACTGGATTTGGGAATGCCTCTGACGAATTCAGGAATATCATTCTGTGTTTGGTAGAGGCGGGATTGTCTTTCGTTCTTGAGCATCCATGTCGAGTTCTTGATAGAGACGTCCTCGATTTCTTCAAGTATGCTAAAGTCCTCCAGAGTGGAGAAGTCATCAAATCAGTTGTCAGATAAAAGGTTATCAAGATGAAAGCATCAAGGTTGACGAGATTTCTCAGGTTGTCGGCCGTTACAGAAGAAGATTGCTTGTTTGAAGAGGATCACAATCGAGCCTTGTTGTTTTGGGGTTTGCCAAGAGGGACAACTTCAGTCAGAAGGAAAAATATGAATGGAGAGGGAAAGCTTTTATCAGACATTATGGGAAAATTTCTATTATGTAAGATAGGTTCACATGACTACCTATCTAATGATATGTTTAAAATAGTAGCAGCCGTGATCTGCAGAAAAAGAGTGAACTGGGGACTCATTCTGTTTGAGAAGATTAAAGCAAGTTTGATGATTCCAAACATTGGTAGGATCATCAGCCTCTATCTAAATCAGATGGATGGAGACCTTTTTGATATGAGGTTAGGAAGCCCTATTCACCATCTAAAGAAGATATACTCTTCTATCCTATCAAGATGGGAAAGGAAGATAGTGAGGCCATGTCTAAAGAAAATAGTTGGGGATGATGAAGATGAAGAAGAGGAAAGAATTGAGCCCTCTCCTTCAAGAGTTGATCCAGATCCAGTGATTCCATCAGTCCAGGAGGAGAGCTCCCAAGCTCTTGCTGCTGCACTAGTTGAGGTGGAGAGCTCCCAATTACTTGTGCTACCATCTGCCTAGGGGGAGTTCTCCATAGCTCCTCCAGCTCAGAGAACCTCTAGTAGGCAAAAACAACTTGATACAGTTATTCTCAATATTAAAAGAAGACTAAATCTAGCCCATGTTGTTTCTTCAGGGAACATAATTACTCTTCCTGCAACGGAGCCGGAAAGGATTTCCATTGATATTTCTGAGGATGAGGAAATTCTAAATAAAGATACTCCTGCTGTTGTGAAAGATTGTAACACCCTGCTAGTACAAATAATATAACAGTAGGTCCGGCCGGGACCCCACGCAATACTATACACACTAGCTAGGCATTATAAAGTGATAATCAGGAAAATAACTACACTACACTAGAGCACATAAAGCGTAAGGGGAAGCATTTGATTTAAAACATCTTTTAGAACTGTCCACTATCCCAGGAATGAAACAATAGATAGAGTTACGGCCTTAAGGCCTTACATTTAAACAAATGTACCAAACTCAAAACAAACATACATCGGCACGTAGGACGATAATATAAGGAAAGCAGAAAAAGGGAGGTTGGCCTTCAAGGGCCAACACAGTAAAAGGGACACCGCCCGCTACTTTTCACTTGGCTCACCAACATCAAATAATAGGTAAATGAGGGTCATCTATGAGCTGACCACAAACCACGTAACGATCCCACCCCCTGAACATCTAGCCAGCTCAGGGGCGTGTCACCGCTAACCTGCAAGCAAGCCATGCATGCAATATGTAATCATAATAGAAAGTGCAACTACCACTACACATGGTGAGGTTTCAAGCACAATCAATCTTCTAGGTTGAGCATCAAAGTAAGGGGAACCTAGGTATGCACATGATGTTGGTTGGGTTCACCTGGAGGATTCCGGCAACCGCCTAAGCAACCGCATGAGGCTAACATAACATCAAGTCATCAACATAAACACCACCCTAAGGAACACCACCTTATGTGGGAAAAGAGCACTTGGCCGATCTAGGTAAAACACCTTCTACGGCCTCTCCCATGATCACACGGCTTACAAGAGGAGGGACCTCTCATCGATCTGCATGGAAACAGGTTCGGTTCAGCTTTTCCTGTGCTCTAATCGTCGTGATCTATCGCACAACGCGGGTACGGCATCGTCGTGGCTCGTAAGGGTTTAGCACAATAAGTGCCCACAAAATTAAATTACGCACCTAATCCTTTCACGAGGATCTAGGCTTCACAAAACTAAGAAGGAGATACAAGACAACTCCTCTTCAAAACTCGTGGTGAAGGTTTGCCTTCCACCACTCTCCAAGCATGGGGCTTCCGTTAGGCTCTCTGAAAGACATCTAACGCACAAGTCCCGCAATGAAATGACAAATCTCACGGAGTCATTCTCCGGCACGCTTTCTAGGCTTAACCGAAATGCAATGTCATAATTCAAGCATCACCGATCCGGGCTCACGACCATGAATAGGCTTCACACACAATGCATAAATTCGTACGTCTACCGGATCTCTATATGCAATATGTCGGGGACAGACACAATCAACCCGGAGTTCCGAAGAACTTGAGGAAATCCAACACTTCACCCATTTGGTGAAAGGGATACCCCATGCAAGCATAGAAAAAGGAATGAGAGGACAAAAACACGTCCTAAGACCAGGAGGAAGGATCATTACCCTTGGAGCTTTCCTCGGTGCCATAGATTTGAGATTCCAATCGGATAGAAAGAACCGCACTGGGCTTCTCTCAACAGATCTGGAAATGCCTCGCTATTCGGAGTTGCGGAGCTCCGTTAATGGCCGAAAGAGCTTCTTCTTCCTCCTTGCCTCTCTTCCTCCTCAAGCTTGGGAGAGAGAAAATAGCTAAAGTTATGAGGGGAAATATCCTTAGGCCAAGACCTAATAGTCCCCAGCAACAACTCTCAACCGTTGGATCAAGATCTAAAGGATTCGACCGCTCCGATTGCCGGTTCAGCATTTCAATACAGAGCAGAACAAACAGGGCGCATGATCAGCGGCGCATGACCAGTGGTCGTGCGAGAAGGAATTCTCCTGATCATGCGAGAGCAACCTATAGCAAAATGGCAAGCCAAAAATACTGCACGATCAAAGGCACACGACCAGTGGTCGTGCGAGAACGATGCCTATGACCGTGCGAACCGCTCAGATAGGAAAATGGGAGATGCACATGACCATTGGTCGTGCGCCTGATTGTGCGAGAACAATCACGCATGACCAGTGGCCTTTTGGGCTAAAACTCAATGGCCCAACCCCCCACTCCGAACGTAGCATTGCCACGCCGTGTTAGCTCGCAGAACAGTAAAATTTGGGGTGTTACAACTCACCCCCCTTAAAAGAATTTTGTCCCAAAATTGTGAAAACAGTTGCAGCAAATTCAAAAATTACAAGAGAGAAATAGCTCGGGGGTACTCCGCAAGCATTTCCTGCTCCCTTTCCCAAGAGAGTTCCTCTCGTCCGCAATTATTCCAACGGACCCTTACCATCTGAATGGACTTGTTCCGCAACTGCTTTACCTCGGTGTCTTCGATGTGAATGGGCTTGACTTTTGTCGTTAGCCCACTATCTACCGACACTCTGTTGACCTCAACCACATGTGTAGGCTCCTTGACAGCCTTTCGCAATACAGAAATGTGAAATACATCGTGCAGGGCGCTTAGCTCCGTTGATAGAGCGATCCGGTAGGCAGTTTTACCAATGCGTTCCAAGATCTCAAACAGTCCTACGTATCTTGGTCTCAGCTTTTTCAAGCGTCGGATCCTTGATACTCCCTTAAACGGTTTGATCTTTAAATAAACCCAATCACCAACGGCAAACTCGACGTTTCAGTGATTTGAATTGTAGTACTTTGCCTGCCTATCCTGGGCAATGAGCAACCGCTCTCATATCGCCTGAATCGGTGTATTCTCTTCATCCACATCCTTGCGCTTTAACAACTTCGTGTCGCCCTTTTCAGCCCAAGACAACGGTGTGCGACATTTTCTACCATAAAGAGCCTCGAAAGGTACCATCTTTATACTTGCTTGGTAGCTATTGTTGTAGGCAAACTCAATCATGTAGAGATGATCTTCCCACTTCAATCCAAAATCTAGAGCGCATATTCGGAGCATATCCTCCATAGTCCTGTTGGTCCTCTCGGTTTGTCCATCCGTTTGCGGGTGGAAGGTCGTGTTGAACTTCAGCTTAGTGCCCAACAGTTCATGGATAAGCCTCCAATCTTTCGATGTGAAACGCCCGTCACGATCACTTATGATGCTATGGGGAATCACGTGCAACCGTATGATATTATCAATGTATAACTTTGCTAGCTTTTCCGTAGAATCATCTTTCCGGTTCGAAATAAAGTGTGATACTTTCGTTAAACGATCTACGATTGCCCAAAGGGCATCGTTTCCATGCTGTGATCTTGGCAATCCTTGCACGAAATCCATCGAGATATCGTCGAACTTCCATTTTGGGATCGGCAAAGACTTTAGAAACCCACCAGGTCTTTGACATTCTGCCTTTACCAACGCGCAAGTATGACACTTGGCCACGTAGAGAGCAATGTCTTTCTTCATTCCTGGCCACCAGAAGAGTTTCTTCATATCCATGTACATCTTTGTGCTCCTAGGGTGGATCGAGTACTTGGTAAAGTGAGCCTCGTACATCAATTCTGCCCATAATGTACCAACGTTTGGGCGCACAATCTGTCATTTTTTTCACATAAGACCATCTTCGAAGGAGAAATCAGCGTTTGACCCATCCACAGTCTCTGCTTTGTAATGCTTCATGCTTACATCTAGCTCCAATGCTTGTCAAACTTGGTCGGCTAGGTTGTATTGAACCTCCGTCCAGTTCAAGCATGCTATAGTAGATGCTCTCATATCGACGCAAATGATCTCCAAGGACTAGCTCACGAATTAGACGCTCATTGTGCATCAAAATCCAATTTGCTTGCGTGGGAGCCTGACAACTCAACGCGTCTGCAACAACGTTTCCCTTCCCGGGAGTGTAACGTATGTCAAAGGTGTAGTCACCAAGGAACTCCATCCACCTCCTCTATCTCATATTCAACTCTCTTTGATCCAGCAGGTACTTGAGGCTTTTGTGGTCCGTAAAGATGTCGACCTTCACGCCATATAAGTAATGCCTCCAAAGAAAAAGAGCGAATACCACAGCCGCTAACTCCATTTCATGGACCGGGTTGTTCCTCTCATGTACCTTCAACTGACGGGAGCCATAAGCAATCACTTTTCCAAATTGCACTAAGACGCAACCCAAGCCACTCCCCGAAGCGTCGCTATATATTTTGTAGCCTTCCATTCCACATGGCGAGCATAAATTGGGCGTCGTGGTCAAACGGCTCTTCAGTTCCTCAAAAGATCATATGCACTTGGGCGACCAAATGAACTTCTGATCTTTCCTAGCCAGTTTAGTGAGAGGAAGTGCAATCCTCTAGAAGTTCTCCACAAAACGCTTATAATAGCCGGCAAGTCCTAAGAAACTTCGGACTTTCTCTACATTTTTCATCACAGGCCATGCTCGGATTGCTTCTATCTTCGATGGATCGACTGTGATTACTTCGCCACTAACAACATGACCCAGGAATGCTACTGACGATAGCCAAAATTGCACTTGGGAGAACTTAGCATATAGTTGGTTCCTCCTCAGGGTGCTCAAAACTGCGTGCAGATGCCCTGCATGCTCCTCTTTCGATTGAGAGTATACCAATATGCTGTTGATGAACATGATCATAAATTGGTCCAGGTACTCTTGGAACGTTCTGTTCATTAAGTCCATGAATACCGACAGTGCGTTAGAGAGACCGAATGGCATAACCGTGAACTCACAGTGTCCAAATTGGGTACTGAACGCAGTCTTTGGAATATCGCATTCCCTAATACGAAGCTGATAATAGGCGGACCTTAAGTCTAGCTTGGAGTATACTGTCGACCCAACCAGTTGGTCGAATAAGTTGTCAATTCTTGGAATCGGATAACGGTTCTTCACGGTCAGCTTATTCAGCTCTCGATAATCTATACATAGACGCTAGCTCCCGTCCTTCTTTTTCACAAAGAGGACCGGTGCACTCCAAGGTGACGAACTTGGACGTACGTAGCCTTGCTCTAGCAGCTCTTGTAATTGAACCTTCAGTTCTGCCAATTCCTTTGGCGTTATTTGGTACGGTGAGCGTGACACAGGTTTGGCACCTGACACCAACTCAATACAGAAATCGATCTCTCGTTGAGGCAGAGCCCCAGGGAGTTTGTTAGGGAACACGTCAGCGTACTCTGTCACTATCGGGACATCACCTATACTGGGCTTAGGCATCGAAGCCTCCAACAAAGTGAAGAATAGATCTGCACCCTTTCTCACCGCCTTAACCACCTGGAGAGCAGACATCAGCATTCTGCTCACTCCTCGCATACCCGCAAATGTGGTTTCGTCTCCGGTGTTCCTCCCAAAAGTAATTTCCTTTGAATTGCAATCTATGCATGCTCGTTGCTCCGAGAGCCAGTCCATCCAAACATCACGTCAAATTCAGCTAGCGGCAATAACGACGCTTCCAAATCGAAATCATGATTTCCGATCCGCACCTTTACACGGCTCTTCCTATCCGCGCTCATTCTAGTTCCATTGGGCAGCACTATGTCCAATCTATCTTATACCAAGGTAGACAGCACTCCAATTCGAACCATGAAGTCGTTGGACAGAAAGGAGTGTGATGCTCCCGTATCGAAAAGAGCTCTCGCCAGATAGTTGTAAATTAGGACAAAGCTTAAATGCACACAAAACAAACATAAAGATGCACAAGGTATAAATCACATATGGATGTAAAAGCTAACTTCTAATTCATACATGTAACAACATCAGTTTGTCGGATAGCTTCTTGTTGGGCAAGCGAGTAAACTCTCGGTTGGATCGGAATGTGCTGGGAAGCAGAAGACTCCGCAGCTTTTCCCTTTTCCGCATGAGCATATTCCATCGCTCGATTTTCTGGTCTTAGGGGGACCATTTCGACACACACGTGCTTTGTGTCCCACCTTTCCGCAAGTGAAACATGTAATAGGACCATGTGCAGTCGTAGCTCCTGACATGTTAGAGCGAGTTGGTTCCGCAGGCTTGAACTTCCTTTTGTTCCATCTGAATTCAGATTTGGATTGAGAAGTTGGCACAAGGAATTCAGGCTTCTTCTCCTTGAGCCCTTTTGCGCTCTGTACTCTCTTCATAACCAACTCAGGGGATCTGGCAGTTTACACCATGACATGGAAACCAAAAGACATTGGGCCTGCTAGGAGCAACCTCAACTCATCTCGAAGCCCTTCATAAAACCTATTCAATTTCATTTCCTCGTCTTCCACTGAAGACCCCGCGTAGCGACTCAGTCTGGTAAACTCCTGCATGTATTCGTCAACCGAATGATCGCCTTGAGTTAACCGCAAAAACTGATTTTGCAACGCAATGCGCTGGGCAGAGGGGATAAACCTCTGGAGGAACATTCTTGAGAACTCTGCCAACGAGACATCAGTAATATCTCTACCGGCCAACTTGTGAGCTTCCAACTCTAAAAGATGTTTTAAACTCAAAACAAAATACATCGGCGTGCAGGCCGGCAGTATAAGGAAAGCGGAAAAAGGGAGGTTGGCCTTCAAGGGCCATCACAGCAAAAGGGGAACCGCCCGCTACTTTCCACTTGGCTCACCAGCACCTACACCAACATCAAATAAGAGGTAAACGGGGGTCAGCTATGAGCTGACCATAAACCGTGTAACGATCCCACCCCCCCCCCCCCCCCCCACCCCCGGCCATCTAGCCGGCTCAGGGGCGTGTCACCGCTAACCTGCAAGCAAGTCGTACATGCAACATGTAATCATAATAGAAAGTGCAACTACCACTACACATGGTGAGATTTCAAGCACAATCAATCTTCTAAGTTGAGCATCAAAGTAAGGGGAACCTAGGTATGCACATGATGTTGGTTGGGTTCACCTGGAGGATTTCCGCAACCGCCTAATCAACCGCATGAGGTTAACATAACATCAAGTCATCAACACCACCTTAGGTGGGAAAATAGCATTTGGACGGTCTAGGTAAAACACCTTCTACGGCCTCTCCCATGATCACATGGCTTATAAGAGGAGCGACCTCTCACCGATCTGCATGGAAACGGGTTCGGTTCAGCTTTGCCCGTGCTCTAATCGTTGTGATCTATCACACTACACGGGTACGGCTTCGCCTTGGCCCATAAGGGTTTAGCACAGCAAGTGCCCACAAAATTAAGTTACGCACCTAATACTTTCACGAGGATCTAGGCTTCACAAAACTAAGAAGGAGGTACAGGACAACTCCTCTTCAAAACTCGTGGTGAAGGTTTGCCTTCCACCACTCTCAAAGCATGGGGCTTCCGTTAGACACTCTGAAAGACATCTAACGCACAAGTGCCACAATGAAATGACAAATCTCACGGAGTAATTCTCTGGCACACATTCTAGGCTTAACCTAAATGCAACGTCATAATTCAAGCATCACTAATCCGGGCTCACGGTCACGAATAGGCTTCACACATAATGCCTAAATCCGTATGTCTACCGGATCTTTATATGCAATATGTCAGGGACGTACACAATCAACCCGGAGTTCTAAAGAACTTGAGGAAATCCCACACTTCACCCATTTGGTGAAAGGGATACCTCATGCAAGCATAGAAAAAGGAATGAGAGGACAAAAATACGTCCTAAGACCGGGAGGAAGGATCGTTGCCCTTGGAGCTTTCCTCGGCGCCTTAGATTTGAGATTCCAATCAGATAGAAAGAACCGCACTGGGCTTCTCTCAACAGATCTGGAAATGCCTCGCTATTCGGAGCTTCGGAGCTCCGTTAATGGTCGAAAGAGCTTCTTCTTCCTCCTTGCCTCTCTTCCTCCTCAAGCTTGGGAGAGAGAAAATAGCTAAAGTTATGAGGGGAAATATCCATAGGCCAATACCTAATAGTCCCCAGCAACAACTTGCAATCGTTGGATCAAGATCTAAAGGATTCAACTGCTCTGATCATCGGTTCAGCTTTTCAATACGGAGCAGAACAAACAGGGTGCACGATTAGCGGCTTACGACCAGTGGTCGTGCGAGAAGGAATTATCCTGATCGTGCGAGAGCAACCTGTAGCAGAATGGCAAGCCAAAAATAGCGCACGATCAAAGGCACACGACCAGTGGTCGTGCGAGGACAAAGCCTATGACCGTGCGAACCGCTCGGATAGGAAAATGGGCGATGCGCACGACCATTGGTTGTGCACCTGATCGTGCGAGAACAATCACGCATGACCAGTGTGGCCTTTTGGGCTAAAACTCATTGGCCCAACCCCCCCCCCCCCCCCCCCCCCCACTCCGAACGTAGCATTGCCACGCCGCGTTAGCTCGCAGAATAGTAAAATTTGGGGTGTTACAAAGATGGTGTTGATGTTAGGGATGATCAAGGTAGTGATCATGGCAAGTATGATGCCAGTGTAGGTGATGATGATGATGCTGGATGTTTACCTAGAAATCGGCGATCACCTCGAACTTACAGGTATTTTTCCCAGATCCAAGCCCTGGCGGTTTTCCATCGCCCGGGCAGTCTCCCCCGAGGAGGTCTCCCCCTATTTTTTTGGCGACCTCGCCTCCTGGGAGGTCGCCCCAGGTGGGGGCGACCTCGTCTCCTGGGAGGTCGCCATTTTGGCGACCTTGTTAGTGAGGTCGCCCCAGGTGGTGGCGACCTCGCCTCCTGGGAGGTCGCCCTTTGGGCGACCTCGCCGGTGAGGTCGCCCCAGGTGGGGGCGACCTCACCTCCTGGGAGGTCGCCGTTTGGGCGACCTCGCCAGTGAGGTCGCCCCAGGTGGGGGCGACCTCGCCTCCTGGGAGGTCGCCCTTTGGGCGACCTCGCCAGTGAGGTCGCCCCAAGTGGGGGCGACCTCGCCTCATGGGAGGTCGCCCATTGGGCGGCCTCGCCAGTGAGGTCGCCCCAGGTGGGGGTGACCTCGCCTCCTGGGAGGTCGCCATTTGGGCGACCTCGCCAATGAGGTCACCCCAGGTGGGGGGCGACCTCGCCTCTTGGGAGGTCGCCATTTGGGCGACCTCGCCAGTGAGGTCGCCCCAGGTGGGGGCGACCTCGTCTCCTGGGAGGTCGCCCTTTGGGCGACCTTGCCTCCTGGGAGGTCGCCCTTTAGGCGACCTCGCCAGTGAGGTCGCCCCAGGTGGGGGCGACCTCGCCTCCTGGGAGGTCGCCCCAGGTGGAGGCGACCTCGCCAGTGAGGTCACCCCAGGTGGGGGCGACCTCGCCTCCTGGGAGGTCGCCCTTTGGGCGACCTCGCCAGTGAGGTCTCCCTAGGTGGGGGTGACCTCGCCTCCTGGGAGGTCGCCATTTGGGCGACCTCGCCAGTGAGGTCGCCCTAGGTGGGGGCGACCTCGCCTCCTGGGAGGTCGCAATTTGGGCGACCTCGCCAGTGAGGACGCCGCAGGTGGGGGTGACCTCGCCTCCTGGGAGGTCGCCCTTTGGGCGACCTCGCCAGTGAGGTCTCCCCAGGTGGGGGCGACCTCGCTTCTTGGGAGGTCGCCCTTTGGGCGACCTCGCCAGTGAGGTCACACCAGGTGGGGGCGACCTCGCCTCCTGGGATGTCCCCCTTTTGGCGACCTCGCCAGTGAGGTCACCCCAGGTGGGGCGACCTCGCCTCGGGAGGTCGCGGTCCCGGGCAGCCCCCTCTTTTTGACCTGCCCATTTGGGCAGGACCTCCCGCCTATAAATAGAGTGGTAGGGGCATTGGTTTCAGGACCTTTGGAGAGTTTCCAGGCCTTGCCTTTGACATGAGCGGTCTCATTTTTGAGACCATCATATCTTTTCCCAAGTAGCTGGGGCGGTCTCATTTTTGAGATCGTCAATACCTCATTTCAGCGGCTGGAGCTATTCTCATTTCTGAGACCTCGTTACCTCTTTTTCATCAGATTCCTCTATAGACCCTCGACATCTCTTTTTCTCCTTCCTCTTGTCTTCCATCATAGCTCAAAATAACCAACCATCTAATAGTTTCCTTCCTCCACCTCTTTGCAGCTTGGGCGAGTGTGGACCTGGAGCATTTTTGGCTCGAACACTGGACAAGATGATGCTACTGATAATAATGGTAATGATGATGATGGAGATGATGGAAATGATAGGCCTAATTTAGAGCCTGTGCAAGCAAGTGTTTTTGTTGGGAAAGAAGGTACCCACCTTTCTAGTGAAGGAGAAATGCCAGTAGAGAAGGAATCCACATCTGGGGGAGTTCCTAGTTTTGATGATATTCTTCCAGCTCAAGAGCAATCTCCTCCATTGTCTGAGGGGGAGCCTGAAAAAGTGAGCAGTCCTTTTTCTGTCACAGAAGTTCTGTCTGAAAAGGAAGAAGGAGAGGATGTGCTCTCTACACCTCCTGCTCAAGAAAATGTGCCATCTACAGGGGGAGCTCAGTCTCTGTCACAACCCGTATTTTCCCGAAATAAATTATAATATCAGAGTAAAGGGGGAAAACACGCGTCATGATGCCACGTCCTGTAGGGGACAACTACAGACGTTCAGGCGAGCACTCAGACGAACATTTTTACGAGAAAAGATATGAATTAATAAAAGCATTATCTTTTAAGATCATTTTCGTTAGGTTAGGAAGTCATGCCACTCGGCTCTGCGGTTTACATAGCCGCACTTTTATAAAAGATATGCATACGCAACGGAAGAAAATGGGTTCATTTTATTTCTAACGGCGCCGAAGACCGGAGACGTCTCCAGGGCGAACGCCAGACTAAATTCGGTATATAATAAGGAAATATCATTTTTATTTTGGTTTAAGGTTTCCAAATAGGTGTTACTTAATAGTAGGAATGACAAAGCAGTTAAAAGAGCGAATATTTATTTGCTAAAAGAACTTCATTTATATACAGCAAAAATAAGCTTTTCCCAGAGTGTACAAGTACAAAATAACTAAGTAGAAGAAAAGGAAATTAGCAGCAGCATGAGCAAGTAAGCTAAACAAAAGTCATACGGGCGTCAACACCTGACACGAACCCGCAGGAAGACCGTCAACAGACCAAAAGAACAAGGGGCACAACAAAAGAAACTACCTCCTTACCCACTGGAGAGGGAAGGCCTCGACGGCGAACAAAATGACCCCGCTCGAACTCCGGCGGCAGCTACAAACCTGAACTAGAGGCATCTATAAGAAAAGAATGCCTCAGCCCAAAGGGTGCAAGAAAACAACATAATTATAAGTAGGAGCAGGTAAGGTAACCAGTAACATGACCAACTGAAAGGGGTATATAAATACATATATATACATATACATCTATATAACTATATATATACGCTTATATAAAGATTTCAGTAATAAAAGGTTAAGAAGATCCCGCATAGAACCAGCCCGATAAGCAAGAGCATAACTAAAATTTAGCACACAGTGCAAGATAAACCAGTGGTGGCGGACCCAAACAATGTCACTATCCAATCACATAAAGGGGATGTTCAAAACGAACTAGTGGTGGCGGACCCAAACAATGTCACTATCCACTCACATAAAGGGTATGTTCAAAACGAACCAGTGGTGGCGGACCCAAACAATGTCACTATCCACTCACATAAAGGGGATGTTCAAAACGAACCAGTGGTGGCGGACCCAAACAATGTCACTATCCACTCACATAAAGGGGATGTTCAAAACGAACCAGTGGTGGCGGACCCAAACAATGTCACTATCCACTCACATAAAGGGGATGTTCACCCCAAATAAAATAAAAAGGCGTCGTGGTGGTGGTCTCATTGCCCTACCAACCACTATTAACAGAACTGTGATGAAGGACCCCATTGTTCCATTTACCCCTCATTCCAGTGCAAACAAGTCCATCAATATATAGCCAAGTAAATATGCTCAGGAACAAAATCAACCAGAATAAACCATCTAGGAGTAGCCCGGGATCGGAACAAAGCTAAGCATATAGCAGCTAGCATATAAAAGAGGGATAGAAGCATTCACCCAACCATAGCAGCTAGCATATAATAAAACAGGGCCAATTAAGTGTGCCGAGGAGTTAGCAAATAGAACCACCATAATATTGACCATTTCTAGCTACTTGTAATCGAAGCGCGCAGAATTATTTTGCAAGTAATGAAACCCAACGAGAGTGTTGCAAGGCATCCCAAAAGAAAAGAACAGAGCATCAGCCCTTGCTTAGACAAGAATAAGGTGCAACCCACCAATATTTGACCAAGATAAGAGGCAGCACCCCAAATAAACAAAGAACCCAAGTAGGAAGGGTGTAAATCTATATATATATAGCAGCCCTTAGCTGGGATTTATACCACCATTCGGGACTAGCATAACCTAAGCAAGGAGCAGCCCCCAAAATGAATTCACAAGGCAGCAGCAGGCCATGAACAACAACAGCAGCAGCAGGCCAACACATCAACCACAAAAAGGACAGTAGCCCAAATTAGGACAGCAGCCCCCAATTAAAAACAGCAGCCCGACAGCAAGCAATTATAAGAGGAGCAGCCCCATATTAATCAGGAAAACCAAAACAAAAGAAAACAGCAGCCCCCATTCAATTAGCACAGAAAAGAGCAGCACCCTAAACAGAATGCATATGAAGCAAGAGCAGCCCCAAATCAACAAGGAGCAGCCCCCCAATTCAAGAGCAAGGAGGCATCCCCAAACAGATAACCCAGCAGCCCCCAAAGTAAAAGAAATTCTAAAGCAGCAGCCCGGTTTAGACCAAATAAAAAAAATGAAAGCAGTTCCCAGCAAAAGCATAGCAGCAGCCAATTAAAAAAATAAGAAACAGCCCCAGCTAGAATACGAGTGAGGCACCCCCCCCCCCCCCCCCCCCCCCCCTCCCCCCATGAAAAAGATATCAACAACAGCCTCACAAGGCAAAAATTCCGACAGTTCAAAGTGCAGCAAGCTCAATATAAATCCTGCCTGGGATCATGCATAACAGCCCCCAACCGAAAGCAAAAACCCCCAAAACAAAACAAAATCTTCACTAACCAAGATAAAGAGAGGCAACCACAAGAAGATATGAAGAGCCTTGCCAACAACCAAGAGAATGCTACTAATCAAGAAAGAAAATACAGAAAGGAGATGGAGAGGAGGTAGGGGAAGAGTTTTCTTGCCTTAACCAAGGTCCAAGGCCGCAACACCTCCCAATCCGAGGAAAAACACGACAAGAGCTCTCTGATCCTCTACTCTGACGAAGAAGGCAAGCGTCGGTGACCCCCAAAACGCCACCACCGACGATTCCGACGAACCCTAGCTCGCTCGGCAGAAACTGAGTTATCGAGGGAGGGAAGGAGGGATATAATGGCTGAAGGGGGGGAGACAGATAATATAAGTATATATATAATAATTAAACTTATATATATAATAATATAACTTCTATACATATACACAAATATATTTATCTCTATATATATTTATACGCATACCCGCATATAAGCCCTTTTTCCTAGAAACGAAGCGCCGGATGACGACAACGCTCTAGAGACGGTAACGCCCACTCGCCACGACGCCCTGAATTTATATTTCGCTTTAGAATAATTATTGTTAATTCCATATGTTTTATTGAAATAATTATAAGAAAAACCCGGGGCATTACAGCCACCCCTCCTAACAAAAAGTTTCGGCCCGAAACTTTGTAACAACAATTCCAAATGAAGGAAAGCACAAAAGATGAAGGCTTACCGGAGAAAACTAGCCAAAATGATGAGGATAAGACTCCTTCATCGCTGATTCCAGCTCCCAGGTTGCACTTCGAACATCCTGATTGCTCCACAGAACCTTTACCATAGGAGTCGTCTTTCTTCGCAAGACCCGATCCTGCCTCTCCAAAATACGAACAGGCTGCTCCACAAAGGACAGATTGGGCTGCAGCACTGGCACGGACTCCAGAACATGGCGATCGCTGCGGACGCACTTCCGTAACTGGCTCACATGGAAAACGTCATGCACACCGAGAAAAGAGGCAGGTAGCGACAACCTGTAAGCAGAAACTCTGATGCGCTCGACGACTTCGAAAGGGCCTACATACCTGGGGTCCAGCTTATGGCTCTTCCCAAACTTCTTAACACCTGCCATCGGGGACACCTTAAGGAACACCAAGTCCCCCACCGCAAACTCCAAATCGCTCCTACACCGATTGGCGTACTTCTCATAGCGCTCCTGAGCAATCCGCAGCTTCTCTCGGATCTGCGCCACAGCAAAGCCCATCTCCTCCAAGGCCTCAGGACCCAGAATAGGCTTCTCGCCCACTTCAGCCCAAAACAGGGGAGTCCGACATCTCCTCCCATACAGCGCCTCGAACGGAGCCATCTGCAAGCTCTCCTGGTAGTTATTGTTGTACACGAACTCCATGAGCCCAAGGCGTTCATCCCAAGCTCCTCCATGCTCTAGAATGTAGCACCGGATCATATCCTCCATGATCTGGTTAACCCTCTCTGTCTGCCCATTCGTCTGCAGATGGTAAGCTGTATAATACCTGAGATCGGTGCCCAAATCCCCTTGCAGACTCTGCCAAAAACGAGAAATGTATCTGGAATCACGATCAGACACTATGCTCGCGGGAACTCCATGCAGTCTAATGACCTCCTGCACATACAGAGACGCAATCTTCTCCATCGAATAACCAGTCTTGTACGGCATGAAATGAGCACACTTGGTCAACCTGTCCACGATGACCCACACTGCATCTTGCCCCCGCGGGGATCTCGGCAATCCAGTGACGAAATCCATGGAGATGCTCTCCCACTTCCACAAGGGAATATCCAACGGCGTCAACTTGCCCCCGGGCCTCCTGTGATCCGCCTTGATGCGCTGACAAGTGTAGCACGGCGCTACGAACCTTGCAATATCGCCCTTCATACCTGGCCACCACACGATCTGCTTCATATCGCGATACATCTTCATAGAGCCAGGATGATAAGATAGGCTGGAGTCGTGAGCCTCCTCGCAAATCTTCGCTCGAATCTCCTCCACTGCGGGTATGCAAAGCCTACCCCGGTACCTCAGGGAACCCTCCACATCGATCGAGAAATCCAGCAACTCATCTCTCTCAGCTCTACCTCGGAGATGCTGCAAATCCGGATCATCCTTCTGGTGCAACCTCGCCAAAACAATCCAGGATGGCTCCTCAACCTCCATACAAGACGATCCACCCCTGGGCTTCACCGCAATGCTCATCAAAAGGAACTCCTCCACCAGGGACTACATAGAGAGTCCGAAAATAGAAGTTGACTTCCTGCTCAGGGAATCCGCCACTACGTTTGCCTTGCCGGGGTGATAAAGGATCTCCACATCATAATCAGCCACGTACTCCATCCACCGACGCTGGCGCAGGTTCAGCTCTCGCTAAGAGAACACGCAATCAGGCTCTTGTGATCTGAGTAGATCTTGCACACCACTCCATACAAGAGATGCCTCCACAGCTTTAGGGCATAAATCACCGCAGCAAACTCCAAATCATGCGTCGGGTAGTTCCGCTCATGCACCTTAAGCTGCCTCGACACATACGCAATGACCTTGCCCTCCTGCATGAGGACGCACCCAAGGCCTATCAGCGAAGCATCGACGTAGACCTGAAACTCCACTCCCTCAACCGAGAGAGCCAAAACCGGAGTGGAACACAGCCTTCTCTTTAACTCCTGAAAGGCCTCCTCGCACTGCTCGCTCCAATCGAAAGCCGCTTCCTTCCGCGTCAACCTAGTCAGAGGCGCAGAAATGCCTGAGAAACCTTCCACAAACCTCCGGTAATAGCCTGCTAAACCCAAAAAAACTTTGAATCTCCTTAGGCGATACCGGCCTCTTCCAGTCCAAAACAACAGCGACCTTCGCTGGGTCCACAGAGATGCCACCCTTGCTCACCACGTGACCCAAAAAAAAGACTTGCGAAAGCCAGAACTCGCATTTGCTCAGCTTGGCATACAGCTTGTGTGCCCTCAAGGTAGACATCACCAAATGCAGATGCCGAGCATGCTCCTCCTCACTCGAAGAATAGATCAGCACATCGTCAATAAAAACCACCACGAACTGGTCCAGAAAGTCCCGGAACACCCTGTTCATCAGATCCATAAAAGCAGAGGGCACATTCGTCAGCCCAAAGGACATCACCAGGAACTCAAAATGTCCATAACGAGACCGGAAGGCAGTTCGCGGAACGTCTGAGTCGCGAATCCTCAACTGATGGTAACCGGACCGAAGGTCGATCTTCGAGAACACGCAGCTACCTTGTAACTGGTCGAACAAATCATCAATCCGCGGCAACGGATACCTGTTTTTGATCGTGACCTTGTTCAACTCTCTATAATCGATGCATAGCCTCATCGACCCATCCTTCTTCTTCACGAACATAACCGGCGCACCCCAAGGCGACGAACTCGGCCTAATAAAGCCAAGCTGCAACGGCTCATCCAACTGAGTGCGCAGCTCCTCCAACTCCCGCTGTGCCATATGGTAGGGTGCCTTTGCAATAGGGCGGGTCCCGGGCTCCAAATCTATCTCAAACTTTACTTCTCGCTCAGGAGGAAGAACAGGAAGATTGTCGGGAAAAATGTCTGGGTACTCCCGCACCACAGGAATATCTTCAACACAAGACGATGATGCAGAAGCCGCAAGCTAAATAGAAACCAAACAGGCACGGCCATTGAACTCCGCCAAGGCCTGGGCACAGACCACCGACAAGACTGAGGAAGTTTGACGCGGGACGCCAAACATGCTCCTGGGCTGGCCATCATCCATCAGGAAATCTAGACGCTTATCCCTGCACTGGATCACAGCGTCTTAACAGGCTAGCCAATCCATGCCCAAGATCACGTCAAAATCCTCCAAATTGATTACCTTCAAGTCTGCATAGCCCAAAAATCCATCCAAGACAATCGGACACTGCCTCACGCACAAATCTGACACCACTGAATCTCCGGACAGGTACTTGACACAAAATGGATCACCAACACGCTCCAAGGCCCAGCGATACCGATCAACAACTTCTTGGCCACAAAAGAGTGAGTGGCACCATAGTCAAACAGAACGTGCGCCCAACAATCTCGAACCTTAAACTCGCCTAACAAAGCAGTATAGACACATGACATAACAAAGATAGAACGTTGTTATAGCGACTAAAGTACCACAGAAAGATTGGACTACAACGAGAACGAGGAAGAGCCTGCTACAAACAGCCCGCTAAGACTGGACTCAAACCTCTAGGAAGAGAGGACATACAAATACTTGCTTTTGCTACTACCTTTTTCTCTGGGAAAAGTAAAAACATATTATCACATTATACTCAGGATGGTATACCATCCTTTACCTCTCGTGCATCTCTTCCATATGCATATAAACTTAAAATTTTACCTTCAAAATCATGGGTGTACATGTGTCATCGTGTAGATCTCTAGCTTGGCACGTGTGCTTATGCAATGTTATGCTATGCATGCAGTGCTATGCAAACTATGAAAAGGCCTTAATGCATGCTATGAGCGGTGTACACATGCGATCTTATGCATCCCATACTACATATTATCGCATGCAACAAACAAGAAAATCTAATGGACACGCATGCGACCTACGTTATGCATCTCATACTACATAACAGTCGCATGTTGTCACCTATGAGGATCCATATACAAACACATATTATGCATCCCATACTACATAATATGCCCCGTATACTTCTTGCATGCTTATGAGTGTAGTGTTCGTGCTTCAGCCGAGATCTACCGATGACCCATTGGTGAGTGTATCCAATGATTAACGATTCTCACTGGACGGTTAACCGGGCCAACCAGACCATTCCCAGCAACCCGGCAAACCTCCCTCTGATACCAACTGTCACAACCCGTATTTTCCCGAAATAAATTATAATATCAGATTAAAGGGGGAAAACATGCGTCATGATGCCACGTCCTGTAGGGGACAACTACAGACGTTCAAACGAGCACTCAGACGAACATTTTTACAAGAAAAGATATGAATTAATAAAAGCATTATCTTTTAAGATTATTTTCGTTAGGTTAGGAAGTCGTGCCCCTCGGCTCTGTGGTTTACATAGCCGCACTTTTATAAAAGATATGCGTACGCAACGGAAGAAAATGGGTTCATTTTATTTCTAACGGCGCTGAAGACCGGAGACGTCTCCAGGGCGAACGCCGGACTAAATTCGGTATATAATAAGGAAATATCATTTTTATTTTGGTTTAAGGTTTGCAAACAGGTGTTACTTAATAGTAGGAATGACAAAGCAGTTAAAAGAGCGAATATTTATTTGCTAAAAGAACTTCATTTATATACAGCAAAAATAAGCTTTTCCCAGAGTGTACAAGTACAAAATAACTAAGTAGAAGAAAAGGAAACTAGCAGAAGCATGAGAAAGTAAGCTAAACAAAAGTCATACGGGCGTCAACACCTGACACAAACCCGCAGGAAGACCGTCAACAGACCAAAAGAACAAGGGGCACAACAAAAAAAACTACCTCCTTACCCACTGGAGAGGGAAGGCCTCGACGGCGAACAAAACGACCCCGCTTGAACTCCGACGGCAGCTACAAACCTGAACCTGAGGCATCCATAAGAAAAGAATGCCTCAACCCAAAGGGTGCAAGAAAACAGCATAATTATAAGTAGGAGCAGGTGAGGTAACCAGTAACATGACCAACTGAAAGGGGTATATAAATACATATATATACATATACATCTATATAACTATATATATACGCTTATATAAAGATTTCAGAAATAAAAGGTTAAGAAGATCCCGCATAGAACCAGCCCAATAAGCAAGAGCATAACTAAAATTTAGCACACAGTGCAAGATGAACCAGTGGTGGCGGACCCAAACAATGTCACTATCCAATCACATAAAGGGGATGTTCAAGACGAACCAGTGGTGGCGGACCCAAACAATGTCACTATCCACTCACATAAAGGGGATGTTCAAAATGAACCAGTGGTGGCGGACCCAAACAATGTCACTATCCACTCACATAAAGGGGATGTTCAAAACGAACCAGTGGTGGCGGACCCAAACAATATCACTATCCACTTACATAAAGGGGATGTTCAAAACGAACCAGTGGTGGCGGACCCAAACAATGTCACTATCCACTCACATAAAGGGGATGTTCACCCCAAATAAAATAAAAAGGCGTCGTGGTGGTGGTCTCATTGCCCTACCAACCACTATTAACAGAACTATGATGAAGGACCCCATTGTTCCCTTTACCCCTCATTCCAGTGCAAACAAGTCCATCAATATATAGCCAAGTATATATGCTCAGGAACAAAATCAACCAGAATAAACCATCTAGGAGTAGCCCAGGATCGGAACAAAGCTAAGCATATAGCAGCTAGCATATAAAAGAGGGATAGAAGGATTCACCCAACCATAGCAGCTAGCATATAATAAAACAGGGCCAATTAAGTGTGCCGAGGAGTTAGCAAATAGAACCACCATAATATTGACCATTTCTAGCTACTTGTAATCGAAGCGCGCAGAATTATTTTGCAAGTAATGAAACCCAACGAGAGTGGTGCAAGGCAGCCCAAAAGAAAAGAGCATAGCATCAGCCCTTGCTTAGACAAGAATAAGGTGCAGCCCCCCAATATTTGACCAAGATAAGAGGCAGCACCCCAAATAAACAAAGAACCCAAGTAGGAAGGGTGTAAATCTATATATATGTAGCAGCCCTTAGCTGGGATTTATACCACCATTCGGGACTAGCATAACCTAAGCAAGGAGCAGCCCCCAAAATGAATTCACAAGGCAGCAGCAGGCCATAAACAACAACAGCAGCAACAGGCCAACACATCAACCACAAAAAGGACATTAGCCCAAATTAGGACAGCAGCCCCCCAATTAAAAACAGCAGCCCGACAGCAAGAAATTATAAGAGGAGCAGCCCCCATATTAATCAGGAAAACCAAAACAAAAGAAAACAACAGCCCCCCATTCAATTAGCACAGAAAAGGGCAGCCCCCTAAACAGAATGCATAGGAAGCAAGAGCAGCCCCAAATCAATAAGGAGCAGCCCCCCAATTCAAGAGCAAGGAGGAAGCCCCAAACAGATAACCCAGCAGCCCCCAAAGTAAAAGAAATTCTAAAGCAGCAGCCCGGTTTAGACCAAATAAAAAAATGAAAGCAGTTCCCAGCAAAAGCATAGCAGCAGCCAATTAAACAAAATAAGAAACAGCCCCAGCTAGAATACGAGTGAGGCAACCCCCCCCCCCCCCCCCACACCATGAAAAAGATATCAACAACAGCCTCACAAGGCAAAAATTTCGACAGTTCAAAGTACAGCAAGCTCAATATAAACCCTGCCTGGGATCATGCATAACAGACCCCAACCGAAAGCAAAAACCCCCAAAACAAAAAAAAATCTTCACTAACCAAGATAAAGAGAGGCCGCCACAAGAAGATATGAAGAGCCTTGCCAACAACCAAGAGAATGTTACTAATCAAGAAAGAAAATACAGAAAGGAGATGGAGAGGAGGTAGGGGAAGAGTTTTCTTGCCTTAACCAAGGTCCAAGGCCGCAACACCTCCCAATCCGAGGAAAAACACGATAAGAGCTCTCCGATCCTCTACTCTGACGAAGAAGCCAAGCGTCGGTGACCCCCAAAACGCCACCACTGACGGTTCCGACGAACCCTAGCTCGCTCGGCAGAAACCGAGTTATCGAGGGAGGGGAGGAGGGATATAATGGCTGAGGGGGGATATAGATAATATAAGTATATATATATATATATTAATTAAACTTATATATATATAATAATATAACTTCTATACATATACACAAATATATTTATCTCTATATATATTTATACACATACCCGCATATAAGCCCTTTTTCCTAGAAACGAAGCGCCGGATGACGACGACGCTCCAGAGACGGTAACGCCCACTCTCCACGACGGCCTGAATTTATATTTCGCTTTAGAATAATTATTGTTAATTCCATATGTTTTATTGAAATAATTATAAGAAAAACCCAAGGCGTTACAGTCTCCAGAGCTGATGTTCATGATGAAAGTCTTGGAACCCCTCCAGTTCAAATTTCTCCTGCTCCAGTTGCCTCCACCCCAAATTCAGAACTGCTCCAATCCATTGAGGAACTGCTCAAAAATCAAGCTGAAAATTTTGAGTTCTCTTTGAAACAAGTCTTTGATAAAGTTAAAGAGGTTGAATATGACTTGAATTAAGGCTTGACGGAAGTAAAGTACACTGTCTCTACAATCAAAGATGATCTAGATACCTACTTCACATATGGTGTAAAAGCGGTGAGCTACACCAATGAAGGTCTTAAGAAAGTACATGTCAATACAAAGGCTATGCTTGCAGGTCAAACCTCCATCTATCAGCAAGAGCAAAGTACAAGAACTGAAATCTCTGAAGATCTGTCAAACTTCAAGGAAGTGATTCTCCAAACCCTAACTGAAGAAGTCAGAAAGGGGGGGGGGGGGGGAGAAAATGATACGTCAAATACATGACCTGAATAAAGAAGTTGAAAGTGAGTTTTATGAAGCCACTGCTTTCAATCATCAAAGCTTTTAATGGCTCTATGACAATTCTATTGGCATACCTCAAAATTAAGTATTTCTAGAACAACAAGTTTATGAAGATATTGCTCCCACCCCTCCAGTTCAATATAATCAGGTGTGGTCATACACTGAAGATTTACCTGAGGTTTTTCCTGAAAGTTTTCCAGAAGATGTTCATGAAGACATTCCTGAATCTTCTAAGCCTCCTGTCAAGAGAAGGAAATTTGAAGAAGGACCTTTTGATAGAAGGTCAGATCCCTCTGCTAGAAGAAGCTTAGGCATAGAGTTAAGAGAGAATGTAGATGAAAGAAGGGAATTTGTTGTGGTTTGGAGTCCTATTTCAAAGTCAATCATCCTGGACACTTACAGGCTGATTAATATTTCAAATGAAGAACCCCAGAATTATTATAGTCAAGAAGAAATCAACAAATTTAAAGCATATCAGTTGAAAAGGAAATTTCATTTCATAGATTATGGCTATAACAATCCAGAAGCTCCTCCACCTCCTAGAGGATATTATCTTAAGCCCAAGGCTTACTTTGACAGGCAATTGAAGAAGAGCAGGCATGGGGAAAGCTAAGATACCTTGAATGTGGATTGTGACTTGATTGAAAACTTGAAAAACATTTATATATATATATATATATATTGATGTTTTGATATTTCAATCTATATGGTTTACTTCTTTATGTCATGTTGTGATTACATCTAGATTTTTTTTATCTGTGCAATTCACCTTAGTAGACAGGGTTCTGACTTCTTCAGATAGGGGGAGATTGTTGGTATTGTAGCCACAATAACCTTGATTTGAAGAAGTGTCCCTTGAACTAAGATGAATTGATTTTGTATTTGATGTAGTTTCTTAGTTGTGTGTTTGCAGGACTTTAATTGCTAAGTACAAACCAATGTCAGGTTTCAATGAGTCATAAACACAGGCCTATGCAATGTAATCCCTCATTGTGTAGACCAAGGTGTTGACTCATGTGAAATCTTTCAATTGGGATGTACTTCATATTCATACACTTTGGAGAAGTCAAGGTGAAGAAGGTGCTGAATTCAGAAGTGGAAGAAAATAGCCTAAGTCATTTTCGTCGAGTGGTCTTGAAGAATCTAAGTTAAATCATCGAGACAACTCGTGAAAGACTTGCTATTCATTGGATCTACTCGAGAAAGTATCAGAAAATTCAATAAGTACTTTTCATCGAGTAAAAGATAGTTCACACGAGAACACTCGACGAATTCGTCGAGTGGTATCGTGAACACTCGAAGAATTCGTCGGGTGTTCTCGTGAAATCCTCGAGTGTACTTAGCTTCTTTCCTTCCTGTCTCAGCCCTCATTTTCCAAGTCTAATTCGTTGAGTAATAACATTAATTCGTCGAGTAATCGTGTAATCGATGAGTCCACTCGATGAACCCAGACAGAGCGCATTTTCTTCTATTTTGACGTGTTTTCCTTTTAAGGTTTTTCGGTCATGTACAGTACACGTGGACCCATCTCCTTAAGTTAAGTTTATAGCCGTTTGAAGGAGATCTATAAATACTTAAGATATGATTTCGTCTAACCCTAATCGTGCAATTTGAAATAAATACTTTGTAATTTCCGTCGGCATCTCTTTCATTCTCGCAAAAGACGATCTCTAGCCGCCGACAAGTTCTGTGCTCGATTCTTCTGCAAGTCTCGATTCACCAAGATCCCAGTGCTTAGATTGATACAAGTTTCCTCTAGATCTTGTTGGGTCGATAAGTATTCAGATCAAAGTTTTCAAGACAAAGGATTTCCACTCCCTCTTTCAAGTTCAGGATTTCATCTATTTCAAGGAAGAAGAAGACCTATTATTTCAGATCTGAAGAAGTAGAATCTCCTTGAGATTCTTAGGGTTTGGATTTTCAATCCAAAGTTCTTGTAATATCTTTTACACTTTATTGTAGGAAGTTTTATCTTTCGAGTCTTTGTAGATCCTATTTTAGAGGATCAAGTTTGTAGGAGAGTTTTGTTCTCTGAGTTTGTAGGAGAAGGTGTTCTCCGAGTTTGTAGGAGTTTTATCTGAGTTGTAAGATTATTCTTAATCTGAGATTAGTGAAGTAGACTAGTCTAGCTGGGCGCGCTAGATAGGTGAGGTGGGAAAGTGGACGTTCCCATTCTGAGGAACCACTATAAATCCTTGTGTTTTTGTGTGCTTTGTTTTTTGTGAGCTTTTATTTATAGATTTTAATTCCGCATACAAAGCCATAGAACTCACCTATCCCTCCTAGGTGATTTAGGTAGCAACTAGATACTTTCAATGACCTGTGAGAACTGTTCATTAGTCAACCTACATACTAGTCTTAATGTATCATCCTCGTCCTAATTTCTAAGATGATACCTCGACCATGGACCATTTAAGAATGATGCTTTTCATAAACATATTCCCTCACAATCAAGTCACGTACTTGAATCCCTATGAAAGCAAACATTCTAAGGACATTTATCATGTTAATTTATCTATCCCTATGAAAGCAAACATTCTAAGGATATTTATCATGTTAATTTATCTATCACATAGAAATAAATTCACATAACAAAAGAACTTATCATAAATGAAAAAGTAATGCATAGTTCAAATTACAATTCATCATATGAATAAACAACCAACAAACATATAATCCGCAAGTCTTCCACTAAAGATGATCATTCATGTCTATAATACCCATTGATCTAGCATGACTATCATGATTCTATTGCGCAAGAGGCTTTGTCAGTGGATCTGATATATTCTCTTCAGTCGGTACTCTACAAATGTTCACATCTCCTAGATCGACAATCTCTTTAAATAAGATGGAACCGCCGAAGTATGTGCTTGGAGCGCTGATGAGATCTAGGTTCCTTGGCCTGTGTAATGACAGCGTTGTTTTCACAGTATAGAATTACCGGATCAACAATGCTAGGAACTACATCAAGCTCGCCGACGAATTTCCTAATCCATGTAGTCTCCTTCGTCGCATTTGTAGCAACGATATACTCGGCCTCTGTAGAAGAATTGGCAAATGTCACTTGCTTGGAACTCTTCCAGCTCACAACCCCTCCATTAAGGCAAAATACAAAACCTGACTGGGACTTTGAGTCGTCCCTATCAGTTTGGAATCTAGCTTCTGTGTAACCCTTTACAACGAGCTATTCCTCTCCACCAAACACCAAGAACACATCCTTAGTTCTTCTCAAATACTTCAGGATATTCTTGGTTGATGTCTAGTGACTATCACCAGGATCAGACAGATATCTACTAGTCATGCTCAAAGCATATGAGACATTAGGTCGAATACACAATATTACATAGATATTGATCTAATTGTCGAAGCATATAGAATCAAATTCATGCAGTCCTTATCTTCCAAAGATTTAGGACATTGGTCCTCAGAGAGACTCGCACCATGTGACTTAAGTAAAAATCCCTTCTTGGACTCAAGTATGTTGAACCGCTTCAACACCTTCTCAATGTATATACTTTGGGTCAAACCCAACAGCTTATTCGCTTTATCTCTATAGACCTTAATACCAAGTATATAAGTCGCTTCACCCAAGTCTTTCATAGAAAAACATTCCCCTAATCTGTTCTTAACAGATTGCAGGGTCGGAATGTCATTCCAAATCAGCAGTATGTCATCTACATATAATATTAGAAATTCAACAATGCTCCTACTAATCCTCTTATAAACACAGGGCTCATCTTCGTTCTTGATGAAACCAAACTCTTTGATTTTCTCATCAAAATGCAGATTCTAACTTCGAGAAGCTTGTTTCAACCAATAAATAGATCTTTGTAACTTGCATATTTTATTGGCTTCATTTAGAGATACAAAACCCTAGGGTTGTGTTATATACACTTCCTCAAGGAGGTTTCCATTAAGGAAAGACGTTTTAACATCCATTTGCCAGATCTCGTAGTCATAGTACGCAGCAATAGCAAGTAGAATCCAGATGAACTTAACCATGGTAACAGGGGAAAAGGTCTCATCATATTCAACCCCATGAATTTGCTTGAAACCTTTAGCCACTAGTCTCCCTTTGAATGTCTGTACATTCCCATCCATGTCGCTCTTCTTATTGAAGACCCATTTGCACCATATGGGTCGTACCCCTTTAGGTGGTTTCACCAAGGTTCAAACTTGGTTTGCATACATGGAGTCCATTTCAGATTTCATGGCCTCAAGCCACTTATTGGAGTTTGGTCCATTCATGGCCTCTTGGCAGGTTGCAGGTGTTGGAACACAGTTTTTCCGCATCCCTTTGGTTTAAGAATAACAAATCCTACTTGTATTTGATAAAGTTTGTCATTGTATTTTTAGTATATATGAATGAACAAGGATAACATTAGGATGATATATTTTGGTCTGGACTAGCTCAATGTGCTAAAAGAAAAGAAAGTAGTCTAACGCCAGGCGTTAGAGCTAACGTCAGTGTTGACCCTTGATCCCGCCAATGTGAAATTGCTATGGAGGGAAGCTGTCCTGATTGTGGGAATAGTTTTGGAATGACTAGGTCTAACGCCATGCGTTAGCCTTAACGCCAGCGTTAGCTTTCCAAATATGCAATATCTCCTTCCCGGAATGAAGAAACGCACCATAAATCATTACTAAATTGAGTCAACGCCTGGCGTTAGGTCTAACATTAGCATTAACTTCCTCTCCTATAAAAGGGTGGATTTCATTCTCTTCATGTTTACAACTCAAGGAGCCTTAATCCACCTGTCTAAAATCTCTGTGAGGACCGTATTTCCAAACCACCAAAGATCTCCCATTCAAATTCAAAAGAAGGAATCAAAGGAGGATTGGATCAACGCAAACTCAACCCGAAGAATGCACGCTTCGACTTCGATTATCTTCAGCGGTTCTTTGTCGTCTCCTTTAGATTTCTTCATATGGAGTTTTCAATTTGAATTTCATATTTTGTAATACTTTTTTATCTTTGTGATCGTCTAGTGGAGAATTCATCGCGATTGTTGGCGACTAGGTCCATTTGTGACTTAGGGGGAATTCTCCGCGTGTGTTGGCGACTAGGTCTAGGGCTTAGATCTAGGGGGTGCTTGAGGCCTTTTGGGGGATAGAGAGGCTAGAGCGGCTTGAGACCATATCACTAATAATCATGCCTTTATTTGTTCAATAAAATTGATTTGGTTTTCTATTCTAGCAAACTTTTTATCTAATCTCTTTCTTAGAAAATATCAAAAGTTTTCTTTAAAAATATAAAGCTTTCTAAAACCCTTATTCACCCCTCCCCCCCCCCCCCACCCCCCCCCCCCCCCCTCTAAGGGAGCCTTAAGATCCTTCAAGTGGTATCATTGCGAGGTTATTCCAAAATGGTTTCACCACCAGGAATAAGGGCGAATCATGATCTTGCTTTCTACGAGGGGCAAGGAATTAGTAGACCACCACTATTTACCGGGTCCGATAATAACTACTAGAAAACTAGGATGTGGTGTTTTCTAATTACTTTATATATAGAAGTTTGGGCAATGATGGAACAACATTATTCTCCTCCTACCACTGTAGTAGGAGAAGCTACTCTTGAAAACCCCAAAAATAAGTGGGATGATCAAGATAAACTTAAATGTAAAAATAATGTTAAAGCAATGAGCGCATTATTTTGTGTTTTAGATAAAACTGAATTTTATCATGTTTGTGTTTGTCAGACTGCATATGATATATGGAATTTATTGGAAATTACTCATGAAGGTAATTCGCAGGTGAAGGATTCAAAACTTCTCCAACTGGAATCAGAGTACTAAAAATTCTGCATGGAACCAGACGAGGAGATCAACGTCATGTACATAAGGTTCACAAAGATCGTAAACGCATCAAAAATCCTCGGAAAGACCTTCTCGGATGGAGACCTGGTGAGGAAAATTCTCAGATCTCTCCCACCCAAATTCAATACAAAGGTGACGGCCATATCGGAGTCTCATGATCTAAGGCAACTCCAAATTGAGAGCCTCATTGGGAATATAAAACCCAGGAGGTGGAACTCAAAATTCAACATGAAGAGTACCATGCGGAGCCAAAGAAGAAATCCTTGGTGCTAAAATCCAAGAAGGAGGCCAATGATGATGAAGAGGACAAAGAAAGCCTCTTTGTGAAGAATTTCAAGAAATTCATTAAGAATCCAGAGAGAAGAAACTCTTTTAGGAAATACTTCATGAAAGATGCAAAAAGGAAGGGATTATCCTCTTTAAAAGAAAAAGGTAGCGACGATGATGATGAGCAGCCACCACCAGAGTGATACCACTGTCGAAAGATCGGATACATCCAGATCCAGTGCCCAAAATATCTGAAAGAGCGAATGGAAAGGAGGCACAAAGGAAAAGAAAAGAAGAAGGTTCTAAAAGCAGCTACATGGGATGACTCCTCCTCCGAGGAATCAAGTGGATCTTCTTCAAGCGATGATGAAGAGGCAAACATGTGCCTCATGAGCAGGAGCAAAGATCTATTCTACGACAAAACTAGTGTCCAAAGTGACACTGAGGTACGTCCTCCTACTTATGATGATCTCTATGATGAATTTCTTCAAACTTGCAAATATTTTGAAAAAAATCTTAAGGATATTGATCTCATAAAAACTGAAAATAAGATTCTATTAAAAGAAAATAAAAAACTAACTAAAGATATACAAGCTTTTGGAAAAGAAAAGTTAGATTACCAAGATAGTGATTTTTCATTGGCAAAAATTGAAGAACTTGAAGAAACTCTCTCTAAGACCCTCTCTGAACGTACTCTTGTGAATGAGAAGAGGGACATAGAGAGAAAGCTAAAAACCTCTCTTCTCCAAATAGAAGAAGGAAAGAAATCATTCGCAAATCGATGTATGATGCTAGTTACCGAAAAAACCTCTTTGAAAGCCCGATTTCATGATCTAAATATGTCTATAGAAAAATTCGGTGTTAGCCAAAAATCACTGGACATGATTTTGGCCAACCAGTGCCATGGTTCTGGAAAGTTTGGGCTGGGGTATGGTTCGGGAGGCTACCGTCCGGCGTTAACTCCTAACGCTGGCGTTAGCCCTATTTCCAGGAAACAAAATTATTCTTATAAAAATTCATCTATCATCCCTACTACATCCCTGTATACCAGCAAGAGTCAACAAAATTGTTGGAGAAATGTCTCAACCCCTTTTATTGCGTGTACCAATGGTCACACCACAGACTCTTGTAGGAAGAAGGAAAAACACACTTTAAAGCAAATTTGGGTAGCTAAGGTCTCCACCTATGCTATGGGAGGAACCTCTTGGGTATCCGGATCTTAACTCTCATCCTCTTTTTAGGTGTGTAAACAGGCTAAGGACAAGGAAGACATGTGGTGCTTGGACTCGGGATGCTCCAAGCACATGATGGGCGATAAAGCAAAGTTCCTTAGCCTCATTATGAAGAAAGGAGGGATGGTGACTTTTGGGGACAATGGCAAGGGAAGGATCAAGGGCATTGGCGTTGATAAAACAAAGTTCCGTACCCATGTTGAAGGTTTCAAACACAATCTAATTTCTATTAGTTAATTATGTGATAAAGGTCTAAATGTCCTATTTGAATCTTGTACAAACTTTTGCAAAATTATAAATCCCAAAACAAATGAAGTTGTACTCACCCCACCAGGAACTCATAATGTTTACATGATTGCTTTTCATGATCTTTCACATTCATCTATCAAATGTCTTATTTTAAAAAATGATGAATTAGAATTATGGCATAGGTGTCTTGGTCACACTAGCACTAAACTTATTTTAAAACTAGCCAAAGATAAATTAATTAGAGGATTACCTATGCTTAATAGAAATTTATCTTTACTTTGCCCACCTTGCAAAAAGGAAAATGTTTTAGAACATATTTTAAAAGTAAAAATTAAGTTTTACAACTAGACCCTTACCATTAATTCATATGGATCTTTTAGTCCAGTGAGCACCGCCAATCTAAGGGATAGAAAATATATTTATGTTTTAATTGATGATTTTTTAGATATTGTTGGACAATCTTTCTTACCTCAAAATTCAATGTTTTTTGTGAATTCTCAAAATTATGTAAGCGTATTCAAAATGAACTTGATCTGAAAATTCAATGCAATCACTCTGATTATGGAGGAGAATTTGAAAATGAAAAATTTACTACTTTTGTAGTGATTTAGGAATTAAGCATGAATTTTCCGCTCCATGTACCCCACAACAAAATGGTGTTGTGGAGAGAAAAATAGAACCCTTCAAGAATTAGCACACACCATGCTTTCTGAATTTGGGTTGCCTAGATCATTTCGGGACGAAACTGTTAGCACATCATTATTAATCGTGTCATGCTTCAACCTTTCTTAAAATTAACCTCTTATGAGTTGTATTTTCAAAAGAAGTCTAATGTATCTTATTTTCGTGTATTTAGTGTCAAATGCTTTTTATTAAACACAAAGGATTCATTAGGAAAATTTGATGAAAAAATTTTCTTGGGTATTCTTCAACTAGTAGAGCTTACAGAGTATATAACAAAAGAACAAAATAGTTAAAGAATTTATTCATATTAGATTTGATGAGTTTGTTCCTTGTCTAGAGAAAATTATTGCAGGAAATGAAGAGGAACACCTTTCCCCATTAGAGCATGAGGATGATGAGTCACCGGAGGAGGAGGACAAGCAAGAGGAGTATGTGCCTCCTAGCATGCTAAAGTTCACAAAATTGTTGGATCGGTCGGCGCCCTTAGAGGGGGGGGGTGAATAAGGGTTTTCAAAAACTTAAGATTATATTTAATAACTTTGAAATATTGCAAGATTAATACAATGAGAAATCAAGTAAAACAATAATGAATAGACATACTTTATTAATATCAAATAATGTTTTACAAAACTTGATTCCTGTGACGCTAGAAATCGGAGGCGACTAATAAAAATCCTTTTTGTTTTCTATACCGACTCGTATCCCCACAAACCGGTTGGCTTTAGCCGATCTCTCCCCAGATACGACCTCAAGCCGCTCTAGCCAATCTATCCCCAGAAAGGCCTCGAGCACCCCCTAGACCTAGCCTAGATCTAGTCGCCAACACGAGGCGATTTTCAGCCCTAAGTCCTACCCCAAACCTAGTCGCCAACACGAGGCGATTTCACTACCGTTTACAGAAAAGATATGAAATGAAAAGACAATAATATAAAAACTCCCTCTATGTGGATCTCTTGGAGGAGTGGACGAAGGCCCACAGAGTATGATCGTAGTCGATGCGGCCTTTCGTCACGATGATGACGCGTGTTGAAATCTTCTCCACGGATCTCCTTAAGGCTTTATGGAATTGTGGGAGTATCGCTCTGAATCTTCCTCTCTCTGTTGTGACACGAAGCTCTGGAGTTTGGGATTGGAGGAGGATCATGAATTCGGAGCCAAAGCATTCATTTTATAGCCTCAGTGCTACCGCCGGCGCTAGCCCGGATTAAGAAACAATTTGCGCGGGAGGATCCTCAATCCGAGGCAACATTTTGCTCTATGCCTCATATGCGCCATGCTACCGCCAGCGCTATCTGCTACCGCCTGGCGCTAGCTCCTTCTAAAAATGATGCCGGAAACGCGCTAATCAACGCTATCGCCGGGCGTTATCGCTGCCGCCGGCGATAGTGAGCTCGTTTGAATTTTGGCCTCAATTTTGGGGGCAGTCATCATGAGTGCTCCTTGAGTCATATGGACTATGTAAACCTGCACACTTGAACACACAAGATCAAATACACATAGGATTTGTTATTCTCAAACCTAGGAGATGCGGAAGACCATGTTCCAACAAACTCCCCCTTTTGATAATAACAAATTCATTAATGATAAAACAAAGCATTAATAAATAAGCATGATGAGACTATACTTGTGTGTGTGAGAGAGAGTGATGACTTTAGGATAATTATTGATTTTAGCATTTAGAATTGCTCCCCCTAAATACATGCTCCCCCTAAGTGAGTGTTCCCTTAATATGTAAGCTATCATCTGAATTTGTCATGTGGTGTATGATAGCGGGTTACATTTATCATGTTTGTTCTCGCCCTTTTGCATTTTATCATGTTAGTTCTCCCCCTTTGTTATTAGCAAAAGTGGGTAGGGAAACAAAGCACTAAAAAAATGTGTAAATAAAAGAGAAGGCATGATCGAGCTTTTTAAGTAAATGATAAGGAGTTTTAGACTTGTCTTTCATTGAGAATGATCAGAGTTATGACTTATTTTATCCCTTTTGTTTGTAGTTCTCCCCCTTTTATATATCAGAGTTTAAGCAAAAAACAATGATTTTCCCTTTAAATAAGAGTTTTAAGCAAAAAAAATAATGAGTTCCAAGTAACCAATCTACCCAGACAATACGTCTACACCCTAGCCCCGTATTAAGTGACGGATGGGCATGAGGAGCTGCAAACAAGCCGTAGGTTGGGGTGTTAGTCCCTTATGCAAACACTAGACAAAACTCAACCTAGCACTCTTTCCCCCAGTGCCTCGCAAGGCCCCACTGGAACCCTCCCCGGTTAAGGACAAGACATGACTAAAGAGTTATATTGAAATTCAAGAATAAATTAGAGTTTGATCATTTCGGAAGATTTAAAAAAAAAGAAACATCAATATTTAGAATAGAAATACTAAATAAGAGTTAAAAAGAGATGTTTTTATAAGCAATATTTCACTTGTTTAGAATAGAAATAGATCAGAGTTATAAGCAAAAAAAAATCAACCAATATAAAGTTTACCAAGCAAGTCTACCACTTGTTGCAAGAAAGGAATTTGAAGATTCAAGTGATGATGCACACAAGATGAAAGATTTTAAATAAGCATGAGAGTGCAAGGTAAAACAAATATATGGTTATGATGCGGAAGTCTTATAGGAATACAAAAAAAACATCTTATTGTAATCAAGGATAATCCATACAAAGATATATAAGTGTAATTTCAAAAAGAAGATGTTTATGTAAATCATGTTTCAATGAAAATCTTTTGTGGTTGACAAAAATAACCAAGCATGAAATAATGTTATCACAAAGAGATTACTATAATGTTATTTCAATTCATAATTTCAAAACAAACCAAACATTGTAGAAAGCATGCTAGGTTATCTAGTGCATTTCATAAATAAAGAGTAGTATAGAATTAGCATTAGGATCCAATACTCATGAGAAGAAGTGTTATAGAAGATAATGATGTGCATAAAAGTGTATTTTGAATAGAGTAAACAAATGTTTTAATCAAAAATACAAGTAATATGTAAAGTAAAGAGCACAATAAAACACAAATAATTTTACTTCCACTCACTTCAATGCACAAAAAAATGTACAACTACCAAGGTGCTTTGCACACACAATGCTCATTAAGACTTATCAGGGTGCAGAGTAGTGCTTGGGGGATCACATAATTTTATTGTTCAATATTGTTTTTTTTTATTGTGATCCGGTGTACTTAAGAATAAGTGATTTTTATTTTGAAAGAAAGTTATGGTTTGCACAAGATACTTTATTATTCTTTCCAAGGTGCTCAACCTCACAACGCTTATTAAGACTTATCAGGAGGTTCAAGTAGTGCTTGGTGGAGTTATCTTTGTCACTTTATTTTATGATTTTGTTTTGTACAAAGTTCTCCGAATACACTTGTTTTGCAAACCAATATAATTTATGAAAAAGATAACCACTTTTCTTAACTTTTAAAAGTGCAAATAAAGGTTGTGTAGGTAAGATACTTGTGCAATTTTAATTCATTGTACTATTACAAAACATACACAACCATTCTTAGATTAAACACATAAGTAGACAATGCCAAAATAAGTGAGTGAATTGCGGTCATTATCAAACATAAAACATTACTCATACTTAGAGGCATGCTACGCATAGTTCTACACAACTTTTTCAATATAAATTATCCACATATTAATAGATGTATCAAAGCATGATGAAGGCAATGTTCAAAGTAGTTTGAAAAGATAAATTGCAACATTATAGAAGTTCTAAATAATAGATTAAATCATGCTTGATTTTTACAATAAAGTCCATACAGATATTTTTGAAAAATAATTTTTATTTAAAGTTTGAACTTATAAAATTGATCTTGGACTTCCCGAGGGCTACCTTGTGAGAGGTTCGCCCGGTACAAGGTGATATGATGGGATGATAGCCCAAATCACCCTTTCGCAAGATACATAGAAAAGTTAAGTTCAGAAGAATAATTTTGATACTTGTTTTGTTTTATTTTATATTTTTGTAGTTGTTTTTTACAAATAAAAGCATATTTTTGTAATTTTTGCTGTTGTAATTTTTATATTTGATTTTTGCATAAAGATGAACTTTAAATAAAGGAAACAACACAAGCAAAAAAAAACAAAACATATTTTTTGTAATTTAGTTTTTGTATTTGATTTTTCAAAAAATAAAGAAACACAGAAGTGCAAAACTAAGTAGAAAATATAGATTTATATATTTTAAGGGATTTTTAGAAATTTAAAAAATAGAGAAAAATGAACCTCGACGCTAGAGCCGGCGCTAGCGCTAGCGCGGGAAACAGTAAGTGATTTTTTAGGGTTTTGAAAATTTTGATGCTTAAACTTGATTAGGTGTCCCAGTAGTAGTTCCATGCTGAAGTTGCAGATTTTTAGGAGATGTTTTGGATGGTCCAAATTGCATGAAACGTTAGATATTTCTTATATACTTGACAAAATAATTATTGCATGAGATATATTTACTTATGTTTTCATTTTGACTTTTCTAGAGACTTGTGATTATAATAGGAAATGAAAACCCAAGATATCATGTTTGAACAAATCAAATATGCATGATTTTAGAGATTAACAATAATGTTCATGCATAATCATACTATGGATAAGCCCTAGATGAGAATACCCAGCCTGTATATCTTGGTAAACAAATAAAGCCTAACATAGACACAAATATTCTTTAGTTGGCAATGTTATAATGATAAATTTGAGATTAATGTTATACCAAGTTTTGATTGTGTTTCAACTTAGAGACCTAGAATGGAGTGACAATTCTATTTGATTTGATATCAAAATGATTCAAAGGTTTAAACTAGAAATAAATCACAATACACACATAATATACCAACCATAGTAAGCAATTATAATACCAATTGTCATTATATAAAATGTGATAGATGATTCTTTATATGAATTATGATTTTAGAAAGTTTTAGCAAAAGATATCAATAGATCATGGTGGTGCGTATGGCATCAATATTTATGACAATTAATCTTTCAATATGTCTTATGTGTTTTTCTTTTTAATTTAGATAAATATTTCATAGCAAATTCAGAATTTTATCCACTTGTTGGTGAAGGCTAAAAATCTAGTAACCGGATTTAATTTGAAATATCTTAGAGCAAATTTAGAGTTTGATTCATATGGATAATATAAGATATTTATAAGCAATGAATATAATAATAAAAGATAGGTCATCAAAATATGATTTTGAATTTTGATCAATTTGTTTTATAAAACCATATTAAGCTTTTAAGAGATAAAATCATATTTTTAATATTGTATAGGATGACCATGACATGATAGTTTAAAAGAAAACAGAAAGAAAAAAATAGAAAAGACATTAAAGCACATCATGAAGTAGAAATTTGTGTATTTCATTTTAATTGATTTCTACTTCATGCAAATGATGGGATACTAATGAATAAGAGATTTAGGTATCCAAAGAGGACCGGAAGTGACGGTTCCTTTGGGTACCCAAATACATCGTGTTTTCTTTTGGGGAGATATGTTTGAATGGGCCCTTTTGATTTGAGTTTGTGTTTCATCTTTAACTTTTGGCCGCCATTCAAACATTGGTTTAATATTATTCTTATTTATCAAATTTCCATGATGATTTTGCAAAACATTTTTTATAGGAAATTTGTTTATCTTTAAGTTTATGTTAGGAGAGTGGTTATTTTGTAAATGATAATGATTTGGAATTTTATTTTCAAGCATTTGATATTCTTTATTTCCTTTGTTGGATTTATCAATATTTTGAGAAATTATATTCAACTTACTTTTAGATATACCTTGAGATTGTGAATGAATGTTTTGAGCGTTTTTCTTAATGGTTTCCTTAAGCAAGTTGATTTTTGATTTTAGTTCATCATTCTTGATTTTTAAATTATGTCTAGCTTTATTATAATTTATTGTGCTATTTTTAAGAGTGGTAACAATTGAGTCAATATGTTTTTCATATTTATCCCTATACTCATCAAATGTTTCATCCATCTCTTTTATTTCAATTTCATAGTCCTTACACTTAGCACAATTACTTTTTAAAGATGAATTTTCTAAACATAATTTTTCATTTTGTTCTCTTATAAAAATAATTTCTTTTTCAAGTTCCTTAAGTCTTTCCTTAATAATATCACAATCAAAACAAGGTTTTGTGTTTTCAAGTAAAGGACAAGATGGTGAAAACACATCACAATTTGATTCTAAATTAACATTAGCTTTTAATCGCTTATTTTCTAAAAGTAAATTTTTAATAGTGATTTTCAATTTCTTGATCTTACATTTAGCAGTTTTTAGTATATTGAAACTAGAAATGGAAGTTATCACACAAGAAGAAGATTTAGTCTTCCTTACAGCGCTATTGGAGGAGGCAAATTGTGAACATGAAATTCCTTCGTCATCTTTTAGTTCTTCCTCCATTATAGATGGATCTATATCTTTCCTTTCCCTTGGTGTATTGTTCTCCTTTTCTATTTCAATATTCTCCATGGCTTCGCTCCGAGAGAGATCTTCTTGGATGATTATGGATGCTTGTACGTTCTTTTCTTCCTGTGTGTGTTCCACACCTGTGAGAGGAAGATCATACATTTCTTCAAGAAAGCGCCATATTTTGTATGCACTAGAAAAGCAATATATGAATTTGAAGATTTCATTAGATAGTGCACAAAATAAATAGTGTTTGGCTTTGGCATTTAGCTGACGTTCTTTGTTATTCGATTCATCCGCACGCCTTATAATTGCTAAGTTCCATACTTCGATGTCTAAAGTTTTAATAAATTTTTCCATTAATAATTTCCACCCTTTATAATTTTTCCCTTCGAATAAAGGTGGTTTAGGAGATTTTTCTTCTTCATAAAAATTTACCCCACTAGTAGAAGCGAGATCATGAGACACCATTATTCCCGGTTGTTAAGCCGATTTGGAATAACCTGGCTCTGATACCACTTGTTGGATCGGTCGGCGCCCTTAGAGGGGGGGTGAATAAGGGTTTTCAAAAACTTAAGATTATATTTAATAACTTTGAAATATTGCAAGATTAATACAATGAGAAATCAAGTAAAACAATAATGAATAGACATGCTTTATTAATATCAAATAATGTTTAACAAAACTTGATTCCTGTGACGCTAGAAATCGGAGGCGACTAATAAAAATCCTTTTTGTTTTCTATATCGATTCGTATCCCCACAAACCGGTTGGCTTTAGCCGATCTCTCCCCAGATACGGCCTCAAGCCGCTCTAGCCAATCTATCACCAGAAAGGCCTCGAGCACCCCCTAGACCTAGCCTAGATCTAGTCGCCAACACGAGGCGATTTTCAGCCCTAAGTCCTACCCCAGACCTAGTCGCCAACACGAGGCGATTTCACTACCATTTACAGAAAAGATATGAAATGAAAAGACAATAATATAAAAACTCCCTCTATGTGGATCTCTTGGAGAAGTGGACGAAGGCCCGCAGAGTATGATCGTAGTCGATGCGGCCTTTCGTCACGATGATGACGCGTGTTGAAATCTTCTCCACGGATCTCCTTAAGGCTTTATGGAATTGTGGGAGTATCGCTCTGAATCTTCCTCTCTCTACTGTGACACGAAGCTCTGGAGTTTGGGATTGGAGGAGGATCATGAATTCGGAGCCAAAGCATTCATTTTATAGCCTCAGCGCTACCGCCGGCGCTAGCGCTGCCGCCGACGCTAGCCCGGATTAAGAAACAATTTGCGCGGGAGGATCTTCAATCCGAGGTAACATTTTGCTCTATGCCTCATATGCGCCATGCTACCGCCAGCGCTATCTGCTACCGCCTGGCGCTAGCTCCTTCTAAAAATGATGCCGGAAACACGCTAATCAACGCTATCGCCGGGCGTTATCGCTACCGCCGGCGATAGTGAGCTCGTTCGAATTTTGGCCTCAATTTTGGGGACTGTCATCATGAGTGCTCCTTGAGTCATATTGACTATGTAAACCTGCACACTTGAACACACAAGATCAAATACACATAGGATTTGTTATTCTCAAACCTAGGAGATGCGGAAGACCATGTTCCAACAAAAATATCATCCAAGAGAGCATGTCATTGGAGAGCCATCGAAAGGGGTAACGACTCGCTCTTCCCTACATGAATCTTTTTCAAACCTTTGCTTTGTTTCTGAAATCAAACCAAAAAATCGTTCAACCGCTTTAAATGATGAATTTTGGTATTTATATATGAATGAAGAATTAGAATAATTTGAACGAAATATGATTTGGAATCTTGTAGAAAGACCATCTAATCACCCGGTAGTATGGGTAAAATGAATTTTCAAAAATAAATTATATGTTGAATCTAGGATTACTACGAACAAAGCTCGTTTGGTAGCACAAAAGTATTCTCAAATCGAGGGGGTATATTTTGATGAAACATTTACACTCTTTGCTTTCTTAGAATCCATTAGAATTTTTCTTGCATTTGCGAGTTTCAAAATATTTAAATTGTTTCAAATAGATGTTAAAAGTGCTTTTTTAAACGGGTTTATTAAGGAAGAGGTTTATGTTGAACAACACCCCCCCCCCCCCCCCCCCCCCGGTTTCATAAATGAAAAAATTCCAAATCATGTATTCAAACTAGATAAAGCGCTTTATGGTTTAAAACAAGCGTCATATGCTTGGTATGAAAGATTAACTTCATTTATATTAAAGCAAGGTTATGCAGCGGGAAGTGTCGATAACACACTCTTAATTAAGCATGTTAATAATGAATTAATCATATTACAAATTTATGTAGATGACATAATTTTTGGAGCTACTAATGAAGAGTTGTGTAATGAAGTTGTACTGGTAATGCAAAAAATATTGAAATTAGCTTGGTAGAAAAACTCACATATTTTCTAGGTTTTCAAATCAAACAATGAAATAATGGAATATTTATTAGTCAATTTAAATATGTTCATGATATGTTGAAAAGATTTGGATTTGAAAACTTAAAATAAGCCACTACTCTTATGAGTGCATCTCTACAATTAGGAAAAGATGAAGTCGGGATCTCTATTTGTACAACCATATATTTGCCGAGTGGATCCCCGGGACCCAAGATGTCATTAGGCCCGATATTTTTAGGAAGCATTGCCCCAGGCAAGAGGGGCGAGTGAGCTTTTGGGCGGGCTCAAGTCCGAGGAGCGCGGATCATACTTTCCAGAGGTGAACTTGCTGGGGTGAAGGAATGGGGAGGAAGCAGGCCCCCACTCGCCCCAGCCCCAGATTCTTTCAAGAAGAGAGGCAAGTGGGGAGGCAGTCGGCCCCCCAATCGCCCAGCTCCAAGAAGAGGGGCAAGTGGGGAGGCAGTCGGCCCCCCACTCGCCCGGCTCTAGAGGAGGGGTGAGTGGGGAGGCAGTTGGCCCCCCACTCGCCAATATCCAAGAGGGGGGCGAGAGGGGAGGCAGCCGGCCCCCCTCTCGCCCAGTCCCAAGCAGGGGGGCGAGCGGAGAGGCAACCGGCCCCCCTCTCGCCCAGTCCCAAGCAGGGGGGCGAGCGGGGAGGCAGTCGGCACCCCTCTCAGCCAGCCCCAAGCAGGGGGCGAGCAAAGAGGCAGTCGGCCCCCCTCTCGCCAAGCCCCAAGCAGGGGGGCGAGAGGGGAGGCAGTCGGACCCCCTCTCGCCTAGCCCCAAGCAGGGGGCGAGCGGGGAGGCAGCCGACCCCCTCTTGCCCAGCCCCAAGCAGAGGGAGAGCGGGGAGACAGACGGCCCCCTCTCACCCAGCCCCAAGCAGGGGGGCGAGCGGGGAGGCAGCCGACCCCCCTCTCGCACAGCCCCAAGAAGGGGGTGAGCCGGGAGGCAACCGGCCCCCCACTCGCCCAGCTTCAGAGGAGGGGCGAGTGATGAGGCAGACGCCCCCCCCCCCCCCCCCTCCCCCCACTCACCCGGCTCAAAGAGGGGGGCGAGTGGATGCAGTCAGCCCCCCTCTCACCCAGTCCCAAGCAGGGTGCGAGCGGGGAGGCAACCGGACCCCCTCTCGCCCAGTCCCAAGCAGGGGGGCGAATGGGGAGGCAACCAGCCCCCCTCTCTCCCAGCCCCAAGCAAGGGGCGAGCGGGGAGGCAGCCGGCCCCCCTCTCGCTCAGCCCCAAGCAGGGGGGCAAGCGGGGAGGCAGTCGGCCCCCTCTCGCTTATCCCCAAGCAGGGGGCGAGCGGGGAGGCAGTCGGCCCCCCTCGCGCCCAGCCCCAAACAGGGGGCAAGCATGGAGGCATTCGACCCCCCTCTCTCCTAGCCCCAAGCATGGGGGCGAGCGGGGAGGCAGCCGACCCCCCTCTCGCCCAGCCCCAAGCAGGGGGCGAGCGGGGAGGCAGTCGACCCGCCTCTCGCCCAGCCCAAAGCAAGGGGCGAGCGAGGAGGCAGCCATCCCCACTCTCGCCCAACCCCAAGCAGGGGGTGAGCTGGGAGGCAGCCAGCCCCCCTCTCGCCCATCCCCAAGTAGGGGGCGAGCGGGGAGGCAGCCGACCCCCCTCTCACCCAGCCCTAGTAGGGGGCGAGTGGGGAGGCAGCTGGTCCCTGCTCGCTCAGGCCCCTTCTTCCAGTGAGAGACTAGGTGTCTCCCTCATGAGCCACTCGCACTATGGGCTACAGGGATGAATTTACCTGGATGCCCTGATGGTCTGCGCATAGCATCTCAGAATATCCAGATTTGGTTGTTAGCAGGCCAATCCTGGGGGCATTTTTGTAATCTCTCAGGCCAGAATTTGGTTATTGGCAGACCAAGCTCAGAAATCTATAAATAGGACCGAGGGGGCACCTTTGAGGGCAGATAGTTCTTTGGCCACTCTCTCCCTAAGTTTCTTTGGTTGGTGAAGAGTGCCTCCAAAGGTGCCCAAGCTCAGCATTGGCTTAGGAGGGGAAGCACTCTATGATCTTCTGGGTGTGTGATGGGACCTCCTCGCTGAGCCCTCGGTCATGTTCCTAGTTCCCTAAGTCTTCAGCCTAGTGCTCTCCCTTGAGAGAAGTAAGTGTGAGGTCACCCCTCTTTTGGGTCCCCGAACTCCAAAAGAGACCAAGTATTGGTTTCAACATTTATGGTGCGGTGAGCATGGAGAGTGACCAACACAGAAAATCTCAAGCTGAGCTCCATGGCTGGAGATGGAGGAGATGGATTCGACCTAGGTCACTCGCAGCCACCGCTGGCTGTGGTGACAGTGGAGATGCTGGCAGATCTCCGAAGGGAGGTGCTTGAGACCATCCATTTCCCAATCGCATCGGTGCGGGGCAGTTTTGCAGCCCCAGCCTCTCAAGCATTTTCGCCATCAAGGGTCGGCGAGAAAGCCCAGGAGGATAGGGTAGGCGAGGGGGCAGATGCGGAGGTGCCAGGGCGAGTACGAGGGTGGTAGGAGCCAGGTTGCCCGGGGAGCTCGCGGGGCGAGTGAAGCAGGTCAGGGGGGTTGAAGGGGGGAAGCCCATTCTGTGAGTTGGTGCTCTCGACACCACTCCCTGAGGGGTTCAGGGAGCCGTCCATGATGTTGTATACCGGCAAGGATGACCCCATTTAGCACCTACAGTGGTTTGAGGACATGGTCTCTATCAGACCTATGTCGGACGCCTTCAAGTGCCGACTCTTCGCCACCACTTTGAAGGAGAAGGCCCGGGACTGGTTTCACCAGCTGCCCACGGGGTCGATCTATGCTTTCGAGGACCTGCGCCATAGCCTTTTGCTTCGCTTCTCGACCTCAAAGAAGAGGAAGAAGGATTCTGAGGCGCTCTTCAAGATCAAGCAGGGGCCAGGAGAGTCGTTGGCCCATTATGTGGACAGATTCTAGGAAGAAGTCCTGCTCGTCCAGGAGGTACTCGGGTTCACTCTCCAGCTTGCCTTCATGGTGGGGCTGCGGGAGGGATTCTTCAAGATGAACTTGAAGCGGAAGACTCCCTTGTCCTTTGAAGAGTTGATGGAAAGGGCGGTAGAGGAGATCGAAGGGGAGGCGGCCAACCCGGAGTTCGCGAAAAGATTTGCGAAGCTGGGTGAGTCGGAGACGAGACCACAGGAGGTCAGCAAAAGGTATGAGCTGAGGGATCCGGAGCTAGGGTGGAAGCAAGGCCCGAGACCATTCCTCCCCCTGCCTCAGCACGCCTTGGAGATTGGCTGGGGAAGAAGGAGGAGAGCCATAAAAGTATAAAGAAGAGGAAGAGGAGGGGATAAGGTGGCGTTACCCTACTATGACTTCCACCAGGAGGAAGGTCACGCGACGTCCGCCTGCCCAGAGTTTTTCAAAATGAGGGGGACAAGGGATCCAATGCAGCAACAACAACAACCGGTGGGGATCAAGGAGGACCAGGCATGGGAGTAGAAGATGAATGAGAGGCAGAAAGGATGTCCCAAGCTAAGCATTGACGACCAGAAACGTTTCTACCCTTAAGTTTATATAGTACGATGGTTTACTTTCAAACTTAGTTTTTTCTTGCATGTAATATGATAACTAATGTGATGAAAGGTTTGATAGATTATAGGTATATGATCTAATTCACCTAGAGGGGGGTGAATAGGTATTTTTATTTTTACTTAGATGATATAGATAGTTAAAACTATTCTAAGCTAGTGATCAAGCAAACCCAGAAAATACACAAGTGTTTATAGTGGTTCCCCAAGACAGTGTGTCTATGGGTAGTCCACTTTCCCCCTTCACCTTTCTAACAGAGTGTTAGACAACGCCAACTTCTCCAATATCAGCTCCAAGATCCTACAGCACAGATCCCACAGGATCTCTCAGGTTTTCCCAAACCCTACCTCAGGCACAGCAGCCCTACCTCAGAGGAATCCACCTCCTACAACTCAGACCACCTCTTGGTCCTACAACCTCAGGCCTAACTGCCCTACAAACTCAGGCCAAATAGCCCTACAATCTCAGGCCTAACAGCCCTACAACTCAGTCCAAATAGCCCTACAATCTTAGGCCTAACAGCCCTACAACTCAGGCCAAATAGCCCTACAATCTCAGGCCTAACAGCCCTACAACTTAGGCCAAATAGCCCTACAGTAAAAGAGTGTTTATGCTTACTACAACAGACAGCACAGAGAAGGAGTCTTCTGTAGTTCTAGCACAGCTTGTGCTTTCTAGTAGCTCGACTAGATGATGATTTGTGAGCCAGCTACTATCTGATCTTCCTCTTCAGTTGAAGGATGAAGGATCACCTTGCTCCTTCTTGTAGAAGAGCAATCTTTATCTCTCAGTCTCTTCTTCCTTGTTCAGTGAGTAGGAGGAGAATGAGAAGTTCGTGGCCATCAATGGAACAGTAGCAGATATGTTTAGCACTTGACCACTTCCTTCAAAAGTGCCCTAACTTCTTCTTTTATACTCTGCACTTCTCCAACGGCACTCAAAGGAATGCTCTGACACCTTGGGAGCAGATGGTTGGCTCTAATCTATCTTTATAGTTGTTTGCGCCAAAGGCGTGTCACGCCACTTGTTTTCTTCAATATTTGAATCTGTCTCAGCGGTGGGGCTGAGACAGCTTTCAGTCTCAGCGGTTGAGCAGCTGTCTTCCCAGTGGATTCGCTGAGACAGTTTCTCTTCTCAGCGGATTCTGTCTATCTGCAGCTTAGTAGAGATATGCTGCTTCTCAGTGGCACTTGTCCTCGTCTCAGCGGTTCAGCTGAGACAGGGAAACTTTCTCAGCTGATTAATCAGCACACCTTTGAACCTATTCCATTGTATGGAATATCATCTCCCTGTACAAACCTTTAGACAAAATAGATTTTATCAAATACAATATGTACTTAGTATTGTGAGTGATGCCTCTTCAGATCAAAGGAACATTGAGGGCAATATTCCCAACAATCTCCCCCTATTTGAAGAAGGCAGAACATTCCCAATGCTAAGGTACATGGCCAACAAAGATTTATCATGCAAATGAACTATATGGCATTCATGATATCATAACATCCAGAAGATAACATTGTTTAAGCATTCCGACAAAAATCATGACAGATTATACAAGGTGAATATGATACCAGCATTGTATGTTATTAAAAACTTGGCATCACAGACCATATGATGCAAAAGTACTGAAAAGAGAATATTAAGCTTTGACTAATTTATCTCATAACATACACATTTAATTTCAACAGAATTTTCATTGTCATTTCAGTTTATGAGTAAATACATAGATCTAGTTCCACTTTTATTAACATAAGCCAATTATGTTTTCCTTTTCTTGGAACTTTCAGCTTTGTTGACATCAGCAGCTTCCTTCCCTTTGGCAGCAACAGTCTTTAGCTCAGCCACTTTCTTCTTGTTTTCCTGTCTTTTGAAATAGAAGAAGGGTTTTGGAATATATTTTGAAGGTATTCTTTTTGGATTGTTCTTCAACACAAGGTTTTCTTGGAAGATCAAGTCCCTCAAAGAATTTCTTTCCATATGTTTTATCCATTCTTCAGTTGGGTAAATCCTGTCAATATCTTTGCATATCTGCCCATGGTTTACCCAAGCATTCAGAATAATACTTTTGGAGTCATCACTCCAATACTCAAAATCAGGATCATTGTCCTGCTCCTTTCTTTGCATAGCCATAAATTCTTCAGCTAGCATCACATGTTCTCTTTTTCTCTTCTTTGTTAGGTGAGCATTCTGAGCTAGTTTGGCTTGCCCCTCAAACTCAAAATCTTCTTTGTTGAAGATGTCCAGCAGAGGAAGATTGAGGGTTATCCTTGTACCATGTAGCACTTGTAGAGCTAACTCTGAGTTGGTCTTAGCATTGGCCATCTCCCCCTTTCTGGCTTCTTCAACTATTTTTTCTTCTAGGGATTGGGAGGCAGCAGCTACAGAGCCTGAGAGAGTTTGGAAAGCATTTTCCAAGTCCCCCTTTAGGTCATCGTTCATCTTCTCTGGCTCTCCAAGCATAGTGGTGGCTATTTTCCAGACAAACTCTTCAATGTGATTGGAGGCTTGTTCTATGACCTCATCTGTCTTGCTTACATAATTCTTGACATATCTCATGTCATCCTTTGCCATTTGAAGGTGTTTGTCCATTTATCTCAGTATAGTGTTCTGAGCAATCACTGTGGGTTTTGCTAGATTAAACCATTTGGTCATTTGTTTGTTTAGGATTGTTGTGTCTTCCTTGATTTCCTGTATTTCACCCATAATCTCTTTCTTCAAAGACTATAATCCATTGTCAATATTGGTCTTTATTGAGAGCATATGACCTTCAATTATGGTATTAATAGAGTTGAGGAGATTGTCATCAGTTGTTGTAGTTGTTGGACTCAGCTCCTTTTCTACTTGAGCATGACTTTGCTCCCCCTCAACCTGAGCAGGGACTTGCTCCCCCTCAATGTGAGTTCTATTATCTTTATTAGTTGATAACTGCTCTTGTTCCTTTTCAATACACTTGTCTTGCTCCCCCTCACTTGGAGCATTAGTATTGTTCTTATAATTGTAAGTGTAAATAAAACTTATGTCATAAGGCTAAGTTTGTCGAACTCAAACTGAGTTCGTCGATCACAAAGCTGAGTTCGTCGAACTCAAATTGGAGTTCGTCGAACACAAACTGAGTTCATCTAAAACTACATCATAAGGCTGAGTTTGTCGAACTCAAACTGAGTTCATCGAACACAAACTGAGTTCATCTAAAACTACATCATAAGGTTGAGTTCGTCAAACTCAAACTGAGTTCGTCGAACACAAACTGAGTTCATCTAAAACTACATCATAAGGCTGAGTTCGTCAAACTCAAACTGAGTTCGTCGAACACAAACTGAGTTCATCTAAAACTACATCATAAGGCTGAGTTCGTCGAACTCAAACTGGAGTTCGTCGAACACAGTGCTGAGTTCATCTGAACTACATCATAAAGTTGAGTTCGTTGAACTCAAAGCTGAGTTCATCGAACTCAAACTCGATGTTCGTTGAACCCAGGAAAGAGTTCGTCGAACAGAGACTTTTCCCATCTTTTTAAGTGAAACCTGAAGCTCAGCTGAACCAGATTATTCTGGTTAAGCTGATTATACTACTTTAAAATCATTAGAGATAGGATTACTTGAATGCCTAATCATGTCTCTTATAGGGTTGATGTGTCAACATTTTAAGTTATATCAAATCAAGATTGGAAGAATGAAGTGTTTTACACTATTCTACATTTAACATTCCTAGTTCAATCTTGAAGGCATTAAACTTGGCCTCATCCAATGGCTTAGTGAAGATATCAGCCACATGACTGTCAGTGGGGAAAAATTCAAGCCAGATGTCTTGAGATTCTACATGTTCTCTTATAAAATGATATCTTATTTCTATATGCTTAGTCCTGTTGTGAGAGACAGGATTCTTAGCAATAAAGATAGCACTGGATGAGTCACAATAAAGAGGAGAGTTACTTACCTTGAGGATGTAGTCCTCTAGCTGGTGTTGAATCCACAATAGCTATGCACAACAGCTCCCTGCAGCAATGTATTCAGACTCAGCAGTGGAAATAGCCACACTTGTCTGCTTTTTGCTGCTCCATGATATCAACCTTCATCCTAGGAATTGACAAGTGCCACTTGTGCTTTTCCTGTCTTCTTTGTAGCCTGCAAAATCTGCATCTGAAAATCCTGTTAGTTCAAAATCATTGTTCTTAGGGTACCAAAGGCCAAGATGTAGGCTGCCTTTAAGGTATCTCAAAATCCTCTTTGCAACTGAGTAGTGAGATTCCTTAGGACAAGCTTAGTACCTAGCACACACACATGTAGCATACATAATATCTAGTCTACTAGCAGTTAAATATAACATGGATCCAATGATGCACCTGTACGTGGATTCATCAAAGTCCTTGCCCTTCTCATCCTTGTCTAGGGAAATGTTGGACCCCATGGGAGTTTTCATGGTGGAAGCTGATTTCATCCCAACCTTCTTGATAAGCTCCCTAGTGTACTTGGTCTGAGAAATGAATATACCTTCATTAGACTGTTTTACTTGGAGGCCTAAAAAGTACTTGAGCTCTCCCATACTGCTCATCTCAAACTCCCCCTGCATTAGGTTGGCAAATCTTTTGCAGAGACACTTGCCCTTTGTTTCCCTAAGAAACAATGTGATATCTATCTTTCCCCTCAATAACTTGTTCTTGATGAGAAAGCTAGACAAAATCTCATACCAAGCCCTAGGGGCTTGCTTAAGACCATAAAGAGCTTTCCTAAGTAAGTAAATATGACTAGAGAGGGTAGGATGTACAAAACCTAATGGTTGCTCAACATATACTTCTTCCTTCAAGTCACCATTGAGGAAGGCTGATTTGACATCCATTTGATACACTTTGAACCCCTTGTGGGCAGCATTGGCAAGGAATAGCTTAATTGCTTCCAACCTTGCAACAGGGGCAAAGTTTTGATCAAAGTCTATCACTTCTTCCTGTTTATACCCCTTGGCTACCAGCCTTGCGTTGTTCTTTATGATTGTGCCATTTTCATCTAACTTGTTCCTGTAAATCCATTTGGTACCTATGATGTTGTGACATTGAGGTTTTGGCACCAATTTCCATACCTTGCATCTCTTGAATTGTAGAAGTTCTTCTTGCATAGTTTGAATCCAAAAGGTGTCTTGGTTGGCTTCTTCAAACTTCTTGGGCTCCATATGTGATAGGAAGCTCAAGAATAGGGCTTCATTATGAGCCCTGCTTCTGGTTAATACACCTTGATTATGATCTCCAATTATTTGTTCTCTTGGATGATCCCTTAGATGACTTACAGCTGTAGGCAGTCTGTTCTCAGCTTGTTGTGCTATTTCTGCTGGTTCATTAGTGTCATCATCAGCATGGACTTCTTCCTCTTCAGGGATGGCAGCATCAGAAGAAGCTTTGCTGATGCTGGGTGTGTCTTGTATAGACATCTTTTCCAAATCCTTTTCATTTCCTGCCAAGACAGAGGATCTAGACCAGCCCTTATATATTAGGCTGGTCTCATCAAATACTACATGCATAGACTCCTCTACAACATGAGTTTTCTTGTTATACACTCTATAAGCTCTACTATGTGAGTTATAGCCAACAAGAACACCCACATTGCATTTCTCTACAAACTTTGTTAATTGAGATTTTCCATTATTTAAAATGTAGCATTTGGAGCCAAAGATTCTAAAGTATGAAATTATAGGTTGTTTGCCTTTCAGAATCTCATAAGGAGTTATTCTATGAACCTTATTGATGGAAGCTCTATTGAGAACATGATATGTAGTATTGACTGCCTCAGCCCAGAAGTATTCTGGGAGTGAGGAGTCACTAAGCAGTGTTCTCCCAGCTTCTATCAAGGTCCTATTCCTCCTCTCAGCCACACCATTTTGTTGTGGAGTCCTTGGGGAGGAGAACTCTTGGGTGATACCATATTCTTGACAAAACTTTGTTATAGCTTCAGATTGAAATTATGTGTCATGGTCAGTTCTAGTCCTGACCATAGCACATTGCAAGTCATTCTGAATTGTTTTGACATGAGTTATGAAGATATTTAAAGTATCAGACTTCTTCTTTAGGAAGAATACCCATGTATATTTTGAGTGATCATCAACAATCACCAAAGTATACAACTTCCCACCTAGGCTCTGAATTGGCAAAGGACCAAACAAGTCCATATGCAAGAGATAAAGATATCTTTCAGTGTCTTTGGAGCCAATACTTTTAAAGGTGGCCCTTGTTTTCTTACCCATTTGGCAAGCATGATAGGGACCACTTTTAATACATTTTATATTAGGACTATTCCAAACAAGGTTTTTAGAGAATATTCTATACATTGTTTTGTAGTTAATGTGAGCAAGTCTCTTGTGCCATTGAACACAAAGGGACTCATTCTCATTAGCTACAAGACAAACATATGTAAGAGAATTACTACATATGAAGTCTAAGCAATAAACATTCCCACTCCAAGTGCCTGAGAGAATGGTCTGTAAGTCTTTAGACTTTTAATCAAGCACTTGTCATTGTGGAATTCAATGACATATCCTAGATCACATAGTTGACTTATGCTAACTATGTTGTGTTGCAACCCTTCAACATAAGCTACCCTTGTAATTGAGACTATGTCATTGGAGATCATACCATATCCTTTGGTGATTCCCTTTTCTGACCCCCCCAAAGATAACTTTGGGTCCATTCTTCACAGCCTTGTAGTCATGTAGAAGATTTCTTGTTCCTGTCATGTGCCTTGAGCACCCACTGTCCAAATACCAAATCTTCCCAAGGCTGGTATTTGAAATAACATGCATGATGGAATTTAATTACCCTTAGGAGCCCAAGTGATTTTGGGTCCTAGGTTCTTGTTAGTCTGAAAAGACTTCATACCTGCTCCAACTTTTACAGGAAGGCTCATCCTTGCAGTTGGCACATTGGGATTGTGCCAACAATCTATGGCAAAGTGTCCCACCTTACCATAGTACCAACACTCATGAATGTTATATCTCCTCTTCTGAACATTTCTTGTGGTGACATGAGCCTCATCATGCTTGTGTTCAGGAGTGGAGACAACAGTCTTCATTTTGTTCCTTTCAGCAATGATTTGGCTGAAGGTCATCTTGTGGACAGGCCTAGCAGCCTTTGTCATTATGACATCACCTTGCTTTGACTTGGAAGTTAGGCAAGATTGGATGGCATAGGACACAGGGCAGCAAGGCTTATCTACAAGTTTGATAGCAGACAAGGTTTTTGCTGGAGAGAATTTTGAAGATCTAGTTTCCTTACATATGAGTGAGGGGGCTGAGGTACCAAAAACAAATGGTCCTTGATGGGCCATTTGAATTTCTTCATGGGGAGCCTTCATGGCACTCATCCCCATGCCTTTTCTTCTACTATGGGAGGGAATGTTTTCCTTCCTATAAGAGCACCCATTCTTCTAGTGACCATACATGAGATCATAGTCAACCTTGTTGGAGGGAAGAAACACTTTTTGAAAGGTGGTATGAGGCTTAATCTTTTCCTTTCTCTTTTCTCCACTTCCCTCACCCTTTTCCCATTTATTGAACCCAAGTCCTCTCTTATTGGTTTGAAAGGAAAAGGTAACAATAATTGGAAGCACTGATTTGGACTTTAAGAATTGAGCCACTAAGCTCTTCTCTTTGAGAAGCTTTTCCTCGAGATCCTTGATGATCTTATTCTTTAGAGAAATAGAGCTCAATTGGGCAATTGTTATCCCCTTGAGTTTGTTTATTTCTCTACTCATCTGAGCCACCAAGGTAGGAGACACAGAACAATTTCTTTCAGCCATTTTAAGTGAGTGAATCTCTAGGGGCTGGTTTTTGGCAAGCTTCTTACTCTCTTTCAGAGCAATAACTAGAGCATCATATTTGTAAATCAATTGATTGACACCCACTTCAAATTCTGAATCATAATCATCAGTTGATGAGTGTGCATCAAATTATGGAATTGATTCATCCTTAGAGGAAGAGAGAGGAGTAGGTACCTTGTCAGGTGTGTCCTGACAATCTTCATCATCTGATGTTATGGCCATTAGGCCAATATATTCTTTAACATCTTCATCCACCTCCATATCACTGTCTGGATGTGATAGAGGGGCCCTGATGCCCACCTTTGCTGCAGGAAAGTCCTCATCTTCCTCAGCTGCAAATAGCCCAATATAGGTCTCTTCTTCATCATCTGAATCTGAGGATGATGACTCAGATTCACTCCATCTTCTGTCCTTCTTGGCTAGGAAGGATTTATCACCCTTTCTTCCCTTCTGGTGATAAGGCATCTTGTCCCCCTTATCCTTTCTTTTAACTGGACAGTCAGCAATGACATGTCCAGGCTTAATGCAGCAATAACAAATCACATTAGCTAAACAATGTTTAACATGTTTAGAATCATACCTATCCCCTTTGGGGTGCTGCTTGTCAGCCCTGTTTGAATCCTTCCTAGGATGTGAGGAGGAGGAAGGCTTATTCTTCCACAGCTTCCTTCTCATCATCTTTTTGAATTGCCTTGAGAAGGCAGCAAATTCCTCATCAGAAGAGCTGCTATCAGATGAGCAGTGTTCAGAGTTTTCTGAGTCAGCACCCCTTCTTGGAGGGGTGGGAATTCTTGTCTTGCTCTTCTTGGACCCTTCAGCCTTGAGGGACACAGACTTCTCCCTAGCATGAGGCCTGGAGGAGGTGTCCTCCTCCTTTCTAACAGATAGTTGCATCTCATATGAGAGCAACTTTCCAAACAGAGTGTGAGGAGGAGTTTCACTCAGCTTTGTCGCTTCCCTGATGGCACAGATTTTGGTATCCTAGTCTCTAGTTAGAGATCTTAGGAATTTATCATTAAACTCATAATGAGTGAAGGTCCTTTCATAGGTCCTCAACTCATTTACTATTCTGAAAAATCTTTCATAGTAATCAGCTATGCATTCCTGGTTTTGTTGCCTAAAAGCTTCATACTCCTAATTGAGGAGGGATTTCCTATCATTCCTCACTTCTTCAGTCCCTTCCATGTAAACAATCAATGTATCCCATATTTCTTTTGCAGTCTCACAGTGTACCATGTTTTGGAATGTTGAATCATCAATAGCATAGACTGTAATATTTTGAGCCCTTTTATCCATTGTAGCTAATGCTATCTCATCCCTTGTCATTTCAGTGTAAGACTTGCCTACCTGCCTATTAGGATCAATGGTGGAGGGCTTTGTGATAAGGAAGGGGCCTTCCTGAACAATGATATATATCCTAGGGTCTGAAGCTTCCATGTACAGCCTAACCCTTTGTTTCCAAATGCCAAAGGTTTCCTTTTTGCATATAGGGAGCTTCATGGAACACGTTTCCTTCTGAACTCCATTAGAAGCCATTGGATTCAGAAATAACAATACCTATGTAAGATCTGGTCAGACAGTTAAGCCTTTTATGAACAACCTCCCTATGATACCACTTGATAGATTATAGGTATATGATCTAATTCACCTAGAGGGGGGGTGATTAGGTATTTTGATTTTTACTTAAATGATATAGATAGTTAAAATAATTCTAAGCTAGTGATCAAGCAAACCCAGAAAACACACAAGTGTTTATAGTGGTTCCCCAAGACAGTGTGTCTATGGGTAGTCCACTTTCCCCCTTCACCTTTCTAACGGAGTGTTAGACAAGGCCAACTTCTCCAATCTCAGCTCCAAGAGCCCACTGCACAGATCCCACAGTATCTTTCAGGTTTTCCCAAACCCTACCTTAGGCACAACAGCCCTACCTCAGAGGAATCCACCTCCTACAACTCAGACCACCTCCTAGTCCTACAACCTCAGGCCTAACTACCCTACAAACTCAGGCCAAATATCCCAACAATCTCAGGCCTAACAGCCCTACAACTCAGGCCAAATAGCCCTTCAATCTCAGGCCTAACAGCCCTATAACTCAGGCCAAATAGCCCTACAGTAAAAGAGTGTTTATGCTTACTACAACAGATAGCACAGAGAAGGAGATTTCTGTAGTTCTAGCACAGCTTGTGCTTTCTAGTAGCTTGACTAGATGATGATTTGTGAGCCAGCTACTATCTAATCTTCCTCTTCAGTTGAGGGATGAAGGATCACCTTGCTCCTTCTTGTAGAAGAGCAATCTTTATCTCTCAGTCTCTTCTTCCTTGTTCAGTGAGCAGGAGGAGAATGAGAAGTTTGTGGCCGTCAATGGAACAGTAGGAGATATGTTTAGCACTTGACCACTTCCTTCAAAAGTGCCCTAACTTCTTCTTTTATACTATGCACTTCTCCAACGGCACTCAAGGGAAAGCTCTGACACCTTGGGAGCATATGGTTGGCTCTAATCTCCATTTACAGCTGTTTGCGCCAAAGGCATGTAGCGCCACTTGTTTTCTTCAATATTTAAATCTATCTCAGCGGTGGGGCTGAGACAGCTTTCAGTCTCAGCGGTTGAGCAGCTGTCTTCCCAGTGGATCCGCTGAGACAGTTTCTCTTCTCAGTGGATTCTGTCTATCTGCAGCTCAGTAGAGATATGTTGCTTCTCAGTGGCACCTGTCCTCGTCTCAGCGGTTCAGCTGAGATAAGGAAACTTTCTCAGCTCATTAATCAGCAAACCTTTGAACCTATTCCATTGTATGGAATATCATCTCCCTGTACAAACCTTGAGACAAAACAGATTTTATCAAATACAATATGTACTTAGTATTGTGGTGATGCCCCTTCAGATCAAAGGAACATTGAGGTCAATATTCACAACAAGGTTGAAAAAAACACTTAGCCCGGATGCTGGTCCACTGACCAGGCTCCCACCAAGCTGGTAGGGCCGAGGATCGCTCGGTGGCAGGAGGGTTTAAAAAGTACTTAGCCCCGATGTTGGCCCGCTGACCAGGCTCCCACCAAGCTGGCAGGGCCAAGGATCGCTCGGTGGCGGGAAGGTTGAAAAAAGTACTTAGCCCCGATGCTGGCCTGCTAACCAGGCTCTCACCAAGCTAGCAGGCCCGAGGATCACTCGGTGGCAGGAAGGTTTCAAAAGTACTTAGCCCCAAAGTTGGCCCGCTGGTCAGGCTCCCACCAAGCTGGCAGGGCCGAGGATCACTCCGTGGCAGGAAGGTTTCAAAAGTACTTAGCCCCGATACTGGCTCGCTGATCAGGCTCCCACCAAGCTGGCAGGGCTGAGGATCGCTTGGTGGCAGGAAGGTTGCAAAAAGTACTTAACCCCGATGTTGGCCCGCTGACCAGGCTCCCACTAAGCTTGCAGGGCCGAGGATCGCTCGGTGGCAGGAAGATTTCAAAAGTACTTAGCCCCGATGATGGCCCACTGGCCTGGCTCCCACCAAGCTGGCAGGGCCGAGGATCGCTCGGTGGTAGGAAGGTTTCAAAATACTTAGCCCCGATGTTGGCCCGCTGACCAGGCTCCCACCAAGGTGGCAGGGCCGAGGATCGCTCGGTGGCAGGAAGGTTGCAAAAAGTACTTAGCCCCGATGTTGGCCCACTGACTAGGCTCCCACCAAGCTGGTAGGGACAAGGATCGCTCGGTGGTAGGAGGGTTTCAAAAGTACTTTGCCCCGATTCTGGCCCGCTGACCAGGCTCCCACCAAGTTGGCAAGGCCGAGGATCGCTCGGTGGCAGGAAGGTTGCAAAAAGTGCTTAGCCCTGATGCTGGCCCGCTGACCAGGCTCCCACCAAGCTGGTAGGGCCGAGGATCGCTCGGTGGCAGGAAGGTTTCAAAAGTACTTAGCCCCGATGTTGGCCCGGTGACCAGGCTCCCACCAAGCTGGCAGGGCCAAGGATCATTCGGTGGCAGGAAGGTTGCAAAAAGTACTTAGCCCCAATGCAGGCTCGCGGACTAGGCTCCCACAAAGATGGCAGGGCCGAGGATCGCCCGGTGGCAGGAAGGTTTCAAAAGTACTTAGCCCCGGGAAGGTTCCGCTGACCGGGCTCTCACTAGCTGGCAGAACAGGTTGACCTCTCGGGGAGGCTAAGTAATTTTTTCCCCGGTAAGGTTCCACTGACCGGGCTCTCACTAGCCGGCAGGGCAGGTTGACCTCTCGGGGAGGCTAAGTAATTTTTTCCCCGGGTGTTGGAGTTGGGGAACACTTCTGGTCAGGGTTCGTCGAACGGCGTTCGACGAACGGAGAAGGGTTCGTCGAACTCCACCTGCGTTCGTCGAACGGGTCCTTAAGTAATGTCGTCTCAGCGGATGTTGCTGAATCGTCTCAGCGGGTATACATGTCGTCTCAGTGGATGTTGTTGAACTGTCTCAGCGGATATACATGCCGTCTCAGCGGATGTTGCTGAATCGTCTCAGCGGGTATACATGCCGTCTCAGCGGATGTTGTTGAACCGTCTCAGCGGATGTTGTTCTGAGCCCGATTTGGCGCCCTATTTAAAGGGTGCGTAACCCTGGTTTAGGGTCAAGCGTAAGAGAGTGCAACCATGTTTTTTGAGTGGTTGTCCTTGGCGGCGGTTCCTCTGTTCTTGTCTCAAGAGGGTTGAGTAAGGTAGGATCGGTTTTCTTGATCCTTGTAACCTTGTAAGATGTAATCCAATTTGGTGATTAAAACAACGTGAAGAGGAAGGGGAGAGGGGACGTAGCCGGATTGGGGTGAACCTCTGTAGATCTGTGTGTCTTCTGTGATTCTTGTGAATTTTTTCTTTCAAATTTCTCATCTCGGCACACCCTATTTCCTTACATTTGGTATCAAAGCTAGGTTCTTGATCCTGGAAATGGGTTCTGGCGGCGTGCGGATCGAGATCGAGAAGTTTGACGAAAGTCGATTCGATCTATGGAAGATGAAGATGGAGGATATGTTGATTGATCGAGATCTATGATCTGTGATCGAAGATGATCCTCCCGTTGCTAAGGTTGGAGAGAAGGATGCGAGCACATCAAAGGGAGAATCTGCAGAGGCGACTGTAGTGGTTACAGCGGAGGCTACGGCCTGGACGAAAACCGATCGAAAGGCTAAGGGCCTGATTCGGTTATTCCTAGAAGATTCAATCTTGACTAACGTCATGGAGGAGACTTCAGCACGAAGTCTGTGGCGTAAGTTGGAATCCCTTTACCAGAGCAAGTCCCTCGTAAACAAATTGCTATTGAGGAAGAAGTGGTATAAACTTCGGATGCATGAGGGCGATTCGTTTTCAGAGCACTTGACTCAATTCAATACCATTATGAGTCAGTTAATCTCTATTGGTGAGAAGATCTCGGATGAGGATAGAGCCATCACCTTGTTGTGCTCACTACCAGATTCATGGGACAATCTGATTGTCGTGATTGGGGGGAGTGGAGACAAGGAACTGTCATATGATACTGTATGTGCATCTCTTTTATCTGAGGAGACCAGGAGAGGAGGTTCTGAGGTGATGAGCAAAGGTGCTTTGAGTGTATCTAGATCCCATCCTCAACGAAGGGAGAGCAAGCATGGTGGATATCGAGATAAGTCTCGAGGTAGATCCAAGAGCCAGGAGAGGGAGAAGGGTAAGAAGCCCGTTCGGTGCTGGAAGTGCAATGAGACTGGTCATGTGAAGTCTCAATGTCCGAACAAGGCCGTTCAGAACAAGGAGACACCGACAACTTCTGGTACGAAGAAGGAGGGCGACGGCGGTGACATGTACATCGCTATCGCGTGCATTGCTCAGAGAGATTCTGATATGTGGTATGTAGACACAGGAGCATCATACCACATGACCCCTCATAGGCACTGGTTCTGTGAGTATGAGAGGTTTGATGGTGGAGATGTCATGCTGGGTGATGATTCTGCTGAGCAGATTATTGGGCGTGGCAAGGTGATGTTGAAGTTGTCTAATGGGATCACAAGGTCTCTTCCCAATGTGATGCACATTCCAGGGATGAGCAGGAATCTAATCTCGGTGGGTTCCATGGCGGATGCAGGAGTGCACTTCAGCTGTGACAAGCTATCTTGCAAGATGACAAGAGAGGGAATGGTGATTGCCAGTGGAGTGAGACATGGAACACTATATACTCTGCTTGCTGATATAGTGCTTCCAAGTGGGGCTCTTATTTATGAGAGCCAGGAGGGTGACCAGGAGGAGGTGTCCAGGCTGTGGCATCATCGGCTTGGGCATATCAGTGAGAAAGGGATGTTAGTCGTGGCATCTGGTTAGATGGTGGAAGGGGTGACGGAGTGCTCCACAAGCTTTGGGTTCTGTGAGCATTGCCTGCTTGGCAAACAGACCAGAGTAAGCTTTCGTGGGACGGGCACGAGGGCAACTGAAGTGCTAGAGCTGATACACAGTGGTGTGTTTGGGCCAACTCCAGCTCCATCTCTTGGCGGCGCAAGGTACTATGTGTCCTTTACTTATGACCTCTCACGTTACTCCTGGATCTATTTTCTCAGGTCCAAGTCAGAGGTTCTGGACAGTTTTAAGGAATTTAAGAACCTGGTGGAGAACCAGTTGGAGAGAAAGGTGAAGGTCCTCCATTCTGACAATGGAGGGGAGTACAGCTCTGATGCTTTTGAGCGAAAATGTACTGAGCAGGGGATTGCACGGTAGAAGACCACACCGTACACTCCAGAGCAGAATGGAGTGTCGGAGAGGCTGAACAGAACATTGATGGAGAAGGCCAGGTGCATGCTCAGTTGGGCAGGCTTGGGGAAGGAGTTCTGGGCTGAAGCAGTGGCGACTGCAAATTACCTGAAGAACAGGTCCCCTACATCTGCTGTGGAGGGATGTACACCCTTTGAAGCCATCTTCAAGAGAAAGACAAATTTGTCCTATGCTCGTGTGTTTGGGTGTGATGCATATGTTCACATTCCAAATTAGAAGAGGGGGAAGCTTGATGTTAAATCTGAGAAGTGCATCTTTGTGGGTTACAAAGAAGGTATAAAAGGTACAAGCTTTGGAACCTTGTGACCAGGACTGTAACATTTAGCAAGGATGTGGTGTTTCATGAAACCAGTTCACAGGCAGTCACACAAGCTGAGAAGGCTAAAGAAGCAAAGAAAGAGATAGTGGTGGTGGAAGGAAGTTTTGAGAAAGGAGCTACCATTTTTGGGGCTGAATCTGATTCTGAATCAGATGATTTAGAGGTGGTGAGAAGTGTTGATGAGTCAGAAGATGAAGCTGAGAAATTCCACTTATGAGGAGATCAACAAGTGAAAGAAGGGAACCGGTGAGATATCCCCAATGTGCAGTGGTTGCACAATGTTTCCTGAGTATGCTTGGTGAAGATCCAACCTCTGCCAGTGATGTTAGATCAAGGGTTGATTCAAATCAGTGGGAGCTAGCCATGGTAGATGAAATGGAGTCTCTGAGGAAGAATCAGACTTGGTGTCTATGTAAGCTTCCAAAGGGGAGGAAGGCCATTGGAAGCAAATGGGTTTTCAAGCAGAAGGTGAAGGGTGATGGCACTGTGGAGAAATACAAGGCAAGGTTGGTTGCAAAGGGATTCTCCCAGGTCGAAGGTGTTGATTATGATGAAATCTTCTCACCGGTAGCCAAGATGACGTCGATCAGACTGGTACTCTCTATTGTGGCAGCGCATGACTTAGAGATCGAGCAGATGGATGTGAAGACGGCATTTCTTCATGGTGATCTGGAGGAGGAGATATACATGAAGCAGCCGGAAGGATTCGAAGCCAAGGGCAAGGAGGATCAGGTTTGCAGGCTGAAGAAGTCCCTATATGGACTAAAACAATCTCCGAGGATGTGGTACCAGAAATTCGACACCTACATGCTGGAGTTAGGTTTTGAAAGATCGAATTCGGACCACTGTGTGTACATCCAGAGAAAGGGAGAGCAGTTCATCTTCCTGACACTTTATGTAGATGATATGCTACTGGTGGGCAATAGTGTCAGGATGATCCAACAAGTGAAGAAGCTTCTCTCAGCCAAATTCGAGATGAAGGATTTGGGGCCAGCAAGTGTCATCTTGGGAATACAGATTTCCAGGGATCGAATCAAGAAGAAGCTTTGGTTGGGGTAGCAGAGGTACGTCGAGGAGATGTTGAAGAAGTTCAATATGACGGACTGCAAGCCAGTGGGAGCACCAATGCCAGTTGGGTGCAAGTTATCTGCAGAGTTGAGCCCGAAGACACATGATGAGGTCGAGGACATGGCGAAGGTCCCTTATGCTAGTGATGTGGGAAGCTTGATGTACGCCATGGTCTGCACTTGCCCTGACATTGCTCAAGCAGTGGGAGTGTTGAGCCGGTATATGGCTACACCAGGAAAGGAACAATGGAACGCTGTGAAGCATGTGTTCAGGTATCTCCGAGGAACTTCATATTACTCCCTTTGTTTTGAAGGGGCTGATGAAGGAGGAGTCCTGGACGTGGTTGGGCATGTGGACTCGGATTGGGGAGGTGATCTGGATAGCAGGAGATCCACCAGTGGGTACATGTTCACACTATTTGGAGGTGCAATCAGTTGGATGAGTCGGAGGCAATGCGTGGTAGCACTCTCATCGACGGAGGCGGAGTGCATGGCTCTTACTCATGCAAGCAAGGAGGCCATATGGCTGAGGAGGCTAAGTTTGGAGCTCGGGTTTGAGCAGGGGTCAGTGAAGCTGTGGTGTGACAGCCAAGGGGCTATTCAGCTAGCCAAGAATCCCGCCTTCCACGCACGGACCAAACACATTGACATCCAGTATCATTTCATCCGGGAGAGGGTGGAGAATAAGGTAGTTCGACTGGAGAAGGTGGACACGATGGAGAACAGCTCTGATTTTCTTACCAAGGCAGTTCCTGTTGCCAAATTTCAGTGGTGTGCAACGGCCGTAGGGTTGAAGAGGAAGGTTGGAGGAGCAGCTCTCATCGGAGGAAGATGTTCACCAAGTGGGAGAATGTTGGAGTTGGGGAACACTTCTGGTCAGGGTTCGTCGAACGGCGTTCGACGAACGGAGAAGGGTTCGTCGAACTCCGCCTGCATTCGTCGAACGGGTCCTTAAGTAATGTCGTCTCAGCGGATGTTGCTGAATCGTCTCAGCGGGTATACATGTCGTCTCAGCGGATGTTGCTGAACTGTCTCAGCGGATATACATGCCGTCTCAGCGGATGTTGCTGAATTGTCTCAGCGGGTATACATGTCGTCTCAGCGGATGTTGTTGAACCGTCTCAGCGGATGTTGTTCTGAGCCCAGTTTGGCGCCCTATTTAAAGGGTGCGTAACCCTGGTTTAGGGTCAAGCGTAAGAGAGTGCAACAGTGTTTTTTAAGCGGTTGTCCTTGGCGGCGGTTCCTCTGTTCTTGTCTCAAGAGGGTTGAGTGAGGTAGGATCGGTTTTCTTGATCCTTGTAACCTTGTAAGTTGTAATCCGATTTGGTGATTAGAACAACGTGAAGAGGAAGGGGAGAGGGGACGTAGCCCAGATTGGGGTGAACCTCTGTAGATCTGTGTTTCTTCTGTGATTGATCTGTGATTCTTGTGAATTTTTTCTTTCGAATTTCTCGTCTCGGCACACCCTATTTCTTTACACCGGGAAGGTTCCGCTGACCGGGTTCTCACAAGTCGGCAGGGCAGGTTGATCTCTCGGGAAGGCTAAGTAATTTTTGCCCCGAGATGGTTTCGCTGACCGGGATCTCACTAGCCGGCAGGGCAGGTTGACCTCTCAGGGAGGCTAAGTAATTTTTGCCCCGAGATCATTCCGCTGACCGGGCTCTCACTAGCCGGTAGGGCAAGGTGACCTCTCGGAGAGGCCCGGTACTTTTTTCCTCAAAACAGTTCTGCCAACCGGGCTCTCACAAGCCGGTTGAGAGAGCAGACCACTCGGACGATAGCTCGAGATAGACACTTCGAAAAGAAATCCATGAATCTTTTCTCCACCTCCGGCTGAGCGGGGCTCTGGGGAGGTATGGAGTCTTCTTAACCCCACTCAGCGGCACTCGCCAAATATGCAGGGTTAGACTTTTCGTTCCGAGCGTGCCACCCGCTCGCAAAGAGCGGGGATTGTGTACAACCCTGTATTCGCTGAGTGGATCCCCGGGACCCAATACATCATTAGGCCTGATATTTTTAGGAAGCACTGCCAAAGGAAAGAGGGGCGGGTGAGCTTTTGGGCGGGCTCACGTCCGAGGAGCGCAGATCATACTTTCCAGAGGTGAGCTTGTTGTGGTGAATGGGTGGGGAGGCAGCAGGCCCCCACTCGCCCCAGCCCCAGATTCTTTCAAGAAGAGAGGCAAGTGGGGAGGCAGCCGGGCCCCCACTCGCCCGGCTCCAAGAAGAGGGGTGAGTGGGGAGGCAGTCGGCCCCCCACTCTCCTGGCTCTAGAGGAGGGGCAAGTGGGGAGGCAGCGCCCCCCCCCCCCCCCCCCCCCCCCCCCCCCCCCCCCACACACACACACACACTCGCCCGACTCCAAGAGGGGGCGAGAGGGGAGGCATCCGACCCCCCTCTCGCCCAGTCCCAAGCAGGGAGCGAGCGGGGAGGTAACCGGCCCCCCTCTCGCCCAGTCCCAAGCAGGGGGCGAGTGGGGAGGCCTCTGACCCCCCTCTCGCCCAGCCCCAAGCAGGTGGCGAGCGGGGAGGCAGTCGGTCCCCCTCTTGCCCAGCCCCAAGCAGGGGGGCAAGCGGGGAGGCAGTCGGCCCCCTCTCGCCCAGCCCAAGCAGGGGGCGAGTGGGGAGGCAGTCTCCCCCCCCCCCCCCCTCGCCTAGCCCCAAGCAGGGGGCTAGAGGGGAGGCAGTTGGCCCCGCTCTCTCCCAACTCCAAGAAGGTGGGCGAGCGGGGAGGCAACCGGCCCCCCTCTCACCCAGCCCCAAGAAGATGGCGAGCGGGGAGGCAGTCGGCCCCCCTCTCGCCCAGCCCCAAGAAGGGGGGCGAGCGGGGAGGCATCCGGCCCCCTCTCGCCCAGCCCCAAGCAGGGGGTGAGCAGGGAGGCAGTCGGCCCCCCTCTCGCCCATCCCCAAGCAAGGGGTGAGCGTGGAGGCAGCCGATGCCCCTCTCGCCCAGCCCTAATAAGGGGTCAAGTGGGGAGGCAGTCGGCCCCTGCTCGCCCAGGCCCCTTCTTCCAGTGAGAGACCGGGTATCTCCCTCATGAGCCACCCGCACCGTGGGCTACAGGGATGAATTTACCTGGATGCCCTGATGGTCTGCGCATAGCATCTCAGAACAGCGGGATTTGGTTGTTAGAAAGCTAATCCTGGGGGCATTTTTGTAATCTCTCAGGCCAGAATCTAGTTATTGGCAGACCAAGCTCAGAAATCTATAAATAGGACCGAGGGGCACCTTTGAGGGCAGAGAGTTCTTTGGCTACTCTCTCCCTAAGTTTCTTTGGTTGGTGAAGAGTGCCTTCAAAGGTGCCCAAGCTCAGCATTGGCTTGGGAGTGAAAGTGCTCTAAGATCTTCCGGGTGTGTGGTGGGACCTCCTCGCTGAGCCCTCGGTCCTGTTCCTAGTTCCCTAAGTCTTCAGCCTAGTGCTCTCCCTTGGGAGAAGTAAGTGTGAGGTCACTCCTCTTTTGGGACCCCAAACTCCACAAGAGACCAAGTATTGGTTTCAACACTATTGATCAACATTATATAGAGGAATGATAGGTTCATTATTGTATCTATGTGATTCTATACCCGATATTAAATTTGTTGTTTTTTTATGTGCTAGATTTCAAGTTAATACTAAAGAATCTCATTTAAAAGCGGTTACACAAATCTTTAGGTACTTAATTGGATCATTTAGTCTAGGCTTATGGTATCCTTATATTGATTCCCTTATAGTGCATGGTTATTCCAACTCAGATTATGTGGGTTGTTCACTAGATTGTAAGAGCACAAGTGACACATGTCACTTCTTAGGCCCGTCACTTGTAGCATGGTCGAGTAGGAAATAGAATTGTGTTGCCCTCTCCACCACCGAGGCCTAATAGATCGCACTAGGAAGTTGTTGTGCATTAGCCCTTTGGATGAATCAAACACTAGAAGACTTTGGGGTTCATCTAAATAATATTGAATTAAAATATGACAACAAAAGTGCAATCGATCTAAACAACAATCATGTTCATCATTCAAGGTGTAAACACATAGATATGCGTCATCACTTCATTAGGGATCACATTAAGAAAGAACATGTGAGAGTTATATAGCTTCATAGGAATGGAGTTCCAACTTGCGGACATCTTTACCAAACCTCTCCCCAATTCTCGTTTCAACAAGTGAAAGTGCACATTGTGCCTCTGAGAATCCTCTAGAGGGGTGAATAGAGATTTAAAATTATTTATATCCTATCAGTGTAGTCAATAAAACTTCTTAAGGAATTATGCTCACAAATAAAACACAGGCAGAATAAATATTGCTGAAAGTAAATGCTGAGAAAATAAATGGGACAGCATAGAAAAACACAGCACAGACACAAGGAATTTTATAGAGGTTCCCCAAAATGTGGGTCCTCCTCTCTTCTACCACCTGGTAGGAATGCATCACCTGTGCCTGAGTCTTTTGATAAGGAGACTCTTAGAACCAAAGATATTTTGATAAGGAGATCTTGAACCACAGATCTTTTGATAAGGAGATCTTGAACCATATATCTTTTGATAAGGAGATCTTGAACCACTGAATCCTTTGAAAGAGGGATTCTAAAAACTCTTTTACAGGTGAAAAGAAAGGAGAAGAAGGAGGAAGAAGTAGTGAGAAGAATTCTGCTATCAGAATTCTGATGAAGCCTTCTGCTTCAATTTTCTCTTTTCTGGATCTGCAAATGATGAACCCCTGCTTTTGATAGAGATGATTTGCAGAGGTTATAAGCCTAAGATCCTATCTACTTTCTTCTATTGAAATCTGGCTACTGTATGATATTGATGAGAAGTAGCCTTTTGTTTATCTGATCTGAGAGAGAGCGGTTCTTGATTCACTATCTTTTAGGGTTCTAGGAGGAAGAAGAAGAAGAAGGAAGCCCTAATCGACAACAGCAGAAAATTGTGATGAATGCTCTGATTTCTTTTCTCTAATCTTCTTATTTATTGTCCATCCTTTAATTTGAATTCCTTTTCTTTTTTCGAGTATGCTGAAAAGGTATTGGCCTGGACAATTTCTCTTCCTTTCCTCATTAGTTCACGACCAGTCTGCCAACTATCTTGATCCTTTCCAAGAAAGCTTTTGTTGTCTTCATTATTGCTCCTTTCTATTCTAGGCAATAAATGAGCTGTTGTAGAACGGTCTTCAGTGTTGTGGGCCTTGAGAGAGAGTTATAAAATGATAGCTGAAAAGGTTTCCTTTTCAGACTGTATTCGACATTGCGTCGATTTCTCTTTCTCTCTTATCGGCGCACCTTCGAGTTCTTGTAAAAGCAGCTTCGAATTCCTTCAAGTTCTGGTTGAACTCAGCTATCGACGTTAGGTTGATTACATATCGACGTAGCAGTCGAGTTGAAGGCTTTTCTGTGAACTTTATCATCTGCGTCGAATTGTAGTCGATGTTGCGTCGACTTCAGATGATTCGACAGATTCTTCCTTCTACGTTGAGTTGAAGTCACATCTGCGTCGATTTTAAAGACAGCTTCAACATCCTCCTTTATCTACGTCGATATCCTTTCGACGTAGCGTCGACTTGATCTGCTTCGATGGAGAGGTTGAGTTGCTTGGACTTCTAGTCTAAGTTACATTGACATGAAGTCGAAGGTGCATCGAATACCATTCGACGCAATTGTTAACTCAACCAAGATTATGCTTGTCTTGCTCTGGTCTTTACACTCAAAGTTATGTGTGATATCCTAAGACATCTAATGACCAAATTACCCTCACTATACAATGGGTAATTAAAACCTAAGAGTTAAAATCACTTTAGATAATTTGTTAAGTTAAATCCAAGGAGTTTTTCCCAACAATCTCCCCTTATTTATCTTAACAAATTTTACATCTTGTTTAAAGTGATTTTACACATTCCTTTTATGTAAGCAGAAATACAAACAAGAAGTTAAATCCAATAGAATATGACAGACTGAAGTCACAAGCTATTTTATTCATTTGTCAAGAAATTATATTGATCTCCACAACGGTTTGTTTCCAGGAAATATAATGATTACAAAGTACCGGAGCTTCATTTCTCCTTCTCAGGAATTTTTTCTTTTTCGTGAGAAAACTTTTGGAATCTTCCTTGGGGCAACCTACAAAGGCTCGTCATCTTCAGGGGACATTGCTGCTTCTTCAGAAACATTGTCTTTGGGAAGCTCCCCCTGAATTTGTGCATTCAGTTCAGCAATATCAACAGCTTCCTTGCCAATCTTTGCAACCTCATCAAGCAGATTTTCATCCTGAGGCTCCCCCTGATCCGTTGTTGTACCTACAGCAGTCATTTCTTCTTCCAGATTCCTTTGAACATCTGGGACAGGCTCCCCCTGAGTAGATGAGAGCTCCCCCTGAATATCTACAGCAGTTTCCACTTGATTCTCTGACCCTTTTTCTTTTCCTTGCTCCTCTTGATGCTCTGAAGCTAGCTCCCCCTGGGTATTTAGACCTTGGAAGATGGTCACTTTATCAGGAGCTGCATCACCATTCTCTTTATTGATACAACTCAACTCTAAGACTGGGCCTTCCTCCCCTTGAATATTCTCCCCCTTCTTAACCTTGCTAGCAAGAGAGGTTAAGAACTCCTTTGTTACTAGGGAGGAGGATATGAAGACTTTGACCTCCTGTAGAGATCTTTTAGAATTTAGCAGCTCATCCTCCATTTGGGAGTATTTTCTGTCAAACTTTTTGGCTTGTGTGGCTAATAGATCAGCAAATGTAGTGGAGGACAAGCCAACTGTCTTATATATGACTTTCTCGAGGTCAATTGGAGGAATATGTGTGGTAGATGGAGGAGGTGATGGTGGGAAGTCTTCTTGGATAGGAGAGAGTGCCTGGTAGATTTCTGGGGAGATATGGATTGATGGTGGTGGTGGTGGTGGAGTAGACTGAATGTCTGAAAGTGGAATGTGCTGGCTGAGGGACTGTAGTGGTTGTTGTTGTGGTTGAAGTGGAATGTGGGATGATTGAGGTGTTTGATGTGGTACTGTAGTAGATGGAATGGATTGGAGGTTTTGTTGTTGTTGTTGTTGTGGTTGGGAAGTACTTTCCTGTTGTTGTTGAGGAGAAGATTGTGCTGGAATGACATCTTGAGGGAGATCTGGAACAGTGTCCTGTGGACTTGGGGATGGAGGAGGAGAAGGTGCAGACTGACCAGGCTTCAGAATTTGCCTGGTCCATTTGGAGAATATACCTATATTCATTCTTTTTCCTGGAGGAATTGGCACTCCCTTGGACTTGCACACATCTGGGTAATGATGCAGCAGCACTTGGCTCATTATCCTCATGTAAGCATTTTCTTTATTTGAATATTTGTGTCCTATTAGCTTCAAGAGACACTTTCCCCAGTTGATCTTCTTTCTTAAGACCGGAACACCCATTATCTGTAGTTGTTGTCTTGGGATTGTATAATGAGCAGATATTTTGCATAGTAGCACCTTGCCTACTATGTCAGCCAAAATTTTATATTCTTCTCCACATCATTCTTCTTTTGATTTACGACCTTACCCTTTTTTAATTTCGTAATCTGTAAGGCTTTGTTAAGTTCTTCCCCTAACATCTCATCAGATTCACTTTCGACTAGAAGATCAAAAGTTTGTGACATCTTCTCCTCTGTAATGTTGATCTCTGTTCCTGAGATTTTTCCTTTCAATGATCCATCTTCCCTTACTTGAAAATTCTCCTTCAGTTCATTTAGCTCGGTATCAAGGATTTTGCACCTTGTAGATATCAGCTTTGTCAATCCTGCAGAGTGAAACAGGCCCAAAATGGCCTTGAAGTTCTCTGACGCAGCATTGAACGAGTCCACATCTATGTCAAAGCCGGAATTGACCTTGGGAGGGTCCATTATCTCTGTGATTGTGTACCTACAAAGAACAAAGAAAATGAGAGAGAGAAAAGCATGAGAGAAATGGGAACAAGAGAGCAAGAGAGCACGGAGAGGAATATTCGAAAGCATAAATTATTCGACGTTGAAGTTGCTTAAAAGAATATGATTCGTCGCAACTAAGGGTTTAAGTCGAAGCACTGTCGATAATAATTAGTATTTGGCGCGAACAAATATGTCGAGATTGCTTCTAGAAGCAACTCTGCACGCGCTGTTATATCGACGTTGTGTTGATTACCATTCAACGCGACTTTGAGGTTGCTCAGAAATTCTTAAATTGACGTAGACATGTAGACGTTGCCTCGATTTAGAATCGAGGCGCCCATGAATTTGATCAGTGGCTATTTAAGTCGGCGCATGCGTCGATACGAACTTGACGCTGTGATGAATTCTATTCGAATTATCCACTCTGAGTGCTTCTTGACGATGGCATCGAGTAGAAGTCGATGGTACGTCGACTTCTATTCGACGCACCTCTGAGTGAAAAGATCTATTTTCTTAGAAAATTCTTGTTGTTTTTCCCAGCAATATGAACATATTGAAAATAGAGTTTATGATATTGATTTTATGAACTGTAAGGACAACATGGAAGATTTAAAGAAGAAATCACTCCCTTGGTTGAATTTAGTTCCTTCTGTATGACCTACATCTTTCTTCCCACTCCATTCTCTCTTGGGTGGGACCCTACCTAATCCTGTACAAATAGCTCAATCATTAGAAGGAACCCAGGTTACCTTGGGCCCTTTGCTTTTACCATTGTAGGGTTCAATGAAAGAGTAGAAGGTCTTTCATGATACCATTTTGGATGATATGGAATGGGTTTCCCAAACCTATGTTTATTATTTTGATAATAAAAATGAGTATAGAATGTATCTAAATATAAAAGATCAGCAGAATGCTTTATTATCCTAGGTTTGGCTTTAGCCTTTTGATTGTTTAGTTTCTCTGTATTCTTCTTCCCTTGAGATTTCTTTTCTTTGTCAATATTTGTTTTATTACCTCTGGTTGTTTTCTTTGGTTTATTAGCTTCCTGATCCTTAGTTTATGCACTATCCTCACGTGATTCATAATCACTAGGTCTAATGAAGCTAACTAGATTTTTCAAGGCAGGTTTCCTAGGGATTTCTGTGCTAGTGGATGGCTCTGCTCCTAGCCCTAGGTGATTAAATTTCATGGAGAGATTTTTTGTGATGTCTCTGAGCTTTTGACTCCTTCCATTGAGTGAGTCCTCAAAGGCTTTTGCCTTTGCTAGCTCTTCCTTTAACTTTAGATTTTCTTTTCTAATTTTAATTAATTCTGCTCCTTTATTATCCATTTATTCTACTAGGTCTTGATTTCTTACATATAGATCATCCATCTTAAAGTTTTCTAATTCTTCCCTATCTGCTTCTAATTCTTTTTGAATTTTAATAAAATCATTACAGAACTCTTTAAAGCAGGTTTTAAAATCATCAGAACTAAAATCAAAATCATCAAACATGGATACCTGTTCTTCTTCATCCTCTGATGACATCCCAAGTGCCATCATGCAGGCTGCTTCTGTTTCTGCTTCATCATCACTTTCTGATGATGAGGAGCTTAACATTGCTTCAGAGTCACTCCAGGCTTCAGCAATGAAACCCTTGGCTTTCTTCTTGTCCTTCCATTTGAAAGACTTCTTCTTCTTCTTTTCATCCTTGTTACTGATCCTGTCCCTTTGTTCTTGTGGGCACTCAGGAGCTATGTGTCCTGGTTTGTTGCAGGTGAAGCAGATAATCTCCTTCCTTGGATTCTTATCATATCTGGGCTTTAAGTTCCTCTCTCTTCTCCTTGAGTCTTCTATCTTGACCCGTTTCCTGAATCTCCTTGCTAGGAGACTGGACATTTCATCTTCAGGAGTGGAGGGTTCTCCTTCAGTAGCTTTCAGATCAAGGTTCCTTTGGACAGGAGTTGTCTCCCTTTCCTCTGATTCAGCCCTGTTCTTCAGAAGTATCTCATATGACTTAAGCTTTCCTAGCAAAGCCTCAGTCGAGATTTCCGTGTGGCATCTGGACTCTTTGATTGCCTAGATCCTTGAATCCCATGAGCTAGGGAAGCACATGAGGATTTTATCATTAATTTCAGTCAAGGATATTTCCTTGTCCAAGCTTCTGAGCTCATTAATGATAATGTTGAATCTGTCATACATATCAGCAATTATTTATTCAGCTTTCTTCTGAAAGTTCTCATACTGGGATATGAGAAGGGACTTCTTGTCCTTTCTTTCATCAGCACTTCCTTCTACAAGTCTGGAAAGTGACTCCCAGATTTCTTTAGCTGATTGACAATCAACACCTTTCTGGAAAATGTCATCTGACATAGTTAAGACCAAGATTTTCATGGCCTTGGCATCACATGCCTTGACCTTCTTCTCAGCATCAGTCCACTCTGCTCTGGGGACTGAGGTTTGTATGACTTTCCCACTAGCATCATTCCTTACTAGGGCTGGGGGACCTGTCAGGATGACATTAAAGATTTCCTCATCAATAGAGTTCATATATAATTTTATTCTGGCCTTCCAGAGTGTAAACTTATTCAAGTTACACACTGGAGGTCTTGTTGAGGCATAATCCTTAGAACTCATTTTCTTTATAAAATATTTGTATAGTAAAGAAATAAGAGTAGGAGGTCTTTTTGATCAAGGTGTTAACCTTTTAATGATGAACCTCCATCTGATACCAATTGAAAGTGCACAGTGTGCCTCTGAGAATCCTCTAGAGGGGGGTGAATAGAGATTTAAAATTATTTCTATCATATTAGTGCAGTCAATAAAACTTCTTAAGGAATTATGCTCACAAACAAAACATAGGCAGAATAAATATTGTTGAAAGTAAATGCTGAGAAAGTAAATGGGACAGCACAGAAAAGCACAGCACAAACACAAGGAATTTTATAGAGGTTCCCCAAAATGTGGGTACTCCTCTCTTCTACCACTTGGTAGGAATGCACCACTTGTGCCTAAATCTTTTGATAAGGAGACTCTTAGAACCAAAGATCTTTTCATAAGGAGATCTTCAACCACAGATCTTTTGATAAGGATATCTTGAACCACAGATCTTTTGATAAGGAGATTATGAACCACTGAATCCTTTGAAAGAGGGATTCTAAAAACTCTTTTACATGTGAAAAGAAAGGAGAAGGAGGAAGAAGTAGTGAGAAGAATTCTTCTAACAGAATTCTGATGAAGCCTTCTGATAGTGCATTATTTATAGTTATTTTTATATAGTATTTTAGTAGTAATTAATTAGTTTTTATATAATTTTAGTTTAATATATATCTAATTCGCTTTATTTTGTGTTTTTAGGTAATCTGGGGCTGCTAATAGCAAATTCAAGCTCACAGCCATGTTCAGGGGAAAGAATGGAACAAGTCTGCAAAAATCTTCAGTACACGCCCTCAGTCACGACCATGACCAAGGGCGTGACTTCAAGTCACGGCCATGACTCAACCCAGCCATCTTCCAGCAGCCTGATCATGCCGCCAGCCCAATTTAGTATTACACGCCCTCGGTCACGGCCATGACCAAGGGCGTGACATCAAGTCACGGCCATGACTCAACCCAGCCATCTTCCAGCTGCCAGAACACGCCGCCGCATCATTTCTAGCCTACACGCCCCAGGTCACGGGCATGACTCCATGTCACGGCCATGACCTAGGGGGTGACCCATCGCGAAACTGCCAGAATAACTCCAGATCGCGCCGTTTCCAGACTCGGTCATGTCACGCCCTCTGTCACGGGCGTGACTACATGTCACGGCCATGACCTAGGGGGTGACCATTCCCGCAACTGTCAGAATAACTCCAAATCACGCCGTTTCCCGCCATTTTCCAGATTCGGTCAAGTCACGCCCTAGTTCACGGGGGTGACCGAGGCCGTGACCCGTCGAGATGATTAATTTTGGCGGTTTTTCTTCCCCAACGTTCCCGGACTTTCAAGAGGCAATTATGCAGCTTACACGCCCTTGGTCACGGGCGTGACCAAGGGCGTGACTCAGCAATTTTCTGCCTATAAAAGCCAACTGCTGCCAAAGTGATGGGGATCCGATCCTAGCTTAGATTGGGTCATTTTTAGATTAGTTTTTTCAGCATTTTCTTATTGTATTTTCTTTATGCAATTTACTTCTTGTCTTGCACTTCTTAATTCTTAGTTTAGAATTTTATTTCTTGTATGTGTTATTCCTTTTCTTAGAAATAAAATTGTTCTTCTTTTTAAATCATGTTTAACTAATTTTATAGCATTTGATCGGATGATTTCCTAAGTTTTTATATTTCGTAATCTTGTATTCTTAGTTTGGATTTGGAAACTAAGATTTACAGATGATTTGCAATTATTGGTTTCATATTTCTAGTGTATGAAAATCAAGTTTGATCCATATTTTTAGTGTATCGAGAGATCCGTAAATACGGTAGATCACTCATCAGTAAAAAGAATTGTTTGCACTCCTCGAGAGAGGGTGATGAAATTCTTCCGGATTGGAGTCAAATCCAATAGTGGGGCTCACCGCATAAAGCAAGCTTAGGGGTTTCGACTGGCCGAGGGGTCTTAATCGATCAACCTAAGGTTAGGTGGTAGTTCTCTCGAGAGAGGCTCTATCATATTTTGGGAACCTCCACGGTCAAGTTTGTCTAAATCGATTTCTTTCGAATTCTAGATTTACAAAATATTTTACTTTAGAAGGATTCCCGATCAAATGTTTCTCTTTATTTAATTATTTTCAAAACTTCATATTACTTCTGATAAAATAATATTAATTTGTGTGAGTAGAAGTAGTCAACAAACCCGTGGAATACGACACTTGATATTTATTTGTTTTAAATATCCTATGCTATGAACGATAGGTGCTTTTGCCTATAGTTCGTAGAATTTGGAGAAAATTATTTATATCCTAAATCTTAGCTATCAAGTTTTTGGCGCCGTTGCCGGGGAATATTTTTGTTGATATTTTGAAAGCGTGAATTTTATTACTTTTATCATTCTCTTTCTCCACCCCCATTTCTCTTTTTGCTTTTTCTTTTAAAATTACTTCAATTAGGTAACGGTTGTTTAATTTTCTTTTTCAAAAAATATGATGTTATCGCAGTTGGCCGCAAAAGTTGCCGAGCTTCAAAATAAAGTCATTCTTTTGGAAGCCGCACGAATGCGCCAAATTATTTGTCCTTTTTGTGGGGGTCATCATTCTAGTGAGGAATGCTATTTTTCATTTCAACATTTTTCTAATGAAAATCAAATTAATTTTTCTAATGTGAAAATTATAGTTTTTATAATGAAAATTATAATTTTTATGATGAAAATAATTTTTCTTTAAATAATGATTTGAGTGAATCTCCTTCTTACTCTGATGTTGATTATTCATGGTGGCAAGGTCACACGGATAGTTTTCAGTGCGAAGAAAGAAATTCCTTCAAATATGATTTGCTTTCCTCGCCTTTTCCACTGATTTGTTCTTCTGATCTTGAAATTTTTCCGAATGTTATTTCTCCCACTTTAAATGTTTATTCTCAAGATCAAGAAGAACAATTGTACCAAGAATTTCGCAAAGTCATGGAGACACCGGACGAATTAGAAAATGAACATTTTTCTTCTTCTCCTTCGCCCGCCCTGTCTTCTCTTTTTCATGAAATTATTTTTCATGAAGAAATTGTGTCTCGTGAATTTTCTCCACTTGGTATTGATTTTTCTGATAATTCGTTTATTTTTGAAAATAACCAACCGGCGCTTAATCATGTATTTTCACAAGAAACTCATCCTTGTGAAAATTTTTCTGACTCGCTTAATCTTGATTCTTTTTATACTAATAATTTTCTTGTAGATGTTGAGCCGTTGCAACCAAACGTCTTCACCGATCCATTTGCCGCTCATCTCCATCAATCCAAATTACCTAGGGTATGTATAGGTAATTTGGATTCACAATTTAGCGCTAACGGAGAACAAAAGAATCAGGATTATAGTGGAGGAGTCGTTGGGCAACAGTTTTCGGCATTTTCACCTCAGCGTGAATTAAGGGAGTTGTCTGTGCATTTTCAATTTGAATATCCTTTTAGCTAATCCTTAACGTCTAGCTAAAAGACGTTAAACAAAGCGCTCTTGGGAGGCACCCCTTGCTTATCTTTATATTTTTGCAATTTTTCTTTTATTTTATGCATTTTCTTTTCCTGTTTTTGCCTTTTCATCCTTGTTTATAAACATTGGGGACAATGTTTATCTTTAAGTATGGGGCGGGGTGTTCTCTTCTGTTTTTTTTATTCAAAAAAAAAATCAAAAGAAAAATTGCGAAAAATGTTAAAAATCATAAAAAAAATGTTTCTTTGTTTTCTTTTTCAATTTTGTTTTAAAAATATGAAAAATACAAAAAAAATTTTAAACTATTAATCTAATAAAATAAATTTTGTATTATTAAATTTCTCCAAACTTCATTTATGCAAAATTAATTTTAATTATGAGTTGTCTTTATAGGCTTTTTAAGGAGTTTTCTTTTTATGAATTTTTAAATCATATATTTCTCTTCAAAATATGTTAGATTTAAATTTTAGATGAATTTGATTTAATGAGTTTTTCATTATTTTGATTTGTTTAGAATATTTCTTAGTTTTACTTTCTCTCTTTAAAATATCATAATTCAATTTTGTAGTAATTGTGTTAAATATCTCTAGATTTTACTTATATTAACTTGAACTCATAGTTTCTTGTAGATTGCTCAAATTATTTTCTATGCTCTTAAAATGTATCTTTGGAATTTGTTTAGCCTTTAAACCCTAGCCCTTCCCCTACTTTTTTGTTAAACCCATTGTTTGGCATATAAAATTTTTTTTTGAAAAGATCATATGTCATGGAATGAGAGGATAAAATTCATCATTCCTAAACATATGCACCCAAATCAGTAAAAGATTATATGGCATGGAGTTGAGAGGATAAAATTCATCACTCCTAAACATATACATTTGGGATATAAAAAGAAGAAGAAATTAAAAAAAAAGATGGAAATGAGAGGATAAAATTCATCATTTCCCATATACAAAGTAACTTCTTCAATGCCAATTTTACCCCATTTAGCCAAGTTCACTTGTTTATCCAAGATATTATTGAGAGAGCATAGTTAATATTTTGTAGTTTTCTAAAAGTTTCTCATGATTGTAAAGTTTCTATAATTTTAATCTTGGAATATTTTGCTTAATTCAATGCAATTTTGTTTATGAAGATTTAGTTAGAGAACTTCAAAACTAAAATTTATTCTACTCATTTCAATTTATGAATTATTAATTATTTCTTATAAATCTGAATTTTAATTTCTTAACTTATTTTGACATGAGTTTTATGAGATTTGAAGTGCATAATTAGAAGTAAATCTTTTTGGAAATGTCCTATAAATTCCTCTCATACTTACAAATTAGTTTTTGCTCTAGAATAGCAAAACTTAAGTATGGGGTATTTGATAGTGCATTATTTATAGTTATTTTTATATAGTATTTTAGTAGTAATTAATTAGTTTTTATATAATTTTAGTTTAATATATATCTAATTCGCTTTATTTTGTGTTTTTAGGTAATTTGGGGCTGTTAATAGCAAATTCAAGCTCACAGCCATGTTCAGGGGAAAGAATGGAACAAGTCTGCAAAAATCTTCAGTACACGCCCTCAGTCACGACCATGACCAAGGGCGTGACTTCAAGTCACGGCCATGACTCAACCCAGCCATCTTCCAGCAGCCTGATCATGCCGCCAGCCCAATTTAGTATTACACGCCCTCGGTCACGGCCATGACCAAGGGCGTGACATCAAGTCACGGCCATGACTCAACCCAGCCATCTTCCAGCTGCCAGAACACGCCGCCGCATCATTTCCAGCCTACACGCCCCAGGTCACGGGCATGACTCCATGTCACGGCCATGACCTAGGGGGTGACCCATCGCGAAACTGCCAGAATAACTCCAGATCGCGCCGTTTCCAGACTCGATCATGTCACGCCCTCTGTCACGGGCGTGACTACATGTCACGGCCATGACCTAGGGGGTGACCATTCCCGCAACTGTCAGAATAACTCCAAATCGCGCCGTTTCCCGCCGTTTTCCAGATTCGGTCAAGTCACGCCCTAGGTCACGGGGGTGACCGAGGCCGTGACCCGTCGAGATGATTAATTTTGGCGGTTTTTCTTCCCCAACGTTCCCGGACTTTCAAGAGGCAATTATGCAGCTTACACGCCCTTGGTCACGGGCGTGACCAAGGGCGTGACTCAGCAATTTTCTGCCTATAAAAGCCAGCTGCTGCCAAAGTGATGGGGATCCGATCCTAGCTTAGATTGGGTCATTTTTAGATTAGTTTTTTCAGCATTTTCTTATTGTATTTTCTTTATGCAATTTACTTCTTGTCTTGCACTTCTTAATTCTTAGTTTAGAATTTTATTTCTTGTATGTGTTATTCCTTTTCTTAGAAATAAAATTATTCTTCTTTTTAAATCATGTTTAACTAATTTTATAGCATTTGATCGGATGATTTCCTAAGTTTTTATATTTCGTAATCTTGTATTCTTAGTTTGGATTTGGAAACTAAGATTTACAGATGATTTGCAATTATTGGTTTCATATTTCTAGTGTATGAAAATCAAGTTTGATCCATATTTTTAGTATATCGAGAGATCCGTAAATACGGTAGATCGCTCATCAGTAAAAAGAATTGTTTGCACTCCTCGAGAGAGGGTGATGAAATTCTTCCGGATTGGAGTCAAATCCAATAGTGGGGCTCACCGCATAAAGCAAGCTTAGGGGTTTCGACTGGCCGAGGGGTCTTAATCGATCAACCTAAGGTTAGGTGGTAGTTCTCTCGAGAGAGGCTCTATCATATTTTGGGAACCTCCACGGTCAAGTTTGTCTAAATCGATTTCTTTCAAATTCTAGATTTACAAAATATTTTACTTTAGAAGGATTCCCGATCAAATGTTTCTCTTTATTTAATTATTTTCAAAACTTCATATTACTTCCGATAAAATAATATTAATTTGTGTGAGTAGAAGTAGTCAACAAACCCGTGGAATACGACACTTGATATTTATTTGTTTTAAATATCCTATGCTATGAACGATAGGTGCTCTTGCCTATAGTTCGTAGAATTTGGAGAAAATTATTTATATCCTAAATCTTAGCTATCACCTTCTGCTTCAGTTTTTTCTTTTCTGGATCTGCAAATGATGAACCCCTGCTTTTGATAGAGATGATTTGCAGGGGTTATAAGCTTAAGATCCTATCTACTTTCTTCTATTGAAATCTGGTTGTTGTGTGATATTGATGAGATACGGCCCTTTGTTTATCTGATCTGAGAGAGAGCAGTTCTTGATTCACTATCTTTTAGGGTTCCAGGAGGAAGAAGAAGAAGAAGGAAGCCCTAATCGACAATAACAGAAAAATGTGATGAATGCTCTAATTTCTTTTCTCTAATCTTCTTATTTATTGTCCCTCCTTTAATTTGAATTCATTTCCTCTTTTCGAGTGTGCTGAAAAGGTATTGGACTGGATAATTTCTCTTCCTTTCCTCATTAGTTCACGACCCGTCTGCCAACTATCTTGATCCTTTCCAAGAAAGCTTTTGTTGTCTTCTTTATCGCTCATTTCAATTCTAGGCAATAAATGAGCCGTTGTAGAATGGTCTTCAGTGCTGTAGGCCTTGAGAGAGAGTTCCAAAATGACAGCTGAAAAGGTTTCCTTTTCAGACTGTATTCGACATTGCGTCGATTTCTCTTTCTCTCTTATCGACACACCTTCGAGTTCTTGTAAAAGCAGCTTCTAATTCCTTCAAGCTCTGGTTGAACTCAGCTATCGATGTTACGTCGATTACATATCGATGTAGCAGTCGAGTTGAAGGATTGTCTCTGAACTTTATCATCTGTGTCGAATTGTAGTCGACGTTGCGTCGACTTCAGATGGCTTCAACAGATTCTTCCTTCTGCGTTGAGTTGAAGTCACAGCTGCGTTGACTTTAAAGACAGCTTCGACATCCTCTTTTATCTACATCGATATCCGTTCGACGTAGAGTCGACTTGATCTACTTCGACAGAGAGGTTGAGTTGTTTGGACTTCTAGTCTAAGTTACATCGACATGAAGTCAAAGTTGCGTCGAATACCATTCGACGCAATTGTTAACTCAATCAAGTTTGTGTTTGTCTTGCTCTGGTCTTTACACTCCAAGTTGTGTATAATATCCTCTAAATCAAAGATTTTTTTTCAAAAATACAAGAAATCGTGTACTGTTTCGGTGTTAAGAGTCAACGTTGAGCGTTAGTGGTCAACACCAGAGTTATGAGTCAACGCTCGACGTTAGGCCATGTTCTATGTTTTGAAAGATTTTATTTTTCTATTAATCTTTGTTTTTCCTTTATTCCAAAATCCAAAAAAATATTCAAATAATCAAAAATTTTAAAATATATGATTTGTCATGCTTTTATTATATTATTTGAATATAAAATTTTACATGAGCAAAAATCTTGTTATTTTTCTTCTCCTATGGTAAAAAGTGACTAAGCATACTCTTAAAGATTTTTCTCCAATGTTTAATTTTAATTTCAAATTTCCTAAACATTGTTTTGGCTTTAGCATGCCTTGACTTAAATCTTGTTATGTGCAATGAAATAGACTATAGAAAATTGTGTAAGATTGCCTAGCATGCCTCTATATGTAAGTAATATTTTATGGTAAATAATGATTCATTCACTCACTCTTTTGGTAATCTACATGTGATCATAATTTTAGTCTTGCATGATTGTGTAGTGTAATAGTTTAACATATTAAATTGTATGTCTAAATTACCAACATCCTCTTTTCAAAAATAAATTTCTTGCACATATAGAAGTGTGAATTCAAAAAAAAAATTGTTTGCAAAATACAAGTGAATTCAGAGACCTTTATCCTAAATTAAAAAAAATATGAATAAAATGACAAAGATAACTCCACCAAGCACTACTCAGCTTCCTAATAAATCTTAATGAGCATTGTGAGGTTGAGCACCTTGGAAAGAATAGTAAAGTATCTTGTGCAAACACATCTTTTTATCACTTCTATTTGTACACCAGATCACCCAAAATAAAAAAATAAAAAAAATGCTTATGTGATCCCCAAGCAATACTTCGCTCTTTGATAAGTCTTAATGAGCATTGTGTGGGTGAAACACCTTGTAGTTATACTATTTTATGTACTTTGAAATAAACATTCTAGAATTGGTGTGTGGAAGTAATTATAAGACTACACTCTTAATATTATTTTACTAGTTCATTACATATGTCAAGTGTTTTGATTATATCACTTGTATACTCTTATCAAAACACTATTTGCACACATCATTATCTTTCATAAAGCTTCTACTCATGAGAATTGGATTCTAATGCATATCTACATAATTATCTAAAAAGCTTAAGTAAAAGCACTAGATTGCAATGCATGGTCTCTACAATATTTTCTTTACTTAAAATACGAATTAGTTACATTGTAGTTATTATCTTTTTGAATATGATAAATCATGCTTGCCTTTATTTGTCGAAAAAATTTCCAAGGTTAATGCTCCTTACATGTGAAAATTCTTAAAATTTGTTTGCATTTGTTTTTTTAAAAAACAAAACTAAAAATCAAAATATTTCTCTAACAATTTAAATGATTGTCTTGGTTACTTTGTTTTTCGCACTATTGATATGATCATGTATTTTTACCATGCTTTATCATGTTTATCTCAAGTCCTAATTTTGAAGTTTTTTCATCACTTGTGCTTCAAAACTCTTTTTCACTTTCTCCTTTTTCAACAAGTGATAGACTTGCTTGGTAAAATACAAGGGATTTTTTTCTTACACGCTTATCATATTTTTTTCCACTGCACTAATCCATCTAAGCTAGATCATGACTTCCTCTATTTACTACAAAACTCTTAACACTCTCATCTAGCTAGTTTTGTTTCACTCGGCCCACTTTTGCTAATAAAAAGGGGAGAATAAAATGATAAATCTTAATGATTAAGGAGTATGATTCACCAGATTAAAGGGTAGCATAAATCTATTTTATGGGAGCATACAATAAGTGGGGCACTTAAATAGGGGAGCACATATCTCTAAATATATTTCTCATAGAAATCTCTAAGTAGCATAGTGTCATATCTATAAAAACAAATATTTTACCTTTGTAATCTGATTTATCTTAATTGGATTTTTTATTATTAAAAGGGGGAGATTATTGGAACATGGTTTTTTCGCATCCCTTTGGTTTGAGAATAACCAATCCTACTTGTATTTGATCAAGTTTGTCATTGTGTTTTTAGTATGCAGGAATGAACAAGGATGACATTAGGATGTTATATTTTGGTCTGCACTAGCTCAATGTGCTAAAAAAAAGAAAGTAGTCTAATGACGGCGTTGACTCTAGATCCCGCCAATGTGAAATTGCTATGGAGGGAAGTTACCGTGATTGTGAGAGCAGTTTTGGAATGACTAGGTCTAATGACAGGCATTAGCCTTAACGCCAACATTAGGGTTGCCTAAATAAGAGATTTCCAAACATGCAATATCTCCTTCCTGGAATAAGGATACGCGCCATTAATGTTGTCACTTAAAATCGAAAACCGAATCGGAACCTCAAAGAACCAGACCGAACCATTCCCGAATTATTTGGGTTCCGGTTTGAATTTTGGAACCGTGAACAACATTGGTCTGGTTGTGGTTCTTTCATTTTATTATCCGGACCAGAACCTGAACCGCAGTATACCAGTCTCAAGCGGTTTCAAAAATTTTAGAACCGATCTGAATCAGACCGAAGCAGAACCAAACCACAACCCATTTATTATTATTATTATTATTATTATTATTATTATTATTATTTATAATATATCTATAATATATATACTTACTATTATGGGTGAAACTAGTGCGGTTTGAACCCAAACCGCAATCGCAACAAAGAGGGTCGATTTTGGACTTAACAAAATCACACCGCACCAAAACCGTGTTGTGTGATTTGATTTTGGTGCGGTTTGGAGTCGGTTTTTGCAATGTACTTTCGGTTTTCATACAGCCATATAATGTATTTTCAATTTTACTCACATATTTTTCTGAAATATTTGGTTTACAAATATAGAGGATATATAACTACTATTTAATAGTAATCATGAAAGACAAATCTAATTGCAGCTGATAAATTAGTCAAATTGAATTAACGAATATATTCTTCAAACAAAATTTTAATTGTAAAATAAGATTTCAAGAGCAACAATTCAAAGTTCTTTACCCTATGTTGAGTTGTGATATTCAGCAACATGAACATTGCATCAGCATTACACGATCGTGATCTTTGAATTTTTAAAATTGGTGCGGTCTAGTGCAATTTTGTGATTTTGCGGTTTCAGTTTTTAACTTTCAGTCCGACTTACTATATATTATACAGAAAGTACTTCCCCTTGGTGTATCGCGAAATTCCTGGGCCCGGGACTCAGACTTTGAAGTCCCTCTTACAAAAATAAAAACTAACAGGTATACTTTTCCCATCTGGTTTTTTTATTTTTGACCTCCCTCATTCATTCCGCCAAGTTGGGTTCTGGTTTTGGTTGGAACCGATTGGAACTGGACTGAACCGCATAGAACCAAACCGAACCATTAGTGGCGGTTTAGTTTTGGTTCTTCTTGAACCGTAACCGGAATCGTTAACATGACGGTTCCAAAAATTATGCTGGAACCAGAACCAAAACTGAAACCGGTCAAACCAAATATGGTTTTGGTTCTAATTTGAAGAACTGTTACCTTAGCAGTTCGGTTCACGGTTTTAGTAGAACCAGAACCGAACCGGGACCGTGACAACTCTACGTGCCATCAATAATTACTAAATTGAGTCAACGCCCTGAGTTAGGTCTAATGTTAGCGTTAGCTTCCTCTCCTATAAGAGGGTGGCTTTCGTTCTATTCAAGTTTATAACTCAAGGAGCCCTAACCCACCTCTCTAAAATTTCTATGAGGGCCATATTTCCAGACCACCAAAGATTTCCCATTCAAATTCAAGAGAAGGAATCAAAGGAGGATTGGATCAACGCAAAGAACACATGCTTCCACTTCGATTATCTTCAGCGGTTCTTCGTCGTCTCCTTCAGATTTCTTCATAGGGAGTTTTCAATTTGAATTTCATATTTTCTAATACCTTTTTATCCTTTTGATCATCTAGTGGAGAATTCATCGAGGTTGTTGCCGACTAGGTCCGTGTGTGACTTAGGGGGAATTCGCAGCATGTGTTGGAGACTAGGTTTAGGGCTTAGATCTAGAGGGTGCTCAAGGCCTTTCTAGGGATAGAGAGGCTAGAGCGGCTTGAGGCTGTATTTGGGGATAGATCGGCTAAAGCCAACCTCTTAGTGAGAAGAGTCAGTATAGAAAACAAAAGGAGTTTTTCATATTCACGCCTCGATTTTTAGCGTTATAGAAATCCACTTTTGTAATCAATTTTATCAATAATAATCATGTCTCTATTTGTTCAATAAAATTGATTTGTTTTTCTATTATAGCATTTTACTTTTTATCTAATCTCTTTCTTAGAAAATATCAAAAGTTTTCTTTGAAAATATAAAGATTTATAAAACCCTTATTCACCCCCCCCCCCCCCTCTAATGGCGCCTTAAGATCCAACAGTAGGCTCATCGTCATGATCCATAAGCAACACACTACCTATTTGAGACATGAGAAATCCATATCTCTCAGGCTCAACTCTACGTCTACCGGATCTACGTAGGACTTGTGTTTCTTGAGCAGGTTCTCCAGCTACAATAGTTTATAGTCCTTACTCAGGTTTCATCTCTGGTTCATTCATTATTTGTGGTTCTTGAACTTCTTCAAGCTCTACCTTGGTGTTCTCTCAAGACAGAAATTCTTTCTCTAGAAAAACACCATTTCTCGCGACAAACACTTTACCCTCGAAATGCAGGTAGAAGTAATACTCTTTGGTTTCCCTAGGATATCCCACAAAATAACACTTATCTAACTTGGGTTCCAGCTTGTTAGGAATTTAACGTCGCACGTATATCTCACAAACCCAAATCTTAATGAAAGACATACTAGGATGCTTCCTAGTCCAAATCTCATATGGTGTCTTTTGAACCATTGTCGTAGGAACATGATTTAATGTGAAAGCAGATATCTCTAGAGCGAAACCCCAAAAGGAAACGGGCAAATCTGTATGACTCATCATCAACTGTACCATGTCTAACAAAGTATGATTCCTCCATTGGATCGGTAGGCGCCCTTAGAGGGGGGTGAATAAGGGCTCTAAGACTTTTATGATTTAATATAGTTTACTCAAGTAAGTAGATAGTATTTCAAAACAAATTATCTCAGATTAAACATTGCAGTAGCTTCACTTGAGATTAGGTTGTATTAGGCATGACAGATGTAAACTCTGTTGCTACTGCCTGCGGTGGTGTTACCGCTCGGCATTAGTAACAGAGAATGTCTATTCGTTTAGATTTCAAAAGACCAAATATTGCATGACAATATTAGATGAAAAGGTAGTATTATTGCTTTTAGAAATCATTACAAAAACATAACCCAATGACGCTTGAGATTGAGGCGATTGCGTAAAAATCTTTTTGGTTTTCTATACCGACCCTTCTCTCAAGAACCAGTTGGCTTTAGCCGATCTAACCCAAGACACAACCTCAAGTCGTTCTAGCCTCTCTATCCCCAAAAAGACCTCGAGCACCCCCTAGATCTAATCCCAAGACCTAGTCGTCATGTGGTGAATTCCCCTAGTCCTCTCAAGGCCCTAGTCGCCAACCACGCGAAGAATTCTCTACTTGTGATAAAAGGAGTTACAAATAATAAAAACTAAAACATCAAAGAAACTCCATCAAAGGTTGAACTTGAAGATGAAGTTGGCATGATTGATCTTTCTTCAAGCCCTTCGCGTTCATGAACGTTGACGGAGTTCTCTTGACTGTAAAAAGGAGCCTCTCACGAATATAGGAGTTGTGGCTTAGATGAGTCGTCCAAATTAGCAAAATCAACAAAAATGGAAGTGGGCCGCTCTTTAAATAGACTTGGATCCTAGCGCCAGCGGTAGTGCTACTGTTGGGCGGTAGCCTCTTTAGGCAACAAGCTGACACATGGATCGAGGCATTTTTGGTAACATTCTGGGTTCAAAATTGGCAACCCATCCTACCGCGCCGCGATAAGGGTAGCGCTTTGTGTTAGCAGTATCTCTTTCCTAGCCGTCAGATCTCCTTCCATTTATGCTCCTCAATTAGCATCATGATCGCGGGGTTTCCATAAGCTACCATCGGGCGTTAGCCTTAACGCGCCACGGTAAAACATACCATATTCAGTCCCGACGACATTCCTTTCTCGATGATATTTCCTAATATATAGAAGCTAACGCCAGCAGTAGCATTAGCGCGCCGTGCTAGTAGCAGAGTATTGATCAGATAGGAAATTGGTCATCTTTCTTTCTAAGTGGCTTGAAAGCAGAAGTTCCTGCACAATATAAACATATGGCAAGTATGATCAAATACAATGGGATTTATTTTTCTCAAACCAAGAGATGTGCAAAGCATGTTCCAACAAACTCCCTCTTTTGAAAATAACAAATCCTCTTAGAAAGAAATCATTTAATTATAAGAGTTGTGTTTATAGTAAAGGGTAGGCGTGATAGTACAAATATGCTCCCATATATAATTACTCATCTTATATAAGTGTTCTCCCTACGTCACAACATCCTATGTAGTTTACTCCCCATAAGTGTGGATTTTTTTCTTTCAACATTATTCTCCCCCTTTTGGTATTATCAAAGAGGGTGGAGAGAAGGGAAAGAGCATGGCAAGGGTTTATGACTTAGTGATACCAATAGAGGTTTTGAATTTACTTAGTTATTCTCCCCCTTTTGTAAGAGGTGTGGAGAAAGGATGAAGTATTTATTGGATAAGTAACCAATACCATTTGTTGGTAAGAAATTATTCATGATCGAGCGAACAAGTAGTAAGGATAGTGAAAAGCAAGTTTCAAGATAAATAAACATCTTTATTGGAATTTGAAGTATAGTAAATGAGTACGAGTTTTGTTTTAGTAGAAAAATAGATGTTTTCGTAATTTAAGTCCAATAGCACAATATCATTTGTTATCAAAATATTTGTTTTTTAAAATAAGCAAGAGTGGGTATTCAAGGCGTAGAGGAATATAATAAACGTTCTTCTTGAACTTTGTAATCATAAAAAATAAATAAGAGTGGTAGTTTTTGAAATAAGATGTTTGTGATTTTGAAATACAAGATGTCTTTAGTGGACAAAAATAATTTAAGCATGATTTTACTTTATCAAAATAAGATAGGAAATTACAATGTGCTAAATTCGCAATTCAAGTATATGTACACATTGTAGAGATCATGCAAAGTTATCTAGTGCATTTACTAAAAATTGTAGAAAAGACATGTAAATATGCATTAAAGTCCAATACTCATGAGTAGAAGGTTTATAAGAGATAATGATGTGTACAAGTAGTGTTTTTGATAGAAGTATACAAATAATTTAATCAAAACACATGACATGTATAATGGAATAAACACAATATTTACTTAAATGCATTCTTAGAATTACTTCCACCCACAAAGCTATATTTGATTTCAATGCTCAAAGAAATCGTACAACTCTCAAGGTGCTCTACACACAATGCTCATTAAGACTTATCAGGGTACATATAAGTGCTTGGGGGATCATGATGTAGGTTACACTCTCTGACACGGTTATTACGGACAAACACGAATTTCTCTCTATGTTCCCAATCCTTCCTTCGCACAAATAATTATTCGCAGCACAAACGCTTTGCAAAATTTATCAATTAAAGGCTAACGTACGGGTCGACAACACCCTTAGAGATCGAATAATGGTTATAGGCCAATATTCTCCCTAGCCAAATGGATCCACCCGATCCGATCGAGCGAGTGTTGTACCAAAAGAGATCCACCGGAAATAATGATTTCAGAAAAGGTAGATCTCCCCCAACAAAAAGAAAACGAGGTTCGTCAATCCTCATGAATTTAAATCAATTAAGATAACTTAAAATCAATCGAAGAAATCCACGAAAATTCAAGTTTTCGAAAATCACGTCAAAATTTATCCACCACAAGAAATAATCAAGAGGGAATCACATAAAGTAGAAAGTTTCGTTACCCCGCTTGAGATTAGATTTTCTCAAGCATTTAATCGCTCGTCAACAGTTCCACCAGAGTTGTGTCGTATGGAGAGGAAACTCATCCGCCTTCTTTGCTTCACGTCGGGGTGGAGATAATCTCTAGGAGGTAAAGAGGGAGGTTGGCGGCTATGGAGAGGAGAACAAGGGGGCGACTGCTCAAGATTGGTCGAACCCTAAGGGGAAAGGAGGAGGGATTTTGGTTAGAGGAGAAAATAAAGGAGAGGAGGAGAATTCCAAGTTTGGATTTCTGTTTCAAATTTCAATTGCAATTCATAATAATTCCTTAATCCTTCTACATCATGGCCTTTTATAGGCTTACAAACACATATGACTACATGCAGCCCAAATTAAAACAAAACATGAAAATAGAATAAAGTCCCAAACGTTAAGATAATAGTAAAGAAAACATGATAACAATTAATCAATAATTATAATAGAATAAATATAATTATTAATTAATATTCTTGCACCTTGGGCGGAGGTTGTAGCGGCGATGTCATTCATCACAATTACTGTTGCGGCGATGGCGTCGGAAATCTTTGGTTGGAGAGACTTTATCATCCGTAAGCATGCCGGTACCATCATCTTCATGTTGAGGGTCGTCGTCTCCATCAATCCTCCCCCGCTCAAAAGTACTCATCACTGATGAGTTGGCTCGAATGTATTGGCGTAGAAGAGCAGAATCCAAAAGAGCCACCTCCGATTCAGGAAGCCATGAGTCATCAGAGGCCGGACGATCACGCCATCGTATCAAGTAGCGGCAAATGTCACCACTTGGAGAGGAGAACACTTCATCTCTAAGGATTCTGTCTGGCGCATAGGTGGTCCTAGGGAACCTTGGAAAAGCATTAGGCAAATAAGGAGGAAAAGTTTCATCATCAACATTGAATGTACCTCCAGTGGAGACCGATGGAGAGAGCGATCCAGGAATACGCTCACCCTCCAACCCATTAGAAAATTCAGTGGAACCAAACGGACAGACAGATAAATCAAGTGGTGGAGAAACATATGGCGTTAAATCCAAAACATTGAAAATAGGGGAAATTCCCCAATCTGTGGGTAACTCCAAAAGATAAGCGATTTCTCCTAATTTCTTTAATATTCGAAATGGACCAGCTCGCCGATTCGCCAACTTTTTTATGGTTCCTGAAGGCATCCGTTCAGGGATGAGACGCACCAAAACTAAATCGCCAACCTTCAAGTGAGACGCTCTTTTATGTAAGTTAGCGTGAGATTGATAAGCTGCATATTGTGTAGCTAGCATTTCATTAATGTGCTTATGTAAATTGTGAATATGTGATGAGTCCCAAATATATACACATTTATGGACTCATCTGGGCCGATTTTCTAGTCTATGCACTTCACTTTAGACATGTTTTCATTCCTATTTAATACTCCATGCTAAGTGCACTTCTAGGCCCGTTTTGGTGTTATTTCTTGTTCATCTTCGTTACTAGTTTTCATGCAGTGTTAAGTGCCACCTTCAGTGGCTAGACTGGTGTTGTATGCTGGAACAGGAGTCATGCAGATGTTCCCGGTACAATTCTGTACAGGAACACTGCGCACGATCACTGGCTCTATCGCGCACGACCACTGGTCGTGCGCCATTGATCGTGCGCACTTAACGCCCGTTTTATGAGTTCTGTTTGGCTTATCGCACGACCATTTACGATAGTGCGCACGACCACTGGTCGTGCACCACTGATCGTGCGAACATTGTATTTTATAATTTTCTTACCTTTCAGGCTCCGTCCAGTCAGGCGCATGATCACAGGATGCTAGTGCGCACGACCACTGGTCGTGCGCCACTGATCGTGCACACTGTTTATTCCAGCGCCTATAAATCGACCTGCTCGCGAATTAGGTCAGGATTTCGCCGTTTTTCTCGCCGAGCTCCGCCGTTCCGCCCATTTCCGCAGGTGTTCGCCCCTTAGGCCTCCTCCATCATCCAAGGGCTTCAAGGAGGAGATTCTACACTCATCTTCATCGCCAAGGAAGGAGTTCCTCGCATCGGACGTGGCCGGATTGTAAAACGCTGGAGAAGACGGGTCCATTGGGAGGTGTGACAGCCCTCCTCTACCCCGGACGCAGTTGAGACCGAGCTAGGACGTGGATTGACAACCCGACGATTCCTACCGTGAATCTACAACGAGACTCCGGATTCGGTCGTATCTCTTGCCTCTTTCTTTTACTTGTGTGGTTGCATTTGTTTGTAATCTCTATATTTAGATGATGACACTATGAATCTTGTTTATTAATGTTTATTTCATGTTTATGGAATCATATTATTCATATGTGTGAATGAGGTGCGCCGCCATCCACTTTCCACTCCACCACCGTGTCCGGTGCCGCACTAGAAATTGCTAGTGGCGTGCTTTGCGAAGAGGTGCTTGCGACCCTCATTCCGCCGTTCTCTCCATTTCATTCGTATGCCTACTCTTCCATCCGCCTAGCGAAGCGTGGCATAGCGGCCCGTGTATTCCATCCCGCCTAACGAAGCAGCGCGCTCAAGGCCTGCATAGTTTGATTCGTTTGCCTACCCGTCCATCCGCCCTTACGAAGTACGCGTTCAAGGCCTGCGTAGTCTTCCATCCCGCCGAGCGAAGCTTTGCATAGCGGCATTGCATAGGAGTAGTTATAGTATTTTCTCTTTATTGTCCACAATCCAAAACCCCCGTTTCCGCATCCATCCGCTCGAAAGGACTTCAATCTCAAGTCCTTCCTCGATAATAAACTCCACCTTACTGTGTTCCTTTGAGATCGATACTTGGGGATTCATTCCCATTTTATATTACTTGAACGATCGGTACACTGCCGTTTCGTGTCGCAGTCGAGCTACCGCCTATAGCGGTGTGTGAGATTTGCGCCATCAATATGAGAGGCAAATTCCTATGCGAATTGACTTGTCTTATATGATGGAGGTAACAGAATCAAGTCAAGTGGCACTGGTACCTTATAACCGTGCACGATTTTATTCGGCGATAAACCCGTTGATCTATTTTTAGAATTATTATACGCTAACTGAGCATGAGGAAGGAGTAAATCCCAAGTACCCTTGTGGTCACCCACAAGACAACGCAGTAAACTACCTAAACTTCTGTTTACCACCTCTGTTTGCCCATCCGTTTGCGGATGGTAGGCCGAAGAAAACAAGAGTTTGGTGCCCATAAGCTTCCAAAGGATCTTCCAAAAATAACTAGTAAATTTTACGTCCCTATCAGTTACTATCGTCTTGGGGATGCCCAGATGCCCAATGACCTCCTTAAAATATAATTTCGCAATGTGTGACGCATCGTTGGTTTTATTACACGCAATAAAATAAGCTATTTTTTGGAAAATCGATCTACTACCACCAAAATGGAATCATGACGTCTAAACGTGATGGGTAGGCCTAGAATAAAATCCATACTAACATCTTCCCAGGTTATGGAAGGAATCGGAAGAGGGTTATAAAGTCCCGCATTTGTTTTATTGCCCTTAGCTAATTGACACGCACGACAACTACCCACAATTTTATTTACCGTTGACTTAAGGCCTGGCCAATAAAATTTATCCTACACTAACGCGATTGTCTAGTCACGACCAAAATGACCACCTAATCCACTACTATGCAATTCCCAAACAATGAAATGATGTAAAGAGGATTTAGGCATACATAGCTTCGAATGCTTAAATAAATAACCGTCCCTAATATAATAGGCTGAAATGGTCGTGGGGGAGTCACTTTGAGCAGATAAATATATTTCCTTGAAGTCCGGACAATTAATGTATTCATCCTTAATTCTATCAAACCCAATAACTTTCACCCCAAGCGTAGACAATAATTAAGAGACTCGATTAAGGGCGTCTGTCGCACGATTTAGCGTTCCCTTAACGTGTTTTATTATAAAGGTGTACTCCTAAAGATAGGAGACCCATTTAGCATGCCTGAGGCTAACCTTATTTTGTGAATTAATAAATCTCAAAGTCTCGTGATCAGATAATATAACAAACTCATTAGGGAGTAAATAATGTCGCCAATGTTAGAGACACCGAATAACCGCATAAAACTCCCTATCATAATTAGAATAATTCAATTTTGGCCCCGCAATCTTCTCACTAAAATACCCAATAGGATGACCATCTTGACTCAATACACCGACAATGCCAACTCCAGACACATCACATTACAATTCAAAAATCTTATTAAAATCAGGCAATCGTAAAAGAGGAGCTTCCGACATTCGAGATTTAATTGTTTCAAACGCTTTAGTGGCTGATTTGGTCCATGTGAATTCTCCCTTCTTCATGCACTCCATGATCGGTGCCATGATACTACTAAAATCTCGGATAAATCGGCGGTAAAAAGTAGCTAAGCCGTGAAAACTCCGAACATCCCATATATTGGTCGGTTCCGGCCAATCCCTAATGGCTTGGACCTTCTTAGGATCCACATGAATGCCCTCTGAACTCATAATATATCTTAGGAACTCCACGGATGGAACATTAAACGAGCATTTTTTTTATATTAACAAATAATTGTTCCTTTCGCAACGTCGTAAGAACTATCCTCAAGTGCGACTCATGATCATTCGGAGAGGCACTAAAAACTAGGATATCATCAAAATATATAACCACGAATTTTCCCAAGAAAGGCTTGAACACTAATGCCATCAACCTCGAAAATGTACTCGGGCCATTAGTGAGCCCTTCCCCGAGCATCAACCACTCATAAAGTCTGTCTTTTGATTTAAATGACGTCTTGCACTCGTCTCCCTCCCTAATTCTGATTTGATGGTAGCCACTCTTAAGATCTAGTTTAGAAAAAGTAGTGGCCCCGACTAACATATCCAATAAGTCGTCCAAACGAGGGATGGGAAACCTATATTTGACAGTTATTTTATTAATGGCCCTATAATCCACACACATCCTCCAGGAACCGTCTTTCTTAGGGACCAATAATGCGGGTACGGCACAAGGACTCTTACTATTACGGATGAACCCCTTACTTAGCAAATCCGAGATTAATTTTTGCAATTCATTGTGTGAGGAGGGGTTAAGTCGATAATGGGGAAGGTTGGGCAAGGAGGAACAGGAACGAAATCAATTTCGTGTTGAATTTCTCTCATGGGGGGTAATTCGGACGGTAAATCATCTGGGTAGATGTCCTTAAATTCTTCCAAAAGTGTCTTCAATGCTAGTGGTAAGTTTTCAAAATGGGACGTGTCTTCCTTGATTTGTAAACAAACTAACGCATATATGACACTGTCTATAAAGCTATCGCGCTCAAACTCCTTCTTACTTATCAAGCTTAACGCTTTATTCTCAACAGGCACAATTGTGTCTTTTAATGCGACCGATGGATCCTTAGGCGGAGTGGGATTAAAGATAATGGTCTTGCCATTAAATTTGAACTCATACGTGTTGGCTCGCCCTAAATGAGTAACATCATGGTCATAAAGCCATGGGCGTCCTAATAACACGTGGCAGGCATCCATGGGGATGACGTCACACCAAACCTTTTCAGAATAAGCCTTGATGGTATGGGGTACCAAACAATGCTTCGCGACCGGAAGGGATGTCTTATTAACCCAAGCAACCTTGTAAGGGTGAGGGTGAGGCTCAGTAGTTAATAACATCTGTGACCCCGCATTTTCTGAAACCACGTTCATACAGCTACCGCTATCGATTATCAGCTTACACCACTTCTCTCCACTTTTAAAATTTAAAGAGAAAATATTCGTCCTATTCCATTCATCTATGGCACGAGGAGTAGCTAGAATACACCTTATCACCATCATATTGTCGTCGTCCTCTATATCGCTAAGCACTCCTTTCGACTCAGATTCTTCCCCGGCCTTATACATGAGCTTGGCGGATTCATACGAGGTATCTAAAAGGGCTAGGGGCTTGGGTTTAGTAGGACATTCACTAGAGTAATGTCCTTGAATTCCACAAGCAAAACACGAATCATTCGTTTTGCTGATCCTACCCACGGGCATTCTCTCTCCAGTTGGATTTCTTATATTTCTTGTCGTAATGACAACCGAGTTCGAGTCAGCGGACCGGAACATGCCCTTATCCTTTTGGGTGGATGGGGGTGGTCCTAAGATGGACTTTGCCTTCTAAAAAGAATGAGTCCTGGACTTCTGAACATTGTGCTTTTCAAAATCCTAGGCGGCATTAAAAGTGGTGTTTAAGTCGGTGTGGCCATAACGGAGGAGTTTGCCCTGAATGTCGGGGTTAAGCCCCTTACGGAACCTAGAGAGAGTGATCTTTGGCATCTCTCTAACATTGCACCTGACCATCATGTCCTTGAGAAGGCTCATGTAATCAGCGACCAGCCTATTCCCTTGCCTAAAGGTAGCTAAATCATCAAGCATTTGCGCCCGATGGTATGCAGGGACGTATTGGTCTGTCAACATTGCCTTCATGCCTGCCCAACCAATTGGTGGTAGACTGTTCACCGCACCTAGACGACGTTCCCCATTCAACCAGAATATCTTAGCCCTGCCTAACAACTTCATTCTCGCAACTCACACATTATCCACGTCGGTCAGATTGTGCCTCTCAAAGTAGCACTCTATTTCCATAACCCAGTCTAAGAAAACTTGGGGTTCACCCAATCCATCGTACGATGGGGGTTTGACCTGGACGGCCCTAGTGATATCAAACTCGTATGGTGCGCGCGGGACGTGTTCATTATTATGATTTGCACGCGGGACTTGTTCATTAATATTATTGTTGAAACCTGGAAAATCCTGGCTCCAAAATTCGGATCAATGCAGCCGGAGGCTACTTGCCCAGCGGTTCGACAAGAAGATTTGGTTAGCCACGGCGAGTGAAACAGAGAGATAATGAACACAACCCCAGGTGATGCGGCAGGGAGGTCCCACCACGTACCCAGAATCTCAAAAGAGTCTTCTCCTCCAAAACCATGAATGGTCGAGCTTGGTACTAGGAAGGCACTGGCTAGGGAGGATTCTCACCTATAAGGTGGGTGAAGCTCTGATTTTTGACAAGTGTCATTCCTGGTACCCCTGGGGGTCTATTTATAGACAAATCTTGAGAGAGAGAGAGAGGAAGCAGGCGACTATCCCTGATCCCCTTGGAATTGGTTTTTTAGGAAAGGCATAGGTAGGCGAGTAGGTGAGGACCTCGGCCTAAACGGGCGAGTTGGTTGGTGCAAGTTGCCTATAGGCGAGAATGTCCATTCCCACGCCCTTCTCGCTTAGCCAGGTTCCTTCTCGCTCGGCCAGATTCCTTCTCACTCGGCTAGATTCATTCTCGCTCGGCCAGATTCCTTCTCGCTCGGCTAGGCAGGCGGGTCTCTTATCTTCGACGAACTCTGGAAGGCTTCTGTGTTGACCTTTTGATCTTGACTTCTGCCTACATGGCTTTGAGTGGGTCCTACCCTTGGAGAATATGGGTTGCACACAATCCCCGCTCTTTGAGAGCGACGTAGTTGGTCGGAAAGAATCATCCAACCCGTATTCGATGAGTGATTTTCGGCGGGAAAATAGCTTACTCGGCAGGTAGAGAGAGGGGGGTCCCTAGAAATCTATAAATAGAGGGGGATGGTCCTTCCCTGGCATGCCACTTTTTCACATTCGACGAGATGTTGTCTACCGAGGAGGTAATTGCGAAGGCCGAGCTTCTAATGAAGTTGATGAAGAAAACCAAGGGTTCTGATACTCTCAAGAGGAAGAGGGGGTCCTCCGATCGTCGCCCTGACCCGCCGGGCGAGGAGGTGCCTCCGGTCAATCCGGCCACCTCTGCGCCCGAGCCCTCTCCCCAGCTGCCAAACGACGAGAGGTTGGGTGACGAAGTTCCTCGGCCAACTGCCGAGGAGGGACTGCTGAATGTCCATCCGGATCCTCTCCGGGAAGGTAATTAGCTTCTCTTGATGTTTTGATTCTCGTTTTGACTTTTTGTTGATGCCAACATCGTTCTGCAGGTGGCCCTCCTATGGAAGTGAATACGCAGACGTCCCCCCTGGAAGAGCGCGTAGATACCAAGCACCTACCGCCTCAACCGGTCCTTCCCGCAGGGGTCATCCCCGAGCAGGAACCTCATCGCCCGTCATCCCCCATTCCTGAGCGCGTGACAGATGGAACCTTTATACTTCTACAGAACTCAAGGGTTACCATCTCGCGGAGATCACCTTCGCCGGAGACCCTTCGAACTAGCGGCCAAATTTCTGGAGGAAGGGGAGGGGGAAGGTCTTCCTTGGCAGTGCCTACGACTCACCTTCCTCGGCGGCCTGACGCAGCGCCGTTGTCTCTCAATGGAAGGGGTGGTCATTCAGGGGGCCAGCATAACACTCCTCGGTGCCCGCCTTCCCCTCGCAGATCTCCTCGGCGGAGGCTCAGTCCTCGGCGATCTCCATCTCCTCATCGGGTTGTCTCTCCTCCTCGCCGGGACGCTCCTCGGCGATCACCTTCTCCTCGTCATCAACCGCGGGCGGCACCTGTGCGGGCAGCTATGAACATTGCATCGTGTTGTCTTTATGTGGCTCTTTTTCTAACTCGTCGCCTTCCAGCCCGTGCGACGTCTCCGGGGTCAGCTTTCATCGAGGCGCTTGGTCTTCCTACTCGCGAGTATAGGACAAAGATGGCTTCGGCCTATCTCGATCTGGAGATAAAGGTAGAAAGGTTGCTGGCCTACGAGGTTCATCGGCGAATAACTTCGCTTGAAGGGCACGTCTCAAACATTGAAGGATTCGAGCATCGACTTGAGCTGGCAGAAGGAAAACATTATCTTATCACTGAGCTGGAGTGTCGGATGGCGGGCATAGAACAGCGCTACGAGTCGCTGAGGACGGACGTGCGCGGCCTACGGGCGAGTATTGGGTCCCTCGGGACATTGAATCGCATGGAGGAGCATATTCGGCTCAGCGAGGAACATTTGGCGAGAGCGAATGAGCAGATGGCCTTCGCACGTCAACTGGGCTTCAACGAGCGGTTTGGTGCTACCTCGGATAGGCGCGGTGATCCTCCTGTTAATTAGCATTGCTTTTTTCCTTGTATTTTTAAGAACATTATTCTGCGTGTATCTGTAATAATCTTGAATTGCCTGCTGTAAGTTCGAACTATGTTGCTTGGTCGCATTCATGTTGCTTATTTCTTCTGTAGGGCTTTCTCGTGTTTTTTCAGATCATCGCGTATACGCGAGAAGGATGATTAATACCTCGCATATACTGTAGTATGTGCGACTTGTGTATAGGCGAGTAGGTAGACACCTCGCACGCGCTTACGTCGCGACCCCCCCCCCCCCCCCACACACACACACACACACACCCGATTTCTATAAATAGGGGGGTAGAGGTGCAAAATCGGCACGCTTTCTTGAAATTCTTGAATTGCATTACTAACTCGCTTTTTTCCTTCTCTTTTCTACGATGACGCCTTCGTTGGATGCTGCGACACGTCGCTTGAATTATGTCAAGAACTTTATCGCGCATAAGTTCAAAAAAGCAGTCACTCGCTCGGACGACCTGGAGAGGTTCGTCCATCAGTATCTCGCTCAGGCCTTCCGCGTTTGTCTTCCCGCTTCCGGCGAGCGGGTCAACACTTTCTCGGATGGAAAGCTCGTCTTTCCCCTCTCTCATTTTGAGGTTGGCCTGCGCCTTCCTCTCTGGCCCAAATTCTGCCAAATCCTGAGGTACTATGGCTGAGTCCCCGCCTAGATTAACTCGAACGGGGTAGCGATCATCATCGGCTACCTATGCTTTATTCGCAGCGAGAAAATAGCATTTGACCTCGACGTCTTCCAGAAGATCTTTTACATGGGAGTGACCAAGGACTGGGTGATCTTCTTCGGCAGCCACCACTGCAAGGTGACAGGGACGTCGAACAAGGTCCACCGGTGGAACGAGAAATTCATCTTCGTCACCGGCGACTTCTCCCATATACCAAATCGCCCTCAGCAAAGACCACCCGCGGCACTCGCCACTCCCTCGCTCAGAGGTCATCGCTAGGAACTCTTCCTCGCCTTGTGTAGCCTGGCGAGGGTAACATTTCTTAGCCGCCGCTTAAATTGATTCTATCTTTGCTTTTTCTAATGTATTTCTTCTAGACTGTCGGCATCTACCATTCGCGCCTCTTCCTGTGGGGGGCCAGACCCCACCTCCTCGATCTCTCGCGGCGGCTTCAGCTACGATGCAACAAGAGGAGGAAGAAGAAGGCGAGCAGGAATCTCCTCTGTCAGGAATTCCTCCTGGGGTCGGCGACACGACCGAGATCCTTCGCGCTGCAGGATGGTCGGCCAAAGGCGAACCACCGGCGACGAAGAAGAAGAAGAGAAAGGAGGTTGCCCGGCGCGTGGCGGCGGAGCGGGCATGCGAAGAGGAAGGCAGCGTTCCCGAGAACCACGTGAACTTTGGGTGGGGTTCGCTAAATAGGGGCTTGGATGGCGAGCCGCTGATCTCCTGGAGCAGGGAGCGCAATGAGGTGTCCCTGAGCACTCGCCTGCCTTCGTGGAGCGAGGATGAGGTCCCGAACGATGATGCTTTTTGCGTCTTGTTCGGACTTTATGGTCGCGATGATGCGAAGGTGTTGCAGGAGGCTTCCCCTCGCTTTCTCGCCGACCAGGGGTCGCGAGCAATGTTGCGCGCCTCGGAGATTTTCCATCAAACCGCTCGGAACCTCCTCGACGCCGAAGAGGAGCTCGCCCTTCATCGGAAGCTCATGATGGAAGCTGAGAAGCGCGAGGAGGAGGCCTTGAAGCGCGCCAAGGCTGTGGAGGACAAGGCCGAATCCAGCCGAGGTTTCGAGGTGACCTTGGTATTCCGCGTGAACTAGGCTTAAGACTAATTCTTTTTTTTCTACACCTTGTAACCCTTTCTTCTCGCATCTGTAGGAAGATCAGTTGGTGGCGGCGGAGATGATCTCTAAGCTCGAGTGCGATATGCAGGCGAGCCAAGTCTTGCTGGAGGCGACGCATGTTTGCAATGCCGAGTTGGAATCGAGGATGGCTGCCCATACTTCCTCGGAAGCCGGACCTTCCCGCCAGCCGTAAGGATCGTTCATGACCTCGCAGGAGCTCTCATATCTTCGGCGCGAGATAGCCCTCGCCGCCGGTGACTTGGTCTTCGCTAAGCTCTCTGTGGCGGGCTTGCTGGTTCCAGGAGTGGAGAATCTGATGACGGAGGGGCTCCTCTCCGATATTTTGGACGCGAGTGAGGAGGAAGATGGCGAGGAGGGGAACGAGTCGAATTCATCGGACTATGCTCTGTCGCCTAAGTGAACTTTTTTATTCTTTTAACAATTTTGATGCTTCTCGCGGCTCTGCGAGCATATATATTTTTTGATAGATAACTTTTCTTTTGATAGTGATATTTATTTCCTTTGTGAATCTTCCTTGTACTGTTGTGATGTCGCTAGGCTCATAGGCTCGCTCGTATACGCTTACCTATTATTCTGGTCCAGACGACTTTGAATGAGGTCGGGGACTGCCGACTATCTTACATTGCTCGCTTCTTTGACCTTTTTTATCCATAGATACTCGCCTTTAGGGTTCCTCGCGCTTGATCTTGCAAGTATGTTTCCCGCTCGCACCCTGAACTCCCGATAGTCTCTATCCCATTGTGATGTTGATGTTGATGAAGAGATCTTCGAGTAGGGCCTGACTGTCGGGGAGGTCCACAGGCACATCATCCCGAGGTCTCCATCCTACCGGGGGGTTGATGATGTTTAAGAGATCTTTTAGTAAGGAATGACTGTCGGGGAGGTTCCAAAGGAACACACCATCCCGAGATCTCCATCCTACTTGGGTGTTGCTGAAGGATGACGTCAAGTAGGGACTGACAGTCGGGGAGGTTCCATAGGAACACACAATCATGAGGTCTCCATCCTACTGCTATTGTTGGTGTTGTTGAAGAGATCGGCAAGTAGAGATTGACTATCGGGGAGGTTGAAAAGGACCACACCATCCCGAGATCTCCATCCGACTTGGAAGTTGAATGTCGACCGGACCTGCTTCCTGTTGCTCAACAATTAAATGGGGAGTTAAGCAAACTTAAGCACATTAACTCACACGATTGGAGGAAATAATCGAAAACGAATCGCTTTGTTACGGGCTTTTAGCCCTCGAGGGTACACGACACCTTTATTCAAGGGTCCTTTGAGAGGGTAAGTCGATCATCCTATCGTCGAGCTAGGAGGTCGGCGTCATGACTTCTTCCTGATAATCCCTCCAGTCGGACGAGAGATGCGGTCGGAGGGAACCACGGCCAACGTGCAAGGGGGGAGTTGATCTCGACCGTCAATGCAGAGGCTTGGTCTTAGGGGAACGCACTACCGAGGCACCGTCCCATCATCCATTCTGGGTTTTACGAGAATCAAGTCGGAGGCCAGTTTTCCAACCTGACTCGGAGGTCGGCTTTTTCTGCTCTCCTTCTTTTTAAAGGCTTGTTATTATGATATAAATGAGAAACTCCCGCCGTCCCATGTTTCAGGGGGATTTATTTATAAGCAATCAATTTACATGAGAGAAGGGTATACGTCCCTACTTAGGGAGAAAACCTTTTCAGGTCATCGCTGCTCCATGTATTTCCCAATAACTCCCCTTCGTGATTCTGTAGGCGATATCCTCCTGTTGCAAGTGATTCGTGGACGATGAAAGGTCCCTCCCAATTAGGGTTGAGCTTTCCAATGGCGGCCGATCTCCCGGCCGCGTCCACCTTTTTCAGGACTAGATCACCTGCTTGGAAGTGCTTGAGGCGAACGTGTTTGTCGAAGTGTCTCGCCATGCAACGCTTTATCTCCTCTTGCCGAGCCAAGGCTAAATCTCGGAGCTCTTTGATGTAGTCGAGAGACAGCTTCTGGGCTTCCTCATTCTCCAGTCGCCATTCTTCGTCTCCGTCTTTTGCTGCAATCACCCTAGGACTTCTGACCTCGAAATCTATTGGAATGAGAGCTTCGGACCCGTGAGAGAGTTTGAACGGGGTTTCCCCTATGGTTGAGCTAGGAGTGGTTCTCAAAGCCCACAACACCGAGGGGAGCTGATCTGCCCAATTACCTCTTAGGTTCTCGACTTTCTTCTTCAGTAGGTTGATGATCAGCTTGTTGGCAGCCTCCACTTGTCTGTTGCTTCTTGGATGATGTACCGATGCAAACCTAAGATCGGTTCCGAGCTGTCTGCCAAAATCTTCCAGCTCCAAGTTGGCGAATTGAGGACCGTTGTCGGTGACGATGGCGAGGGGAATTCCGAATCTGCAGACGATTTCGCCCCAGATGAAGTTCTTCACGATTTGAGAGGTGGTCTTGGCCAGAGCTCTGGCCTCGATCTACTTGGAGAAGTAGTCGATCATGACGAGAACAAACTTCCTCTAGCCGCTAGCTGAGGGAAAGGGACCTATCAAATCCATCCCCCAGATAGCAAATGGCCATGGGGCGGTGATCGAACGAAGTTGCTGAGCCGAATGTAATTGAAGGGGGGCGAACACCTGACATTTCTGGCACTTTTTTTAGAAGGCCTCTGCATCCTTGCGGATAGTGGGCCAGAAATAGCCATGCCTCAAGATCCTTTGCTCCAAAGTGCGAGTCCCAGAATGGCTTCCGCACTCTCCCGAGTGGATCTCTTCCAACACTCGAGGTACTTCATCTTCAGAGACACATCTAGCCAGAGGGACCGAGATGGTCTTGCGATATATCTCCCCATCTTGCAATAAGTAGTACACCGCCTTGTATCGAAACTTTCTTTGGTCCCCTTCCTCCGCAGGAAGCTGCCCGGTGTTTAGAAACGCCATGAATGGATCCCTCCACGAGGGATGCTGATCGATTTCCATCATCTCTCCTTCTTGAATGGATGGTTGGAATAGCTCCGTGATGGTCCCTCCTGCTCTTGGCCCGTACTTGGCCAGACGGTCCGTTGTCGAGTTCTCCTCTCTCGGTACGTGCTCGACGATGAAGGATTGGAAGCCCCCAATCAATCCTTTCACCTTTATGAGGTACTTTTGCAGGATGGTGTCGCGTACTTTGAACTCTCCCCAAATCTGAGACGCGGCCACCATTGAATCAGTGAAAGCCATGATGTCTTGAATGCCCAACTCTTTTGCAAGGCGCAAGCCTGCTACTATGGCCTCGTATTCCGCCTGATTGTTCGTGATGGGGAAGAGGATCTCTACTGCTTGCTCGATCCTAGTTCCATGTGGGCTGACAAGAACGATGCCCACCCCCACAGAGCTCTTGCCTGAGGCTCTGTCCACGAACATCTTCCAAGGGATGGGAGTAGAAGCCTCCTCTCCCGGCTCCGCCTCTACCGAGAAGTCGGCTAAGAAATCCGCTATCGCCTGTACATTTATCGCCACCCGGGGCGAGAAGGAAATGTCGAACTCGCTGAGTTCTACCGACCATTTTGCCAGCCTTCCTGAATGCTCCACCCTTCCAAGATATTTCAGAGAGGATGGTCAGTCACGACCCGGATGGAGTGAGCTTGAAAATAAGGCCGGAGCTTTCGCGCCAACACCACCAAGGCGAGAGCAAGCTTCTCCAAGATTGGACACTTCAGCTCCGCCTTTTTGAGCACCTGGCTAACATAATAAATGGGGAGCTGCTTCCTCCCTTCTTCCCGGACCAGCACGGAACTTACTGCTTCCACCCCTACTCCCAAGTAGATGAGTAGGTCTTCACATTCTTTCGGGCTCTGAAGGAGAGGTGTCTAAGTCAACTGCTCCTTCAGCCTACCGATCGCCTTCTCGCATTCATCGGTCCACGCAAAGTTCTCGCTCTTACGGAATGTCTTGAATAAGGGAGAGCATTTCTCTCCTGCTTTAGACAGAAAGCGGCTAAGTCCTGCCAACCTTCCTGTCAGCCTTTGGACCTCTTTCATGGTTCTCGGCGAGGCCATCTTCAGGATTGCCTTGACCTTGTCTGGGTTCGACTCAACTCCTCCCGGAGTGATGAGATGCCCCAGAAACTTTCCCCTTCTAGCCCCGAACACGCATTTTGCCAGATTGAGCCTCATCTTGAACTTTCTTAGCGTGGCGAAGGTTTCTACCAGATCAGCTATATGCTCCTGGACGCTCTTGCTTTTGATCAAGAGGTCGTCCACATATACCTCCAGATTCCTCCCCTTTTGCTCTTTGAATACGAGGTCCATCATCCGCTGGTAGGTCGCTCCTGCATTCTTTAGCCCAAAAGGCATCATTTTGTAGCAATAGCAGCCATCTCCAGTGATGAAGGAAACATCGCGGCAATCGGGGGGATACATCCGGATCTGGTGGTATCCAGAAAACGCATCAAGGAAACTCATCACAGGGAAACCAACGGCTGAATCAACCAGCACGTTGATTCGAGGCAAGGGATAACAATCCTTTGGGCAGGTTTTATTTAATAAAGAGAAGTCTACACACATCCTCCAGCTGCCCACATCTTTCTTTACCATTATAACATTTGAGACCCAGCCTGGGTACTGGATCTCTGACACAAAACCTGCATCCAGCAGCTTCTTCACCTCTTCACGAATAGGTCCGGCCAACACGGTGCCACTTGACCTCTTCTTCTGGCGGATGGGCTTCACCGCGGGGTCGAGATTGAGGTGGTGACAAGCAACCTCTGGGTCGATCTCGGGCATCTCAGCAGCACTCCAGTCAAAGATGTCGATGTTTTCCTGTAGGCACGTCGCCATCTCCATCTTCTCGCTGACCTTCAGTGATCCTCCTATCTTCAGCAACCCAGGTACTTCTGCCGTGGAGAGTACCTCGATTTCTTCTACCTCCTCGGACGCCTCCAGCCGGGCCATGCCTCCTGTTACCCTTTAGAACTCCTCCGCGTCAGCCATCCAGCTGATGGTGCTGACCGAGCTAAGGTAACAGTCGCGGGCGGCTCTTGGATCGCTCCTGATCCTCACCTAAACGACTCCCTGGAATTACTTCAAGCACTGATGGTAGGAGGTTGGAATGGCTTTGAAGGTGTTGAGAAGTGGCCTCCCGAAGATGGCCTTGTAGCAACTCGGGGCGTCAACGATGACGAAACGGCACTGGAGAGGGGTGTCACCGAGTGTTGCAAGGAGATCTATGCCTCCCTCCACCTCTTTCGTCTCTCCGGAGAAGCCAAAGAGGGGACCATCCGGTGCCCGGACTCTTCCAGCGCTGACGCCCATTCCGTCAAACATTTCCTTGAAGATGATGTTCACGAAGCTACCGTTATCGATCAGAATTCAATCAACGGTGAAGTCCTCCATGGAGGCTTGGATCACGAGGGCATCATGAAAGGGATTCCCATTCCCCAGCATGTCCTCCTCTGAGAAGGTGATCTCCTCCAGCGGGGGCGGTGCCTGCGAGGTCGAAGCGACGCTCCTTCGATAAATCTGATGGAGACTTCCCTTGCGGGAAGCTCCCAGCCCTGCACCACCGTGGATCACCCCCACTCCTCTGCCTCCCTGCGCCACATCTCCTCGACCTCCATGGTCGACTCGGTCCTCATTCCTCCTTCGGTTGACGGCTTGAACTGCCGGCGGCTCAACAGGGGCTTCAATCCTCGGTAGCTCCCCTCCTTCTTCCCCTGCTGCCAACCTTCTCCTGGCTTCCCAAAAGTCTGGGCAATCCATCGCGTCGTGCCCCTCCACCTGATGGAGGTCACAATAGAGGGGAACCTCCTCTGCCTGCGGCTTCCTCTGCTGCCGGTTTTTCTGGCCTTGTCGATTGCCGCGTCGAGCAACCGTCATCGCTTCTTCTCTCCTCCTCTCCTGACGCCTTGCTGGCTGATTGTGGCGTCTTCTCTCCGGGGATCTCTCCTGATCGCGACGCTGAGGTCCCCTAGCCGGCCTCCAAGACGGTCGATTGACTTGGACTTGGTAGCGTCTCTCCTCTTCCCGACGTTCGGGGGCTACGACGAGCCTCCTCTCATCGTTCCTCCTTGGTCCTTCCTTCCTGGACTCCTCTCTCCTTCTCTCTTCCTTGTCTCCTCCTTCCGGCTTCCGCTTCTCTGCCCTCCTGGGCTGCTTATTTATAGAAAATAGGGCGCACGATCATAGGCGCACGACCAGTGGTCGTGCGCACTGGAAGTTAGTGATTGTGCGTGCTGTGGCCGAAAACCTGTAAGGCAAAACTGCAGAAAATAATAAAGCGCACGATCGAACGCACAACCGTGCGTAAAAACGCACGACCAAATTCAGAATGCAACTTTGGGCTGCAAATGAACATGCACGATCGGCGGCGCGCGATCAGTGGTCGTGCGCAGTAGAGCCAGTGATCGTGCGCAGTGTTCTTGTACAGATTTGTACCGGGAACACCTGCACGACCCCTGTTCCAGCATAAACACTAATCGAAACCACTGAAAGTGGCACAAAACACAGCATGAAAGACAGTAAGAATGATAAACATGAAAATACACAAAAAATGGGCCTAGAAGTGCACTTAGCGTGGAATAATAGACGGCTATTTAATATGAACGACAACATGTATAAAATGTAGTGCATAGACTAGATAATCGGCCTAGATGAGTCCAAAAATGTTTATATAATTGGGACTCATCACACCCCAGGACTTACCTGTTTGCGCGTCCCGAGCAAACAAATTCTAGGCAAACGGGGAAAGAAAAGTAGATGGCTTAAAATTAAAATACAGAGTACCATGCGAAGTCGCATCCTCACGTGCATAAGAAAAATAATAGAGAAGATTTCTAATTATACAAACAGTTTATAGATTTCTAAAAGAGTAAAAGCATATTACAACTACTCAAAATGGTGAACTACGGTGAATCATTCGGTCACGCTTACGAAGAAAGTAAACTTAGCGCTGAGATGAGCATTGCTCAAGATAGGGGTGCAGGAAAAACTCCACTGAAATCCATCGGCGTCGGTGACCATAAGCTCGCCCAGTCACATTCTCTCCACGACACTAGATTGGTTCAAGGCGTGAGTCAGTAGGACTTTAGGTTAGAGATGGGGCTTGGGTTACGGTGAGGTAAACAAAGATAAACATGAAGGCTAAGCACACCTAACCCAACATGAGCATAAGATAGAGCTACCCGCATGACTATAAAAAAACAAGTGCACCACACCCCCAGACTTGGACTTTTGCAACATAGGTGTGTGCACTGCCTACTCCCAATACCAAAACTTATAAAATTTTCAATTAAGCTCATCTTTTTTTTTCTATTTTTTCACTTCTTTTTCTTTTTCTCCTTTTTTTCTTTCTTTAGTGATTTCAGCAAATTTTCAAAGATGCACATCCATACTTTCTGAAAGTGCACAGTTGACATCACTAGAATTCTCTAGAGGGGGTGAATAGAGATTTAAAAATACTTTGTGCAAAGTTAATAATTATATATATATGTGTGTGTGTAATAATCACAGATTTAAGCTTCCCACACACCAACAAGAATTAAGCAAATAAAGAAGAAAAATGACAACAAGAAAATCACAGCACAACACAAGAAAATATAGTGGTTCCCCAAACTTTGGGTAGTCCACTCTTCTACCCCCTTGGTAGGAATTCACTAACTTGCACTGAGTCTTTTGATAAGGAGACTCTTAGAACCACCCTGAGTCTTTTGATAAGGAGACTCTTAGAACCAGCCTGAGTCTTTTGATAAGGAGACTCTTAGAACCAGTACAACTGAATTTTTTGAAGAGAGATTCTAAAAACTCTTTTACACAGTTTGAAAATGAAGTAAGAAAGAAAAGAAGAAGTGGAACAGATAGAAGAACAAGAAATAATATATGTAAGAAGGAATCTTCTTCCTAGCAAGAAGATTAGAAGCACAAGTATAGTGAATAGGATCTCTTTTCTATAGTGAGAAGGAGATTCTAAGCTTTTCTCTCTTTTATGAGAGCTTTCAGAATTTGCAGCAGAATGGCTTCAGAAGAAGGAGAAGATGAAGGCTTTTTCTTTTACTGCAGCACACTATTTCTTTTCTCAACTTTCTCACTCTTCACTTGGGAGCTCTTCCTCTATTTCAAAATGGATGAAGTGGATCACGAGTTGTATTCTCTGCCGACCTCCTTCTTATTTATAGCTCTGTTTAAAATATATTGCTAAAGGAGAATAATCAATTAGCAGACAAAGAATTAGAAAGAGCTAAGAGTTTCCATAATTAATATTTCTGTAGAAGGAAAAGAATTCATTCTGATTTCAAATAATATCCATAATAATCTTAATCAAATAAGCCAAGAATCAAATAGAAGGAAAGGCTGATTCAGAACGGCTATAAAAGAATAATATTATTCCATAAAAATTAGATCTACAGAAAGAAGGAAAGAGATCTGGCGTATTTTTGAATTTCTTGTAGATATCGACGTACGTCGATTACTATTCGACGTAAGCGTCGAATTCATCCTGGCTGGACGTCAAGAGGAGAATAAGGAAGGTGCGTCGACTAGGATGCGTCGACTTTATCACATGCGTCGACTAGAAGTCAGAGGTACGTCGACTATGATTACGTCGAATTCTTCTAAGAGTTACTTTGACTCTTCCTGAGAGAAACGTCGACTATATTTCGACGTTGCGTCGAATACCATTCGACGCATATTTACTTAGCCTAATTTTTCATACTTAGAATTTATATTCTTCTTAATTCTAGGGGTTAAGATAAATCATTTCCCCAACAATCTCCCCCTATTTGTCTTAACCCTACATAGAGAGAAATTGTATCAGTCTTTTAATCAACAAAGCAAAGCAATTGTATAGAGAAGAAATATGCTAAGCAATCAGAAGAGAATAGAATAAGTAATTGTCTTTCACAAAATTTAAGCTAGCAACTTCTTGTTGTACATGAAATTGACAAAGGCAGAATAAAGTTTTCTAGATAAGTTTTCAATGGCATCAAAAATATAGCCCCTGGCTCTATCTGGATGCTCCTGGACATTTCTGATGATTGTGTGCAATTTCTCCAGGACTTTGTCAGCATCAGGGAGAGTGTCATTTAGAGAATAGCCCTTGCTGATGATGATTGCTGCCTTTTCATCAATCATCTCAATTGTAATATCTTGAGTTTTCTTTTGAGTAAGCCTGGGTTCAGGCGGTCCTTTGTTGTCAACCTTTGGCCTATATTTTCTCTTTTCTGATGGCTGTTTCTCAGGTATCTCAGTCATCTTTCCTTTCCCTTTCCAGGGTGAGTTAAGCCATTTGTCTAATTTTGTAGGTCTTTTGGGCTTCTTATAGGGAATGTAAGTGTCTTCAGCACACCCTACACCCCTCTTATGTTTTTGTCCCTTTTCTAGAATGAGTCCTGCCTGAGGATTTTTCTTTTGATAAGCTTCAACATCAAACAGTTTCTTTGGAAGATAAGAGGTCGACGTTACGGCGAATTGTTGTCGACGCATGGGCATTGATGTCGACGTATGCGTCGATATGGAGTCGACGCTCCGTGGAGATATGTCAGCCTGCCATTTTGTCGACGTGTTCATAGACTTGTGTCGATATAAAGTCGACCGTGCGTTGATAAGGGATCGATGTAGTTTTGCCTGAAAGCAATCAATGCTCGCGTCGAGTTTTTCTCGACGGTGCGTCGATATGTATTCGACGTTTCTTCAAATACTTTCTTAGATTTTCTGATTTCTTTTAGATTTCCCCAACAATGGTGGTTACAGGCTTCCATCAAGCATTCCTAAGGTGTTGATGAAGTAGTTATGCTTAGTTTCATCCAAGGGTTTTGTGAAGATGTCTGCTCTTTGACTGTATGTAGGAATATATTCTAAGGTTATCTTACCTTTTTCTACATTGTCTCTAAGGAAGTGATGTCTGATCTCTATATGTTTGGTTCTACTATGAAGGACTGGGTTGGATGTTATGGATATAGCACTAGAGCTATCACAATAGATCTTAGAGTTATTGACCTCCAATTTGTAGTCAAGAAGCTGATTTTGCATCCACAGGATTTGTAAGCAACAGCTCCCAGCAGCTTTGTATTCAGCTTCAGCTGTTGAGGTTGAGACTGAGGTTTGTTTCTTACTAAACCATGATATTAACCTATCACCTAGGAATTGGCAAGTACCAGATGTACTTTTTCTATCAACCCTACATCCAGCATAATCTGCATCTGAGAAACCTATTAATTCAAAGTTGGTTTCTGATGAGTACCACAGACCTAGTTTAGGGGTTCCCTTTAGGTATCTAAGAATCTTTTTTACAGAGGTGAGATGAGATTCTTTTGGTTCAACCTGAAATCTAGCACATATGCAAGTGGCAAACATAATGTCAGGTCTGCTAGCTGTTAGATATAGAAGGGATCCTATGATGGCCCTATATGTCTTTTGATCTACTGATTTTCCCTTGTCATCCTTTTCTATAATGGCATTAGTTGTCATAGGTGTTTTCATAGTGGAGGCTGATTCCATACCAAACTTTTTGATTAATTCTTTAGTGTATTTTGATTGTGAGATAAAGATTCCCTCACTGATTTGTTTCACTTGTAATCCTAAGAAATAAGAGAGTTCTCCCATACTACTCATTTCAAATTTTGATTGCATTAGATTAGCAAATCTTTTACAAAGTTTGGGATGAGTTGAGCTAAAGATGATGTCATCTACATAGATTTGAACAAGGAGTAGTTGATTTTTATGGGTTCTAGTAAAAAGTGTTTTATCTACTTTTCCTCATTCAAAAGAATTTTCTAAAAGAAAGTTGGAGAGAGTTTCATACCAGGCTCTAGGTGCTTGCTTAAGACCATAAAGTGCTTTGTTAAGTCTATAAACAAAGTTAGGAGAGGAGGGATTTACAAAACCTGGTGGTTGTTCCACATATACCTCTTCTTGAAGGTCACCATTCAAAAATGCACTTTTGACATCCATCTGATAGACTTTCATCTTCATGAAAGCTGCATAGGCAAGAAAGAGCCTGATTGCTTCCAATCTGGCTACTGGAGCAAAGGTTTGGTTGTAGTCTATTCCTTCTTCTTGTCTATATCCTTGTGCTACAAGTCTTGTCTTGTTCCTGACAATTACTCCAGTGGAATCTAGTTTGTTTCTGTATACCCACTTTGTACCAATCACTGGGTAGTTTCTTGGTCTTTCAACTAAATTCCACACTTTGTTTCTCTCAAATTGGCCTAGTTCTTCTTGCATGGCCATAATCCAGTGAGGATCACAATTTTCTTCCTCAAACTTCTTTGGTTCAACTTGTGATAAGAAGCATTGGAGCATCATCCCATTGGAGACTTGGTGTCTTGTTCTTACTCCTATATTGAGGTCTCTAATTACTTGAGAGTGTGGATGATCTTTCAAATTGACCCCTGTCCTGTTTGGACTTGTCAGATGTTCTTCTTCCTCATTAGCAATGGGATCATTGTCCACCTGTTCTCCCTGAACCATGTTCTCTTGTGGGAGTTGGTTTTGAATGCTCTTTTCTGAATCTTCTTCATGTTCTTGTTCAGATTCCTCACTTGATTCCTCTAGCTGGTTTTCTTTTCCATTATCTGTGTTCAGCTGCTCAAGCTGAGTTTCTATGCTGCTGTTTTCCTGTGGAAAAGAATTGGTGGAAGTTTCCTCCCCCTTAAACAGCATGTTAGTTTCATCAAATGTAATGTGCATAGATTCTTCAATTTTGAGAGTTCTCCTGTTATAACATATGTATGCTTTACTAGATGATGAGTACCCCAGAAATATTCCATCATCAGACTTCTTGTCAAACTTGGCAAGATGATCTTTCCCATTATTTAGAATAAAGCAAGCACATCCAAAAATTTTAAAGTATTTGACAATGGGTGTTTTTCCCTTCAGGAGCTCATATGGAGTCTTTGATTTAGTTTTGTGAATTAGGCTTCTATTTAGAACATAGTTGGCAGTGTTGACTGCTTCAGTCCAGAAGGTTTTTTGTAATCCTGATTCTGCAAGTAAGGTCCTTCTTGATTCAATTAAAGTTCTATTCTTTCTTTCAGCAACTCCATTCTGTTGAGGAGTTCTAGGGGCTGAGAAACTTTGTTTAATACCTATATCCTCACAGAAACTACAAATCAACTGATTTTCAAATTCAGTCTCATGATCACTTCTGATAATTGAAACATCAGTGTTAAACCCAGATTGAATCTGTCTTATGAATTTTGAGAGAATCTTATGGGTTTCAGACTTAGTTCTTAGAAAGAATACCCAGCTAAACCTAGAATAGTCATCCACAATGACTAGTGTATACGATTTTCCACCTAAGCTCTGAGTGGATATGGGACCAAAGAGATCCATATGCAGTAAGTAGAGAATCCTGGGAGAGTCATCCTTACCAATTGGTTTAAAGGATGATTTGGTCTGTTTTCCTAGTTGGCAAGGTCTACATGGAGAGTCCTTAGAGTACCTACCCTTTGGTAGGCCTCTGACTAGGTTATTCTTTGCTAGTTTACTAATGGTTTTGTGGTTTAGGTGACCCAGTCTCCTATGCCATAATTCACTTTTATCATTAATATTGTTAAATAAACAAACTTCTGTGGGTGAGGAGCTAAAATCAACTATATATACTTTCCCTTTTCTAATTCCATTGAGTACTATGGCACCAGACTTGACATCAATAATATGACAAAGTAGTGTGGTGAATTTTACCTCATACTTACCACCGTCACATATCTGACTTATACTTATCAGATTGTGCTTCAGTCCTTTGACTACTGCCACATTCTTGAAGGTAACTTTTCCTTCTTTAAAATCTCCAAAGCCTCTGGTTTGCCCACAACTAGAGTCTCCAAAGGTCACTGGTGGTCCATGTCTATCCTCAAAATTGGTTAACAGATTTCTGTACCCTGTCATATGCATGGAGCATCCACTGTCCAAGTACCACACCAGCCTGGAGATGTGATACATCTGCACATAAGATTTTAAACATTAGTTTGGACCCTGCTGAACTGGGGTCCCTTCCTCCCAACAGTAAAAGATTTAATGAAAGAATAAGTGGGTTTTTCAGAATATCCTTCCTCCTTTAGGGGCATTGGCTTATCATACCAATTTTCTTTGGTAATGTCGCAGAAATAATGTTCATAATAGAAGGACATAGATTGAGAGGACTGTTTGGAAGAAGAAAAATTTCTGTCAGATTGGTTGCGTCGATATGAATTCAACGTAGGCTTAAGGTTGCGTCGAGTAAAGGTCGATGCTTCCTTCATTCTGCGTTCACTTTTAGTCGAAGAATGGAAGAAGTTGTGTCGGGTAGAAATCGACGCACTTTGGTGTAAGCTTCGATTAAAAATCGACGCACGTTGATAAGAATTCGACGCATGTTTATTTCTTTTCTGAGGATATTTACCTAGGATTCCTTCATATGTAATGAGATTATTTTTATTAAAGACAATGGTTGTTTCTGGATTTTCATGTGACCTCTTTCCTGTTGGATGATTCTCCCTAGTGAAGTGAATAGGATGTTTCCAGACAGATTTACTGGATGATTGAGGTTTGGGATCTTCATTACTGTTAAACTTTAGTTGTCTAAATCTGTTAGTGAGATTCTCAGAAATATTCTTGAGCTTCTGACTTCTTCCATTTAGAGAGTCTTCAAAGGCTTTTGCCTTTGCTAGCTCATTTCTTAGTGTTAGATTTTCTGTATAGATTTTATCTAGTTCCTCCTCTGAGAGTCCCAGACTGAGCTCATAGTTTTTATATTGTGTGTTCATTTGTTTGAGATTGTTTAATTCATTTCTTAGTTCTTTTATTTCTTTTTCAGATTTAATTAGATCTAAACAGAATTCTTTGAAATTGTTTTTGAAATCAGTGGAAGAAAAATCTATATCATCAAATATATTTACCATAGATGTATCCTCAGACTTCTCAGTGGCCATCAAACAGGTTTCCTCTAGCTCTTCCTGATCATTGTCAGATGAGGTGCTTTCTTCAGTTTCTGAATCACTCCATGATTGAGCAATAAAACCTTTCTCCTTCTTCTTCTTCTTCTTCTTTAGATCTGTTCTTTTCAGATCTTTCTTTTTGCTGATCTCTTTAGGACATTCAGGCGCAATGTGTCCAGGTTCCCTGCAAGAGTAACATATAATCTCTTTATTAGGAGTTTTGTCATACCTGGTTCTTGAGTCTCTCCTCCTGGATCCTTCTGTTTTGATCCACTTCTTGAACCTTCTGGACAGTAGACTGATCAGCTCCTTATCACTTGTAGAGGGTTCACCTTCAACAGCCTTCAATGCAATACTCTTTTCTTTTGAGGGTGAAGGAGCCTTTTCTTTCTCTTCTTTCTCAGCTCTTGTTTTCAACAGTTGTTCATAAGATTTTAGTTTACCCAACAGGACATCTGTTGAGATTTCTCTTTGACTTCTGGAGTCTCTAATTGGCCAGATTCTTGAATCCCAAAAGCTAGGGAAGCAAGTTAGCAATTTGTCATTTATCTCAGTGAGAGATATGTCCTTCTCAAGTGTTCTCAACTCATTTACTATGAGGCTGAATCTGGCATACATGTCAGTAACACTTTCACTTTCTTTCTTCTGGAAGTTTTCATATTGAGAGATGAGTAGTGCCTTTCTATCCTTTTTCTCATCAGCACTTCCCTCTACCATTTTGGTGAGAGCTTCCCATACTTCCTTAGCTGACTCACATTCAGCAATCTTTTGGAAGATTTTATCTGAGAGGGTTGAGACTAAGATATTCATAGCCTTGGCATCACATGCTTGAGCTTTCTTTTCTTTATTTGTCCATTCAGCCTTTGGAGCAAGTGTTTGTGTGACCTTTCCACTTAAGTCCTTCTTTTATGGCTTGGGAGGACCTGTCATAATTACATCAAACAATTCTCCATCAATAGAGTTCAGATAAATTCTAATTCTTGTTTTCCAAAGTGCAAACTTTTCAAGGTTGCAAATTGGTGGTCTGGTGGAAGCATAATCTTTGATTTTTGCTATGTGAAAAATAATTTTTAGAAATATATATATATATAAGAGGTAGGATCGTTTTGATCAAGGAGTTAACCTTTTTAGATCAACCTCGCTTTGATACCAATTGAAAGTGCATAGTTGACCTCACTATAATTCTCTAGAGGGGGGGTGAATAGAGATTTAAAAATACTTTGTGCAAAGTTAATAATTATATATATGTGTGTGTAATAATCACATATTTAAGCTTCCCACACACCAACAAGAATTAAGCAAATAAAGAAGAAAAATGACAACAAGAAAATCACAGCACAACACAAGAAAATATAGTGGTTCCCCAAACTTTGGGTAGTCCACTCTTCTACCCCCTTGGTAGGAATTCACTAACTTGCACTGAGTCTTTTGATAAGGAGACTCTTAGAACCACCCTGAGTCTTTTGATAAGGAAACTCTTAGAACCAGCCTGAGTCTTTTGATAAGGAGACTCTTAGAACTAATACAACTGAATTTTTTGAAGAGAGATTCTAAAAACTCTTCTACACAGTTTGAAAAAGTAAGAAAGAAAAGAAGAAGTAGAACAGGTAGAAGAACAAGAAACAATATATGTAAGAAGGAATCTTCTTCCTAGCAAGAAGATTAGAAGCACAAGTATAGTGAATATGATCTCTTTTCTATAGTGAGAAGGAGATTGTAAGCTTTTCTCTCTTTTATGAGAGCTTTCAGAATTTGCAGCAGAATGGCTTCAGAAGAAGGAGAAGATGAAGGCTTTTTCTTTTGCTGCAGCACACTATTTTTTTTTCTCAACTTTCTCACTCTTCACTTGGGAGCTCTTCCTCTATTTCAAAATGGATGAAGTGGATCACTAGTTGTATTCTCTGTCGACCTCCTTCTTATTTATAGCTATGTTTAAAATATATTGCTAAAGGAGAATAATCAATTAGCAGACAAAGAATTAGAAAGAGGTAAGAGTTTCCATAATTAATATTTCTGTAGAAGGAAAAGAATTCATTCTGATTTCAAATAATATCCATAATAATCTGAATCAAATAAGCCAAGAATCAAATAGAAGGAAAGGCTGATTCAGAACGGCTATAAAAGAATAATATTATTCCATAAAAATCAGATCTACAGAAAGAAGGAAAGAGATCTAGCGTGTTTTTGAATTTCTTGTAGATATCGACGTACGTCGATTACTATTCGACGTAAGCGTCGAATTCATCCTGGCTAGACGTCGAGAGGAGAATAAGGAAGGTGCGTCGACTAGGATGCGTCGACTTTATCACATGCGTCAACTGGAAGCCAGAGGTATGTCGACTATGATTACGTCGAATTCTTCTAAGAGTTACTTTGACTCTTCCTGAGAGAAACGTCGACTATATTTCGACGTTGCGTCGAATACCATTCGACGCATATTTACTTAGCCTAATTTTTCATACTTAGAATTTATATTCTTCTTAATTCTAGGGGTTAAGATAAATCATTTCCCCAACACTTTCACTTTGTATTTCCACAATCAACACCACCAATTTAATATTTAGACAAAGTGCTTGCAACTAGGTGTGCGACTAGGATTGGAGTTTAGGCTTTGGTGAACAATAGTGGAGCTGAACCAAAAGAATGTGGTAGGCACAAAAGGGGCTAGCAAGGGTAGACGATATCAGGAATGGCACAAAGGCTCAACCGGGCCAAGATAATAGCCTACGTCATTCTCACGCACTAGAACTATCATATGCCAATGCTTCAAGAATCGCTTGGGGCAAGTTCTAGCCACCGAGAAAGATTCTCCTTTCTCCCGACTCAAGCAATACGAGTCTAGCGATCATTTACACACATCCCTATGCTACCTTTTGATTCACACCGGATTCACCATTTGAGTAGAGCAAACAACATTTACACTAATAGAAAAATATAAAACCATAAGTATATAAAAAAGTCTAATCTACACAAATTTCTATGCGACCGAGCACTCGACTAGGAGCACTACTGGAGTCAACATTTTACTCCGCTATATAGTCCTAAGCCATCACCTAACCTTTCCCAAATATGCAGAAGAATTAAATTCAACTCAGAGCATGCATACAGATGAGTACGCGCTTAAGTAAGTGCAGTGGTGTGCAAAGAAAATGAACAATAACTAAATAAATGAAATAGAAATGCTTCTAGCATGCAGTGCAATAGTGCACGTGAGCGGGTAAACAAAACTACTCTCCCTCAGACTTAAACTAAACAATCTAATGCAGAATATGACTATAAAATTCAGAATAAAGCTAAGGAAAGAGAGTACCCAATGCTCAGCAAGTGAGCATACCAGAAGATTGGCGTTTAAATCTAAACCTAGCTGTAGCATCCATCTAGAAGAATACCTGCAGGGGTCAGCTCCGCAAAAACAAAAGAAAAAGGCAAACTAAAATAAACTAAAGCTAACTAAACATGATTAGAAGAAATAAAAATACAGGAAAAGTAAGATAACTATTGGGGTTATTGTCATCCCAGCACGTCTTATTTAAATTTAAAGCAGTTCTAGCTAATGGGTCTATGAAAAAGGAAATGAATAGGTAACTGTTCTAATATGCGTGTCGGCAGTGGGTACCGATATGGCGATAGAACAGTTACTCCCCTACCTAAATAAAAATACCTGCTGAACATAGGTAGCGGGAATAGGAAATAAGAAGAGGAGGAGAGCTGGTCCTCACTCGTCTCACCACAAAATAAATCCTTGCCTAGCAAGGTGTCATCTTCAGGGTGGCTGCGGGAGGAGAAGGCAATGAATGAGGCTTCCTCTATGGAGGAGGGGTCAACCTCCTCACATATGAGGATACACTCATCATTGACTTGAGCATCATGCTCCAAGTCCTCCTGGGGTACCTGTGAAGACTCAACCTGCACAGGCTCAGATAGAGAAAGGGGATCAAGAAATAAACAAGAAGAAGAACATGAATAAAAATCAAGCGGGGGAGTGGTCCCGGTCTCACTCCCATCAGGATGGGGAAGTAAAATAATGTTTGCATTGTCATCAATACTACAAGGTTCGGCGGGATCAACAGTGGTCATGCCCAAGATTTGGACTTCCTCCACCGGTGCTGAGGAAAGCTCCTCTTCACCTAGAAGGTTGTCCTCCTCCATAGGAGCAGGCATAACACATAGATCGCCATCCTCATCCTACGACACATCCTCAACAATGTCGTCAGAGACGAATGTAGTATGCACAATAGGGGGAGGAATATTGCTTGGAAAAAAATCAAGCACCGATTCCTCACAAAGAATCGAATCAACACATGGTGATATATGCACAGGGGAGATGGGCTCAGCCATGTCAGAGCCTAGATCAGCCACACATCCGGTGACTGTGTCCGCATCATACCCTTCAAAACTTGACGGTGAAATGTGTAACGGCCTAAACGTTTAAGCGAAAGTGAAAGAGACGTAAATGAATAAAATTCCCGATGATGAAATAATAATGAAAATCAGTGCCGAGACGACGTCGCACTTTAAGTTTGAAGTTTTGAATTTTTCGATGATTTTGCGACGCTCGTTTCGTTTTAAGTTTCTTTTTATTTATTTCGTTTTGCTTGGTACAATTAGTTTTTGTATATAGTGGAATGCTGGAAATGGAGTTACGAAACGCTAATATAGTATGAAGCTATTTTGGGCTGCTGATAGCCTTTTTGATGTTGATCTTTATATGACTGGTTTTTATTATTGCTGCTGAAATAATTGGGTTTGGGCTGGCTGGGCTGCTGAATCTTGCTGATATACGTATTATCTTATAATCATATTTCATATATTATGAGTCATTAAGCTGGCTGGATTAGAAGAGGCGGTGGATTTAATTGAGGCGGTGGATTTCTCCTTCTTATTATACCTGGTTTCTTATTTTTTTCCCATCCCTTCCGTCTCCTGGAGAGCTCGATGAGATAGGGTTGGTGATTCCCCTTCTTCTCCCTGCTCGACACTCTCTCTTTCACTTGTCGACAGTGCTGGAAGAGTTATTTGAGCTGTAGCTGGGCTCTTGTGTTGTTGTTGCTGTTGTGCAGTGCTGGTTCTTTGCTGTTGGTTGGCAGTTTCGGCTCTAAACCTCCACTGTGAGCCTTATTCCTTTTCCCCTCTTCTCTCCTCTTCTTAGAAGCTTAAATTTTGAGTATCACATGCCGCTAGGGTTTCTGATTTAGGGGGGATTTGGATATACTGCTGTTCCTTTTCTTTTAATTATTGTGGCCGACTGTTGCTAGAGTGCTCCTCGTTTTTAAATTGGTGTGGCTGTATTGAGCTTTGCTGCTCCTCTTCAATTGGGGTTTCTGTTGGTTGTGCTGAGCTGTTACTACCCCTCGTCTTAACTGCTGTTGTTTGAATTTTGTGGGATTGTTGGCTTCTGTTCCTAGATGATGTGGGCTGCCATGAGATGTTTTTCTTAGCTATTTGGGATTCGTGCTGTAAAAATAATTTGGGGCTTTCTTATTGTCCCGTGTTGGCCGGCTGTTGCCATGTTACTTTGGGTTTTATTCTTGCAATACCAGGTCTTTGGGGCTGCTGTTTGAGGCTCCTATGGGTGCTGTTTGGGTTCCTGTTTAGTGCTATTTTGATGGGGGGAAAACTCATTAGATGGTTGCCCTCTTTACTGGCTAATTGTTGTAGGAAGTACACTGTAATTAATTCGCGACGCAACCCTAAAGTAAATGATTTCACTGATACTGCAGAGGATGGCGTCCGGAGATAGACCCGATGAGAATCCTGGTACGATTAAAGGCAAAGGAAACTTAGTGAGTACTTATTTCTTTAATTATGCATAGCTTTGAATTATTTTTCTATACATATGATAGATTTTGATACATAAAGTATTTTAGTGATTGTGCATTGACATGCAATTGAAATTGTTCGAATTTTGAATCACTGGTAAATCCAAGAATCGCTGGAAAAAGAATTGGCAATAAAGAAGCGATGAATTAACTTCTGAGGGAAATATTTTAAATCAACCTACTATTAAATTGAACAAGAATATTGCATCGATGCATAAGAAAATTTGAAATGATAAGGGTTAACCCAGTAGCCGTAGTGGGGGTGTGAATACGCTACGGCGGAATGTGTTTTTGATATTGATTTGAGATCGTTGAAGGCCAGAGGCCATTGAAGGCCAAGAGGTCGTTGAAGACCAAGAAGGGATGAATCTACAGCTACCCTTATGATTTCCGAATTAAAGTAAACTGAAGATAAACGAAAAATCTGCATCAGATAGTGAAAATAAATTGAATGAGCTATGATGCGAAAGAATATGAAATCTGATTCTGAAAGTGAAACTGAATTGATGAAATGTTTGATGCGAATGAACGAAATGACATTTAAGAACTAATGAATAGATCTAATACCAGAGATTGAAATGGAAATCATTATAGTACGAACATTGTAGGTACTGCTATTGGTTGTTATTACTTATACACTGAAATTGAATACCTTACTATTTTACTTATACACTGAAACTGAAGATTTATGCATATTGCTACTGACGTTTGTTACTTGCATGTACAGTAGTAAAAGAGGTATGTTACTCGCTTAATCATATTCTTTATGACTAAACCCGTCGTGGTTTATCTTTTTAGGTAACGGATGCGACTCTGAGTGCTCCGAGGAAAGCTAGACGGACTAGAACTTAAGAACGAGCAAAGGTATGAGTTTTGTTTATGTATTTTCATTGTACTCATATTTTACTATGCTGCGATAAATACTTACAAAGAGACTCAGATACAGAATTTCTGTGAGGTCTGGCTCGGGGCCTCACAAAATGGACACATAACCGGATGTTGAAGGTGTGCTGCCAGAAGTAGGAGTCGGGACGATCCGGATATCTGGCTCGTCATCCTCGTCCAATTGGCGAAGGAATGCAGCACAATCCTTCAAGGCATGATCCATGCTCTGACAAAACAGGCGCAGCCTTGCGGTCTTCTTTGGCACAGCAGGATCTGAAGCCGAAAAGAAGTGTGATGATAAAGGCTCGGCAGAATAGCCATAGGACTTACGCGCACCATATGGAGTACCAGACGAAGTCGGTGCTCCATATGATGGGCCTTGAGTGCTAGGGCTATTATCTCCCGATGGGCATCTATCACTAGCATGAGAAATATCTCCACACCAACGGCAATGAATATTGAATGAAGCCCACATAGTGTGAAGATAAAATGATTCAAAATAAAAACACTATTGTGCAAAATACTACACCTAACAAAAATTTACTAGAGCAACCTAATATAAAACAGGAAAAAGGAATAACAAGAAATAAAATAAAGAAAGGATGCAATACACATATGGAAGGGCTTTAATCTCAGATTCTCCCTCTCCAGAAAACTCACACGACTGTGTTCCCCGGCAACGGCGCCAAAAACTTGATGCGCAAATCTTAGCACACCGCTATAGGCGGTAGCAAGACTGCGGCACGAAGCGGCAGTGTACCGATCGTTCAAGTAATATAAAATGTGGGAGTGAATCTCCAAGTATCGATCTCGAAGGAACACAGTAAGGTGGAGTTAACTTTTGAGGACGGACTTGAGATTGAAGTCCTTAAGTCGGATAGGTTGCGGAAACGAGGGTTTTGGTTTGTGGAAATAAAGAGAAAATATTACAACTACTCCTATGCAATGTCGCTATGCAATGCTTCGCTTGGCGGGATGGAGACTAGGCAGGCCTTGAGCGCACTGCGTTGCAAGGGCGGATGGATGAGTAGGCAAGCGGAATCGAACTGTGCAGGCCTTGAGCGCGCTGCTTCGTTAGGCGAATGAATTACACGGGCCGCTATGCCACGCTTCACTAGGCGGATGGGCGAGTAGGCATGCGGAGTGAGGGTCGCAAGCACCTCGTCGACAAGCACGCCACTAGCAATTGCTAGTGCGGCACATGAACCTAATGGATGGAGTGGTGGATGACGTGGTGGCGCATCTCATATACACAAATAACCAAATGGTTTCATAGAAATATGAAATAAACATTGCAATTAAAGATCATTATGCATATCATCCAAAAATACAAGAATCTACCCTACAATATCATTACAATTTGTAAGAGAGTAAGAAATCGACCGAATCTGAAGGCTCGTTGGGATTCACGGTTGGAATCGCAAGGTTGTCAATCCGCGTCCAAGCTGTAAGACCCCTTTTTTTTAAACACCGGGTCTTAGGCCCATAACCGTCGCTTTGCAGTGACACCTTCACTCCAGAAGGTCACCACTACAAAACACCGATCCTGCCGGCCAAATCGATCACAAAGAAAAGTGCATTAAAGAAGGCAAGTCCACAGAATCAACATGAAATATAAAATCATAAAGGTAAATGTCCACAGATAATAACTGAATAAAAGATTGTTACAATAATAAAGGGCACATGCCCTGTACATAATTTCCTCACTACAAGATCATTTGCGGAAGCTAACTACTAATCACTCACTGATCCTGAACCTAGTGCTCCTGTAATAGGCTGGTCCGCCTCCGTCTGCACCGGCCTCTGGTGCTGTTGCGTCTCCTCGATCTCCTAAAATGATATGATCCACCGACCGTTAATCAAAAAGACTAAGCCTTATGTTCCCCACCCCACCCCCAATGGCTCCTAGGCACCGTGCGGGAGGATGAAGCGGAGGACAGCAAGGGGTATAACAAAGAGCAGGTGACAGTGGTACAAGAAATGTTTCTACACTACACATGTGTATATATATAATCGAAGCGGTAAAGGGGCATAGTAAGAGTAGGTAAAGAATAAGTAAAGTGCAGTAAGTAAAGAAAATAATAATAGGGAAGTAACCATTGATTTATAGGAATGCCCATACAAACCTATAGACCAAGGGGTCGTTTAGCAGGGCCTATCGTATAAGAAGTCCCATAACCGACTTATACGATAGGGGTAGGGGTTGAAATGCAATGTTTATGATATGACATGCAAGGTATGTTGTTATGTTATGTTCATACAAGTGCAACTCACCCACTTCGACTCTATGCGCATAAACCTTTAGTTCCCCCTTTTTGGAGCGAGCTAGACTCCCAGGATACTCCCGTAGCAAACGGAAGCGGTGGGTTGGGCCTCGCCCACCTCTAGGTTGGTATTCACACTACCTAACCTAGACCTATCATACGCCTCAACGCAAAACCGCGGAGCATCTGCGTACTCTTACTGGCTGGACCACCATACTTTCAAGGCTAAGTGCAAATTCCACACTTGCCGAGTCAACGTATTGACGTCGGTGTGAACGATCGTCCAATACCGAAGACCCACCACCTTCGTGCACATGCAACATGTTCTATTATCTATCTCCGAGTCATAAGCTCCCCGGGCTAACCTGCCCGTGACCATAACCTTCCGAGCCACCGGCTCGCCGGACCAACCCGTCCGTAACAACAAACCTTACTGAGTCACAAGCTCATCAGACTAATTAATCTACTGCTACAACCACCGAGCCTACCGCTCGTACAACCAAACCAACTAACCTCCCGTAACTACGGGGTGTGCGTGTGTGCGTTATCCCTACAATTTATGGTTAATCTTGGACTTCCCGAGGATTACCCTATAAGGGGCTCGCTACGGTACTAGGAACTATAATGGGATGACACCCCAAAGTTCCCTTTCTCAAGACACTTAGTGTTGTTGGTATCTACCCACAAGAATACCCTCATCGTCATTACTCTTGAATTAACCCTAAGTGACTTATGACTTTCTAGGACGATCTTTCGTCGACCCCGAGTGCAACTTACCTCTCACTCACCAAGCACACCTTTAACATCTATAATCCTTCTTGTTGACCATCATACCTTCTCAACTAAACTTGGTAAACCACTTACCTCCCATTCCCTCCTAAGGATCCACTTTGTTTCTCAAATTTCACAGTTTACTATACGCAGACCAAATGAATTATATGAAGCTCACAACTAGAGGTACTCAAAATATTCACCCAACTGACCCAAGATATTTACTGGAGGTCTATCATGATGTTATAAGACTAATTCCAGAGAACCATATTTTTCCCTAATAAATTAATATTTATTTTAATTTCTCCAAACATCTGCCAAGCATGAAAATGAACATGAACTATAAGTAAATCTTATGATATGGCTTTCCAAAAATTAAGATAAACCTATGGTGACTAAATAACATCAGAAACAGCATATCATATATTTACAGTAAGAAATTCTCCTCTAATGTAATTATTTATCATCTATCTAAAATCATAGTTTTATGAAGGAACTACCAAAAAGGTCAACACTAAAATTATGGGAATATTACCAAGCTCTTGTAATCACCAGAAAAGGCTACTGACTATGTTTCAGGATTTAAGGAATTCATTTTCTCACTAAAGTAAATACTTTAAGAAAACCTCAAATTAAATAAATTGTGAAGTAGCCTACTGATTTAAGTCTTCAAAAATTCTGTAAAAATTCACAGAGCTTCATAATGTTCAGAAAGGTCATATCACCAATTTTCACAATTTAACAAAGAGTTTTGGACCCTCAAACATGTTTCTTAAGTTTAAATCAAAACAAGTGCCTTGTGAAAGAAGTACTGATTAAATCATTTTATAAAATTCACAAAAATTACCAGAGGTCTAAAACATGATTATAAGGGCACAACCAAAGTTTCATCATCATCCAAGACCTTTTGATCTTGTAATCATCTCTTATAAGAAATTTCTCTAAAGGGATTATGACTCAATCCAAAGGGAATAATCGCTCCTAAAATTCTTATAAAATTACCTAGGGCCTATTTACACCCTATAAACTTATCCACCAAGTTTCATGATCATTCTATAGCTTTTGACCACATGTCCTTCACAAAGCTCTACATGCACCCCAAGGGGTAAATCTAGGATCCTAGGGCATATCCACCTCCACACCCCCCCCCCCAACTCACTCATGGGGATGTTTTAGGTGATCCTAAATTAGTGGCCAAGGTTTCATCTCATGGTGAGGAGATTTGACCACAATACCCAAAGATAAACATCATGCCCTAATTTTGACCTAATTAGACCCAACTTAGGTTAACCAATTTCCAAACTAAATCAGTCCCAATTGGGCTGAGATTTTTACCAGGGTCATGTGATAACCCTAAGAAGTACCCACTAAACTTTGGAGGGCATTGGAGGTCATTTGACCCAACAATTAATTAATATGTGATTTATGAAATTATTACAAAAACCTTATAAAAATGTTCTCCTAAAATTCCCATCTTTGGATATGATGTGTGTGTAGGTATAAGTAGGCTATGTTTCAAATCTCAAGTCCATATCATTTCACAATCAAAAATTATTCAAGAAATGGTGGTTGTCCTACACTAGGGACCAGCCCCACCAAAATGGACCTATAGGGAGCTACAGAATCCTTTTGGGGTGAAATCAATTTTAAAATAAAGTAGACTCCAAGGGATACAACGTTGGTGTTGAACACTTTTTCTGTAGAGGGGCGTAAGTATTTTTAATAATTAATTCTAAGTGCTGCCAGTAAAGGGACAGAAAAATACAATACATAACATTTAATATAAAAGATTTGCACAGATCTTGAAGCAAAAACGTGGGGCATCCCTTCATCTTCCTCCTCCAGCCAAGGGTCCAGATCAGCCCGTCCGGTAGCCTCTTCCAGCCCATTTTCCCGGCCATCCGACCACCTCCCTGACCGACCACCACCACCACCTCCGTTGAGGTGGTGGCTATCACCTGCCCAATTACCTCTTAGGTTCTCGACTTTCTTCTTCAGTAGGTTGATGATCAGCTTGTTGGCGGCCTCCACTTGTCTGTTGCTTCTTGGATGATGTACCGATGCAAACCTAAGATCGGTTCCGAGCTGTCTGCAAAAATCTTCCACCTCCAAGATGGCGAATTGAGGACCATTGTCGGTGACGATGGCGAGGGGAATTCCGAATCTGCAGACGATTTCGCCCCAGATGAAGTTCTTCACGATTTGAGAGGTGGTCTTGGCCAGAGCTCTGGCCTCGATCCACTTGGAGAAGTAGTCGATCATGACAAGAACAAACTTCCTCTAGCCTCTAGCTGAGGGAAAGGGACCTATCAAATCCATCCCCCAGATAGCAAATGGCCATGGGGCGGTGATCGAACGAAGTTGCTGAGCCGGATGTAATTGAAGGGGGGCGAACACCTGCCATTTCTGGCACTTTTTTGAGAAGGCCTCTGCATCCTTGCGGATAGTGGGCCAGAAATAGCCATGCCTCAAGATCTTTTGCTCTAAAGTGTGAGTCCCAGAATGGCTTCCGCACTCTCCCGAGTGGATCTCTTCCAACACTCGAGGTACTTCGTCTTCAGAGACACATCTAGCCAGAGGGACTGAGATGGTCTTGCGATATATCTCCCCATCTTGCAATAAGTAGTACACCGCCTTGTATCGAAACTTTCTTTGGTCCCCTTCCTCCGCATGAAGCTGCCCGGTGTTTAGAAACGCCATGAATGGATCCCTCCACGAGGGATGCTGATCGATTTCCATCATCTCTCCTTCTTGAATAGACGGTTGGAATAGCTCCGTGATGGTCCCTCCTGCTCTTGGCCCGTACTTGGCCAGACGGTCCGCTGTCGAGTTCTCCTCTCTCGGTACGTGCTCGACGATGAAGGATTGGAAGCCCCCAATCAATCCTTTCACCTTTATGAGGTACTTTTGCAGGATGGTGTCGCGTACTTTGAACTCTCCCCAAATTTGAGACGCGGCCACCATTGAATCATTGAAAGCCATGATGTCTTGAATGCCCAACTCTTTTGCAAGGCGCAAGCCTACTACTATGGCCTCGTATTCCGCCTGATTGTTCGTGACGGAGAAGAGGATCTCTACTGCTTGCTCGATCCTAGTTCCATGTGGGCTGACAAGAACGATGCCCACCCCCACAGAGCTCTTGCCTGAGGCTCTGTCCATGATCATCTTCCAAGGGATGGGAGTAGAAGCCTCCTCTCCCGGCTCCGCCTCTACCGAGAAGTCGGCTAAGAAATCCGCTATCGCCTGTACATTTATCGCCACCCGGGGCGAGAAGGAAATGTCGAACTCGCTGAGTTCTACCGACCATTTTGTCAGCCTTCCTGAATGCTCCACCCTTCCAAGATATTTCAGAGAGGATGGTCAGTCACGACCCGGATGGAGTAAGCTTGAAAATAAGGCCGGAGCTTTCGCGCCAACACCACCAAGGCGAGAGCAAGCTTCTCCAAGATTGGACACTTCAGCTTCGCCTTTTTGAGCACCTGGCTAACATAATAAATGGGGAGCTGCTTCCTCCCTTCTTCCCGGACCAGCACGGAACTTACTGCTTCCACCCCTACTCCCAAGTAGATGAGTAGGTCTTCACATTCTTTCGGGCTCTGAAGGAGAGGTGTCTGAGTCAACTGCTCATTCAGCCTACCGATCGCCTTCTCGCATTCATCGGTCCATGCAAAGTTCTCGCTCTTACGGAATGTCTTGAATAAGGGAGAGCATTTCTCTCCTGCTTTAGACAGAAAGCGGCTAAGTCCTGCCAACCTTCCTGTCAGCCTTTGGACCTCTTTCATGGTTCTCGGCGAGGCCATCTTCAGGATTGCCTTGACCTTGTCAGGGTTCGGCTCAACTCCTCCCGGAGTGATGAGATGCCCCAGAAACTTTCCCCTTCCAGCCCCGAACACGCATTTTGCCAGATTGAGCCTCATCTTGAACTTTCTTAGCGTGGCGAAGGTTTCTACCAGATCAGCTATATGCTCCTGGACGCTCTTGCTTTTGCTCAAGAGGTCGTCCACATATACCTCCAGATTCCTCCCCTTTTGCTCTTTGAATATGAGGTCCATCATCCGCTGGTAGGTCGCTCCTGCATTCTTTAGCCCAAAAGGCATCATTTTGTAGCAATAGCAGCCATCTCCAGTGATGAAGGAAACATCGCGGCAATCGGGGGGATACATCCGGATCTGGTGGTATCCAGAAAATGCATCAAGGAAACTCATCACAGGGAAACCAACGGCTGAATCAACCAGCACGTTGATTCTAGGCAAGGGATAACAATCCTTTGGGCAGGTTTTATTTAATAAAGAGAAGTCTACACACATCCTCCAGCTGCCCACATCTTTCTTTACCATTACAACATTTGAGACCCAGCCTGGGTACTGGATCTCTGACACAAAACCTGCATCCAGCAGCTTCTTCACCTCTTCACGAATAGGTCCGGCCAACACGGTGCCACTTGACCTCTTCTTCTGGCGGATGGGCTTCACCGCGGGGTCGAGATTGAGGTGGTGACAAGCAACCTCTGGGTCGATCTCGGGCATCTCAGCAGCACTCCAGGCAAAGATGTCGATGTTTTCCTGTAGGCACGTCGCCATCTCCATCTTCTCGCTGACCTTCAGTGATCCTCCTATCTTCAGCAACCCAGGTACTTCTGCCGTGGAGAGTACCTCGATTTCTTCTACCTCCTCGGACACCTCCAGCCGGGCCATGCCTCCTGTTACCCTTTAGAACTCCTCCGTGTCAGCCATCCAGCTGATGGTGCTGACCGAGCTAAGGTAACACTCGCGGGCGGCTCTTGGATCGCTCCTGATCCTCACCTAAACGACTCCCTGGAATTACTTCAAGCACTGATGGTAGGAGGATGGAATGGCTTTGAAGGTGTTGAGAAGTGGCCTCCTGAAGATGGCCTTGTAGCAACTCGGGGCGTCAATGATGACGAAACGGCACTAGAGAGGGGTGGCACCGAGTGTTACAAGGAGATCTACGCCTCCCTCCACCTCTTTCGTCTCTCCGGAGAAGCCAAATAGGGGACCATCCGGTGCCTGGACTCTTCCTGCGCTGACGCCCATTCCGTCAAACATTTCCTTGAAGATGATGTTCACGGAGCTACCGTTATCGATCAGAATTCGATCAACGGTGAAGTCCTCCATGGAGGCTTGGATCACGAGGGCATCATGAAAGGGATTCCCATTCCCCAGCATGTCCTCCTCTGAGAAGGTGATCTCCTCCAGCGGGGGCGGTGCCTGCGAGGTCGAAGCGATGCTCCTTCGATAAATCTTATGGAGACTTCCCTTGCAGGAAGCTCCCAGCCCTGCACCCCCGTGGATCACCCCCACTCCTCTGCCTCCCTGGGCCACATCTCCTCGACCTCCATGGTCGACTCGGTCCACATTCCTCCTTCGGTTGACGACTTGAACTGCCGGCGGCTCAACAGGGGCTTCAATCCTCGGGAGCTCCCCTCCTGCTTCCCCTGCTGCCAACCTTCTCCTGGCTTCCCAAAAGTCTGGGCAAGCCATTGCGCCGTGCCCCTCCACCTGATGGAGGTCACAATAGAGGGGAACCTCCTCTGCCTGCGGCTTCCTCTGCTGCCGGTTTTTCTGGCCTTGTCGATTGCCGCGTCGAGCAACCGCCATCGCTTCTTCTCTCCTCCTCTCCTGACGCCTTGCTGGTTGATCGTGGCATCTTATCTCCGGGGATCTCTCCTGATCCCAACGCTGAGGTCCCCTAGCCGGCCTCCAAGGCGGTCGATTGACGTGGACTTGGTAGCGTCTCTCCTCTTCCCGATGTTCGGGGGCTACGACGAGCCTCCTCTCATCGTTCCTCCTTGGTCCTTCCTTCCTGGACTCCTCTCTCCTTCTCTCTTCCCTGCCTCCTCCTTCCGACTTCCGCTTCTCTGCCCTCCTGGGCTGCTTATTTATAGAAAACAGGGCGCACGATCATAGGCGCACGACCAGTGGTCGTGCGCACTGGAAGTTAGTGATTGTGCATGCTGTGGCCGAAAACCTGTAAGGCAAAACTGCAGAAAATAATAAAGCGCACGATCGAACGCACGATCGTGCGTAAAAATGCACGACCAAATTCAGAATGCAACTTTGGGCTGCAAATGAACATGCACGATCGGCGGCGCGCGATCAGTGGTCGTGCGCAGTAGAGCCAGTGATCGTGCGCAGTGTTCTTGTACAGATTTGTACCGGGAACACCTGCACGAACCCTGTTCCAGCATAAACACTAATCGAAACCACTAAAAGTGGCACAAAACACAGCATGAAAGACAGTAAGAATGATAAACATGAAAATACACAAAAAATGGGCCTAGAAGTGCACTTAGCGTGGAATAATAGACGGCTATTTAATATGAATGACAATATGTATAAAGTGTAGTGCATAAACTAGATAATCGGCCTAGATGAGTCCAAAAATGTTTATATAATTGGGACTCGTCACACCCTCGGACTTACCTGTTTGCGCGTCCCGAGCAAACAAATTCTAGGCAAACGGGGAAAGAAAAGTAGATGGCTTAAAATTAAAATACAGAGTACCATGCGAAGTCGCATGCTCACGTGCATAAGAAAAATAATAGAGAAGATTTCTAATTATACAAACAGTTTATAGATTTCTAAAAGAGTAAAAGCATATTACAACTACTCAAAATGGTGAACTACGGTGAATCATTCGGTCACGCATACGAAGAAAGTAAACTTAGCGCTGAGATGAGCATTGCTCAAGATAGGGGTGCAGGAAAAACTCCACTGAAATCCATCGGCGTCGGTGACCATAAGCTCGCCCAGTCACATTCTCTCCACGACACTAGATTGGTTCAAGGCGTGAGTCAGTAGGACTTTAGGTTAGAGATGGGGCTTGGGTTACGGTGAGGTAAACAAAGATAAACATGAAGGCTAAGCACACCTAACCCAACATGAGCATAAGATAGAGCTACCCACATGACTATAAAAAAACAAGTGCACCACACCCCCAGACTTGGACTTTTGCAACATAGGTGTGTGCACTGCCTACTCCCAATACCAAAACTTACAAAATTTTCAATTAAGCTCATCTTTTTTTTTCTTTTTTTTCACTTCTTTTTCTTTTTCTCCTTTTTTTTCTTTCTTTAGTGATTTCAGCAAATTTTCAAAGATGCACATTCATACTTTCTGAAAGTGCACAGTTGACATCACTAGAATTCTCTAGAGGGGGGTGAATAGAGATTTAAAAATACTTTGTGCAAAGTTAATAATTATATATATATGTGTGTGTGTGTGTGTGTGTGTGTAATAATCACAAATTTAAGCTTCCCACACACCAACAAGAATTAAGCAAATAAAGAAGAAAAATGACAACAAGAAAATCACAGCACAACACAAGAAAATATAGTGGTTCCCCAAACTTTGGGTAGTCCACTCTTCTACCCCCTTGGTAGGAATTCAGTAACTTGCACTGAGTTTTTTGATAAGGAGACTCTTAGAACCACCCTGAGTCTTTTGATAAGGAGACTCTTAGAACCAGCCTGAGTCTTTTGATAAGGAGACTCTTAGAACCAGTACAACTGAATTTTTTGAAGAGAGATTCTAAAAACTCTTTTACACAGTTTGAAAATGAAGTAAGAAAGAAAAGAAGAAGTGGAACAGATAGAAGAACAAGAAATAATATATGTAAGAAGGAATCTTCTTCCTAGCAAGAAGATTAGAAGCACAAGTATAGTGAATAGGATCTCTTTTCTATAGTGAGAAGGAGATTCTAAGCTTTTCTCTCTTTTATGAGAGCTTTCAGAATTTGCAGCAGAATGGCTTCAGAAGAAGAAGAAGATGAAGGCTTTTTCTTTTACTGCAGCACACTATTTCTTTTCTCAACTTTCTCACTCTTCACTTGGGAGCTCTTCCTCTATTTCAAAATGGATGAAGTGGATCACTAGTTGTATTCTCTGCCGACCTCCTTCTTATTTATAGCTCTGTTTAAAATATATTGCTAAAGGAGAATAATCAATTAGCAGACAAAGAATTAGAAAGAGGTAAGAGTTTCCATAATTAATATTTCTGTAGAAGGAAAAGAATTCATTCTGATTTCAAATAATATCCATAATAATCTTAATCAAATAAGCCAAGAATCAAATAGAAGGAAAGGTTGATTCAGAACGGCTATAAAAGAATAATATTATTCCATAAAAATCAGATCTACAGAAAGAAGGAAAGAGATCTGGCGTGTTTTTGAATTTCTTGTAGATATTAACGTACGTCGATTACTATTCGACGTAAGCGTCGAATTCATCCTGGCTGGATGTCAAGAGGAGAATAAGGAAGGTGCGTCGACTAGGATGCGTCGACTTTATCACATGCGTCGACTAGAAGTCAGAGGTACGTCGACTATGATTACGTCGAATTCTTCTAAGAGTTACTTTGACTCTTCCTGAGAGAAACGTCGACTATATTTCGACGTTGCGTCGAATACCATTCGACGCATATTTATTTAGCCTAATTTTTCATACTTAGAATTTATATTCTTCTTAATTCTAGGGGTTAAGATAAATCATTTCCCCAACAATCTCCCCCTATTTGTCTTAACCCTACATAGAGAGAAATTGTATCAGTCTTTTAATCAACAAAGCAAAGCAATTATATAGAGAAGAAATATGATAAGAAATCAGAAGAGAATAGAATAAGTAATTGTCTTTCACAAAATTTAAGCTAGCAACTTCTTGTTGTACATGAAATTGACAAAGGTAGAAGAAAGTTTTCTAGATAAGTTTTCAATGGCATCAAAAATATAGCCCCTAGCTCTATCTGGATGCTCCTGGACATTTCTGATGATTGTGTGCAATTTCTCCAGGACTTTGTCAGCGTCAGGGAGATTGTCATTTAGAGAATAGCCCTTGCTGATGATGATTGCTGCCTTTTCATCAATCATCTCAATTGTAATATCTTGAGTTTTCTTTTGAGTAAGCCTGGGTTCAGGCGGTCCTTTGTTGTCAACCTTTGGCCTATATTTTCTCTTTTCTGATGGCTGTTTCTCAGGAATCTCAGTCATCTTTCCTTTCCCTTTCCATGGTGAGTTAAGCCATTTGTCTAATTTTGCAGGTCTTTTGGGCTTCTTATAGGGAATGTAAGTGTCTTCAGCACACCCTACACCCCTCTTATGTTTTTGTCCCTTTTCTAGAACGAGTCCTGCCTGAGGATTTTTCTTTTGATAAGCTTCAACATCAAACAGTTTCTTTGGACGCATGGGCATTGATGTCGACGTATGCGTCGATATGGAGTCGACGCTCCGTGGAGATATGTCAGCCTGCCGTTTTGTCGACGTGTTCATAGACTTGTGTCGATATAAAGTCGACGGTGCGTTGATAAGGGATCGATGTAGTTTTGCCTGCAATCAATGCCCGCGTCGAGTTTTTCTCGACGGTGCGTGGATATGTATTCGACGTTTCTTCAAATACTTTCTTAGATTTTCTGATTTCTTTTAGATTTCCCCAACAATGGTGGTTACAGGCTTCCATCAAGCATTCCTAAGGTGTTGATGAAGTAGTTATGCTTAGTTTCATCCAAGGGTTTTGTGAAGATGTCTGCTCTTTGACTGTCTGTAGGAATATATCTAAGGTTATCTTACCTTTTTCTACATTGTCTCTAAGGAAGTGATGTCTGATCTCTATATGTTTAGTTCTACTATGAAGGACTGGGTTGGATGTTATGGATATAGCACTAGAGCTATCACAATAGATCTTAGAGTTATTGACCTCCAATTTGTAGTCAAGAAGCTGATTTTGCATCCACAGGATTTGTGAGCAACAGCTCCTAGCAACTATGTATTCAGCTTCAGCTGTTGAGGTTGAGACTGAGGTTTGTTTCTTACTAAACCATGATATTAACCTATCACCTAGGAATTGGCAAGTACCAGATGTACTTTTTTTATCAACCCTACATCCAGCATAATCTGCATCTGAGAAACCTATTAATTCAAAGTTGGTTTCTGCTGAGTTCCACAGACCTAGTTCAGGGGTTCCCTTTAGGTATCTAAGAATCTTTTTTACAGAGGTGAGATGGGATTCTTTTGGTTCAACCTGAAATCTAGCACATATGCAAGTGGCAAACATAATGTCAGGTCTGCTAGCTGTTAGATATAGATGGGATCCTATGATGGCCCTATATGTCTTTTGATCTACTGATTTTCCCTTGTCATCCTTTTCTATAATGGCATTAGTTGTCATAGGTGTTTTCATAGTGGAGGTTGATTCCATACCAAACTTTTTGATTAATTCTTTAGTGTATTTTGATTGTGAGATAAAGATTCCCTCACTGATTTGTTTCACTTGTAGTCCTAAGAAATAAGAGAGTTCTCCCATACTACTCATTTCAAATTTTGATTGCATTAGATTAGCAAATCTTTTACAAAGTTTGGGATGAGTTGAGCTAAAGATGATGTCATCTACATAGATTTGAACAAGGAGTAGTTGATTTTTATGGGTTCTAGTAAAAAGTGTTTTATCTACTTTTCCTCTTTCAAAAGAATTTTCTAAAAGAAAGTTGGAGAGAGTTTTATATCAGGCTCTAGGTGCTTGCTTAAGACCATAAAGTGCTTTGTTAAGTCTATAAACAAAGTTAGGAGAGGAGGGATTTACAAAACCTGGTGGTTGTTCCACATATACCTCTTCTTGAAGGTCACCATTCAAAATGCACTTTTGACATCCATCTGATAGACTTTCATCTTCATGAAAGCTGCATAGGCAAGAAAGAGCCTGATTGCTTCCAATCTGGCTACTGGAGCAAAGGTTTGGTTGTTGTCTATTCCTTCTTCTTGTCTATATCCTTGTGCTACAAGTCTTGTCTTGTTCCTGACAATTACTCCAATGGAATCTAGTTTGTTTCTGTATACCCACTTTGTACCAATCACTGGGTAGTTTCTTGGTCTTTCAACTAAATTCCACACTTTGTTTCTCTCAAATTGGCCTAGTTCTTCTTGCATGGCCATAATCCAATGAGGATCACAATTTTCTTCCTCAAACTTCTTTGGTTCAACTTGTGATAAGAAGCATTGGAGCATCATCCCATTGGAGACTTGGTGTCTTGTTCTTACTCCTATATTGAGGTCTCTAATTACTTGAGATTGTGGATGATCTTTCAAATTGACCCCTGTCCTATTTGGACTTGTCAGATGTTCTTCTACCTCATTAGCAATGGGATCATTGTCCACCTGTTCTCCCTGAACCATGTTCTCTTGTGGGAGTTGGTTTTGAATGCTCTTTTCTGAATCTTCTTCATGTTCTTGTTCAGATTCCTCACTTGATTCATTTAGCTGGTTTTCTTTTCCATTATCTGTGTTCAGCTGCTCAAGCTGAGTTTCTATGCTGCTGTTTTCCTGTGGAAAAGAATTGGTGGAAGTTTCCTCCCCCTTAAACAGCATGTTAGTTTCATCAAATGTAATGTGCATAGATTCTTCAATTTTGAGAGTTCTCCTGTTATAACATCTGTATGCTTTACTAGATGATGAGTACCCCAGAAATATTCCATCATCAGACTTCTTGTCAAACTTGGCAAGATGATCTTTCCCATTATTTAGAATAAAGCAAGCACATCCAAAAATTTTAAAGTATTTGACAATGGGTGTTTTTCCCTTCAGGAGCTCATATGGAGTCTTTGATTTAGTTTTGTGAATGAGGCTTCTATTAAGAACATAGTTGGCAGTGTTGACTGCTTCAGTCCAGAAGGTTTTTGGTAATCCAGATTCTGCAAGTAAGGTCCTTCCTGATTCAATTAAAGTTCCATTCTTTCTTTCAGCAACTCCATTCTGTTGAGGAGTTCTAGGGGCTGAGAAACTTTGTTTAATACTTATATCCTCACAGAAACTACAAATCAACTTATTTTCAAATTCAGTCCCATGATCACTTCTGATAATTGAAACATCAGTGTTAAACTCAGATTGAATCTGTCTTATGAATTTTGAGAGAATCTTATGGGTTTCAGACTTAGTTCTTAGAAAGAATACTCAGCTAAACCTAGAATAGTCATCCACAATGACTAGTGTATAAGATTTTCCACCTAAGCTCTGAGTGGATATGGGACCAAAGAGATCCATATGCAGTAAGTAGAGAATCCTGGGAGAGTCATCCTTACCAATTGGTTTAAAGGATGATTTGGTCTGTTTTCCTAGTTGGCAAGGTCTACATGGAGAGTCCTTAGAGTACCTACCCTTTGGTAAGCCTCTGACTAGGTTATTCTTTGCTAGTTTACTAATGGTTTTGTGGTTTAGGTGACCCAGTCTCCTATGCCATAATTCACTTTTATCAATAATATTGTTAAATAAACAAACTTCTGTGGGTGAGGAGCTAAAATCCACTATATATACTTTCCCTTTTCTAATTCCATTGAGTACTATGGCACCAGACTTGACATCAATAATATGACAAAGTAGTGTGGTGAATTTTACCTCATACTTACCACCGTCACATATTTGACTTATACTTATCAGATTATGCTTCAGTCCATTGACTACTTCCACATTCTTGAAGGTAACTTTTCCTTCTTTAAAATCTCCAAAGCCTCTGGTTTGCCCACAACTAGAGTCTCCAAAGGTCACTGGTGGTCCATGTCTATCCTCAAAATTGGTTAACAATTTTCTGTACCCTGTCATATGCATGGAGCATCCACTGTCCAAGTACCACACCAGACTGGAGATGTGATACATCTGCAAATAAGATTTTAAACATTAGTTTGGACCCTGCTGAACTGGGGTCCCTTCCTCCCAACAGTAAAAGATTTAATGAAAGAATAAGTGGGTTTTTCAGAATATCCTTCCTCCTTTAGGGGCATTGGCTTATCATACCAATTTTCTTTGGTAATGTCGCAGAAATAGTGTTCATAATAGAAGAACATAGATTGAGAGGACTGTTTGGAAGAAGAAAAATTTCTGTCAGATTGGTTGCGTCGATATGAATTCGACGTAGGCTTAAGGTTGCGTCGAGTAAAGGTCGATGCTTCCTTCATTCTGCGTTCACTTTTAGTCGAAGAATGGAAGAAGTTGTGTCGGGTAGAAGTCGACGCACTTTGGTGTAAGCTTCGATTAGAAATCGACGCACGTTGATAAGAATTCGACGCATGTTTATTTCTTTTCTGAGGATATTTACCTAGGATTCCTTCATATGTAATGAGATTACTTTTATTAAAGATAGTGGTTGTTTCTGGATTTTCATGTGACCTCTTTCCTGTTGGATGATTCTCCCTAGTGAAGTGAATAAGATGTTTCCAGACAGATTTACTGGATGATTGAGGTTTGGGATCTTCATTACTGTTAAACTTTAGTTGTCTAAATCTGTTAGTGAGATTCTCGGAAATATTCTTGAGCTTCTGACTTCTTCCATTTAGAGAGTCTTCAAAGGACTTTTGCCTTTGCTAGCTCATTTCTTAGTGTTATATTTTCTGTATAGATTTTATCTAGTTCCTCCTCTGAGAGTCCCAGACTGAGCTCATAGTTTTTATATTGTGTGTTCATTTGTTTGAGATTGTTTAATTCATTTCTTAGTTCTTTTATTTCTTTTTCAGATTTGATTAAATCTAAATAGAATTCTTTGAAATTGTTTTTGAAATCAGTGGAAGAAAAATCTATATCATCAAATATATTTACCATAGATGTATCCTCAGACTTCTCAGTGGCCATCAAACAGGTTTCCTCTAGCTCTTCCTGATCATTGTCAGATGAGGTACTTTCTTCAGTTTCTGAATCACTCCATGATTGAGCAATAAAACATTTCTCCTTCTTCTTCTTCTTCTTCTTTAGATCTGTTCTTTTCAGATCTTTCTTTTTGCTGATCTCTTTAGGACATTCAGGCGCAAGGTGTCCAGGTTCCCTGCAAGAGTAACATATAATCTCTTTATTAGGAGTTTTGTCATACCTGGTTCTTGAGTCTCTCCTCCTGGATCCTTCTGTTTTGATCCACTTCTTGAACCTTCTGGCCAGTAGACTGATCATCTCCTTATCACTTGTAGAGGGTTCACCTTCAACAGCCTTCAATGCAATACTCTTTTCTTTTGAGGGTGAAGGAGCCTTTTCTTTCTCTTCTTTCTCAGCTCTTGTTTTCAACAGTTGTTCATAAGATTTTAGTTTACCCAACAGGACATCTGTTGAGATTTCTTTTTGACTTCTGGAGTCTCTAATTGGCCAGATTCTTGAATCCCAAGAGCTAGGGAAGCAAGTTAGCAATTTGTCATTTATCTCAGTGAGAGATATGTCCTTCTCAAGTGTTCTCAACTCATTTACTATGAGGCTGAATCTGGCATACATGTCAGCAACACTTTCACTTTGTTTCTTCTGGAAGTTTTCATATTGAGAGATGAGTAGTGCCTTTCTATCCTTTTTCTCATCAGCACTTCCCTCTACCATTTTGGTGAGAGTTTCCCATACTTCCTTAGCTGACTCACATTCAGCAATCTCTTGGAAGATTTCATCTGAGAGGGTTGAGACTAAGATATTCATAGCCTTGGCATCACATGCTTGAGCTTTCTTTTCTTCATTTGTCCATTCAGCCTTTGGAGCAAGTGTTTGTGTGACCTTTCCACTTGAGTCCTTCTTTTATGGCTTGGGAGGACCTGTCATAATTACATCAAACAATTCTCCATCAATAGAGTTCAGATAAATTCTAACTCTTGTTTTCCAAAGTGCAAACTTTTCAAGGTTGCAAATTGGTGGTCTGGTGGAAGCATAATCTTTGATTTGTGCTATGTGAAAAATAATTTTTAGAAATATATATATAAATAAGAGGTAGGATCTTTTTGATCAAGGAATTAACCTTTTTAGATCAAACTCGCTTTGATACCAATTGAAAGTGCACAGTTGACCTCACTAGAATTCTCTAGAGGGGGGTGAATAGAGATTTAAAAATACTTTGTGCAAAGTTAATAATTATATATATATGTGTGCGTAATAATCACATATTTAAGCTTCCCACACACCAACAAGAATTAAGCAAATAAAGAAGAAAAATGACAACAAGAAAATCACAGCACAACACAAGAAAATATAGTGGTTCCCCAAACTTTGGGTAGTCCACTCTTCTAACCCCTTGGTAGGAATTCACTAACTTGCACTGAGTCTTTTGATAAGGAGACTCTTAGAACCACCCTGAGTCTTTTGATAAGGAGACTCTTAGAACCAGCCTGAGTCTTTTGATAAGGAGACTCTTAGAACTAGTACAACTGAATTTTTTGAAGAGAGATTCTAAAAACTCTTTTACACAGTTTGAAAAAGAAGTAAGAAAGAAAAGAAGAAGTAGAACAGGTAGAAGAACAAGAAACAATATATGTAAGAAGGAATCTTCTTCCTAGCAAGAAGATTAGAAGCACAAGTATAGTGAATATGATCTCTTTTCTATAGTGAGAAGGAGATTGTAAGCTTTTCTCTCTTTTATGAGAGTTTTCAGAATTTGCAGCAGAATGGCTTCAGAAGAAGGAGAAGATGAAGGCTTTTTCTTTTGCTGCAGCGCACTATTTCTTTTCTCAACTTTCTCACTCTTCACTTGGGAGCTCTTCCTCTATTTCAAAATGGATGAAGTGGATCACTAGTTGTATTCTCTGCCGACCTCCTTCTTATTTATAGCTATGTTTAAAATATATTGCTAAAGGAGAATAATCAATTAGCAGACAAAGAATTAGAAAGTGGTAAGAGTTTCCATAATTAATATTTCTGTAGAAGGAAAAGAATTCATTCTGATTTCAAATAATATCCATAATAATCTGAATCAAATAAGCCAAGAATCAAATAGAAGGAAAGGCTGATTCAGACGGCTATAAAAGAATAATATTATTCCATAAAAATCATATCTACAGAAAGAAGGAAAGAGATCTGGCGTGTTTTTGAATTTCTTGTAGATATCGACGTACATCGATTACTATTCGACGTAAGCGTCGAATTCATCCTGGCTGGACGTCGAGAGGAGAATAAGGAAGGTGCGTCGACTAGGATGCGTCGACTTTATCACATGCGTCAACTGGAAGTCAGAGGTACGTCGACTATGATTACGTCAAATTCTTCTAAGAGTTACTTTGACTCTTCCTGAGAGAAACGTCGACTATATTTCGACGTTGAGTCGAATACCATTCGACGCATATTTACTTAGCCTAATTTTTCATACTTAGAATTTATATTCTTCTTAATTCTAGGGGTTAAGATAAATCATTTCCCCAACACTTTCACTTTGTATTTCCACAATCAACACCACCAATTTAATATTTAGACAAAGTGCTTGCAACTAGGTGTGCGACTAGGATTGGAGTTTAGGCTTTGGTGAACAATAGTGGAGCTGAACCAAAAGAATGGGGTAGGCACAAAAGGGGCAGCAAGGGTAGACGATATCAGGAATGGCACAAAGGCTCAACCGGGCCAAGATAATGGCCTACGTCATTCTCACGCACTAGAACTATCCTATGCCAATGCTTCAAGAATCGCTTGGGGCAAGTTCTAGCCACCGAGAAAGATTCTCCTTTCTCCCGACTCAAGCAATACGAGTCTAGCGATCATTTACACACATCCCTATGCTACCTTTTGATTCACGCCGGATTCACCATTTGAGTAGAGCAAACAACATTTACACTAATAGAAAAATATAAAACCATAAGTATATAAAAAAAGTCTAATCTACACAAATTTCTATGCAACCGAGCACTCGACTAGGAGCACTACTGGAGTCAACATTTTACTCCGCTACATAGTCCTAAGCCATCACCTAGCCTTTCCCAAATATGCAGAAGAATTAAATTCAACTCAGAGCATGCATACAGATGAGTACGCGCTTAAGTAAGTGCAGTGGTGTGCAAAGAAAATGAACAATAACTAAATAAATGAAATAGAAATGCTTCTAGCATGCAGTGCAATAGTGCACGTGAGCGGGTAAACAAAACTACTCTCCCTCAGACTTAAACTAAACAATCTAATGCAGAATATGACTATAAAATTCAGAATAAAGCTAAGGAAAGAGAGTACCCAATGCTCAGCAAGTGAGCATACCAGAAGATTGGCGTTTAAATCTAAACCTAGTTGTAGCATCCATCTAGAAGAATACCTGCAGGGGTCAGCTCCGCAAAAACAAAAGAAAAAGACAAACTAAAATAAACTAAAGCTAACTAAACATGATTAGAAGAAATAAAAATGCAGGAAAAGTAAGATAACTATTGGGGTTATTGTCATCCCAGCACGTCTTATTTAAATTTAAAGCAGTTCTAGCTAATGGGTCTATGAAAAAGGAAATGAATAGGTAACTGTTCTAATATGCGTGTCGGTAGTGGGTACCGATATGGCGATAGAACAGTTACTCCCCTACCTAAATAAAAATACCTGCTGAACACAGGTAGCGGGAATAGGAAATAAGAAGAGGAGGAGAGTTGGTCCTCACTCGTCTCACCACAAAATAAATCCTTGCCTAGCAAGGTGTCATCTTCAGGGTGGCTGCGGGAGGAGAAGGCAATGAATGAGGCTTCCTCTATGGAGGAGGGGTCAACCTCCTCACATATGAGGATACACTCATCATTGACTTGAGCGTCATGCAACAAGTCCTCCTGGGGTACGTGTGAAGACTCAACCTGCACAGGCTCAGATAGAGAAAGGGGATCAAGAAATAAACAAGAAGAAGAACATGAATAAAAATCAAGCGGGGGAGTGGTCCCGGTCTCACTCCCATCAGGATGGGGAAGTAAAATAATGTTTGCATTGTCATCAATACTACAAGGTTCGGCGGGATCAACAGTGGTCATGCCCAAGATTTGGACTTCCTCCACCGGTGCTGAGGAAAGCTCCTCTTCACCTAGAAGGTTGTCCTCCTCCATAGGAGCAGGCATAACACATAGATCGCCATCCTCATCCTGCGACACATCCTCAACAATGTCGTCAGAGACGAATGTAGTATGCACAATAGGGGGAGGAATAGTGCTTGGAAAAAAATCAAGCACGGATTCCTCACAAAGAATCGAATCAACACATGGTGATATATGCACAGGGGAGATGGGCTCAGCCATGTCAGAGCCTAGATCAGCCACACATCCGGTGACTGTGTCCGCATCATACCCTTCAAAACTTGACGGTGAAATGTGTAACGGCCTAAACGTTTAAGCGAAAGTGAAAGAGACGTAAATGAATAAAATTCCTGATGATGAAATAATAATGAAAATCAGTGCCGAGACGACGTCGCACTTTAAGTTTGAAGTTTTGAATTTTTCGATGATTTTGCGACGCTCGTTTCGTTTTAAGTTTCTTTTTATTTATTTCGTTTTGCTTGGTACAATTAGTTTTTGTATATAGTGGAATGCTGGAAATGGAGTTACGAAACGCTAATATAGTATGAAGCTATTTTGGGCTGCTGATAGCCTTTTTGATGTTGATCTTTATATGACTGGTTTTTATTATTGCTGCTAAAATAATTGGGTTTGGGCTGGCTGGGCTGCTGAATCTTGCTGATATACGTATTATCTTATAATCATATTTCATATATTATGAGTCATTAAGCTGGCTGGATTAGAAGAGGCGGTGGATTTAATTGAGGCGGTGGATTTCTCCTTCTTATTATATCTGGTTTCTTATTTTTTTCCCATCCCTTCCGTCTCCTGGAGAGCTCGATGAGATAGGGCTGGTGATTCCCCTTCTTCTCCCTGCTCGACACTCTCTCTTTCACTTGTCGACAGTGCTGGAAGAGTTATTTGAGCTGTAGCTGGGCTCTTGTGTTGTTGTTGCTGCTGTGCAGTGCTGGTTCTTTGCTGTTGGTTGGCAGTTTCGGCTCTAAACCTCCAATGTGAGCCTTATTCCTTTTCCCCTCTTCTCTCCTCTTCTTAGAAGCTTAAATTTTGAGTATCACATGCCGCTAGGGTTTCTGATTTAGGGGGGATTTGGATATGCTGCTGTTCCTTTTCTTTTAATTATTGTGGCCGACTGTTGCTAGAGTGCTCCTCGTTTTTAAATTGGTGTGGCTGTATTGAGCTTTGCTTCTCCTCTTCAATTGGGGTTTCTGTTGGTTGTGCTGAGCTGTTACTACCCCTCGTGTTAACTGCTGTTGTTTGAATTTTGTGGGATTGTTGGCTTCTGTTCCTAGATGATGTGGGCTGCCATGAGATGTTTTTCTTAGCTATTTGGGATTCCTGCTGTAAAAATAATTTGGGGCTTTCTTCTTGTCCCTTGTTGGCCGGCTGTTGCCTTGTTACTTTGGGTTTTATTCTTGCAATACCAGGTCTTTGGGGCTGCTGTTTGAGGCTCCTATGGGTGCTGTTTGGGTTCCTGTTTAGTGCTATTTTGATGGGGGGGGGGGGAAACTCATTAGATGGTTGCCCTCTTTACTGGCTAATTGTTGTAGGAAGTACACTGTAATTAATTCGCGACGCAACCCTAAAGTAAATGATTTCACTGATACTGCAGAGGATGGCGCCCGGAGATAGACCTGATGAGAATCCTGGTATGATTAAAGGCAAAGGAAACTTAGTGAGTACTTATTTATTTAATTATACATAGCTTTGAATTATTTTTCTATACATATGATAGATTTTGATACAGAAAGTATTTTAGTGATTGTGCATTGACATGCAATTGAAATTGTTCGAATTTTGAATCACTGATAAATCCAAGAATCGCTAGAAAAAGAATTGGCAATAAAGAAGCGATGAATTAACTTCTGAGGGAAATATTTTAAATCAACCTACTATAAAATTGAACAAGAATATTGCATCGATGCATAAGAAAATTTGAAATGATAAGGGTTAACCCAGTAGCCGTAGTGGGGGTGTGAATACGCTACGGCGGAATGTGTTTTTGATATTGATTTGAGATCGTTGAAGGCCAGAGGTCATTGAAGGCCAAGAGGTCGTTGAAGACCAAGAAGGGATGAATCTACAGCTACCCTTATGATTTCCGAATTAAAGTAAACTAAAGATAAACGAAAAATCTGCGTCAGATAGTGAAAATAAATTGAATGAGCGAAAGAATATGAAATCTGATTCTGAAAGTGAAACTGAATCGATGAAATGTTTGATGCGAATGAACGAAATGACATTTAAGAACTAATGAATAGATCTAATACCAGAGATTGAAATGGAAATCATTATAGTACGAACATTGTAGTTACTGCTATTGGTTGTTATTACTTATACACTGAAATTGAATAACTTATTGTTTTACGTATACACTGAAACTGAAGATTTATGCATATTGCTACTGACGTTTGTTACTTGCATGTACAGTAGTTAAAGAGGTATGTTACTCGCTTAATCATATTTTTTATGACTAAACCCGTCGTGGTTTATCTTTTTAGGTAACGGATGCGACTCTGAGTGCTCCGAGGAAAGCTAGACGGACTAGAACTGAAGAATGAGCAAAGGTATGAGTTTTGTTTATGTATTTTCATTGTACTCATATTTTACTATGCTGCGATAAATACTTACAAAGAGACTCAGATACAGAATTTATGTGAGGTCTGGCTCGGGGCCTCACAAAATGGACACATAACCGGATGTTGAAGGTGTGCTGCCAGAAGTAGGAGTCGGGACGATCCGGATATCCGGCTCGTCATCCACGTCCAATTGGCGAAGGAATGCAGCACAATCCTTCAAGGCATGATCCATGCTCTGACAAAACAGGCACTGCCTTGCGGTCTTCTTTGGCACAGCAGGAGCTGAAGCCGAAAAGAAGTGTGATGATAAAGGCTCGGCAGAATAGCCATAGGACTTACGCGCACCATATGGAGTACCAGACGAAGTCGGTGCTCCATATGATGGGCCTTGAGTGCTAGGGCTATTATCTCCCGATGGGCATCTATCACTAGCATGAGAAATATCTCCACACCAACGACAATGAATATTGAATGAAGCCCACATAGTGTGAAGATAAAATGATTCAAAATAAAAACACTATTGTGCAAAATACTACACCTAACAAAAATTTACTAGAGCAACCTAATATAAAATAGGAAAAATGTTAACAAGAAATAAAATAAAGAAAGGATGCAATACACAAATGGAAGGGCTTTAATCTCAGATTCTCCCTCTCCAGAAAACTCACACGACTGTGTTCCCCGGCAACGGCGCCAAAAACTTGATGCGCAAATCTTAGCACACCGCTATAGGCGGTAGCAAGACTGCGGCACGAAGCGGCAGTGTACCGATCGTTCAAGTAATATAAAATGTGGGAGTGAATCTCCAAGTATCGATCTCGAAGGAACACAGTAAGGTGGAGTTAACTTTTGAGGACGGACTTGAGATTGGAGTCCTTAAGTCGGATAGGTTGCGGAAACGAGGGTTTTGGTTTGTGGAAATAAAGAGAAAATATTACAACTACTCCTATGCAATGCCGCTATGCAATGCTTCGCTTGGCGGGATGGAGATTAGGCAGGCCTTGAGCGCACTGCGTTGCAAGGGCGGATGGATGAGTAGGCAAGCGGAATCGAACTGTGCAGGCCTTGAGCGCGCTGCTTCGTTAGGCGAATGGATTACACGGGCCGCTATGCCACGCTTCACTAGGCGGATGGGCGAGTAGGCATGCGGAGTGAGGGTCGCAAGCACCTCGTCGACAAGCACGCCACTAGCAATTGCTAGTGCGGCACACGAACCTAATGGATGGAGTGGTGGATGACGTGGTGGCGCATCTCATATACACAAATAACCAAATGGTTTCATAGAAATATGAAATAAACATTGCAATTAAAGATCATTGTGCATATCATCCAAAAATACAAGAATCTACCCTACAATATCATTACAATTTGTAAGAGAGTAAGAAATCGACCGAATCTGAAGGCTCGTTGGGATTCACGGTTGGAATCGCAAGGTTGTCAATCCGCGTCCAAGCTGTAAGACCCCTTTAACACCGGGTCTTAGGCCCAGAACCGTCGCTTTGCAGTGACACCTTCACTCCGGAAGGTCACCACTACAAAACACCGATCCTGCCGGCCAAATCGATCACAAAGAAAAGTGCATTAAAGAAGACAAGTCCACAGAATCAACATGAAATATAAAATCATAAAGGTAAATGTCCACAGATAATAACTGAATAAAAGATTGTTACAATAATAAAGGGCACATGCCCTGTACATCATGTCCTCACTACAAGATCATTTGCAGAAGCTAACTACTAATCACTCACTGATCCTGAACCTAGTGCTCCTGTAATAGGCTGGTCCGCCTCCGTCTGCACCGGCCTCTGGTGCTGTTGCGTCTCCTCGATCTCCTAAAATGATATGGTCCACCGACCGTTAGTCAAAAAGACTAAGCCTTATGTTCCCCACCCCACCCCCAATGGCTCCTAGGCACCGTGCGGGAGGATGAAGCGGAGGACAGCAAGGGGTATAACAAAGAGCAGGTGACAGTGGTACAGGAAATGTTTCTACACTACACATGTGTATATATATAACTGAAGCGGTATAGGGGCATAATAAGAGCAGGTAAAGAATAAGTAAAGTACAGTAAGTAAAGAAAATAATAATAGGAAAGTAACCATTGATTTATAGGAATGCCCATACAAACCTATAGACCAAGGGGTCGTTTAGCAGGGCCTATCGTATAAGAAGTCCCATAACCGACTTATACGATAGGGGTAGGGGTTGAAATGAAATATTTATGATATGACATGCAAGGTATGTTGTTATGTTATGTTCATACAAGTGCAACTCACCCACTTCGACTCTATGCGCATAAACCTTTAGTTCCCCCTTTTTGGAGCGAGCTAGACTCCCAGGATACTCCCGTAGCAAACGGAAGCGGTGGGTTGGGCCTCGCCCACCTCTAGGTTGGTATTCACACTACCTAACCTAGACCTATCATACGCCTCAACGCAAAACCGCGGAGCATCTGCATACTCTTACTGGCTGGACCACCAGACTTTCAAGGCTAAGTGCAAATTCCACACTTGCCGAGTCAACGTATTGACGTCGGTGTGAACGATCGTCCAATACCGAAGACCCATCACATTCGTGCACATGCAACATGTTCTATTATCTATCTCCGAGTCATAAGCTCCCCGGGCTAACCTGCCCGTGACCATAAACTTCCGAGCCACCGGCTCGCCGGACCAACCCGTCCGTAACAACAAACCTTACTGAGTCACAAGCTCATCAGACTAATTAATCTACTGCTACAACCACCGAGCCTACCGCTCATACAACCAAACCAACTAACATCCCGTAACTACGGGGTGTGCGTGTGTGCGTTATCAAGTTCATCTTGTACATCATCTTATCCCTACAATTTATGGTTAATCTTGGACTTCCCGAGGATTACCCTGTAAGGGGCTCGCTACGGTACTAGGAACTATAATGGGATGACACCCCAAAGTTCCCTTTCTCAAGACACTTAGTGTTGTTGGTATCTACCCATAAGAATACCCTCATCGTCATTACTCTTGAATTAACCCTAAGTGACTTATGACTTTCTAGGACGATCTTTCGTCGACCCCGAGTGCAGCTTACCTCTCACTCACCAAGCACACATTTACCATCTATAATCGTTCTTGTTGACCATCATACCTTCTCAACTAAACTTGGTAAACCACTTACCTCCCATTCCCTCCTAAGAATCCACTTTGTTTCTCAAAATTTCACAGTTTACTATACGCAGACCAAATGAATTATATGAAGCTCACAACTAGAGGTACTCCAAATATTCACCCAACTGACCCAAGCTATTTACTGGAGGTCTATCATGATGTTATAAGACTAATTCCAGAGAACCATATTTTTCCCTAATAAATTAATATTTATTTTAATTTCTCCAAACATCTGCCAAGCATGAAAATGAACATGAACTATAAGTAAATCTTATGATATCGCTTTCCAAAAATTAAGATAAACCTATGGTGACTAAATAACATCAGAAACAGCATATCATATATTTACAGTAAGAAAATCTCCTCTAATGTAATTATTTATCATCTATCCAAAATCATAGTTTTATGAAGGAACTACCAAAAAGGTCAACACTAAAATTATGGGAAAATTACCAAGCTCTTGTAATCACCAAAAAAGGCTACTGACTATGTTTCAGGATTTAAGAAATTCATTTTCTCACTAAAGTAAATACTTTAAGAAAACCTCAAATTAAATGAATTGTGAAGTAGCCTACTGATTTAAGTCTTCAAAAATTCTGTAAAAATTCACAGAGATTCCTAATGTTCAGAAAGGTCATATCACCAATTTTCACAATTTAACAAAGAGTTTTGGACCCTCAAACATTTTTCTTAAGTTTAAATCAAAACAAGTGCCTTGTGAAAGAAGTACTGATTAAATCATTTTATAAAATTCACAAAAATTACCAGAGGTCTAAAACATGATTATAAGGGCACAACCAAAGTTTCATCATCATCCAAGACCTTTTGATCATGTAATCATCTCTTATAAGAAATTTCTCTAAAGGGATTATGACTCAATCCAAAGGGAATAATTGCTCCTAAAATTCTTATAAAATTACCTAGGGCCTATTTACACCCTATAAACTTATCCACCAAGTTTCATGACCATTCTATAGCTTTTGACCACATGCCCTTCACAAAGCTCTACATGCACCCCAAGGGGTAAATCTAGGATCCTAGGGCATATCCACCTCCACACCCCCCCCCCCCCCCCAACTCACTCATGGGGATGTTTTAGGTGATCCTAAGCTAGTGGCCAAGGTTTCATGTCATGGTGAGGAGATTTGACCACAATACCCAAAGATAAACATCATGCCCTAATTTTGACCTAATTAGACCCAACTTAGGTTAACCAATTTCCAAACTAAATCAGTCCCAATTGGGCTGAGATTTTTACCAGGGTCATGTGATAACCCTAAGAAGTACCCACTAAACTTTGGAGGGCATTGGAGGTCATTTGACCCAATAATTAATTAATATGTGATTTATGAAATTATTACAAAAACCTTATAAAAATGTTCTCCTAAAATTCCCATCTATGGATATGATGTGTGTGTAGGTATAAGTAGGCTATGTTTCAAATCTCAAGTCCATATCATTTCTCAATCAAAAATTATTCAAGAAATGGTGGTTGTCCTACACTAGGGACCAGCCCCACCAAAATGGACCTACAGGGAGCTACAGAATCCTTTTGGGGTGAAATCAATTTTAAAATAAAGTAGACTCCAAGGGCTACAACGTTGGTGTTGAACACTTTTTCTGTAGAGGGGCGTAAGTATTTTTAATAATTAATTCTAAGTGCTGCCAGTAAAGGGATAGAAAAATACAATACATAACATTTAATATAAAAGATCTGCACAGATCTTGAAGCAAAAACATGGGGCATCCCTTCATCTTCCTCCTCCAGCCAAGGGTCCAGATCAGCCCGTCCTGTAGCCTCTTCCAGTCCATTTTCCCGGCCATCCGACCACCTCCCTGACCGACCACCACCACCACCACCTCCGTTGAGGTGGTGGCTATCGCCGGGCGCCGGAACGGCCGCCGAAGGGGCCGATTCCGGCGAACCCAACGGGAAGAAAATCCATGGAAATTTCAGATTTTTCTCACTTGGATCGGGCTCAATTGAGCCCGATTTTTCACCTATTTTGATCTAAGATATATCCATAGAGGGAGAGGAGAAGAACCAGACCTGTTGGGAGGGTTGATTCGTTGCTGATTGGGTGATCCTCCATGGCCGGCCTCAAGCTTTGGCGCCATTGCAACCTCCACACCAAGTTGCTCGAAATCTTTAGGTGAGTGTGGGAAACTCATCCTCACAGCCTTGTGAAGCTTTTTAAAGAGACACTTGTGGAAGGGGGAGAGGTGAAACCTCCAATTTCACCATTAATTGTCATTAGGAATTTTTAACCAAAACAGAAATTCCATTTAATTAGCCACTTGGGTGGCCGGCCATGGCTATTAAACTCCTCAAAACTGATGAGGGGGAAGGTACAAAGCCATTGGAGATGAAGAGGGGAGGCCCTTGGCCTCCCATGGCCATTAATGGCCTTCTCTCTCTTCTTTATCTCTCTTCAAAATTGAGGAAATTGCACTTTATCTCTCCTACTCATCATTTCCAGAAATTGAGTGGTAACTCCTGGTAATTATCATCCTCCTAAGCTAATGGGCTACTCCAATTAGGCCTAGCCCAAGTGGATTGGGCTTGAGTTAGCCTTTTCCCCTCTTTTTGGGCAAGGTTGACCAAGTGTTGACTTGAGGTGTTGACTTGGTCAACTGATGGGTTGACTGGTCCAAGTGGTGTGTCTTGAGTCCCTTGACACCACCCAAAGTTGGTTGAGTCATGGTGGTGCCCCAATTGGGCCAATTAATCCAAAAGGTGTTGGTTTGACCAAAACAGGGCTAGAGTTGACTTTGGTCAATTTGACCATTTGGGTTGACCCCAATGGGTGGGTAGTGACCTATTGGTCTCTCTTAAGGGTTAGGAAGGTCTGGGTAGGGTCAATTTGGCAAGGTGGAGGTCAATTGACCCTAATTAGGCTACTTTGACCAATTTGGGGTTAGGGTTGACTTTGGTCAATTTGGCCTCTTTGGTCGACCCCAATGGGTCTTTGGTGCTCTAAGGGGCCCCTAAAGGGTTAGGTATGCTATGGTGGGGTCAAAGGGTCAAGGTGAGGCCCTTAAGTCCAACCCTATGCTTGTTAACTAGAAATTGTTATTTGCAGACCACTGTGGTTTCCTTCTTCTTGGCTAAGGCCAAGTGGTCTCTTCAAGCTTCCTAGGGTTTTGTCATGACCTAGTTATGACAAAACCACTCTAGGGGTCTAGTTGTTTGGGGGATGTTACACAAGCTTGGTCCACAACTACGTCCGGGGTAGAGGAGGGCTGTCACTACCTCCCAATGGACCCGTCTTCTTCGTGTCACTATCCGCTCGGCTTCAATACATGGCTCCCAATCTTGACAATGAAATCTAGGCGGAGATCCTTCCTATTGAAGCTTGTGGATGACGAAGATGGCCGAGGTGATCTCCGGGCTCAAGATAGGCGTGAAGAATAGTCCCGGAGCACCTCCTGGTGGTGGAGGATGATGCAGGGGGCGGAAGAGGCGAACAGGGCTCGAAAACGGCGGAGCTGGAATGTCGTCCGACCTAATTTCACGGGTTGCTTATTTATAGAAAACAGGGCGCACGATCATAAGCGCACGACTAGTGGTCGTGCGCACTGGAAGTTGGTGATCGTGCGTGCTGTGGCCGAAAACCTGCAAGGCAAAACTGCAGAAAATAATAAAGCGCACGATCGAACGCACGACCGTGCGTAAAAACGCACGACCAAATTCAGAATGCAACTTTGGGCTGCAAATGAACGCGCACGATCGGCGGCGCACGATCAGTGGTCGTGCGCAGTAGAGCCAGTGATCGTGCGCAGTGTTCCTATACAGATTTATACCGGGAACACCTGCACGACCCCTGTTCTAGCATAAACACTAATCGAAACCACTGAAAGTGGCACAAAACATAGCATGAAAGACAGTAAGAATGATAAACATGAAAATACACAAAAAAATGGGCCTATAAGTGCACTTAGCGTGGAATAATAGACAGCTATGTAATATGAACGACAACATGTATAAAGTGTAGTGCATAGACTAGATAATCGGCCTAGATGAGTCCAAAAATGTGTATATAATTTGTATAACCCTCATTCTCCGAGGGTGGACCCACCCAAGGCCACGTAGACAGAAGTCAAAAGTCAAAAGGTCAACACAGAGACCAGCAGTCCAAGGCAGAAGCAGAGAAGACCCTGGTGAGTATGCAGGTGGTACTCGCCAGGTAGGCGAGTATTGGCCAGAGGAGCTCGTCGCACGCAGGAAAGCAGCAGAAGACCTGGGCGATATTGGCCCGGCGTGTGCGAGCAGCACCCAATACTCGCCAGATGGGCGACTATGGCATAGTACTCGTCGAGTATCCCATAGTCGCCTGGTTGGGGGCTGGGCTATAAAAAGCCCCCTACCCTTTGGTTTTCCTATAAATAGGACCCCAGGGGTACTTGGATTGGCACCTGGACTTGAGCTTTTGGACCTCGATTTCCGAACTCTCGAGCCTGTCACCCTTGCTTTTAGCCAAGTCGGTGCCTTCCCTGTACCAAGCTCGACCACTTTGGTTTCGGAGGGGAAGACTCTCTTGAGCTTCTGGGTACGTGGTGGGACCTCCCTGCCGCAACACCTGGGGTCTTGTTTGTTGCTCTTCTAGCTTCTTCGTCGTTGCCAGCCAAGTCATCTCGTTGGACTGCTGGGCGAGTAGCCTCCAGCTGCATTGGTCTGAATTTTGGAGCCTAGGATTTTCCTGGCGTCAACATAATTGGGACTCATCAACGCTCACCACACCAAAGTGTTGAAACCTGGAAAATCCTGGCTCCAAAATTCGGATCAATGCAGCCGGAGGCTACTTGCCCAGCGGTTCGACAAGAAGATTTGGTTAGCCACGACGAGTGAAACAGAGAGATAATGAACACAACCCCAGGTGCTGCGGCAGGGAGGTCCCACCACATACCTAGAAGCTCAAAAGAGTCTTCTCCTCCAAAACCACGAATGGGCGAGCTTGGTACTAGGAAGGCACTGGCTAGGGAGGATTCTCACCTATAAGGGGGGTGAAGCTCTTATTTTTGACAAGTGTCATTCCTGGTACCCCTGGGGGTCTATTTATAGACAAGTCTTGAGAGAGAGAGGAAGCAGACGATTATCCCTGATCCCCTTGGAATTGGGTTTTTAGCAAAGGCATAGGTAGGCGAGTAGGTGAGGACCTCGGACTAAACGGGCGAGTTGGTTGGTGCAAGTCACCTATAGGCGATAATGTCCATTCCCACGCCCTTCTCGCTGGGCCAGGTTCCTTCTCGCTCGGCCAGATTCCTTCTCGCTCGGCCAGATTCCTTCTCGCTCGGCCAGATTCCTTCTCGCTCGGCTAGGCAGGCGGGTCTCTTATCTTCGATGAACTCTGGAAGGCTTCTGTGTTGACCTTTTGACCTTGACTTCTGCCTACGTGTCTTTGAGTGGGTCCTACCCTTGGATAATATGGGTTGTACAATTATTATTATTTTGGTTATTCCCTTCTTCACGTTGGTTGGTGGCTTGATTACGGGGAGCCGCTTGATGTAACCTTAGCTCGTGAAGCATCTCCCTAATGTCCGTCAACTCATGGCGAAGTTCGTCAATCGTTGTTGGACCGTGACCCGTGTCCCGCTCGACCGCCATATGTGAGGAGGACGTGGTATACTGGTGCTAGCTAGTCTCGTGCACATGCAAAGAAATATTGATTCTGACCCGACAAATTTTATGAAAGATAAATTTGTTCCCGCTTAATAACTAGGGTAAATAAAATAATTTTTTTTATTTTCTTGCTGAAAAAAGTATGGAGATTTTCCAGATTTTTTTTATTTTCGCAGAAGAATGAGAATTTTAGGCCGTTATTCGCAGACCAGCAATTAAAATTTTTGTTGTTTTGAACAACGGATCGTGCAAGACAAGTGTGTGTCGGTGTCCTAAGAACAAGATACTTGAATGGTGTCAATTAAGAAATTGACACGAACCTAGCTTTGATACCAAATTGATGTAGGCTACGCTCTCCGACAGGGTTATTATGGACAAACACGAATTTCTCTCTACGTTCCCAATCCTTCGTTCACACAAATAATTATTCGCAGCACACACGCTTTGCAAAATTTATCAATTAAAGGCTAACGTACGGGTCGGCAACACCCTTAGAGATCGAATAATGGCTATATGTCAATATTCTCCCTAGCCAAATGGATCTACCCGATCCGATCGAGCGAGTGTTGTATCAAAAGAGATCCACCGAAAATAACGATTTCGGAAAAGGTATATCTCTTCCAACAAAAAGAAAACGAGGTTCGTCAATCCTCACAAATTTAAATCAATTAAGATAAACTTAAAATCAATCAAAGAAATCCACAAAAATTCAAGTTGTCGAAGATCACGTCAAAATTAATCCACTACAAGAAATAATCAAGAGAGAATCACACAAAGTAGAAAGTTTCGTTACCCCGCTTGAGATTAGTTTTTCTCAAGCATTTAATCGCTCAATCGCTCGTCAACGGTTCCACCGGAGTTGCGTCGTATGGAGAGGAAACTCGTCCGCCTTCTTCGCTTCACGCCGGGGTGGAGATAATCTCTAGGAGGGAGAGAGGGAGGCCGACGACTATGGAGAGGAGAACAAGGGGGCGGCTGCTCAAGGTTGGCCGAACCCTAAGGGGAAAGGAGGAGGGAATTTGGTTAGAGGAGAAAATAAAGGAGAGGAGGAGAATTCCAAGTTTGGATTTCTATTTCAAATTTCAATTGCAATTCATAATAATTCCTTAATCCTTCTACATCATGGCTTTTTATAGGCTTACAAACACATATGACTACATGCATCCCAAATTAAAACAAAACATGAAAATAGAATAAAGTCCTAAACATTAAGATAATAGTAAAGAAAACATGATAACAATTAATCAATAATTATAATAGAATAATTATAATTATTAATTAATATTCTTGCGCCTTGGGCGGAGGTTGTAGCGACGATGACGTTCATCACAATTACTGTCGCGACGATGTCGTCGGAAATCTTTGGTTGGAGAGACTCCATCATCCGTAAGCATGTCGGTACCATCATCTTCATGTTGAGTCCCGTCGCTCCATCAGATCACATATATTTCATCTTTTCTTTTATTTATTTTGTGATCTGGTGTACACGAAGAAGTAGTGTATATACATTACATTGACGAGACGTCTCGTCGATATAAATTACATCGACGAGACGCCAAACATATTAAAGCTCTAGTCGACATTGTCCAGTCAATATACATATATCGACGAGATGTCCAGTCGATATACATTATATTTACGCGACGTCCAGTCGACTTTGTCTAGTCGACATTTTCTCTGTCAGCAGACTATCAAGTCAATATACATTATGTTGTCTTGATTTCTAGTCGATATCACCATATCGACATAGAGTCCAATCAACACAAGTTCTCTCTCATTCAATCCAAACTTGACATTCACTCATATCCCGTATAAGTTGAGCCAACCCGATCAAATAACCAATTTATGGTATGTTATTATGTGCGACCCCATACACTCATATTACGTTGGCAGTGAATCTAACTTGTTGACTACTTCTAGATCACAAAGACTTCAACAACACACACACACAAACAAACAAACACACACACACACACACAAAACAAACACACAAACAAATACACACACACACACACACACACAGACACAGACACACAAACACACAGACACACAGACACGCACAGACACACAGACACACAGACACGCACAGACACACAGACACACACAGACACACACACGCACACACGCACACACGCACACACCCCCACACGCACACCCCCACACACACACCGTACACATATACATACACACAAATACACAAACAAACATACATACACACACATACGCATAAAAGACAAAAAAAAGTAAACAATAATTCCAGGTGTAATATGAGTTCTTGATCAGTGGGAACAAAAGAAATAAAACGTATAGAAATTCTAAAACACATAAGAAAAGTAGACTTTTGTCCATAAGACATGTGCAATCAAAGCACAAGAAAGCTTGGACGGATGAAGCTTTCCAAAGAACTAATAAGGAATGCTAGAACTCATGCATCTTAATCTAAAACCAATTGGAAAATGAAACTAATAGGAGGAAGAAATCGCACCCCAAAAAAAATTTCTGAAAAAATGAAGATACGGGAAGAACCGAACCATAGAAGCCAGTGGGAGAGAAGAGGAGAGTGCCGTCGCCTGAGAAGAGGGTTCTGGATGGTGGAGGTGTATCGTCGGAGTTTGCGTGAGGAGGAGGCGCCGAGGTCGCTCGCCGAGATCGTGAGATAAGAGACGTTGGAGGTTGATCGCGATCTGCGAGAGATAAGTAGCTCTGCGGGCTCTGGCTCAGAATCGAGATTTCCGACCTATTTAGGTCGAAAATGAAGGGAGACAATTCTCTCTTGATTAAAAATTGATGAAAATTTAAATGAATTTTGATTCCTAGCTGATTTTATGCCCGCAAAACACTGAAGTTGAAATTGTCAATTGAATTTCAATTCAATCTCTACAATTCTGACCTAACAAACTTATGACCATATTTATTCGAATTTTTGGCACTTTGCACCCCCCAATTAGGGGGGTTTGGCACTTTGCACCCTCCTTTTAAATCTTTGGCACTTTCCACCCTCCAAAACAACAAATGCACCCTCAAATTCATAAAATTGATTTTCTGTATTTTATTGTATATTAAAGTTAATATCTGAGGGCATTTATGTCCATGTACGAAAACTGAAATACTAAACCATCTCCTTTGCTCCAACCCATTATCTCCAACGGCGATCTCCAGTGTTGGTAAATTTCTGGCGCAGGGCAAGATATTGCCGCAAATTTTAATAGCCAATAACTCCTGGTCATGCCCTGCTCTACATCGCCAGCCATCGCATGCATATTTTGAGGGTATGGAGTTTTGTCATTACAACAACTAAAAAAGCACTCATTTCTGGATTTTAAACAACAATAATATTTTAAATAGCATATGACAAAATCTGAAGGTTCAACAACATTTTGATACAATTGCAACATTGCCGATCATACTACAAGACAGCAAAAAACAACTGAATGCTAATACATTCATATTACAAGACAACAAAAAATAACTATTGCAACGATCATGTATATCCAGTGTAGTCTTCGTAACATCCACCTGCTATCTGGAATAAAAATAATAAAGGGGTTATGAATAGGAATAGGAATATAATGGATGATGAAACATAACAAGGAATTGAGCTACAGATACTTGCAACCATAACTTCACCTGCTACTTGCAACCATAACTTCACCTGCTACTCATAAACATAACATCCACCTGCTCCAGAAATTGCATAATCTGATGTAGTTGTGTGGTCTATTGAGGAACTGGTGATGAAATAATAGTAGGAATACTAAGGGATTCATGACTAAATAAAACAATTATGTTGTTGTTGTTCTTGGCCAGAAATTATACCTGCCGAGAAAGTTTTCTTACGAGTCTTCAACGTCGGCATTTGAACGTGCGATCTTCTTCTTCACCTAAATGGAAGTATAAAATAATTAACATATTTTTCAACAATGAATGTAATATGGTAATATAACAATGTAATTGAACTAACCGGGAGCTTTAATCTTGAGGTTGCTTTTGTGCTCAATGTTGGTTCGTTGTTTTTGGAGGATTGATGTTGGGGAAATGATTTCTCTTAACCCCTAGAAATGAGTTAAAGAAAGAGTTTTATGAATGAAAAATAAGACTAAGTAAATATGCGTCGAATAGTATTCGACGCAACGTCGAAATGTAGTCGACGTTTTCTTCAGGTTATGTCGAAGTAACTTTAGGAAGATTTCGACGTATGTGTTGTCGACGCTACTCTGATTTCTAGTCGACGCATATAGAGAAGTCGACGCACCTTAGTCGACGCACCTTCCTTATTCCTCTCTCGACGTCCAGCCAGGATGAATTCGACGCTTACGTCGAATAGTAATCGACGCGCGTCGATTTATATGACAGATTTAAATATGCGCCAGATCTCTTTCCTTTTTTCAGTAGATCTAATTTATATGGAATAATGTTAATATTTTATAGCCGTTCTGAATCATTCCTTCCTTCTATTTGATTCTTGGCTAATCTGATAAAACTCATTATGGATATTATTTGAATTTGGAATGAATTCTTTCCTTCTATTGGTATGCTAATTATAGAAACATTTCTATTTTTTCAAATTCTCTGACTGCTAATTAATTATCCTCCTATAGCATTATTTTGAATACACAGAGCTATAAATAAAGAGGAGGTCGGCAGAAAATAGAGAGTTGAGTGATCTACCACATACATTTTGAAATAGAGGAAAAGCTCCCAAGAGAAAAGAGAGAAATTGAGAAAAAGCTCTGCAGCAATATTCAACCATTTCTTCTTCTGCTTCTGAAATCTCACTGCTGCAAAATCTGATTGCTCTCACTAAAAGAGAGAAAGGCTACAAATCTTCTTCTCTCTATAGAAGAAAGATTTACTTCACTTCTTGTGCTTCCAATCTTCTTGCTAGGAAGAAAATTCATTATTGTTTCTTTCTTTCTTTCTTTCTTACTTAAATATTGTAAAAGAGTTTTTAGAATCTCTCTTCAAAAAATTCAGTGTACTGGTTCTAAGAGTCTCCTTGTCAAAAGACTCAGTTGGTTCTAAGAGTCTCCTTGTCAAAAGACTCAGGGTGGTTCTAAGAGTCTCCTTATCAAAAGACTCAGTGCAAGATAGTGAATTCCTACCAAGGGGGTAGAAGAGTGGACTACCCAAAGTTTGGGGAACCACTATATTTTCTTGTGTTGTGCTGTGATTTTCTCTCTTGCATTTACTTTAATTACTTGTCTAATTCTTGTGGTGTGTGGGAAGCTCTAATCTGATCATACACATATATATATATATTAACTTTGCACAAAATATTTTAAATCTCTATTCACCCCCCCTCTAGAGAATTCTAGTGAGGTTAACTGTGCACTTTCAATTGGTATCAGAGGGAGGTTGATCTAAAAAGGATAACTCCTTGATCAAAAGATTCTACCTCTTATATATATATATCTTCAAAACTATTTTTCACATGGCACAAATCAAAGATTATGCTTCCACCAGACCACCAATGTGCAATCTTGAAAAGTTTGCAGTTTGGAAAACAAGAATCAGAATCTATATGAATTCCATTGATGCTGACTTGTTCAATATTACTGTAACAGGTCCCCCAAAGCCTTACAGAAAGGATGCAAATGACAACATCACACAAACACTTGTTCCAAGATCTGAATGGACAGAAGATGAGAAGAAGGCAAGAACTCATGATCTAAAGGCCATGAACATACTTGTCTCAACTCTCTCAGATGACATCTTTCAAAAGGTTGTTGACTGTGAATCATCCAAGGAAATTTGGGATGCCCTCACAAAGATGGTGGAAGGAAGTGCTGATGAAAAGAAAGACAAGAAGGCCCTATTGATCTCTCAATATGAGAACTTTCAAAAGAAGGCTGAAGAAAGCATCTCTGAAATGTATGACAGATTCAGTCTGATCATTAATCAACTAAGAGACTTGGATAGAGAAATCTCACTCACTGAGATTAATGACAAATTGCTAATGAGTCTCCCTAGTTCATGGGGACTCAAGAATATGGGCAATAAGAGACACAAGAGGACAAAAAGAGATCTCAACAGATGCTCTCTTAGGAAAACTCAGATCCTATGAGCAATTGCTGAAAACTAGAGAAGAGAAGGAAAGAAGAGAAAACACCTCAACTTCCTCAAAAGACAGGAACATTGCCTTAAAGGCAACAGAAGAAGGGACTCCTGTCACTGAAGAAGAACTATTCAGTTTCCTAGCAAGAAGATTTAAGAGATGGGTCAAGACTGATGGATCAAAAAGGAGGGAGTCAAAACCAAGGTATGACAAAACCCCCACTAAAGAAATTATTTGCTATTCTTGCAGGAAACCTGGACACAATGCCCCAGAATGTCCAGAGAATGCTGAAACAGGAAAGGATCTGAAAAAGAAAGATCTGAAGAAAAAGGGGAAGAAGAAAGAAAGAGGCTTCATTGCAGAAGTCTGGAGTGAAACAAACTCTGAGGATAGTTCATCTCTAAGAGTGATAATGAAGAATCTAGGCAAGAAGACCTATGCTTGATGGCCTTTGAAGACTCAAAGAATGATGATAAATCATGGAGTGAAACAGGATCAGAAGAAAGCATATCTTCTGATGATGAAAAAGAAAAGAACCTCATTCTCATTGAGGAATCTGAGGATGAGGATGAGGTAAGCATGTTTGATGAAATAGATTTTCAATGTGATGACTTTAGAAATGATTTTATGGGAATGTACATAGATCAACTAAAAACAAAACAAGAAATCAAAGATCTAAAAGAACAAATTAACATGGTTAAGAACCAAAGTGATAAAGAGAAAATATGCTCAAAAGATTATGCACTAAAAGCTAAAGAAATAGAAAGGGCTAAAATAGAAAACCAGTTCCTTAAAGATAAGGTAATCCAGGCAAAGGCCTTTGAAGAATCAATAAAAATGAGAAGCCAAACTCTTAAGGAAATCACTGAAAAACAAAAACTAAGACACAAGAATCTTGGGCTTGGGGCTGATCCCTTAATCAGCCTAATTCCATCCAACAAACCTGCTTGGATGAGCCCTGTAAAATTCACTAAACCTGTTAATTTGTTAAACCCAGAAAAAGACCCACAGGAAGAAAACTCCTTCAAAGAAATAAAAGAATTGGATGAAACATCTTATTATTCAGCTGATGACTCACAAACTTCATCTGAAGAAACAATCAATCCGAGAAAAACAACACATAAAGGAGTAAAAACAGAGAAAGGCAAAATGAAAATTTGTGAAGGCACAGATGTGTCGACTTCATATCGACGCATGCACGATAGTGCGTCGACTTCTACTCAACGCAATCTTTCAGATGCTTCGATCTCTTCTAGACGGCTGAACAAAAGCACGTCGACTTCCAATCGACGCAACTTTTTTTATGCGTCGAAATCAGATCGACGCCATCTGGAGAAAGCGCCGAATACAAATCGACGCGACTATCAACATGCGTCGAATGGATATCGATGCACAAAAGTTCAGAGCAACTTAAATACCTTTCATCCAAAAACCTTTCACCCTAACCTCCATTCAGGACCCATTCATCCTGATCATGATCAACATCTCTATTCTAACCAAAATTTCTACCCAAAACTTAGTAAACAAAATTCTCATCCTAATTTTTTTTCATAACCATAGTTTCTATCCAAAACAAAACTTCCATCCTAAACAAAGATTCTATCAAAATCAAGACTCTTATTCTAATCAATACCACCATCCCTATCTAAACTCAAACTTTCAAAATCTCAAAATACTCAAATGTTATATATGCAACAAAAATGGCCACCTTGTCAAACAATGTTGGTATAATCAATCAAACTATCTGTAAAATCTAGTCCTAGGCTGACTTAGAAAACTTTAGGATTAGGAAGAGACAACAAGAAATAAGAACATAGAGTGGTTCTGAAAACCCAAAAGTCACGTCGACTTCTAATCGACGCACCGTCGATGACTCAGATCAACAGGTGTAATCGACGCATGCGTCGACTACTATCGACGCATACGTCGATAGGAAACCCTATCATACCAAATCAGACCATATCGACGTTCACGTCGAATTCCACTCGCCGTAACGTCGACTTCACGATAAAGAGCGGCAACATTAGAATATTTTCGGTCACATCCACTGGAGTACCGAAAAAGCCTCGAATTGAGCCCTGTCTCGACGTTTCACCTGACTTAAAAAGACTCTTCAGAAACCTCCACTACTCTGCATCTTTTATCCTCCGTGCTCCTTTGTCCAGCTGATTCTTCTTGCTCCTCTCTCACTGATCTTCAATGGCTCCCAAAATAAATTCTGGGTTCGACATCGATCTCGAATCCTTCCAAGCAGCAACAGAGAACTATAAAAGCATCATTGCTCTCTTCACTGAAGCAGGACTGAACAAGCTCATCTCCACTAGGTGCAAGCTCCTGGAAACTGAGCTCACTGAGCTCATAACTCATGTTCAGATTTCTGAACAAGGAGAAATCCAAGGAACACTCTATGAGACACTAGTCTCAATCTCAGCAGACCACATTAGGGCCACCTTTGACCTCCCATCAGGTATATCCTAATGTCATCTTCATTTCAATAAAATAGGAAAAGAAAATGAGCCTCTCATGAATGACTCAACTAGTATAAAGTATTCCCCTATTAGGTGATGAATCCATTGAACTCACACCTGATGAAGTCAAGCATTTACTTACCACCATGAAATTCTCAAAAGATAGACCAATCCATCTGAAAAAGGTAGACTTTTCTGATGAATATAGGCTGCTGGCTGATATAGTAGGGAAAGTTCTACTGTGCAAGATCTCAGCACATGATGCAGTACCAAAACAACAACTGAACATCATGGGGGCCCTTGTGTTGAAGAAGAAGGTAGACTGGGCCACATGGCTACTCAAGATGATAGGCTCCAAATACTCTCACAAAGAGAATGCCTACATGAGAATGATGAGTCAAGTACTATTCCATTCCTTCCCTGACCTATGTAGGTCAAAAGGAATTCCCATCCCTCCAGGAAAAAGGATGTCCATAGCCCTATTTTCTAAATGGGCCAGGCAAATCCCTAAGCCTGGTTCCATTCCTGAAAGGACTCCATCTCCTCCTATCTCTCCTGCTCATCCTACTCCTCCTCCTCCTTCTCAAACAGTCACATCTTCTGTACCTTCTTCATCCACACAAATACCATCTCAACCACATGCCCAAGTCGCATCTATTCCTCCACCTCCTCCATCAAATATACCTCCTCAAGATGATAGAATCCCCTCTCCACATTCATCATCTCCTCACTCTCCACCATCTGCATCCACTGAGGCTCTACTCACTCAGTGCATCCAATCTGCAGCTCAAAAATTCCAGGCAATGCTAGATGAGCATTGCTCCCAGATTCATTCCTCCATCCTTCACATGCACACCCAAATAAATGGGGTCAGTGCCTCTGTGCAAGATCTAAAGTCATCTCTCTCTTCCTCTAGAGTGACTAGGTCTTTCTTAACCTCCTTGGCCAAGAAGGTCAAGAAGGGGGAGAATCTAGATGAAGATTAGCTCTCCAATCCTAAATCTTCTTCTCACAAATCCCTTCCTACCTCAAAAACTGACAGTCTAGCACTGCTCAAAACCCTTGGGAATGAGATAGTACCTGAGCTCCATATTGATGAACAAACAATAGAGATACTCAACATATCAAGAGATGCTGCAAATCAAATGACACCACTACAGGGGGAAGGAAGCAGAGTAGTGAATGAGGCTGAAAATGAAGCTGGTACAAATCTAGATGGAAAGGAACCAGCTGATGGAACTGAGAAAGGAAATGAAGCTGATACTGGAAAAGAAAAAGAGACAGATATTCTGTTGGCTGAAGAAGAAAGAATAAAAGGAGCTCTATCCCAGGGGGAGCTACCTGCTCAGGGGGAGCTAAATGAACTTCTTACAAGTGGGAAAGAGAAATCCTCCTCTCCTCAAACATTAGTATTCAAGAGAAAAAGAAAGACTCCTCCTACCCCACCTGAGTAGTATTTGAAAACATTGCTGATATATCTCATCCTATAGTTGAAAATGAATTGGTATGAAAATGAAATCTGTTTATATGATTCTGGAGTATTTGATCTCCTTATCTAAATTTCACTTTTTAAAGTGACATACTTCTTATGCTAATACAAGTTCTCTCTAAATAGGGTTAAGACAAATAGGGGGAGATTGTTGGGGAAATGATTTCTCTTAACCCCTAGAAATGAGTTAAATAAAGAGTTTTATGAATGAAAAACAAGACTAAGTAAATATGCGTCGAATAGTATTCGACGCAACGTCGAAATGTAGTCGACGTTTTCTTCAGGTTATGTCGAAGTAACTTTAGGAAGATTTCGACGTATGTGTTGTCGACGCTACTCTGATTTCTAGTCGACGCATATAGAGAAGTCGACGCACCTTAGTCGACACACCTTCCTTATTCCTCTCTCGACGTCCAGCCAGGATGAATTCGACGCTTACGTCGAATAGTAATCGACGCACGTCGATTTATATGACAGATTTAAATATGCGCCAGATCTCTTTCCTTTTTTCAGTAGATCTAATTTATATGGAATAATGTTAATATTTTATAGCCGTTCTGAATCATTACTTCCTTCTATTTGATTCTTGGCTAATCTGATAAAACTCATTATGGATATTATTTGAATTTGGAATGAATTCTTTCCTTCTATAGGTATGCTAATTATAGAAACATTTCTATTTTTTCAAATTCTCTGACTGCTAATTAATTATCCTTCTATAGCATTATTTTGAATACACAGAGCTATAAATAAAGAGGAGGTCGGCAGAAAATAGAGAGTTGAGTGATCTACCACATACATTTTGAAATAGAGGAAAAGCTCCCAAGAGAAAAGAGAGAAATTGAGAAAAAGCTCTGCAGCAATATTCAACCATTTCTTCTTCTGCTTCTGAAATCTCACTGCTGCAAAATCTGATTGCTCTCACTAAAAGAGAGAAAGGCTACAAATCTTCTTCTCTCTATAGAAGAAAGATTTACTTCACTTCTTGTGCTTCCAATCTTCTTGCTAGGAAGAAGATTCATTATTGTTTCTTTCTTTCTTTCTTACTTAAATATTGTAAAAGAGTTTTTAGAATCTCTCTTCAAAAAATTCAGTGTACTGGTTCTAAAAGTCTCCTTGTCAAAAGACTCAGTTGATTCTAAGAGTCTCCTTGTCAAAAGACTCAGGGTGGTTCTAAGAGTCTCCTTATCAAAAGACTCAGTGCAAGATAGTGAATTCCTACCAAGGGGGTAGAAGAGTGGACTACCCAAAGTTTGAGGAACCACTATATTTTCTTGTGTTGTGCTGTGATTTTCTCTCTTGCATTTACTTTAATTACTTGTCTAATTCTTGTGGTGTGTGGGAAGCTCTAATCTGATCATACACATATATATATATTAACTTTGCACAAAATATTTTAAATCTCTATTCACCCCCCCCCCCCCCCCCCCCCCCTCTAGAGAATTCTAGTGAGGTTAACTGTGCACTTTCAATTGACCACAACTCTTTTTGTTATGTCCAGTAACTCCACACTTGGAACAAGTGTATTTTATACCACTTCTATTTATACCATATTTCATGTTAGGAAGTTTGTCTTCCTCTTTTCTTCTTGCATGCTTTGAAGGTCGTCCCGCCACTTTGGTTGATATTTTCCACGGCACCACATGATTTAAGTTACATTGGGGCCACTCACCCTGTCCGCTGATAGGATTCAACATGTGCTCATAAGCTCTCAAAAAGGTAGTCTTCTTATACCAATAATCAATGTAGTCTTCGACCTTCTCCCTTTTGTAATAGATGCACGCTATAACATGCACACACGGAATTCCACTGAGATCCCACTTCCTGCAAGTACATTCATGGGATTCTAAATCAACTATCCATTTATCCCCTGCCCATCCCTTCACCTCAAATTTATTATTTCCATTCCACTCCAAAGTATAGTCTTGAACCCCCCTTTTGTTATCTTCCAAAATCTTCTGAATGGTTGGACATATATCGCCACTAGATTTAAATATTTTATCTCTCTGCGTATGTATCCTTTTCATCATAATAATTCTTATAATCTCAAGCATTGTTATAATGGGTTTGTCTCTAGCCTTCAATATTACATTATTGAAGCTCTCACATAAATTATTAAGCAACATATCACATTTTGGCCATCTGCTAAAATGTGATCTTGCCCAATTTTTGGGATCTCTAACTCTTACCCATTCATAAGCTGCAATGTTGGATTCTTTCATCTTAGTCATCTCCCTATTAAAATCAACTAATCTTGTTGCTGATGCGGCCTTCCACAACAAAGATTTGAGTTGTAATCCTTTGTGTGTTTGCTTGAAGTTACTATACATGTGCCTCAAACAAAACCTGTGTTCTACATGTGGTAATAATTCTTCAACTGCTCGAATAAGTCCTTTTTGTTTATCAGATATTATAGTGAAAGCATATTGGTTCACAATGTTTAAATCTTCAATTAAAAGACTAAGAAACCATTGCCAAGATTTTCTATTCTCTCTCAACACCATGGCATATACAATAGGGTACATTCCATTGTTCCCATCAATATCGACAGCGCATAATAGAACTCCTCCAGTATTGGTTTTTAAGTGAGTACCATCAAGTCCTATTATTGGTCGGCACCCAGCAATAAAACCCAATTTTAAAGCACCCCAACATATATAAATTCTTTTGAAAACACATGATAGATTTTCGGATACCTTTTTACACTGTAGTTTCACTGTTGTGTTAGGATTACTACGTCGTAGCTCTTCACAATAATCCCATAGCCTGGCATACTGCTCTAATTCCGAACCGTGGATTATCTTGTTTGCTTGTTTTTTCGCTCTATACATCTTCCAGATCGAGAGAGACGTTCTATTCTCCATTTGCATTGTTTCTTGCATTGAACTTACAGGCCACTCAGGGTTACTCCTTAACTGGTGTTGATATTTATTTGCAAGAAAATCAGACGTACAATGTTTTGAACTTGAGGCTCTATAGCATGAATGTTCTCCTTTGATAGTCTTCACTTGGAAGGTGTGGTCATTCTTAGAGATGAATGCAGCGTACATTACCCATCCACATTCGCAAGTAACCTGCACTTTGTCACTACAATTTTTTGTAAATTTAATCGGCCTCCCTTGTATATTTGAGTACGTCCGCACTGCATCTCTAAACTCTTGAGATGTATTAAAGCATAGCCCAACTTGAAAATCAAAATTTGAGTTACCTGCATCACCCTGATAAATATGATAATATGTTGATTTACATTTTTTGGTGTTTGAGGTGATTAGAGAATTGCTTCCTACAACCATTTGAGTTTGCTCTTTCGCTCCAACCCATTCTACTGCTTCATCTATATTTTCATCAAAATAGATATCATCTCTATCATAATCACCGTCTTCGAATCCATCAGTGAAAGTGGAATCAGTACCATCTGTGTCATCCCCAGTACTCATTGAGTCGCTATTATGTTGAACGTCTACTACTGGAGTATTATCATCATTACCTCCATACATTTGATCATTTGTGCAATATATGAAATCCATAAAATCTGAAATAAAATTTTTTATATCATAAAATCAAAATAAATCTTACATTCATCCAAAACTAAATAGCTACAGCACAACAAAATTATTTGAAGACTACCAAATTAATTATTAGTTGAAGCTAGAGGTATACCTGATCAGAAAATCGGGTATGGCTGTGAGGGGAAAAATTGAAGACTAAAACTGTGAAGATTGGGGGGAATGTGGAACAACTCTGTGAGGAACACCGGCTATGGCCCTGAAATTTTCATTCGAAGGTGAGGTATACCTGCAAGGGCAATCGAGACTACAATCGCGGTAGAAGCATGGAAGCGCCGTGAAATACTCACCACCGGCAGAAGGGGGGGATCGCCGGCTGGTCGCGGTAGCTCTTCAGGAGGATCGCCGTCCGGGGGTCGCTGCTTGCGAGGAAGAAAAGATCGAAAACCCTAGCTGTGGGGGTTTAGCATTTCAGTTTGAGTACATTGACATAAATGCCCTCAGATAACAAATAAATAGATTAAATAAAATACAGAAAATCAATTTTATGAATTTGAGGGTGCATTTATTGTTTTGGACGGTGGAAAGTGCCAAAGATTTAAAAGGAGGGTGCAAAGTGCCAAACCCCCCTAATAGGGGGTGCAAAGTGCCAAAAGTCCTATTTATTCAAATTTATATATAGCATTGATTTCTACGGCCAAACTTATGACCAAATATTTATATTGCTTAAAATTCGTCCTTAAGTTAGAGCTGGCCCGGTTCCCTGCAACTCGCTTGCCGCTGTTACTCGCATCGTTTTCGAGAGAGCGGCGCTTCCTCTGCTTGGCTTCCGAGCATTCAATAATGGCGAAACAATTCTTCTGCCCCCTTCTCCTCTTACTTCTCCTTCCCCTTGCATGCGAATCCTTCTCGGCTGACAACCCCACCGATCGCCGCCTCCTTATTCTCGTCGATGACCTTACCATTCGTTCTTCTCATTCCCTCTTCCTCAAGTCCCTCGAGTCTCGCGGGTACAGTTTAGAATTTCGCCTCGCTGACGATCCAAAGCTCTCTCTCCAACGATACGGACACTACCTCTACGACGGCCTCGTCATATTCTCTCCATCCGTCCAGCGTAAAACCCTAACACTGTCAGCTCCAAACCGTTCTGATTCTTCATTGCTCTTCTCGAGATTTTAATCTGTTTGAGATCGTTAGGTTTCGGAGGATCTCTTGATCAGGCAGCCGTTTTAGACTTCGTAGATGCAGGTCACGATCTGATCTTAGCTGCGGACTCTTCCGCTTCGGATCTGATCAGGGGGATCGCTTCGGATTCTGGCGTTGATTTTGATGAGGCGAGTTCGGATTCTTGATACATGAATATTTTTTTGTAGTATTAGCTTCTTACTGCTTTTTGACACATCGAAATTACTTGATGGATTCAGGATCCCGAGGCTATTGTTATTGATCATGTTAGTTATGCTGTTTCCGAGACTGATGGGGAACATACACTCATTGCTGCGGACGATTTCATACAGTCTGATGTGATATTGGGAGAGAAGAGGATAGAGGTGAGCATTTTATTCGGTTGCCATACCGGATTGCTTTTATGTACCCTTGAAACATCGACTAATTTAAGAATTAATTTATTTCCTTATTCTTTTTCTTATTCTCGTTGAAAACTTTTAAAAGTGACTTATTTCATGTTTCTGAAGTCTCTTCTGAATATGCAACTTTTTTGATCTTAAATAGTGAACAGGTTTTCAGACGTGATCTTTTCATGACAGATTAATTTTGGTTGGAACTAGCGCAACAAAATTAGTGCATTCTGTGGAAAATGCGATAAATTTGGCTTTGTGTAAATTATATCGAAAAATTATATATGGTAATATAAGTTATGCGGTTATAATGCGGGAAGGTATTCAATGGCGAGTAACTTGAGTGTTTGAGGCTAGTTATATTCCCAATAAACTAGTAGCTTCATAGATGAGACGACTACATCCCGTGACTACACGTGTAAGATGAATAGCGGTTTCAAGTTCACTTGCTAGTACTCACAGATTTTCAGTCGCGAGTTAATTACTTGCAACAAGTTGCATACTCGTGAATATAAGAGCGACACAAACCTATCTGCTTGGGTAGTGGGTTCCATACCTGTAGATGCGACAGTTCCACTACGATTAGAGATTTCACGTCTCCTGGAAGCTCATGTTTTGCTGCTCGTGAAGGGAAATGAAGATTGGTGTCCTATAAGAGTTGTGCCCCCTTCTGACAAGGGCGTCCATATAAGATTACTCTTTCAAGGGTTGTCACACAGTTTCGATATCTGATCTTGCATGATTATTGAAGTTTACCTGAGTATTGCACCCAAAACGTAATTAGATGAAATTTACATTAGCAATAAAATCCACAAAGAGCAATACAACTAAGGGAGAGGTAATGAGAGTACACCAAAGGGAAAGAGTGTAACATGTATTTATTCATTCCACTTTCAAAGATGTATAATACCACTGAATGAAATGTGCATGCTCCCAACTGTTGTGGACTACCTTAAAGGAAAAGTAGTACGATCTCATGTCAAATGAGCATCATTTCTGTTTGCAGGCGTGTGCCCATTCCCATGGCCGAGGTCACCCAATTTCGCTCGAATTGGGTTGCGCACACACGTGTTTTCCATAAGTCCTAGCAACCTTACCAACAAAGATTACATCTAAAAATTACACACACACACACACACACACACACACAAAATTAGTTAAATGCTCCAACCATTTTGGGCCTAGAGGAAGTGACTTCTGTGTTTTTCTCCAACAATAACATAAAGGAGAAATGCCAGAAAAAGAAATAACAAATACTTCAGCCCACACTCAATACAAATTCAATTTACTCGACACATGTAACAAAGCTCTTGAATTAAACTTTGTTACCAACAATGCTTTAAAACATTAGCGCACTTGTCATTTTTAAGAGTAGAACAATATTTTGTTATGTTTATATTAGTTATATTGTTTGGTAAAATACCGATATAGACACATACACAAACACACAAGTGACAGTGCACGGGGGCCTCCCGTGCAGCCGCGGCAGTACCCGCTTGCGACAGTACCTTCGCCAGTTGCAAATGGGCTTCGTCCGTTCGTGGGTTGTGAGCACGGGAGCCGCCAAGCGGGAGTATTGTCGCGCTCTCCATGAGGATTCCCTAAATGTCAGTCAAAGAATTCATGTGATGATTGATCAAGTTTTCAAGGTCTCAAAACCCAAACAAAATTGACAAAAGCATGTCATATAAATCATCTAGCTATGTAATCCCTCAAGTTTATTTTTACCATCAGTATAAGACTGCAAACAATTGTTTTTAATATTGTTTTTCATATAATAAATCATGAAATCATTTTAATCCTAGCTGGCATCGTAAACCCTCTGATTCAGTTTTGCTTCCCACCAACATCTTCTTAGGGGGAGTTCAGGCATCGAGTTGGAGGAAACAGGGGAGGGAAGTGGGTGAAATCACCTCAAATAGTTCTTTCGAAAATGTGTCAAGTATTAGGCCCTAAACGGCGAAGTAGCAAACTGTAGTCAAAACTTAAGCCACATTGAAATCATACAAATCCTAACTGAAATCGCATTAATGCACCAACTTTAATTTAATTTGTGTAAATCAATTTAGACCAAGTGGATCACCTTGATTCCACACGATGTTTCCAAGTCGAATGATGTGGAATGTCTCCCCACACAATTCAGTGCTCCCTTGCCAATTGCATGAAGCACAAAATTGTCGGTAAATAAAACGCCATATGTATCTATGACAACATTTAGAAAAAAGGTGCAAGAATTGTTCCATATTTTGGGAAGAAAATACCTTTAGTGGAGTAAACAACCTTAAGTCCAAAGAACCAAAAGGATGGAAGTTGTCCTGCAAAATCAAAGCTCATTTCCAATTATTTAGTTGTGAAGCACAAAATTGTCGGTAAATAAAACGCCATATGTATCTATGACAACATTTAGAAAAAAGGTGCAAGAATTGTTCCATATTTTGGGAAGAAAATACCTTTAGTGGAGTAAACAACCTTAAGTCCAAAGAACCAAAAGGATGGAAGTTGTCCTGCAAAATCAAAGCTCATTTCCAATTATTTAGTTGTGAAGCACAAAATTGTCGGTAAATAAAACGCCATATGTATCTATGACAACATTTAGAAAAAAGGTGCAAGAATTGTTCCATATTTTGGGAAGAAAATACCTTTAGTGGAGTAAACAACCTTAAGTCCAAAGAACCAAAAGGATGGAAGTTGTCCTGCAAAATCAAAGCTCATTTCCAATTATTTAGTTGTGGAGGATAAATGGGAGTGGGTAGAGGGAGTGAGAGAGAGAAAGCAGGGAGTGTGGCTGGGAGAGAGTGCTTATACATAATCTAAAAGATGCCGTGTAAGAGTAATGTCGATTAAGTGATGAACCTGCAAGTTTATCCAATTTGCTAATTGTCATGACCCGTCTCAACAAGAGTCAGAGTGCGCTTCAGACGGGTCGTGATGCCACATGCATAAGCGGAAGGAGAACCCATACCGGTTAGGCGGGATCTGAGATACTGATAAATAGTTTTAAAATAGTTACTTTTGAGTAAAACAAATTGTTTTATTGCGGAAGCGTAAAAATTATGGCAGCGAGAATTTGATGCACATGTATTTTAGTAAAAACTCATGATACAAGTTCTGATACAGATCGTTGTGCAATGACAACCTCAGATAGATGAACATGCAAATCATGTTAAATTCTAGTACATACTAAAACCTAGTAGTTGTCTATGATAACAGAGAAAATGACCGATTATAATTATTACATAAAAGAAATATCCGACAGTAAAAGAAATGAAACATAAACATAGAACCTGAAACTTGACGCAGATCGGCACAGGAAGCTGGCGGCGCAGACACGAACGCTAAGGCAAATTTCAAAACAAGAAGGAAAAACCTCAGAACATTGAAATACACAAGAGCAAAGCAAAATAAAATACGAGCAGGGGAAACAGAATATTTGTGTACCGTTTTTCAGAAAGCAAAGCTAACAAGACGGACAAACAAGTGAGACAGACAGAAATATCTAGAATTAGTAAACTACTCCAGAGTAAAGCATATAAAAGTTCATGTAATAACATAAGTTGTAACAAGTAAAAGTGTAGGTGTTTTTGTTTGACGCACAAGATTCATGATTCAGGCAGATTCAAGTTCAGATTCAAGACTTATCAGAGATTCAGAATTTCTGTCCGTGGTCTCTAAGGGGCGACTCTTTCGAACCCTCACCCTTGAGCCAGGGAGTTCATGCTAGCTATGACCGGTCCTTTGTTCTCGTGAGGGATTCAAGAGGGAACCTAAGTCGAGGAGTTGCGTCAATTAAAACTCTACTGTTCAATTGTTTACTTGTTATTAATGAAATAAGTCATGATTGAGTGATTCTAACATTGCAAGATATGTAACCAAATACTGATTCAGATATACAAGAGTAGATTTTACCAACGTGAAACAGGAAGAATCAAGTTATAGAACATTATTTAACCAAGTCTTGCATTCAAGCATACCTACGAAGCAAAAAAAAAAGAGAGCTGATAATACCCAAACTAGATAGAGAGTTTTGATCCTTGTGAGTTCGAGAAGCTAATGATTTTATTAACAAGAAGATTATTCAAGTAAAATGCAGGGGTAAGTTGACATGCAACGATTCTGGGATAATTGGTACTCATTACAATAAACCATTTAATATTGACACAAATATCTACCAAGTAACATATGTGATCGATACGAGCATGACATCAAACACCAATCATTTAATCACTAGCAAGGAATCTTAACAGTTATCTTTCAAATTAATTAATGATCGTGCTCGAAAACCTACTAGTCTTCTAATTATCCATCAAATGAGACAAAATTCATCTACACGAATATCCAAATAACCATCATTCACATTCACAACTCATGCAATTTCAAACGCGTGATACCTTAAACTATTATCAAGTCAAGTTTTGACATTCAAGATCTAAGCTTATTGGAAGAAACATGTATTCAAAAGTAAATCATAAAATTATAAGAACAGACACATAAATTGAAGCTCAATGTTTGCAAGAGAGGAGGATCTCTACTTGCCTTAAAAGAGGTTGAAACTGACGGCGGCGGCGAAGCGGCGCAAGCAAAAACAGAAAACCTAATTAAACCTGTTTAGGAACACCGTAAGCGATAATTGACAAAGAAAGATCCACAACGCTAGCACAGAAAATTATTTTATAAAATCTAAAGCACGAGAGGGTTTAGGAATTACCTCCCTCAAAAGTGAGGGGAGAGGAGATACCACGTAGAAACGGAGACTTGGTGGCGCTTGGCTAGGAGAAACCCTAAATAGGAGAGGACTAGGAGAGATTCCGTTGGGAGATTCGACGATCGGCGCTGGAAAACACAAACCACGACGGGGTTAGACGACTACAAGAGGGCAAAACCCTCAAATCAATTTACATAAGCAATTTGGGACGCAAAAATTTCCAAGCAAACGCAAGGAAATCTGAAATAGGAGGGGAAGGAGGAAATCCTTACCCAAGGAGGCCAAATCCGAGCCCAAGGAGGAGAGGGGAGAAAACCCTAGCTGTCCCTCTTGCAAATCCCCAACCAAAACGAAGAAGAATCGGAGAAATAAGGGTTGCCGGAGGAAGCAAAGCGGCTGCCGGTCTTGAGGAAGAGGAGGAGCCGAGGATGGCTGCCGGCCCCTTGGAGGAGAGGAAATGCTGCTGGAGGGAGGGGCTGCTGGAAGGAGGGGCTGCTGGAAGGAGGAGGTGCTGTTGGCACTTTGAGGAAGAGTCGCCGGCCACGACAGGAGCAGGAGGGGCGTCGGTTACTGGAGCAGGAGGCGGCGAGCGGCGGCGGCTAGCAGGAGGCACAGGAGGAGGGGCAGGAGAAGTCGAGCGCAGGAGCTTGCTGCTAGCGGGAATCGGGAGCGGGAGACGAGACTTGCGGCTAGTGTGCGGGAGCCCTGGACCGAGAGGAATAGTAAATAAATCGGGGGGGGGGGAGGGGAGCTGTTTGGTTAAGTATTAGAAGGGTGGGCTGCGGCTAGGAAAAATAAGGGGAGGGTTGCGGCTAGACAAATAAAAAGGGAGGGTTGTTACACTAATTAAGAAGCGTCAATGGTGAGAACTAAATCATTAGTTGGTTGCGAAAATTTAAGTTTCAATAGGGGAAAGATCTAAATCATTGAGCAGATCGCAGCATAAAAACCTATTGAGGTGAGAACTAAAAATAATGTTTATCAAAGGCATTTAGTGAGGGGAAAAACTATCCTTACTAAAACAAACCAATTAAATATCTGTATCGTACAACTCTCACATTCTATAGGACACGTGTCAAATCAATTTGGCTCCTTAACTCACTGATAGTTAAAATTGAGATGTGATTGAGCTCACACAACTTGAAAAAACACCAATAGTTTTCTTTTCTCGAGCTTGCTCTTTCCCTGAACAAAATTAAATGAAAACCAAGCTCCAAATCACATGATGCACCATCAGGATTGTGTCAAATCAGTCAGGATACTTATATTTGTAAACAAAATGAAATAAGATTCACAAAAGCTCTCTAAAGTATTTGAGAAATATCGCAAAATCAGACCAAATCAATAGACACTTTCAAAGCTCCATGTTCTGAAGTTTGTAGAGTGATTGTATGCTCATGATTGGGCTTTGATCTCTATGGGTTGATAATAAAATATTGGAATCACATAAACATCTTTGGAGCATTTAAGAAGGTAAAATATTATATTAAATTATTAATGCATAAATCACAACACTTTATCAAATCATTCTTTGAAAAATGTACATAGATATTTTGCTATGTTCCATTACCTTTTCTAAGATCAATGCATAACTTTTTTGAATCAATAAAAAAGATCTTTAATAAATCCATCTACAACAATAAAAGAGATCAAAAGAAGGAATGAATTGATGAAACAAATCAAAATTCAATGAATTTGATTTTGACTATAAATTTTTTTTTCAAAAACTTATAATACTGAAAGAAGGAATCAAAATTCTAATATTTACTGTAACTTATCTTTTCTGATCGAAGCATATGTATTTTGCAAATTATCACAAACTAAATTTCTTTACCAATATCAATTTAGACCTATACGTCAATATCAATGGAACTCTCCCCTTTTAAAGATAAATAGAAGCAAGACAAAAAAAATCTATTACAAATCATGACATTAAAAAATTCATGAATATGTAATCAACGAATGGAAAGCTTAGTTAAAAGGTTATTATCAATATGATTTATGTTAAAAAATAGGTCTCGATTAGTACCTAATAAATGACGGGTCTGCCATCAGTGAAAGCCTCTCTTAACTTCCATTTGGAGCAAGATGCAAGACTATCACTTGAGACCTACATTTCAATATCAAGGGAACTCTCCCCTTTTCAAGGAAAAACATAATCAAGACAAAAAAAATTTATCCCAAATGAAGACATAAAAAACTTGTCTCAATCACCTAACCAATGCTTTAATAAGTATCACTTGAGATATCTAATTCAATATCAAGGGAACCCTAACTTTTTTAAGGATAAAGAAAATCAAGAAATAAAAAAAAATCTTCCCAAATCAAAACGCAAAAATGGGTACTTATGTAATGAACAAATGGAAAAACCAGTTAAAAGGTCACTAGCAATATGATATATGTGAAACAAAAAGGTCTCGATTGCCTAAGAATGACAGGGCTGCCATCGGTGAAACCCTCTCTTAACGTCTAATTGGAGCCAGATGCAAGACTCTATATTAATGCTCGATTGCCATAGAGATCCAAGAAGATTTATTAGTTTCTCTTCTATAATCGAAGCTTGATTGCCAAGACCAGTAATAATTCGATTCTTATAGAATCAAATATATATTAATGCATGTGGTTCTTATAGAATCTAAACGTAGTAATTTATAGAGTATGGAATGTTGATCCATACTTAGCCGGTTGTAATAGAAGGAGATACCATAACCAGCAGCAGTACAGAAGAGAGTCGAATGCAATTATTTTTAGAGGAGGTTACCAGAAACTTGCGCCGATAATGCTGGCAAGAATGTGTAGAAAGAGCGTCTGAGAATCTTGATCTTCTCAAGCGTGGAGGTCTGCAATGAGGAAGGGTTTGGTGAGAGGAAAAGATTGGGGAGCAGAACCGCTAGGGAGATTGAGTGGTGGAATCGTCAGAATGCGACAAAGGAATTGAAGAGAGTTGTGCGGCTAGAGTTTCTGAAATCGGGCGAGAGCAATGGGGAGGCGACCCAGAGGCAGGGAAGTTCGAGAATCACGAAATGCAGGGGATGGGGTTTGCAACGCAAATGTGAGGGGGTTTATGACACGGAGGCGAGAAAAGATGTTTTTGTTGAATATCATAGTCAATGAACAATAGTTGCGTGCAAAGCAAATGAACTCAACAATGGTTGCGAGCCTTCGTCGAATTCTGTCGTCGAAACTACATGGTAAACACAAATCAACAATGGTTGTGAGCCTTCCTCAGCTATGTATCGGTCGGATCCAAAGGACTCGGAAGAAATAGCTATGGGGCTTTGTGTAGGAGGAGATATGTATACCTTCGTCGGCGCGAGGAGATGCACCAGTCGGAATGAGTAGTTGCCAGCCTTCGTCGGCAATCATGCAGGAGAGGGATTTGGGTGAGTCATCGTCACGGGAGAGCCGTCTTCACGAGAGAGGCATCTTTGCTGGAGAGCTTTCACACGACGGAGACTTCGTCGGGAGAGCTACGAGCTTCGGTGGAGTGAGGAGAGGACACTGACAACTCCTCTTGGGAGATTCGAGGGTTTCGCGGGGAAATGAGTGATGAGCGGGTGTTAAAATAGGGTGGTTCAAAATAAAGTGAGTTTTTTTCAAATTTGAAATTAAAGATGGAGAAAAAGAAATATCGAGAAGTGGTTGTGTTTATGATGGAGGGCTAAGATTTAATGGACGGTTATATATAGATGCCATGGGAAGTATGGAAGTTTTCCCTTTTAAATTAGTATAGATATATATAGATTTTTTCGATTTATCGGCTTATACATTATAATAAGTTGTTGATCAATTTTTGGCTTAAAGTTGACGGTTTTTTATTAGGTGATTTGACTTGAGAGCTAAATACAGCCCCTAAATCAAAACTTAAATGTTACTATCTTTCGTCTCACTCAGTCTCAACATATTTGTTTATTCTTTCACACGCAACACCTAATCACTGCTTTGCATAGTGGATGATGACATGCCTTCAATGCAGTGATTATTAGCATATTTGCTCGATTATTGAAGGTGTTAAGGAGCCGACGATGACTTGTCTTCGGTGGGGTGGTTATATGGAGAAATAACAAAGGCTTAGAAGGAAGTTCCTAATACTATCAATAAGATGGAAGGCAGATATCTTCCTACAGAGAAGTAATTTATTGTAGATGAGAAAGCAAATTCAGCACTCCTTTCGGAGTGTATGGATAATGGATGCACATCAAGAGCTAAGGCGAAGTTATTGACGATTGTGGACATTAAAGATTGGAACATGAAAAGAAAAAAATGAAAAAATAAATAAATTTTTTGAGACTCGAGGAGGTCGAGGAGAAAAACTTGCGTCTTCATCTTCATTACAGGAGGAAGATCACAAAGATGACATTTCGTAAATGGATTATGAGACATAAAGATGAATATGAAGTGACCCATTTTGGAAGACAAGGTTATGATTGATTAGATAATATCTATTTGTATTTATTTTTGATACTTGTTAGTAGTGATCATAGTTGTTTTGAATATTCTTCAAATTTCTTTTGAAATATATGACTCATTGCTTGTCTACATGTTATGCTAATTGATATTGTTAGAATATATACACAATGATAGAACATATATTCTTTAACTTAATATATTATATGTAAACATTTTTTTAAGATATACAAAATTAATATTTTAAAATATTCTCGCATGTCTCCGACATTCAACATCTTACATTTTAAAACTCAAGCTAATATGTCACTGATATCCAATATTTATAATTTTGGTTACCAGTAAACTGAACATGCACAAATTATATTGACATTTTATTAGGTTATTGCAGTGTGCACGATATTTCCATGTACTTAACCTTGTTTTTCATTGAGATTTTAATGGGTTCAACCCAAATCCCAGAGTATCTATGCCACGATGACCCCCACATATGCGACGTCTAAAGTGACACTTAAACACTTTCTCGCAAAGAAATATGCCTTTGATAGTCATTAAGGATAATAATCTCTGTTAGAATATTATCTTATTTGGTTGTAATTAAGTGTAACCCCTCTATATATAGAGGGCTTATTATTGAAACATTATCAAGTTTTCCATTTCAACATGGTATCAGAGGGTCCGTGACCTAACCCTCTCGGTTCACGCCCTATCCCGCTTCCGTTCGTAAACTCGCCCCGCGCCTCCCGCCGATCCCGCTCCAGCGGCTCCCGCTCCAGCAAGCTCGCCGCTCCAGCACTCGCCCCCCGCGCCTCTGCCGATCCCGCTCTAGCGCCTCCCGCTTCAGCGACCGCTAGCGATCCCGCTCCAGCGTCGCTTGCGAGCCCGCTCCAGCAAGCCCGCCTCCTCTTCTGACCTCTTCTAATGGCGCCAGCGGTCTGCTCTTGAGATGCTTCTTTCTCCGGCGCCACCTCTCCTCGTGCTGTTTGACTGGATGGATATCTTTGCCTCTTGATGCCCTAATTTCTTGGGCTTTCCCCTTCCCGGATTTCTATTCCGGTTTCTGCTTCTGAGCCATGGGGTCTAGCGGTTCGGATTCTCCCTCCCTCTCTACCGGTGTTACTCCACCTCCTCTTTCCGGTGGTCCTCCTTCGTCGGTCGTCTACCGTGGAACCACTGACCATAATACCTTTCAGATCACTACTATCCGGCTTGAATCCAATTACCTCTCATGGTCTCGTTCTATCACCCTGGCGCTCAAAAGTCGGCGCCTCTTTGGCTATGTCTCCGGCCACATGAGGGAACCAGATAGGACTTCTCCTGAGTGGCCCCAGTGGGAGTCCGAGAATTCCTTGGTCATGTCTTGGCTTACTAATTCGATGCAGGAGTCCATTGCCCGCAACTATCTATTTCTGGACAATGCTACTGATATTTGACGTCGTGCGGAGTCTACTTACTCTCGCCGTGGCAATGCTGCTCAAATCTTCCAGTTGCGCCGCAAGATCTATTTACTCAGGCAGGGTGATCGTCCCTTCAGCATACTACTTGGAGTTCACGCAGCTTTACCAAGAGTATGATCATTTTGATCCTCTTGTCTTTGCTAGCCCTGTGGATGCGGCGATGGTTAGAGCCAGGGATGACCGCAATCGCATATTTGAATTTCTTCATGGATTGCACCGCGACTTCGATCAGTTCAGTGTTCAGATTCTGGGACGCCCACAGATACCTTCTCTTCCTGAGGTCTACAGTTTAGTGCAACAGGAATTTGATCGCCGTCAGACTCTCCTTCCTGACTCTGTGCCGGAGAGCTCTGCCCTTGCCTCTTCTACCCCCTCTCTCCTTGGTATGCGTCCACGAGACCCCAAGTCGAAGAGTTCTGATAAGGATCATCTCCTATGTGATTATTGTGGTAAGAGTCGCCACACTCGGGATACTTGCTTCAGGCTTTATGGGTTCCCTACCCCAAGAGGGGGTGCTCCACCTTGTGGTGGTCGTGGTTCTGGACGCTTCTCTGGACGTCATGCTGCTCCCCGTGCAACCCATCTTACTGATGCTGCTGCAGACATCTCTCAGGGTTACTCTGTTACTGATGCCTCTGCCACTCTTGGTGGCTTTACTGCGGACGAAATGTTGGCTCTCCGACGCATGATGCAGGGCCTTTCTGCGGAGCCTTCTGCCTCTTCCTCCTACGCTCACACGGGACTGCCAGATGCCCATTTTGCTGTTTCTCCTCCCTCCACTCAATGGGTCATTGACTCTGGGGCCACGGATCATATGACCGTGTCCTCTACAGGTTTTGTTTCCTATACTCCTCTCTCTGGGCGTGACAAGGTGAGCATTGCCGATGGTTCCCTTTCCTCTATTGCCGAGAAGGGCACCATCCCCTGCTCCTCTCTTACCTTGTCCTATGTTCTTCATGTTCCCACATTTACTCGTAACCTTCTTTCCATCAGTCACTTAACTAACCCCATGCATTGCTCTGTGACCTTTCTTCCGTCTTCTTGTGTTTTTCAGGACCTGACGACTGGGAAGGTGATTGGCTCTGGTAGCATGGTGAATGGTCTCTATGTGCTCGACTCTGGCGCATCTCCTCCTACTCTCGCTCTCCACTCCAGCACTGTCCATCCTTTGTACTCCTGGCACTGTCGCCTAGGACACCCCTCTATCCATGTTATGAAGTTGTTATTTCCTACTATGCCTACTGCTATTTTTGAGACTTTTGTGTGTGATGTCTGTTGTTTAAACAAACATATTCGTACTTCATTTAAGCGTGTTTCGTTACCTAGTTCTATTCCTTTTGCTATTATTCATACGGATGTCTGGGGTCCATGTCAGGTCCCTTCGATTTCTGGTTGTGTGGGTTGTTACGTTCATTGATTGCTTCTCTCGTACTACATGGTTGTATTTGATGCGTCACAAAAGTGATGTTTTTTCTATTTTTCGCCGATTTCATAATATGATTGATCTCCACCCAGTTTCAATCCCCAATTAAAATACTTCGTAGTGACAATGACCGCGAATACATTGATTCACAGTTTGAGCACTACCTTGCTGATCATGACATTCTCCACCAGACTACCTGTGCTTATTCCCCAGCACAAAATGGTGTTGTTGAGCGAAAAAATCGCCATCTCCCGGAGGTTGCTCGGTGTCTGTTGTCCACCATGCATCTCCCAAAATTTTATTGGGGCGATGCTGTTCTTACTGCTGCATACCTCATCAATCGTATGCCCACACGTGTCCTTGGGAATTCCACCCCCTCGCTACTCTCCATGTCCCCCCTACCCGGCTTCCCTCTAGGGTGTTTGGTTGTTTGTTTTGTTCATATGCACCACCCTCGCCCATCCAAGCTTGATCCTCGTGCTCTCAAGTGTGTCTTCATTGGTTACTCACCGACGCAAAAAGGGTACAAGTGCTTTCATCCTCCTACCAGGAAAGTGTTTGTCAGTATGGATGTCACATTCCGTGAATCCGTGCCCTATTACCCTCCAGCTGATGCCACCTCCACCACCGTATCCCCCCCTCCGGGTGTCTCCTCTGTTTCTCTCCCTATATCTCCATCGTACCCCTCACTTCAGGGGGAGACTCCAGTGGAAGTGAGTCCTCCTATACTTGTTGAGACTCCAGTGGAAGTGAGTCCACCTTCACCTCCGCCCTTGCAGGTATATACTCGGCGTGTAAAGAGGACAAGCACACAAGATCCAACTATGCTACCAGAACAGTCAGTGGATTCTGACTCAGGGCCTTCAGATCCTCCAATTGCCATTCGAAAAGGTATCCTGTCTTGTACTCGCCATCCTCTATCAAATTATGTATCTTATGACTAGGGGTGTTCACGAACCGAATCGAATTGAATAACTATTCAATCTAATCCAATCAATTCGAATTCGAACCGAAATCGAATCGAATTAAATAACTAATCGAATAACTATTCAATCGAATCGATTCGGATTTGAACATGGATTTGAATTCGAATTCTAATTTTATAATGTTTAATTATAATTATATTTAATATTTATAATGCTTAAATATAATTTCATAATGTTTAAATATAATTTTAAATTCAAATTATAATGTTTAAATATAATTTTATAATGTTTTATATAATTTTATAACTATTCGAATCTGAATTCGGATTCGAATCCGAATTCGAATTCGAAAAATACGAATTTTAATCGAATCTTCACGAATCGAATCTCGAACTATTCACGAACTATACTATTTGTGAACAGCCCTACTTATGACTCTCTTTCTTCCTCCTACAAGACCTTTGTCTCTTCCCTTGCTGCTTTTTCCATACCTGTATCGTGGCAGCAGGCTCTTGAGGTCCCTATGTGGCGTGAGGCAATGGTTAAGGAAATGAAGGCTCTAGAGAAGAACCATACTTGGGACTTAGTTCCTCTTCCCCAGGGAAAAAAACTTGTTGGGTGCAAGTGGGTGTTCTCGGTGAAACAGAACCCCCAAGGGATTGTTGAGAGATGTAAAGCGAGGTTGGTTGCAAGGGGTTATACACAAACCCATGGCATCGACTATCAGGAGACGTTTGCCCCGGTGGCCAAGATGAATACAGTCAGGGTCTTACTATCCGTTGCTGCTTGCAAAAATTGGGACCTATTACAGCTGGATGTGAATAATGCCTTTCTCCATGGTGACTTGGAAGAGGAGGTTTATATGTCTCCCCCTCCAGGTCTTACTCCAGTTAATGCTGCAGGAAAAGTATGCAGGGTGTTAAAGGCTCTATATGGGCTGAAGCAGTCCCTGAGAGCATGGTTTGGTCGCTTCCACAAGACTATGGTGTCGTTTGGATATAGTCAGAGCAACGCAGATCATACGCTGTTCATCAAACATAGGCTTGGGAAAACTACTGTTCTCATTGTGTATGTTGATGATATCGTCATAACAGGTGATGATGTGGAGGAAATTCAGAATTTGAAGGCAAAGCTAGCTAGAGAGTTTGAGGTCAAGGACCTGGGAAAACTCAGGTACTTCTTGGGAATTGAAGTTGCTAGATCTAAGCAGGGGATATTTGTCTCTCAGCGGAAATACACGTTAGATCTTCTTGAAAAAATGGGGATGAACGAATGCAGACCGGCTGACACTCCGATTGAAACAAATCACCGACTGAGGCGTGATGATGGAGGGGATATTGAAGATATCTCAGGATTCCAGAGATTAGTGGGGAGGTTGATATACCTGTCCCATACTCGCCCAGATATCTCGTATGCGGTGAGTGTGGTGAGCCAGTACAGGCACGCTCCTAAGACCCGACATATGGATTCTTCAAACAGCATTCTACGGTACCTCAATTCTTCACCAGGAAGGGGTATCCTGTTTGCTCAAAATACTGATCTAAAGATTGAAGTCTATACTGATGCTAATTGGGCCGGGTCTGTTGACGATAAGTGATCTACTTCTGGATACTGCTCTCTTGTTGGAGGCAACCTTGTCACCTGGAGGAGCAAGAAGCAACAAGTTGTGGCGCGATCTAGTGCTGAGGCCGAGTTTAGAGCTATGGCCCAGGGGGTCTGTGAAGGTTTATGGCTTCGGGCTTTACTGAGGGACCTTGCCCTTGTGGAAGAAGGGCCCATCCGACTGTATTGTGACAACAAGTCAGCCATCAGTATCGCACACAATCCCGTTCAACATGACCGGACGAAACACATTGAGGTGGATCGGCACTTTATCAAGAAAAACATTGAAAGAAGAATCGTGTGTACTCCCTTTGTGCCCTCCAACAGGCAGCTAGCGGATATTCTCACCAAAGGACTGAGTGGGAACATATTTAGCAAGATTGTGGACAAGTTGGGCATGATTGATATCTTCCGCCCAACTTGAGGGGGAGTGTTAGAATATTATCTTATTTGGTTGTAATTAAGTGTAACCCCTCTATATATAGAGGGCTTATTATTGAAACATTATCAAGTTTTCCATTTCAACAATCTCAACATATACATCATGTGAAACACGTCATCAAAAAGAGGAGAAAAAGTTTAAGAGAACTTCTTTAGTTAGTGCTCCTCATTTGACCACATTTGCAACTTTATTTCTACCCATCGAAGCTTAGGAATTTTTTACCATGTTTGTTGAGTATCCTCTATTAGTGGCAAATCATGTGTGCCTAAGCCCCTTTGACCTTGATGATATTAATATCTCACTTTTGGGCAATCATTTAAGATAGATAAATAAATCTTAGATTCATGGATTTTAAACACTTTTCTCTTCCGTTTTATGGACTTTATCTTATTCTTATATGCTTATTTATTTTTGAATTAGCGTTATATGAGCCAGTTATATCACTTTTATTGTTAGAGCGTGTCAGAGCGTGTCATTATTGTCCGTGTCATTATTGTCATAATGACACGAATAAGTTTAGCAACAATATAAATATCAAAATTAATTTCTAAGCCATTCAACTTTATTTTCTAAGCCATTCAACTTTATTTTCTAAGCCATACAACTTTATTTTCTAAGCCATACAACATTATTTTCTAAGCCATACAACATTATTTTCTAAGCCATACAACTTTATTTTCCAAGCCATACAACTTTATTTTCTAAGCCATACAACTTTATTTTCTATGCCATTCAACTCATTGTCCAAGCAATGCACTCAGATTCCACAGTGATCCTTTGAGTTACAATTTCTTTGCGGGAGCCCCATGAAACATCAATTTCTCCAAGGAGAAACATGTAGCCCAGAGATTGTCATTCAATTTTTGTCGGAGTATCCTTGTGGATTATGGAAAGCCTTTATAACATAGACTGTAATTTAGAGTACCTCGTAGATATATGAAGGTCCATTTTAATGAAGACCAATATTCACTACTAGAATTACTAGTGTGTCTATTTAGTCTCTCTATTGCATAAGAAACATCAAATCTAGTCCGATTTGCAAAATGTAAAAGTGAGCCTATCGCATATCTATGTTTGTTTACTAGATTACTATTGTTCTTGTATAATTTGATGTTTGAATCATAAAGTGGAGAAGTAGGAGTAGAAGAATATAAATCAGACATGTAATATTTTTCTATTAGATATGATAGTTAAGTTGAATATGCGTATTTTATTTTTAGTTTGTTATTTTACCGCTGCTATGACACGTGATATGTCATGTGTATTGTATCCTATATATGTATGCTTGCCCTTGGGTTAGGGCATAACGATAGTTTATTTGCTCTATACTTGGTATCATAGCCTAGGGCGTCCCGTTCCGCTTCCGTCACTTGATCCAAATCCCGCATCGTTGCCGCTTCCGTCGCTCGAACTCGCATCCAGCGTCGCATCCAGCGTCGCATCCAGCGTCGCATCCAGCGTCGCATCCAGCGTCGCATCCAGCGTCGCATCCAGCGTCGCATCCAGCGTCGCATCCAGCGTCGCATCCAGCGTCGCATCCAGCGTCGCATCCAGCGTCGCATCCAGCGTCGCATCCAGCGTCGCATCCAGCGTCGCATCCAGCGTCGCATCCAGCGTCGCATCCAGCGTCGCATCCAGCGTCGCATCCAGCGTCGCATCCAGCGTCGCATCCAGCGTCGCTTCCAGCGTCGCTTCCAGCGTCGCTTCCAGCGTCGCTTCCAGCGTCGCTTCCAGCGTCGCTTCCAGCGTCGCTTCCAGCGTCGCTTCCAGCGTCGCTTCCAGCGTCGCTTCCAGCGTCGCTTCCAGCGTCGCTTCCAGCGTCGCTTCCAGCGTCGCTTCCAGCGTCGCTTCCAGCGTCGCTTCCAGCGTCGCTTCCAGCGTCGCTTCCAGCGTCGCTTCCAGCGTCGCTTCCATTACATGGTAAAATCTCTTAATAGAGGTTTATCCATTACATGGTAACTTTAACTGGTGTACAATTTCTCCTAATATGGACATGAAGAATAGGGAGTGTCGGAGAGAGAAGCTTACTCAGATCGGCGCCGGCGGCGGAGGTAAGAACGCTGCAGTGTATGCGGTAATGATGGCGCAACAGCTGCTGAAGAATACCTGAGGTTTTGCGTGGAGTTGTAGATGGGAGGGATCTTCGACACGCTGGAGGCAGTGGTGGCAGCTTCAGAGTGTCATGGAGGTGGTGTGTCCATGGCATTGCGGCAACAATAGGGGAGTGGGAGTCAGAGGGGAGCATGGATCAGGTGAGCAGGAGTTGGAGTAAAATTGGTTCTGTAATAGGTAATCATGGCTCAAAGGATTTTTGAAACATAGTACTTCAGTTTGATTAGGTTGATCTGATGGTTGTGAATGTTTTGATTGGGCTGATCTGATGGTTGTGAATGTTTTGATTGTTGACGAGGTCTTCCTTTATTAGTAGTGTATATATATATCATATCATATGTTATGCTCGATATTGCTAAGTTGCTAACTATGTGTTATTTTGCTCAAATTGGTAGTGATGTGCTCGTTGCTGGAATGGACTAGTGCTTGATCCTACTCGATCTAATGGCAACTCTTTTAATTTTGATATGATTTTGAGCCGAGCTTGATCAATAACTGCACTAGTTTTAACCCTAGCAGAGGAAGAGCTAGAGATAGCTGAAGTGACGGTTAAGATAGAGGTATTTGAATCCTAGATATAGAAATAAAATTTGAGGGTATTAAGCCAATATTCTACTTGCATCTGTGAATGACGAAAACACATTCCGCTGATTTTTTTTAGCTATGATTCTTGATATATTGCCATTATATATTGTTCATTGTCATGAATATTACTATTAAACATTGCATACTTAATCAGAGTATAGTTAATGTAAATGCATTAAATTGCACAAAAAAATTATGGCAATATTAATGTTAGTTCAATAAATTTAGCAGAAGGAACAACTCTTTTGGATTGTTGAAACATATATAACAAAATTAATGTTCTTCTTGGAATATGAGACAAATTCGACTTTTATATGCAACTAAATTGTAATTGATTATATCAATAATTGTATATGGTAATTTAAGTTGTGGTTACAACATGAAATGTACTGGGTAGCACAAGCACAAGCACGGTACGACAACACCTAGAGATATATTAGTGGCTTAAGCCATTATGCTTGAGCAACAAGTTCCCTACTCGCATTGACTTTCTCTACAACTTGCAATTTCACGCACTTGTGGAAATTGAACCTATGATGCTCTCATGCACGTATTTGATGAACATGCGATAATAGTAATTAGAATAATGATAATGTGTTATTAAGTATGTAGAAATGCACAACAATTGAAGGAAAAATATAAGGGTCCGTTCGTTTGAGCCGAATTGGCTTTTCAACGAAAATCAATATCTACATGAATTGGCTTTTCGACGAAAATCAATATCTACATGAATTGGCTTTGTACAGAATTCCAATTATGTTGTTCGGTCGTAAGATTGAATTCAGTCAACAGAATTGGAATTGAGCCACAAAAGTTGTTCAGCTGAATGATGGAATTGGTATTGGAATTTACATTATACAATAATTTTATAAAACCCAAAATAGCCTTCAACGCCGAACACATTAAATTGCATAATATGTTTTAAGATGCGCGTTTTTCGCTCAAGCGTCGTTTTTTTTGCTCAGGTGCGTGTTTTTTGCCCGGGCGCGTGTTTTTCGCCAAGGTGTGTGTTTTTGGCCTAGGACCGCGTTTTTCGTCCGATCGCGAGTTCTTCGGTTGAGAGTGCATTTTTTGGCACGGAAGCGCATTTTTTGTCCGGCCGCGCATATTTTGCCCGGGAGAGCGCTTTTCGCCTGAGCGCGTGTTTTTTGGCCCAGATGTGCGTTTTGCGGCCTGGGCAAAAATGCGTGGTGGGACAAAAAATGCGCCCGACAAAAAATGCGCGCCCTTGAGAAAAAAGCGCGCCCTTGAGAAAAACGGGCGCCCGAGCAAAACATCGTGCTCCCGGGCGAAAAAATGTCCGCCTGGGCGAAAAAAGAACGCCCGGCCGAAAAACACACTCCCGGCCGAAAAACACGCGCCCGACAGTAAAACACACGCCCGGGCAAAAAACACGCGCGTATGCTGAAAAACTCTAGTGAAAACACTCGATTATGCGGAAAACCCATGTGGGGAGGTAAGAATCGGCGATTTGATTCTTTTAGTTCAAAGTGAAAGTCATGAGTTTTCACATAAAAGCCAATATCCGCGTAAATTCCGTTGCGTCAAACATTAAAATTGGATTTCTAATCGCCAATGCCAATTCCAGAAAGCCAATTCCGTCCAAACGAATGGACCCTAAGATTTTATTATTTCCTCAAGAAAAGCACACATTACAATAAGTGTATGTACATATATATATATATATATATATATATATATATATATATATATATAGGAAGGAGGAGTGAGGCTCTCCAATGGGCCATTAGATGAGCCTTTATACTACTTATTTCAACACTCCCCCACAAGCTGGAGCATACAAATTGTAGGAACCAAGCTTGAATAGAAACTGATGATATAGTGGTCAAGGTAAGACCTTAATGAAGATGTCTGCAACTTGTCCAGCAACAGGCACATGTCACAAGACCAATTTATTAAGCTGCACCTTTTCCCGAACAAAATGACAATCAACCTCGATGTGCTTTGTACGTTCATGAAATACGGGATTCTTGGCAATATGAATAACCGCTTAGTTGTCATAGAAGAGAGTGTCCGAAGAGGAAAGTTTCACACCCAGATCATTCAGAAGACTCTCCAACCATGTAAGTTCAAAAACGACAGAAGCCATTGATTGGTACTCAGCTTCTGCAGATGAACGCACAACAACAGTTTGCTTTCTTGCTCCCCCAGGTGACAATATGTCCACCAAAGTATGTGCAGTATGCCAGTACCCACTTTTGGATCGACGATCATCCAGAGAGCCAGCATAGTCAGCATCAGAGTAGAAAATAAGAGATAAGGATGGAGAGGGATTATACACAAGCCCTTGTCCCGGAGTAGTCTTCAGATACCGAAGAATGAGCTCAACCGCCTGGAGATGGGAGATCCGTGGAGCATGCATAAAACGACTGACCACCCCAACAACAAAGGATATATCATGTTTAGTAACTGTAAGATAAATTAGCTTGCCCACAAGATGATAGTACTCCGGGTTAGGGAGGAGTAGATTTGAGTCGGAAGCATGAGTGCAGAGCTTATGGTTGACATCCATATGTCTCTCGGCGTGCTTGCATCCAGAGTAGCCAGCGTCATAAAGAAGTTCAAGACAATACTTTCGTTGAGACAGAACGAGACCATCAGGTCGGCGGGTCACCTCAATGCCATGAAAATACCGGAGATTCCTCAAATCCTTAGTCTGAAATACGGATGCCAGGTGCTTCTTGACTTTAGTTATTCCATCGAGATCATCGTCTGTGATGAGGAATTGAGGATATCATTGACATATACCAAAAATATTACCGTGCCTGTCGGGCGATGATGAGTGCATAGAGCGAAGTCAGCCGAGCTGAGAGTGAAGAAAACATCGCGTGTTGGAGTTGGAGAACACTTCTGATCAGGGTTCGTCGAACGGCGTTCGACGAACGGAGATGGGTTCGTCGAACGGCGTTCGACGAACGGTGAAGGGTTCGTCGACCTCCGCTTGCGTTTGTCGAACGAGTCTTTAAGTCAAGCCGTCTCAGCGGATGGTGCTGGACCGTCTCAGCGGTTATACATGCTGTCTCAGCGGATGTTGCTGGACCGTCTCAGCGGTTATACATGCCGTCTCAGCGGATGTTGCTGGACCGTCTCAGCGGATGTGAGTCTGAGTCCGGTTTGGCGCCCTATTTATAGGGCGCGTAACCCTGGTTTAGGGTTAAGTCAATAAGCCTAAGAGTGCGCAATAGTGTTTTGTGCGGTTGATTCTTGGCGGCGGCTCCTCTGTTCTTGTCGGAAGAGGGATAAGTGAGGTAGGATCGGTTTTGATCCTTATAACCTTGTAAGCTGTAATCCATCTTGGTCCATAGATCAAAGAGAAGAGGAAGGGGATAGGGGACGTAGCCCGGATTGGGTGAACCTCTGAAAATACGTGTGTCTTCTGTGATTCCTGTGATTTACTTCTCTTTCGAATTTCTCGTCTCGGCACACCCTATTTTCTTTACATCGCGAATGACCCGACTGAACTTATCAAACCAGGCCCGAGGAGACTGTTTGAGATCGTAATGAGATTTCTTGTGGTAACATACAAGAGACTCTCCCGTGGTCTCATAACCAGGAGGCTGTTGCATGTTGACAGTCTCAACGAGGTCGCCATTCTGGAAACTATTTTGATGTCAAGTTGGTTCAACAACCAATGCCGATGAACGGCCAAGGAGATCAAGACCCGGACAGTGTTCTGCAATGGGTGAAAAAGTCTCCTCATAGTCGAGGCCGTGTTGCTGAGTAAAGGTACGAGCCACCAGTCGAGCTTTCAGACGTTCAGCCGCCCCATCAGGGTCGTGCTTCACATTGAAGACCCACTTACGACCAACACAAGTCTGGTCAGAAGGAAGAGGAACAAGCTCCTATGTATGATTAGCCCAGAGAGCGGCCATTTCCTCATCCATGACGGCCCACCACCCCGGATGCTGAAGAGCCTCCCACAGAGAAGGTGTGAAGTTAAAGGGCAAAAATTTTGCAAACATGTGAAGCGCCAGAGATAAGCGGTGCAAAAAGACATAATTTGAAATAGGGTGAGCGGTGGAGGCTGACATCAGATCAACGAAGATACGAGGTGTCAAGGCGAAGGGAAGGGTGGAGGGGAAGAAGATGAAAAATGGCGTCGCAAAGTTTAGAACATAGGAGGGCATGCGGTTAATAAGGTAGTAGGCGGTGGAAACTGTGAAATGCTAATAAACTATGGGAACCTGCATTTGGAACATGAGGGACTGAGCAACCTCGAGGAGGTGACGATTTTTGCACTCGGCCACACCATTTTGTTGTGGTGTATATGGACAAGAGGTTTGGTGAAGTATGCCAATGTAGCACATGTCTTGAAAACTGTGACTTGTATATTCGCGCACATTATTTGTGCGAAGAATTTTTAAGGACCGTGAGAACTGGGTCTTAGTCTCAACGAGAAAAGAGCGAAAAATTTACAGTAACTCAGAGCGATCACACATGATATACAATCACGTTAGGTGAGAATGATCATCAATAAAAGTAACAAAATAACGATCGCTAGAGACACTAGCTGTTTTGTAGGGCCCCAAATATCAGAATGTACTAAATCAAAAGGAGCAGCGCTCCGAGTATAATGAGGAGAAAAAGTAGAACGACGTTGTTTCCCGTAAATGCAGGATTCACATTGAAAATCAGAAAAGGAAAAATTAGGAAGAGCCCGCTTGAGAATAAGGAAAGCAGCATGCTCAAGACACCGGTGCCAGTCAGTGGAAGTGACGGAGGAGAGAACCGAGGAGGGGAGATCTAGAGTATACATCCTATTGGACAGTCGGCCCCTACCAATGATATTCCTAGTTCGTCGATCTTGCATCACAAAGGAAGAAGAAGAAAACGTGATTAAGCAATCATGATCCTGAGTCAAATGACTGAAAGAGAGGAGATTAAACTGAAAGCCGGGAACATGATGGACAAAGCAGAGAGAAAGAGATGGAGTAAGGGGCACATCGCGAAACCCACAAACAGGGGTGTTATCACCATTAGCCACTGCGATAAACTTAGGAGAAGTTTCATCCGAATACCGAGAAGGTTTGTGGGGAGAGATGCGGTTGGTAGCCCCAGAATCCACGATCCACACCGGACAGTGGTAAAAATAGGAGATACCTGCGGGGGAGGTAGAAGGGACGAAGTCAGAGGCCTGAGTATACATCCCCCGAAGCTGTTGGAGTTCCTCTCGCAGGACGTCAATGTTGGAGCGGGAGATGGATGGAACATCCACCACAGGAGAAGCGTGAGGCGCAGTGGATGTCGGCGGTGGGAACCCAAGTTTCTTGAAGTATGTGGCCTCAGTATGATTCGTGCGGCTACAATAAGTACAAAGTCGATTATTCGGCCGAGAGGAACGAGTGCAACAATCACGTTTGCTACCACGAGAGCCATGTAAACCACCCTGAGACCCAGGAGGATTGCGCATGACTGAGGAGTGGTGCAAAAGGGCAGGAGAGTTGGGCAACACAACATCAAGAGGCGGAGTAACTTTAAGAATCATGAAGCACACATCAGAGAGAGATGAAACAAGGGGGGATGAAAGGATGGTTGCCCGGGCACTGTAAAGATGAGGAGGAAGCTGGGCCATCATGAGAGCTATGCCCACAACCTCCTTCTGCGCTCGCTGAACAACAAAATCCAAGGAGGGGGTTGGTGCTGAAGCCAGGCCTCAACGAGGGTCTTAGACGTGGCCACAAAGGAGGTCAGGTCACCAGCCAACCGCCTTGAGCCCAGTAAAGATATCGTAATGGTGCTGGAGACTATCTTGAGTAAAGAGAGTAAAGTTCAGCCCACATGGCTTTGGCAGTCTCGTGGTACATGACCATACATATGACTCATACTTCATAGAATTGAGGAGCCAGGACTGAACCCGACCATCGTCACAGAGTCATTGCTCCGTGGGTGCAGAGGAAGGAGCACGGGTAACATGATGAAGCAGGCCTTTGGTCTGAAGGACACAGCGCACCGAGTGTACCCATTCCACAAAATTCCTCTTCCCATTGAGAGAAAGTGTGGTGATCTGCATTTCATCATGTACGTCAAGTTTGGAGCCGGAAGAGACGAAAAAGAGGATCCCGCAGACGTGCATAACACGCTTAGTGGGCCTGCGGGCTTAGCGGGCTCGCCGGTGGTCTTACAGAGAAGCCACAAGGAGCTGCGGCCACGAGAGACAAGTGGCGAGCTCTGCGGGCTCGGTGGCCTGAAGGAGAAGCCACAAGGAGGTGCGCTCACGAGAGGCAAGCGGCGAGCTCTGCGGGCTCGACGGGCTCGGCGGCCTGAAGGAGAAGCCGCACATAGAGGACCTGGCGCGGTCACTACGTTCACCTGGTCGGATTGGAAGTTGCGGTCATGAGGAGTTGAGCGAGCTCTGTGGACACTATGCTGGCTGCGAGCTGAGTCGCCAGGAGACACGAATTCGGCATTCGTTGGTTCGGAGAAGCCGCAAGGAGGAGAACCAAACGGGCTCTGCGGATGCTGGGTTAGAGGAGGACAACACCAAAGGAACGCCAAACCATTCCCCTATAAAAGGCAGACAAGAGAGGAACGAAAGGGCCAGGCCAGAGAATAGAGACCGCGAGTTTGCGCGGTCATAGAATAAGTGTCCGCGGCAGCACACTGGGCGGTCACAAAATGAAGAGCGTTAAACCGAGAGGATCAGATAGCTCTGACACCATGTAGAAATGCACAACAACTAAAGGTAAAATATAAGATTTTATTATTTCCTCATAAAAAGCACACATTACAACAAGTGTATGTACATATATATAGAAAGGAGTAGTGAAGGTTCAACAAGTGTATGCACATATATATATATAGAAAGGAGTAGTGAAGGTTCAACAAGTGTATGCACATATATATAGAAAGGAGTAGTGAAGGTTCAACTCCATCCTAAAATGTGAGATTAATCTCTAAACATAAATGGGTCATCCAATGGGCCATTGGATGCAAACTAAATCAAGATGACGGTTGCTTTCCTTCAAGAGTTGCACTGCCCTTTCACCATGTGAGTTCATTTGAGCTTACTCTTCCATTCATATGAGCTCACTCTTCCAATGTTTGACATCTAACTAGTTTTGATACTTTAATGTTTAACTGTAATTGGAGTTACAAAGACGCCCCAAAGGCCAACTTGATGAAGTTTGTAGTAGCAATTAAATCAGCTAAACACAATTGAGGAAGTGAAAACCATTAGTGAGAGAGCGAAAGAGTGCAAAATATCATGTGTATTTCATTTTTCTTTCAATAGTGTATTTCACTCTCTTTCAATGGTATGCATAGTACATAACAAAAATCACTTGTCATTCTAAACATATAATGGACCAAATTAAAGGTAAAGCGTTGGAGTCAAAGTGCAACTACTCGGAAGAATAAATCAAAATAAAATAGTGTGAAGGAGAAATATTGAAATTCTGTCCAAAAGGAAATTTTATATCATACTCTGGCCCTGCCCATGTTGGCACAAAGTGGTGTCCCCTCCCTTGCATGTGATCCATAACTCATAGTGTAAGGATGATATATAAAGAAGTGAAAGGTTCTAACCAATGTGAGACTACAGGAAGTGACTTTTGGCCTTTTCATCCAACAATTTCATCAACACATTACACATCAATGGTGCATGCATTTGATTTTATTAATCAAATATCAACTAATGTTCTTGGAATGATAAGTACCGTGTATTCTAACTTTTATCGCATTAACAAGCTGAGCATAAATGAACAAGCTACTATTTGTGTTCGGTTTATTATGTTTATTATTGTGCGTTTGGTTCATTCATTACTGTATGCTAATTCTCTATCAATGCAATTGTTTCTTAATTTTTTTTGGAAATTTCCTCAATATAATCTATGTGCATTGTTTGCGTTACTACACCTGCAAGAGTTATATTCTCAATCCTTTAATGGCTTTACGTCATTAGCTATTGTACTGAAAGTTTCAAGCATTTGAACAGGCTCCTGTACTCTTCCGTGGAATTGGCCATTCAGTAAATCCTTCTAATACCTTGGTAAAATAGCATCTTTTCATATAATTTGTCATATTTATCCTTCTATTTATTTTCTTATCTCATATTCTTAATTTCTGAATCAGGCATTGAAAGTTCTGTCTGCTTCACCTTCAGCTTATTCGGCAAGCCCAAGAACTAAATTGTCAAGTCCTTCCCTCACTGGCTCCTCAATTGCATTGGTTTCCATTGTGCAGGTTTTAAGCTCTTTTGTTCTCAATATTAGCGATTATGTGTTCTTTTTTTTTAATCATTTTGTTTTTGTGGATAAAAGCAGAACCTTGTATATTCTCTTCTATGTATAAAATACAATGTAGGAATACAAATATATAGGAGGGAGAAAGAGAGAGGAAATCCTTATACACAATGTGGGACTAAAGAAGAGAGAGAAACAAGAAAATAAAAGGGCCCCAAATGGGCCTTTACATGGGTTTTTCTAACACTCCCCCGCAAGCTGGAGCGTACAAGTCGTAGGCACCCAACTTGAACAGGAATTGAAAAAATAGGGTACTTGGTAAGGCCTTGGTGAGAATATCAACAACTTGGTCAGTACCCGGAACATGCTTTAATTCTAACTTCTTCATTTGAACTTTCTCCCGGATGAAGTGACAGTTTACTTCAATGTGTTTCGTTCTTTCGTGGAAGACCGGGTTCTTAGCTATGTGTATAGCGACTTGACTGTCACATAGTAAGATAGCTGGTGAGGGAAGTTTTACTCCTAGATCAGCGAGGAGACTTTCAAGTCATGCGAGTTCAGAGACAACTGATGTCATCGAACGGTATTCTGCTTTAGCTGAAGATCGAGCAACCACAACTTGTTTCTTACTACACCAGGTAACAAGGTGACCTCCAAAGTAGGTACAAAATCCACTAGTAAACCGTCGATCATCCAGAGAACCAGCATAATCTGCATCAGAATACACAACCAAAGTTGGAGTGGAAGTCGAGGTTTTGTATACCAGCCCTTGACCAGGGGCTGCTTTTAGATATCTTAGGATGCGTTCGATAGCCTGAAGATGAGACATTCGAGGGGAATGCATAAACCGGCTGACAACCCCAACATCAAAGGATATATCTGGTCTCGTGATCGTTAGGTAAATCAGTTTTTCAACAAGTCGTCGATAATATTCTGGATTTGGAAGAAGAAGATCATCATCAGAGACGTGTGCACACAACTTATGATTTACATCCATAGGAGTGCCAATCGGCTTGCATCCAGAGTAGCCAGCATCCTGAAGAAGATCGAGACAGTACTTCCGTTGAGAGAGGACAAGTCCATCAGGACGTCTCGCGATCTCAAGACCAAGGAAGTATCGAAGGTTCCCCAGATCTTTTGTTTGAAAGACGAAGCTAAGGTGTTGTTTGACCGCTTGTATTCCTTTTGAATCATTTCCAGTGATTAGGATGTCGTCAACATATACCAACAGAAAAACCATTCCTGTTGTTCGATGTCGAGTAAACAGAGAGAAGTCTACCGAGCTCCGAGTAAAGCCAACTTCTCGAATAGCCTTACTGAACCTGTCAAACCATGCCCGAGGGGATTGTTTGAGACCATAGATTGACTTCTTAAGGTGACAAACTCGGGACTCCCCCGTGGTCTCAAACCCGGGAGGCTATTGCATGAAAAATGTTTCTATTAGAGCATCTCCAATGGGGATCTTTATATTTAAAGATCCCCATTGTACTAGGTTCTCCAAATATCGAGAACTTGGTTGTTCAACTCCAACCATGTTCTCCATATTTGGAGAACATGACATTTTAAATATATATTTATATACACATATATATATGAATTTGAAAATGTATATATGTATATGCATATGTATATATAAATATATATATAATAATTATAATGAAGAGTTTAATAAAATGTATATATGTATATGCATATGTATATATAATAATATGTAAATATAAATATATAAATAATAATTAAATTGTATTCAATATTAGTCTCGTTTTGTAGGTCTCGACAATGCGATTTTATTGATACATTATATGTTACAATTGAAAAAATATATTATCGATTACATAAATTATAAATTAATAGATAAGTTTGTTAAAAAAATCATTTAAACATTTTAAATATAAAAATATATTAAAAAGATAAATGGAGCCCCTCCATTTTCTCTCTCCCTCCACTAAATTTAGAGGAGGAGAGAGACCATCTCCATATTTGGAGCCCCATATAGAGATGGGTTGGAGCAAAACCAATCTCCATTCCTAGAGAATGGAGACTGGTTGGAGATGCTCTTAGGTCACCATTTAAAAAGGCATTCTTGATATCCAGTTGATGTATGGGCATTGGCGATGTAGAACCACGGAGAGGAGGACACGAACTGTGTTTAGCTTGGCAACTGGAGAGAATGTTTCCTCATAATCGAGGCCTTGTTGTTGGGTAAAATCACGAGCCACCAGTCGGGCGTTCAAACGATCAATTATCCCATCAGGAGCATGCTTGATGACAAAGACCCATTTGCACCCAACAGGAGTCTAGCCTGGAGGGAGAGGGACCAGGTTCATGTCTGGTTAGCCCAGAGAGCTGTCATTTCTTCTTCCATGGCTGCCCGCCAGCCTGGATGTTGGAGAGCCTCCTGCACAGAGTTAGGTACAGAAATAGAGGATAATGAAGTAGCAAAGTGATGAAGCGGTGGGGACAGGCGATGCAAGGATACATAGTTCGCCATGGGATGAGCGGTGGACGCTTGTGCCAGATCAGCAGGTCGCAGAGTGTCGGAGGCCGAGGTCGACTGTATTGGGGCAACGAAGCGAGGAGTGCGACGGGTGTAGACCCGGATTAGAGGAGGCTTGTGGAGAGCGGGGGCAGGGTCAGGAAGTGTGGTAACTGGAACGATAGGTCGAGGGAAGGATGGTGGTGGAAGAGGTGGGGTCGGTGTGTTGAAGAAAAGTTGATCCTCTTGAAAGATAACATCTGCAGAAACGGTAACTTTTCGGGTTGCAAGAGAGTAGCAGACGTAGCCTTTTTGAGTACGTGAATAGCCGACGAATATGTGTTTGGCTGCACGGGGATCCAACTTGTCCGTGGACGGACCAAGTAGGTGGACGCAGCAGGTACAACCAAATATGCGGGGTGTGAGAGAGAACGCCGGAGTGGAGGGGAAAAGGAGGCTAAACGGAGTAGCGTTTTGGAGGACGGAGGAAGGAAGACGGTTTATGAGATAACATGCCGTGGACAGCGTAAAGTTCCAATAAGCTTTGGGTACCTGAATGGTTAATCTTTTCCACTGATTTTTTGCTCCTCTCAATATGCTGTAAGCTGTTTATTTATATCTTGTAACTGTTTAAACATTTGACCTCATTAGATGCTGCATTGAGTTCAAATGAGACCTAAATATCTGTGTTTAGTTTTGTTATATTTGTAAACTTATTCGGGAACTCTAAAGGACCCGAGGTCAAACTTTATCCTGAAGATTTAGCAAGGATTTGAGATTTTGACTTTGATCCAAACCTCTCTGTACTTTAGAACTAAATTTTAAAAAATAGGCCACGTAACTCCGAAAAAATTTCTCTGAGGTACAGTGTAGAACAAAACATCTTTAGTTATGTCATTATGTCAATTTAAGGTAGCTTCTAAGTTAGTTCATCAAAAGATATAAAATCTAAACTATAAACAGACCAAACACATTGAGAAACCTTACAACCAATTTTCAAATTAAAACTAGCTCATGTGTTTAGTAAACAGACCAAACACATTGAGAAACCTCACAACCAACTTTCAAATTAAAACTAGCTCATGTGGTTTAGCTAGTATGCTATATCGCTGTATTGAAGTTAATGGTCTAGAGATTAACTCCTTTTTTAACCTCAGAATATAAATATCCAGATATTCATTTTTAAACCTTTTTGATGATATTCAAACCACCAGTCACTTATTTGAAAGGCTTGGGGCCACTGTTATCCTAGTACTTGTTTGCTAGTGTTGAAGTAAGTGGTATTAAGTCTATTAGTATATGAGTGGGTTTAGTCCCACACTGTGTGTTAGAAATTGTGAGTCTATTGTAATGCTATAAATTCCCCCTATGTGGATGAATATAATTGCACCGATTATTATCTCTTTTCTATTTCTAACATGGTATCAGAGCGGGAAACGATTCTGAGAATTTTGTTGCCCTAAAATTGTTTGGGGCTTAAGGTTCTTGGCTGCCTCTCCTATGATTTCCGGGCCTCTTCCTCCCTCTCCTTTCCGGTCCCGTGCTGCTAGGGCTCACGTCATCCAGCGGTTCTGCCTCTGCTCCCGTCGACGGAATCCTCGTCTGATTCCGAAGACGGGAGCGGGCCATTTTCCGTTCAACGATGGCTCTTGTCGACGGGTCGCTTCTCTCGTTCATCCCACTGCTGATCCCATCGCATGATTCCGCCTACGCTGCTATTCTTCGCTCGTCGATTCCATCGCCAGGTGAAGCGTCAACCCCGCCCTCATTCTCGTCGACGGAGGATGCAACCGATCTTTCCTTTTGATCCTGTCGTCCCTCATCGTCCCTTTTGCACATCCGTCGATATCGACGGTCGATTTCTGCTCCACCGGCTTGTTCGTCTCCTCACCGCCGGAAGGGCTCTCTGCAGCCGCAGTCTTCCCCCATCGATGAGAAGTGGCGGTTTGCCTCGTTTCTGGCCAACCCGTTCATGTGCTCCATCTGCGTGTCTTTATTCTTCCCTCAGATTGATCAACCTCGCCTCTGCTGCTTCTTCTGCCGTTGTTTCCGTCCAGCCCGGTTGCTGCATTTATCGACGATGCCTCTCCTGTCAACAACCCCCCGCTGCTGCTTCGAACCTACTTCCGCTCGTCGTATCGCGCCTGGTTGTTGTCCTTCTTCATCAATCCTCTGCTGCTGCTGATCCAGGACTTCCGCGCCTCCTGTTTTGCTGATCTCGCTGCAGGCCTCTCTTGATGAATGATGTGGTTGTGTATTTTAGTAGTTTTTTATATATCTTCTTATTTTTATTGTTGTGTCGTGTGTTGTTGTGTCTCCCAGCGTTTTATGTCTTCATGCACGTGAACTACGTGAGGAGTGTTCGTCATGGCCTCCAGGTATAGTCTATGCCTTCATGCACTTATTCTACGTGGGGGGAGTGTTTGTAATAATGGCGACTCAGATGCCTCTTTCCCGACTCCTGCATTAGTCACACATGGCCTCCAGGCGTAGTCTATGCCTTCATGCACGTATTCCACCTGAGGGGGAGTATTCGTGATGACGGCGACTCGAATGCCTCTTTCCTGACTCCTGCCTTAGTCACACATGGCCTCCAGACATATTTCATATGTTGTTTGTGTCTCTTCATCTTTTTCTTCGATGTTAGGTAGGGGTGGTTTGGCCTTTGTTGGTTGTCCTGGTTTCAGCATCCAACGTGATCATGGTCGGTTTGTGGACCAACGCCGTGTGGCTTATGCCCGGTTGGATTATCCTCGGTGACACGCGGTTGGGCCTCAGTGGCTGCTTTTTTTGCCCCACGTTGCCAGCAACCATTACCTCACCTTTTATGTTGTGTCCAAGCTGAAGGTTTCACCTCCAGCTTGAGGGGGGGGGGGGGGTTGAAGTGGTTTTAAGTCTCTTAGTATATGAGTGGGTTTAGTCCCACATCGTGTGTTAGAAATTGTGAGTCGATTGTAATGCTATAAATTCCCCCTATGTGGATGAATATAATTGCACCGATTATTTTCATTTCTTACTTTCTAACATGATATCAAAGCTAGAATAGTGACACTTTTGTCCAGAGTTTTTTATTTGATAGGCCATGAAGCTTTATTCTTTTAGCCTCATTGTCTTTAAATGTGCAAATTTTATATACAGGCTAGAAATAATGCTCGCATGTTGATTAGTGGCTCGTTGGATCTTTTTAGTAACAGGTATGTTTTATCTATTTATTTATAGTTTTTTTTGCCTTAAGTTTCTTCCTCATGGCTTCATTATTTTTGCCAGATTTCTGAGGTCTGGTGTATGGAAGGCTGGAAGCTCAAACAAGTAAGTACAAAATACATTTTGATTTGTAGGTGCCCTCTTTCTATGTTTGTGTAACTAATTATCCTAGATGGGGCACCAGATTATTAACAAATTAAAAAGACTTGGACATGTTTATGAATTAGGATCAGTTTTTCAGTGCAGCACATTCCCTACAATAATCCTTCAATAGTCAATAATCTCTAAACTAAAGTAAAAAAATTTAAAGTACAACCAAATTTAGGACAAGTATTCTAGATTTAAATAGAGATGTAGACACTTGGGTTATGAAGGGCACTACCAGGCTATGGAATAAGGTATGGTACGTGGTTGTGGATCCAAGGGAAGCAGATGAACTCAATGAAACACCGTTAAGCGATGATGCACCAAAACGGCTTTTTCAATCTCTAGAACTGAATGGTCAGTCGCTGAAAAATCAACTAGTACTTGAGATGAAGGTTACTGGTTGAGGAGGAAACCGTAGTGAGAAGATAGAGTGCAAGCACATGTTCAGAAGGGAGGAGAAAGAGGAAGAAAAATCTTCAAAAATTTGAAGCCGAAAATTGCAGTCCTTCTATTTCTGCAGCCATTTAAGGTAGCAGATGTTAGGATCCAAAAAAATTGAAGGCTCTAGCGAATCAGTTATTATCACAATATGTCGTAGGAAGCTGATCAATATAGAGACAACCGATTACAAACAAGAACAATATGGGAAATAAGATAAAGGGAAAACAACAATCCTAAGGGAGGAATTCCTTGAAATGATTGCTCAACTCCTCAGCTAACCAGACGAGGTATACAAACGAAAAGAAGCGCACAGTATTTTTCATACCCTCCTTCAGTTCCCGCCACTTATTTATAGAAAAAAAAGGATAAAAAGACAACAATGCCCTTAACAAACAATAAAACTACTCCCGCTACCCCTCCATCCAGCTGTCATTAACTGCCATTCAAATCCTGCTCGCATCAACACCTCCCCTGATCAAAATTTCCTTGTCCTCAAGGATGGAAACCAGGGTAAAGCTTCTGCAGTAGTTGTAATTCCTCCCACGTCACCTCTTCCGGTGAACAATTTGCCCATTGTATCAGCAGTTCTGTCACAACCTTGCTCGTCTTCGCGCCTATCCAACACTGCAATTGGCGCCAACATAGGATTTCCCTCTCGGTTAACAACAGGTGGAAAGGGAATAATTTGAGCTGGTACCTCGCCACGATGTTCCCGTATCTGAGAAATATGAAATGTGATGAATTTTGCCGATTCAGGTAGCCTCAAGCGATTGACCACAACTCCTATCCTTTCCAAGACTTCAAAAGGGCCAAACAATAGAGGGGAGAGTTTATGAAATCCATGACTGCGCGAACTACTCTGCTCCTACATCCTAATATCTCTCCCTGCGCTTGCTATTGGCTAGCACTTTCATCCTATTTTGAGCCTGTGTTAGATTGAATTTTAACAGAGCAATCACCCGCTCATGAGCAGACAAGAACCTGTCCACCTTTTCCAACATTGTTGAGTCAACAACATAAGGGCAATGCAAGGGAGGTTCTTTGCCCATACACTACTTCGAACGGTGTCATCCGTATAGCACTTTGGAAGGTGGTATTATACCACCATTCCGCAAGGGGCAGCCACTCAACCCAAGTTCGAGGTAATTCTGAACACATACAATGGAGATAACTTTCCAAACAACAATTAACAATTTCCGATTGCCCGTCAGTTTGCGAATGGTAAGCCGTAGACAGATTGACTTGAACTTGTAGCACACGGAATAGCTCCTTCCAAAATTGGCTCACAAAAACGGCATCCCTGTCACTGCTAATAGAAGCCGGTAACCTGTGTAAACGGAACACTGAATCCAAGAACACCCGAGCCACACATACAACTGTATAAGGATGGGTAATTGCCACAAAATGAGCCTGGTTACTAAGACGATCTGCACCCACCAATATGGCCGTCTTCCCGCTGCTCTTAGGGAGGCCATCAATGAAATCCATTGTAACGTCTTGCCAAATCCTGGATGGAATAGGCAGTGGTTGTAGCAAGCCCTTTGGACATTGATTATCAGCCTTGCATTTCTGACAAACTACACATCGTTGGATGTAAGAATAGACATCATGCTTCATATTTTTCCAGTAGAAAAGCTGTTTCAACCTATGATAAGTAGCATTGATACCGGAATGCCCACCTAAAGCCCCATCGTGATACATTTGTAACAATTTGGGAAATAAGATAAAGGGAAAACAACAATCCTAAGGGAGGAATTCCTTGAAATGATTGCTCAACTCCTCAGCTAACCAGACGAGGTATACAAACGAAAAGAAGCGCACAGTATTTTTCATACCCTCCTTCAGTTTCCGCCACTTATTTATAGAAAACAAAAAGGATAAAAAGACAACAATGCCCTTAACAAACAATAAAACTACTCCCGCTACCCCTCCATCCAGCTGTCATTAACTGCCATTCAAATCCTGCTCGCATCAACACCTCCCCTGATCAAAATTTCCTTGTCCTCAAGGATGGAAACCAGGATAAAGCTTCTGCAGTAGTTGTAATTCCTCCCACGTCACCTCTTCCGGTGAACAATTTGCTCATTGTATCAGCAGTTCTGTCACAACCTTGCTCGTCTTTGCGCCTATCCAACACTGCAATTGGCGCCAACATAGGATTTCCCTCTCGGTTAACAACAGGTGGAAAGGGAATAATTTGAGCTGTACCTCGCCACGATGTTCCCGTATCTGAGAAATATGAAATGTGATGAATTTTGCCGATTCAGGTAGCCTCAAGCGATTGACCACAACTCCTATCCTTTCCAAGACTTCAAAAGGGCCAAACAATAGAGGGGAGAGTTTATGAAATCCATGACTGCGCGAACTACTCTGCTCCTACATCCTAATATCTCTCCCTGCGCTTGCTATTGGCTAGCACTTTCATCCTATTTTGAGCCTGTGTTAGATTGAATTTTAACAGAGCAATCACCCGCTCATGAGCAGACAAGAACCTGTCCACCTTTTCCAACATTGTTGAGTCAACAACATAAGGGCAATGCAAGGGAGGTTCTTGCCCATACACTACTTCGAACGGTGTCATCCGTATAGCACTTTGGAAGGTGGTATTATACCACCATTCCGCAAGGGGCAGCCACTCAACCCAAGTTCGAGGTAATTCTGAACACATACAATGGAGATAACTTTCCAAACAACAATTAACAATTTCCGATTGCCCGTCAGGTTGCGAATGGTAAGCCGTAGACAGATTGACTTGAACTTGTAGCACACGGAATAGCTCCTTCCAAAATTGGCTCACAAAAACGGCATCCCTGTCACTGCTAATAGAAGCCGGTAACCTGTGTAAACGGAACACTGAATCCAAGAACACCCGAGCCACACTTACAACTGTATAAGGATGGGTAATTGCCACAAAATGAGTCTGTTTACTAAGACGATCTGCACCCACCAATATGGCCGTCTTCCCGCTGCTCTTAGGGAGGCCATCAATGAAATCCATTGTAACGTCTTGCCAAATCCTGGATGGAATAGGCTGTGGTTGTAGCAAGCCCTTTGGACATTGATTATCAGCCTTGCATTTCTGACAAACTACACATCGTTGGATGTAAGAATAGACATCATGCTTCATGTTTTTCCAGTAGAAAAGCTGTTTCAACCTATGATAAGTAGCATTGATACCGGAATGCCCACCTAAAGCCCCATCGTGATACATTTGTAACAATTTGGTCTTGAGGGAAGGTACATTACCAATTACGAGTTTACCCTTCCTTTTCAGCACTCCCCTAGTCCACTGATATTTTGGCTTACATGTGGCATCAACCTCGAAAGCTGCTATGAAGTCCCAATGTCGGCTATCTTGCCTCCAGGCCTCTCTGATCTCTTCCATGATATTCGATACAATGACCACCTTAGTTTGCAATTCCACAGCATTCAGTTCAGCCTTGCGGGACAACGCATCAACACACAAATTATCCTTCCCTTTTTTATATTGAATGGAAAAATCAAATCCTAGCAGCTTAGCTAGAAATTTCTGTTGAATAGACGTGGCTAACTTCTGTTCCAATGCCCACTTCAAACTCTGGTGATCAGTCTTTATGACAAAATGAGTACCCAAAAGGTTGTGCTTCCAATGTAGGACTGCCATAACCATAGACACCAACTCTTTCTCATATGTCGACAACTGAGCATGCTTAGGACCTAAGGATTTACTAAAAAAACGCAATCGGATGCCCCTCTTGCATTAAAGCTACACCCATTCCAACTTCTGACGCATCAGTCTCTACCACAAATGCTTTAGTGAAATTCGGCAACTGTAGAACAGGAGGTAAGGAAACGGCTGTTTTCAAACTCAAAAAAGCTTGTTGTGCTTCTAAATTCCAAGCAAGACTTTTTTGTTTCAAAAGATCGGTTGAAGGCTTTGCAATCAACCCATAGCCCTTGATAAATCGTCGATAATATCCCGTCAATCTTAAAAACCTCTCAACTGCTTCAAATTTTTAGGAAGGGGCCAATCCATCATACTTTGCACCTTGGCAGAATCGGTGGCCACCCCACATGAAGAAATGACATGACCCATATAATGTACCTCTTTCCTAGCAAAGGTGCATTTACTAGCCTTCAAAATCAGTTGCTGCCTCTTCAACATGTCAAAGACAATCCGCAGATCCATTTGCTCCTCTCTACTACAACTATATGCTAGAATGTCATCGAAGAAGACCAGGATAAACTTCCTCAATTGTTCCCGGAAGAGGTGATTCATCAACCCTTGAAACGTAGAGGGAGCATTGGTTAGCCCAAAGGGCATTACCAAAAACTCGTAATGTCCCTCATGTGTTCGAAAAGCTGTCTTATGCACATCCTCCTCCACCATTCTGACTTGATGATAACCGGACCGAAGGTCCAATTTAGAAAAAACTGCAGCCCCATTCAACTCATTAATCAACTCTTCAATAATGGGAATTGGATATCTATCTTAAACGGTGCGGGCATTAACTTGTCTATAATCTATACACATTCTCCAAGTGCATCATTCTTCTTTATCGAAACCACTGGTGAAGCAAAAGAGCTGTGGATGTTTTGTATAACTCCAACTTCTAGCATTTCTGCCACAATGCGCCCGATCTCTGTCTTTTGCAACGGAGGGTAACGATAAGACCATAAATTAATGTTAACCCTTTCATCCTTCAAATGTATGTAATGCTCATGTCTCCTTAAAGGTGGAAGTCCATGTGGTTCTTGGAACAACTCCTGAAAGTCATCCATAAGTCGAGCAAGTTGTAATCTTCTGTACCTTCCGTTGTTGTTCCGTCAATGCAAACTGCTTCCTGCACCTGATTGCAAGCTGCCTCAATCTGCATAAAAGAAGTTCTAACATTACAGACGACCATCATATTAATTTGCCCTGGTTTCATCAACAATTTCTGTAGCGTCTTCTCCTTCATTAAGGTACCTGCTGAATTCTTGGATCCCCGTAGTGAAATTTTCTTCCCTTGACTGTGAAAGTCCATCTTTAAATTGTGAAAATCCCGCTGAACGACCCCTAATGTAACTAACCACTGCACTCCAAGGACCACTTCACAGCCCTACAACGATAAGACCAACATGTCTGATTGGAAGAATACTCTATGCATCCTCCATCTAAAACCATGCACCTTGTATTCACTATGAATACTCTTACCGTCCTCCACTGCCACATGAAAAGGGGGAATGGGAATAAACGTACATTGAAGTCGCTCCACAACTTTAATATCCAGGAAGTTGTGCATGCTTCCAGAATCAACAAGCACATTAATCAGGTGACCTTGGTATGATGTCGTTACTCACATAGTGTAATAATGATTGATACCAGTTAAGGTATGCACCGATACCTGAGGATTATCTTGCTCCCTGGTAGGTTCTGTCACATTGCCCACATTAGGCGGGTCGTCATATTCATCATTTGAAAATAATTCTAAAGCATAAGACTGCCGACGTTCCAAACATTCATGCCCCGACATATATTTCTCATCACACCAAAAACCTAGCCCCGACTTCTCTTCTCATCCATTTCAGCAGACGTCAAATCCCCCCCCCCCCCCCCCCCCCCCCCCCCCCCCCCCCCCCCCCCCGCGCCGCCGAGCTGTACTAGTTTCACCTGCTAGCGGAATTGAGCCCTTGAATTGAGATAATCGAATTGGTAGTGATGGTTTTAATTGCCGATTAAAGACAATATCCCCACTATAATATCCCTTCCGATTTTGAACCAACACATGTTCTTGAATTTGGGTGAGGTGAAAAATATCTTGCAGAGTTTTGGGCTGAAACATTTTTACCGCAAACTCGATTTCTTCCCGTAACCCCGCCAAACAGAAGCTAACAACATGCTCCTCAGGAATCATCACGCGATGAAGAAGAATGTCAAATACATCTAGATAAGCTTGAACCATAGTCTTCTACCGCATATTTTTAAGCTCCCCCATGGGATCGTCAAAAAGAACAGATCCAAATCTATTTTGAACGACTTTGGAAAATTCAGCCCAATTAGGAGATTGCTTACTCAATCGGGATTCTATGAACGCCTGATGCCAAAACATCGCACACCCCTCCAAGTGAACGACAACGATCTTCATGATAGTTTATATAGGTGTAGTCAATAATACCTAGAGGGGGGGGGGGGTGAATAGGTTCTACTTATTTTCTTTATTTAAGCCTAAGGTTTCTAGCTGCAGAAAACACAAGCACAGAAAGCACACAAGGATGTATAGAGGTTCCTCAAGACAGAGTGTCTTGAGTAGTCCTCTTTCCCCCTTCACCTTTCTAACAGTGTGTTAGACAAGGCCACAAACTTCAAACTCGGCTCCTTGAGCTTACACCACAAGTTCCTCAGAACTTCTCAGATCCAGAGTGATCCTACCTCAGGCATAGCAGCCCTACACTCAGGCTCAACAGCAGCCCTACAACTCAGAGTTATGAACTCCTACCACTCAGAAATCCCACAGATTTCAGACCTATCAAGAGGTCCTACCACTCAAGCTGTCAACACAGCTTTACACACAGGCTCAACAGCCTTTTTCTCAGGCAACAATGCCTTACAAAGATATAATAGAGTTTGAGTTGAACACAGAGGACAAAAAGATTACTCTTAGGTCTTCTGAATCCTTTCTTCAGATCTGAAAACAGCAGCTTCAGATTTGTATCACTTTGATCTTCTTCTTCAGCCAAGCAAAAGATCAACTTGCCCTTCCTGAGTTGGTACAGGAAGAGCTATCTAATCTCCCTTTGAAGATTAACTTCAGCAGCAGAGAATGACTTCAACTGGCTGAATCGCGAATGCTCGATTGCAGCGTGTAGTAAAAGCTTCAATAGAACAGTGCTTGTTGTTGTGCCCTAACATCTCCTTTTATACCTCCAGAAGGCTTCAACGGCTATATCGATCCTCCTGACACGGTATGGGGCTGATTGGACTTGCTTTTCCCTCTCAGAAGTCTTTTGCGCCGAAAGTAGATCCCGTCAAAACATTTGGATCTGTCTCAGCGGTTGGGCTGAGACAGCATCCAGTCTCAGCGGCAGCTCCAGTTCCCTTCTCAGCGGTTGTTCCATTCTTCTTCTCAGTGGACCCGTTGAGACGGCTCCTCGTCTCAGCGGTTGTGACCCATCGTCTCAGCGGTTATGCTGAGACAGATCTTCATCTCCTTGTGGATGATTCCTTCTTGTCTAAGGCCATGTTTGGCCCTTCCTTTTGAGTTACCTGTGCCTGTATATTCTACACAAGTGTAGCTTTGTTAAATACAATATGTCCTTAGCATTAGGAGTGATGCCTCTTCAAATCAAGGTTATATTGAGGACAATATACCCAACAATCTCCCCCTATTTGAAGAAGGCAGAACATCCCCAATGCTATGGTCCATTAACAATAAAAATCTTATCACAGAAAAAAAATGTTCTTATAGAAAATGATCTGTGAAGCATAGGACCTAACATTCTAAGCATAAGCATAAGCATCAGCATAAGCATAAGTATAAGCATTAGCATAAGCATAAGCATTAGCATAAGCATAAGCATAAGCATTAACATAAGCATAAGCATTAGCTCTTTCTTCCCTTTCTTCCCTTTCTCCAGCATTGGTACTGAACCTATCTCCTCCTTTCTGCCTTGTTCAACCTTAACTTACTATCTCCCCCTTAACTTGCTATGTATAGAGGGATAACATCTATAGATCCCTTTGGATCAATCTATAGGCTAACCTGTACACTCTTAGCATGTGCTAGCTACCCCTCAACTAAGTAAGGAATTTACTCTCCCTTAATTGGAGAGCTATTTCCTGTAATAGCTGAGCCATTGCAATTTGAACACTCCATTTAATCTACTGAATACTAGAGATAAAAAGTACATATCAATAGTAACAAACACGATATTATGATCAGAATATGAAATGTCATTTCACTTCAACTGTTTAGTACAGATATATAAAGGAAAATTCAACTAATAGTTGTTCATTCAATCCAAACCAAAATGTCAAGTCTGGTTGTTCTAAGATTGACCCTTGGAAGAGCTTCCTCCATCTGTAGACTTTCTTTTCCTAGCTTCAGCAGCAGCCTTGATATTTTCCTTTACTTTGAAGTACATAAATGGCTTGGGAAGATATCTGGAGGGAATTCTTAGAGGGGTTTCCCTTCTTACCATATTTTCTTTGAGAATCCTCTCCCTTAAAGATTCCCTTTCAAGATGTTTGATCCACTCAGCAGCTGAATAGACATGGTCAATGTCTTTCATTGGATTTCCATGACTCACCCAGATATTGACAACAATTGTGTCCAACTCCAGATTGTCATCTTCATGGAGTGGATCCTCTAATCTTTCCATTCTCTTCTGAGCCATGTATTCTTCAGCAGTTTGAATACCTTCTATCCTTCTCCTCTTTGCTGCTCTCTCATCAGCAATTAGATTTGATTGACTTTGGAAGTCAAAGTCTTCATCTCTGCTAGGGTTCAGAATTGGCAGTTTCAAGGCAATTCTTGTTCCTTGCAGCACTTTTAAGCTTGACTCCCATTGATTGTCAGTGACTTTTCTGGCCATGGTAAAGATATTTTCTTGAGTAGCCCTGGAAGCATTGTTTACCACTTCCACCATTTGCTTGCTGACTTCTTCTTGATTGGAGAGTATCAGTTTGTGAGAGGACTCCATGTCGTTATATAACTGTATGTGTGCTCCTTTCATCTTAGCATGTAGATTGGTAATCTTCTCCTCGCTTTCTTTGCTATGTTCCACTATTTTCTTCTCAATTTCAGGATGTTGATCCAATATGGATTGAGAGAGAGTCTGTAAAGAGCTATCCACGTCATCCAAAATATATTCCTTTGCCTTGTCAATGTGGGACTTGACTTGGCTGCTTGATGTGTTGACCACTTGTGCCATCCTTGTCACTGCATTTTCCCAGACATTTTGATTTTTGTAAAGATGATTCTTTACATATGTGATGTCCTTTGTGGAATCCCCTTGATGGTCTGCAATATCCTTCAGAACTGTGTGCTGGGCAGCAACAGTATTTTTGGCCATTTCAAACCATCTTGTCATTTGCAGAAGGATATAATCTGATGCAGTTTTGACATCATTAACTTGGGCAGCTCAGTTCTCACTTCAGCCACTCTTGAGTCCATTCTCTGCTCACTGGCCTGAATATCCTGAGACAATGCAGCTTTTGTTGTATGCAATTCATTCCTTATCTGAGTAGATGCATCCTGAATCTTTTCAGCAACAATCTCTTTCATAGACAACATCTGACCCTCAATTATTGTTTGTATTGAGTTTATCAGGTCAGATGTGTCCAGAGCTGCAACTGTCCTTTCCTGGGGTAATTCCTTTTCCATCATCTCTTCAGCTCTACTATGAGCATTAGCCCTCTCATGATGAGGGATCTGCTCCCCCTCAGATGGGGCATTGGGTGATCCCATTTCCTGTTGATGTCCTCCCTCACTAGCATACCCACCTCCTCCTTCATAGGCAGAGCTATGCTCCCCCTCACTTGGGGCATCCTCAGGAGGAGAGTTTTGTCTAAGATCACCTGAAAAGTGATTGGTGAATTAAACACTTAGACTATACTATTGATAGAGAAAAGAGACCTAACTGAAATCCTAATTTACCATGGATAGGTGAGTTGGGAATTTCATCTTCGTCATGAGGAATAGTAGGATCAACATTCATCTGGGTTTGCTCAGGATTGGGCACAACACTTCCTTGGGGCTCCTCATTTGTCCTGGGGACCTCTTCATTTGTCCTGGGGATCCCTTCATTATCAATGTTCATTGGGTTGCTGGCGGATCTATGATCAGACCCATGACTATCTTCATTTTCAGATTCAGCTGACTTTGAGGATGACTTTGATGTCTGCTGGGATACTTCTTTCTTCTTTTCCTTTGCCACAGATGGCTGGCTCATAGGGAGCACCCTGGAGAATCTATCCAGAGTCTTAATGTCCATTCTTTTGAGGTAATGGAGATTGGACCCCTTGGAGTTTGCAAAGGTCTCTGAATAACTATTCTGTAGGTACAGAGATAGTATTCTTCCCATATTTGGGGCTTGTAGGGATTCCTTTATCCTTTGAAAGATGACTTCTCCCCATGATGTTCTCTTGGACAGAATTATCCTTGTCATTAATTCAAACATGAACTGTGAGACAGTGTCATGTGAACCAGGCTTGCATAGGATAGCTTTGCCCACAACATCAGACAACAGCTTCCCCTGTTGATTGAAGAACTTCCTCCTTAGACAACTGGTCTTAGTTTCACTGTATCCTGTCCACTTTAGGGCAGTCCGCTTGTCCTTTTCAGATATCCCTTCCTCTTCAGTTTTACTGCAGGGAGTTAATTTTAGCCCCTTCTCCAACCTTTTAGCAGTAATCTTAATCTTCTCACTTCCTATCTTGGACATCAGGATGGTTTTGGATGGAGACAGTTTGACATGGTTGAACCATTCCAGAACTTCAGCTTTGAGAATGCAGCATGGTTCAGACAGCATGTGCTCCAGACCTTGAGCTTCCAATAGATGAATCACGTGTCGAATTTCTTCTGAGGCATGAGAGAATCCACCTCTTACGATTTCGTAGCCCTCCAGGAGATCTTTCGAGCTTTTTGACGCCATGGAAGCAGAGAATCGATGCGCTGAGACGGGAGAGAAGATGAATCGTCTCGACGGCTAAGGGTTTGGCTTTGTGATTTGTTTTAGGTTACAGTGTAGCTATTTATAGATTTTTAGTTTCGATTTTATTAACCCTAGGCTTTTAGACTTAATTACCTTATTGTGTTAACGGGTTTTGGGTTAATTATGAGGTTTCATATTTAATATACCCCGTCTCAGCGGTTCAGCTGAGACGGAGACCTAGGCCGCTGAGATAGTAAAGTGTCAACCGCTGGGACAGTTTGCTCGTCTCAGCGGTTCAACTGGGATTTTTCTCAGCTGATTCAGCTGAACATGCTCCTGCATTTTAGCTGATCATAGGGTTTTGATCTAATGTAGATATCGTGGCTTAAGATGGGTCCTAGTCATGTCACTAAGTTGTGGTGTTCAGTAATGTATGGTTTGACAATTTATCATTCATAATTAACAATTGTGATAGCTAATACTCAAACATTTTAGGACTATTCTATACTGAGCATGCCAAGATCAATTTTAAAAGCATTGAACTTAGATTCATCCAGTGGCTTTGTAAAGATATCAGCTACCTGTTTGTCAGTGGGGACAAATTCAAGACAGATATCTTTACATTCTACATGTTCCCTAATAAAATGATATCTAATCTCTATATGCTTAGTCCTGCTATGAGAGACAGGATTTTTAGCAATAGAGATTGCACTGGATGAGTCACAATATAAAGGAGATTCCCTTACCTTGAGATTGTAATCCTCCAGCTGATGTTGTGTCCAAAGGAGTTGTGCACAACAGCTACCTGCAGCAATGTACTCAGACTCAGCTGTGAATATGGCCACACTGGTTTGTTTCTTGCTGCTCCAAGATATCAGTCTTCTCCCTAGGAATTGACAAGTGCCACTTGTACTCTTCCTGTCTTCCTTGCAACCTGCAAAATCTGCATCTGAAAAGCCTGTTAGTTCAAAATCATTGTTCTTAGGGTACCAAAGGCCAAGATGCAAGCTGCCCTTAAGGTATCTCAGAATCCTCTTCACAGAGGTGTAGTGAGATTCCTTAGGACAGACTTGATACCTAGCACAAACACATGTAGCATACATAATGCCTGGCCTACTAGCAGTCAAGTACAATAGGGATCCAATGATGCATCTGTATATGGACTCATCAAAGGCCTTTCCCTTTTCATCCTTGTCTAATGATACATTGGACCCCATGGGTGTTCTCATGGTGGAGGCTAATTCCATCCCAAATTTCTTGATGAGTTCCTTAGTGTACTTGGTCTGGGAGATGAAAATTCATCATCAGACTGTTTCACTTGGAGCCCAAGGAAATATTTGAGCTCACCCATACTGCTCATTTCAAACTCCCCCTGCATTAGATTTGCAAATCTCTTGCAGAGGTTGTCATCAGTAGACCCAAATATTATGTCATCAACATAAATTTGGACTAAGAGACACTTGCCCCTTGTTTTCCTAAGAAACAATGTGCTATCAATCTTTCCCCTCATGAACTTGTTCTTGAGAAGAAAGTTGGACAAAGTCTCATACCAAGCTCTTGGAGTTTGCTTGAGACCATATAGTGCTTTCCTAAGAAGATAAACATGAGAAGTTAGGGTTGGATGCACAAAACCTGAGGGTTGTTCAACATATACCTCTTCCTTCAAGTCTCCATTGAGAAATGCTGATTTGACATCCATCTGGTAGACTTTGAACCCCTTGTGGGCAGCATAGGCAAGGAATAACCTAATTGCTTCCAACCTAGCAACTGGTGCAAAGGTTTGATCAAAGTCTATACCTTCCTCTTGCCTGTATCCTTTGGCTACTAATCTGGCCTTGTTCTTGATGATTGTACCATTCTCATCAAGCTTGTTCCTGTATACCCATTTAGTGCCAATCACATTGTGTCCCTGAGGTCTAGGCACTAGCTTCCATACTTTGCATCTCTTGAATTGTAGGAGCTCTTCCTGCATTGCTTCAATCCAGAAAGTGCCTTGATTGACCTCTTCAAACTTCTTGGGCTCCATTTGAGAAAGGAAGCTCAAGAATAGTGCTTCATTATGAGCTCTGCTTCTTGTCAATATGCCTTGGGTATGATCTCCAATTATTAGATCTCTTGGATGATCTCTCAGGTGCCTTGCAGCAGCAGGAAGAGGGTCCTCTGGTGGTTGTGTTTGTTCCACTGGATCAACTATGACTTCACCATCTTGTACCTCTTCTTCTTCTGGAATTGCAGCAGCTGTTTGTGTTTTGCTGCTGCTGGGCTTGTCTTGGACAGTCAGCTCATTCATCCCTTCTTCATTTCCTGCCAAAATAGAAGAACTAGACCATTCTTTGTAGAGAAGGCTGGTCTCATCAAATACAACATGCATAGATTCTTCTACAACATGGGTTTTCTTGTTATAAACTCTATAAGCTCTACTATGTGAGCTATATCCAACAAGAATCCCCACATTGCATTTTTCTGCAAACTTTGTTAATTGAGATTTTCCATTATTTAGAATGTAGCATTTGCAACCAAAGATTCTAAAGTAAGAAATTGTAGGTTGTTTGCCTTTCAGAATCTCATAAGGGGTTTTCCCAAGGACCTTATTGATGGAGGCTCTATTGAGAACATAACAGGCTGTATTGACTGCCTCAGCCCAGAAGTATTCTGGGAGTGAGGAGTCACTAAGCAATGTTCTCCCAGCTTCTATCAAGGTCCTATTCCTCCTCTCAGCCACACCATTTTGCTGTGGAGTCCTTGAGGAGGAGAACTCTTGGGTGATACCAAATTCTTGACAAAATTGTCATGGCATGAGATTGAAATTCTGTGCCATGGTCAGTTCTTGTCCTGACCACAGTACATTGTAGATCATTCTGAATAGCCTTGACATAATTTATAAAGACATGTAAGGTATCTGACTTCTTCTTAAGGAAGAATACCCATGTATATTTTGAATGATCATCTACAATTACCAAAGTATACAACTTCCCACATAGGCTCTGAATTGGCAAAGGACCAAACAAGTCCATGTGCAATAGGTATAAACACCTTTCAGTATCCTTGGAGCCAATACTTTTAAAGGTGGCCCTAGTTTGCTTACCCATTTGGCAAGCATGACAGAGACCACTTTTAACACATTTTAATTTAGGACTATTTCTAACAAGGTCTTTAGAAAATAATCTATACATTGTCTTATAGTTAATGTGGGCAAGTCTCTTGTGCCATTGGACACAAAGTTACTCACTTTCATTAGCTACAAGACACACAAAAGAAATAGAATAATTGCAAATGAAGTCTAAGCAATAAACATTTCCACTCATAGTGCCTGAGAGAATAGTCTCCAAGTCATTAGACTTTTTGATCAAGCACTTGTCATTGTGGAATTCAATGACATAGCCTAAGTCACATAGTTGGCTTATGCTTATAAGGTTGTGTTGCAACCCTTCAACATAAGCTACCCTTATAATTGAGACTATGCCATTTGAAATCATACCATATCCTTTGGTGACTCCCTTTTCAGATCCACCAAAGATAACTTTGGGTCCATTCTTCACTGGATGGTAATCCTTTAGAAGGTCCTTAGTTCCTGTCATGTGCCTTGAACACCCACTGTCCAAGTACCATATTTGGTTGACACTGGTACTTGAACTAACATGCAACACAAAATTTAGTGTACCTTAGGGCCCCAACTGACTTTTGGTCCTAGGTTCATGCTAACATCATATGGAATATTCCTAGAGAGGGCTGGTTTGGCTTGAGAATCAGTCCTTGCCTTTGGCACATTGGGGTTGTGCCAATAATCAATTGCAAAGTGTCCCACCTTGCCACAGCACCAACAATCATGAATATTGTATCTCCTTTTCTGAACAGCTTTTTGAATTTGTGCAGCACTTTGTACATGTTCAGCAGAGGGGATATCAGCATTCTTCCTATTTCTTTCAGCAATAATCTGACTGAAGGATAATCTGTGGACAGTCTTGCTGCTCTTTGTCCTGATGGTCTCAGTTTGCATTGACTTGGCAGTCATACAAGATCTGATGGAATCAGACACTGGGTAGCAGGTCTTGTCAACAGATTTGACAGCAGTCTTGCTTTTTGCCGAAGCAGATTTGGAAGAGCTTGCTTCCATGTTCTTGACTGAAGGTGCTGAGACACCAAACACAAATGGTCCAGGTTGGACCATTTGTATTTCCTCATGTGGAGCTTTCATTGCACTCAATCCCATGCCCTTTCTATTTCCATAACTGTGAGCATTCTTGCTCAAGTTATAGGAACTTCCATTTAGTAAGTGACCATGAATACTTTCTTGGTCATACTTGTTTGAGGGCATCAAGACCTTCACAAAGGAGGTCTTAGATTCTTTTGAGTCCTTGACCTTCCCCTTAGTGTTGCTAGTAGCTGCCTCTTTGTTGAAACCAACACCTCTCCTGCCATGTGAGTTGAAGGTGTCAATAATAGGCATCACTGTCTTGGGCTTGGAGAAATTAGCCACTAGCATCCTCTCCTTGAGGAGCTTTTCTTCAAGATCCTTGATGATCTTGTTCTTGTGACTTATGGTGCCCACATGGATCATTGACATTCCCCTTAGCTTGGCAATCTCATTGCTCATTTGAGCTAGCTGGGTAGCATGCTCAATGCACTCAGATTTTGATTGCTTTAGGGAAGTAATTTCTTGGGCTTGCCTCTTGGCTAGCTTTTTGCTCTTTTTCAGAGCTTCCAGGAGTGCACCATATTCATCAATCAATTGATTGACATCCTCCTCAGAGTATGATTCACCTCCAACTTTAGATGGAGGAGATTCAGATTCTGGATTTTTTTCATAATCAGAAGAAGGAGAAATGCAGTGTATCAATACCTGCTCATGTTCTGAATTGCTGTGGCTGTCCTCATCTTCAGTTATAGCCATCAGCCCAAGGTCATCTAGAGTGACCTCATCCTCCTCTTCATCACTATCTGAATGTGATAGAGGGGCCCTTATTCCTATCCTGGTAGCATGATAGTCTTCTTCTTCCTGATCAGCAAACAACCCCAAGTAGGCTTCCTCCTCACCATCTGAATCTGAAGATGAGGACTCAGATTCACTCCAGCTCTTGCCTTTCTTAGCCAGGAAGGATTTTTCTCCTTTCCTCTCCTTCTGGTGATGAGGCTTCTTGTCACCTCTTTCTTTTCTTTTGACTGGACAGTCAGCAATGACATGTCCACGCTTACTACAGCAATAGCAAATTATGTTAGTTGAAACATGTTTACTAGTTTTAGAGTCATACCTGTCCCCTTTGGGATGTTGCCTCTCAGATCTGTAATGATCCTTCTTGGGATGAGAAGAGGAGGAAGGTTTGTTCTTCCATTGTTTCCTCTTTATCATCTTCTTGAACTGCCTTGTGAAGGCAGCAAACTCCTCATCAGAAGAGGAACTGTCTAATATGCTGCTCTCAGATTTCTCAGATTCAACAGCCTTTCTTGGAGGTGACTGTACTCTACCCTTGTTCCTCTTAGAGCTTTCAGCTTTGACTACTCCTTTATAGGATCTGATCAGACTGTTAAGTCTTTTTGATCAACCTCCCTCTGATACCACTTGATAGTTTATATATGTATAGTCAATAATACCTAGAGGGGGGGGGGGGGGGGGGTGAATAGGTTCTACTTATTTTCTTTATTTAAGCCTAAGGTTTCTAGTTGCAGAAAACACAAGCACAGAAAGCACACAAAGATGTATAGAGGTTCCTCAAGACAGGGTGTCTTGAGTAGTCCTCTTTCCCCCTTCACCTTTCTAACAGTGTGTTAGACAAGGCCACAAACTTCAAACTCGGCTCCTTGAGCTTACACCACAAGTTCCTCAGAACTTCTCAGATCCAGAGTGATCCTACATCAGGCACAGCAGCCCTACACTCAGGCTCAACAGCAGCCCTACAACTCAGAGTTATGAACTCCTACCACTCAGAAATCCCACAGATTTCCTACCTCAGACCTATCAAGAGGTCCTACCACTCAAGCTGTCAACACAGCTTTACACACAGGCTCAACAGCCTTTTTCTCAGGCAACAATTCCTTACAAAGATATAATAGAGTTTGAGTTGAACACAGAGGACAAAAGGATTACTCTTAGGTCTTCTGAATCCTTTCTTCAGATCTGAAAACAGCAGCTTCAGATTTGTATCACTTTGATCTTCTTCTTCAGCCAAGCAAAAGATCAACTTGCCCTTCCTGAGTTGGTACAGGAAGAGCTATCTAATCTCCCTTTGAAGATTAACTTCAGCAGCAGAGAATGACTTCAACTGGCTGAATCGCGAATGCTCGATTGCGGCGTGTAGTAAAAGCTTCAATAGAACAGTGCTTGTTGTTGTGCCCTAGCATTTCCTTTTATACCTCCAGAAGGCTTCAACGGCTATATCGATCCTCCTGACACGGTATGAGGCTGATTGGACTTGCTTTTCCCTCTCAGAAGTCTTTTGCGCCGAAAGTAGATCCCGTCAAAACATTTGGATCTGTCTCAGCGGTTGGGCTGAGACAGCATCCAGTCTCAGCGGCAGCTCCAGTCCCCTTCTCAGCGGTTGTTCCAGTCTTCTTCTCAGTGGACCCGCTGAGACGGCTCCTCGTCTCAGCGGTTGTGACCCATCGTCTCAGCGGTTATGCTGAGACAGATCTTCATCTCCTTGTGGATGATTCCTTCTTGTCTAAGGCCATGTTTGGCCCTTCCTTTTGAGTTACCTGTGCCTGTATATTCTACACAAGTGTAGCTTTGTTAAATACAATATGTCCTTAGCATTAGGAGTGATGCCTCTTCAAATCAAGGTTATATTGAGGACAATATACCCAACACTTCACCTTCATATCTTCCGGCGTGGGAACGGCAGCGATCGTCACCGCCTCTCCCCCAAAGCGTGGGAAGTTATACAAGAAAAACGAGTAGACGGCTGATAAGATGGAGAAGCTATAGATCGGACCTCCAAAGATGTGCCCTCGTTAGATTGATCAACAGATCGCCCCGCTTTAGAGCCCGCCAGCAAATCCCGAACATCTTCCAATGTTCGACTATGTTGATCTTTAATAGATTGCATATTGCGAGCCATAGCTTCTTAATTGAGATGAAGTTGTTCTACTTCCAATGATAGGTCTCGTGATCTGGTACCGTCTGCTACCGACATGGTTCCGACGCCTGGATTGAAGGCTCTGATACCAGTGCTAAGATCCAAAAGAATTGAAGGCTCTAATGAATCAGTTATTAGTCACAATATGAAATCATAGGAAGCAGATCAATATAGAGACAACAAATTACAAACAAGAACAATATGGGAAAGAAGATAAAAGGGAAAACAACAATCCTAAGGGAGGAATTCCCTGAACAGATTGCTCAACTCCCCAGCTCACCCGAGCGAGGTATACAAACGAAAAGAAGCGCACATTATTTTCCATACCTTCCTTCAGTTCCCTCCATTTATTTATAGAAAACAAAAAGGATAAAAAGACAACAACGCCCTTAACAAAAAACAAAACTACTCCCGCTACCCCTCCAGCCACCTGGCACTAACTACCATTCAAATCCTCCCCACATCAGCAGAATGGGCAACTTGGGTTCTGTTTAGCGGAGTGCCACAACGCCTGTGCCGCAGATTCCATTGCTGTCCCGCCAAATAAAAATATGTGATTGCACAGTGGCTGACGCCACAACGCAAAAGGGCTGTTACGACGCTTTTCCTGTCGCAGGTACTGACCAGCGGCAGGAATAACTACAGTGCTGCAACCTAGAGTTATTATATAGTATAAAAATATAATTTTATAAAAACATATGATTATATAAAAACACAGGATTAATTTTAGTTTATAAAATATCCATATTATTATATCGCCCGTATTAACAAACATCTAAGATATACAACAACAACAACAGAACCCATATAGTCCCCAATCATTGGGGGTATGGGCGGGGGAAGATTGGAAACAGACCTAACCTTTGGCCCTATGCCCAAAGTGGCTTCTCTCAGAGGAGAAAGACCGAACCTTTGACAATAGATGCACAAAGTGGCTGCTCACAGATTACCACTGAAATAGTGGCCCCCTATACCGTCACGTTTGCTGCGGAATCATGCCCTCAAATCAAAGCCAAAGACATCAGAGAGGGCAGACTCAAGAATCCATTTTGATTTATGTGCACATCTAAGATATAATATTATAAATTAATAAAATAATAGTATATAGTAATAGGTTTATATAAAAAATAATTTAATTATTAGTTTTGGTTTATAAATAATATATTAATATATATATATTATTATATATTACGCATATTAATGCGTATTGCTAATAATTAATTTATAATATACTTTTTAATCAATATAATTTTATTAATATAATATTTATGAAATAAATTTATCATTAATTATTATAATTTAATAATAAATTTATTATTTTATGAACATAAGTAAAATTGTCGATATACACATTCTTTCAAATAGCTCTGTAAGTGCAGTTCTTCCAAACAGTTTCATTGATTTTGCCACCCCTCTTCAAGATAGCTCATTTTCCCATCACTGTTTCTTACCACAACTCCTCCTAGGGGTGTTCACGTACCGAATCGAATCCAAATTTGACATAGAATGCAGAGATTCAGATTCGTTCGAATATTTAGTGTAGGATTCGGATTTGTCATGAAATGTTAGATTCGAATTTCTGTTCGAAATAAGATTCAAATTCGGATTCGAACATGGATTCGAATTCGAATTCAATTTTTATAACGTTTAATTATATATAATGTTCAAATGTAATTATATATATTTAATTACATTTATAAATTTTATTTAACTATATATTCTACTATTCGCGAATCTTTCGAATGAGAATAAAATTATTCGGATTCGTATTAAAAAATTATTCGAAACCGGATTCGAATTCGAAAAATACGAATTTTAATCGAATCTTCACGATTCGAATCTTCCGAATTATTCACGAACTATACTATTTGTGAACAACCCTAGCTCCCATCGCTACAGCCGAGCCAAACAAAGCTTTGGTTGGCATGGGTTGCTACAATGATTGACTGATAAGGAGGTGTGGACAAAGACTTATCCTGCGCATGAATTTTTGGAAAACAAGAAAGGGAATAGAAATTGAGCACCGGCCTACAACTCATATTGTTAAATCAAAGGAAATAATTGAACCAAGATGCTATTTATTATTGGATAAAAAATCAAAACTTTTTTCTTTTCTGGTTTCCCCGCATGTTTTTGTAAATCAAATCAAATTAATTTTTCAAGGATGGACTCAAAATGAATGCTTGGCACAAAAAGCGGATTAAGAAGAAAAAATACTTATCAATTTAATCAAACCAAATGATCATGCCTTTGATTAGCCTAAAGTATGAGTATGGCACAAAATTATCTCATCGAGGGAAATATACTATCACTAGGCAAGATAATCCAGCCCATCCCGGTTCAGATGATGAGGGCTGCCATAAAGGCTAGTGTGTGTGTATGTATTTATTTTAATGTTGGAGTACCAGTAGTCTATCAATATAAGCAAACCATCATATTGGCAGATAAGATGGAAATCTCATTACTGAAGCAACAGGTTACCAATGTTTGGTTGGAAGATTTATTTATCTCTCTTGTAATTGCGTTATTAATGCTCCAGAGATTGTTTATGTCATTGGAGTTCTTTGCCAGTTCATTAATACCCAAAAGATTCATCATTAAGTGGCTGCTCATAGGTTCTTCGGTTCTTAATGACCTATCCTGAGAAACGAATCTTGTACTGCTCCATTGGTTTGTTTAATCACAACAAATTAGGTGTGGTCTATACAAATGGCAATATGACATTCATGAGCATTGCACATGATCCTGTGCAACATGGTTATATTAAGCACATTGATGTTGATTGAAATCTTTATCTAAGGAAAAATCGTAGACGAAACTATTTATGCCTATTCATTCAGTCAAAAGATCAACTTGCAGATCTGTTCATAAAAGGGTTGGGTGAAACAACATTTAGAAAAATGCCTTCAAATTAAGCATGATTGACTCACATACTCAATTTGAGTGAGTGACAAGATAAGTTGGCGATCCGGTTCAAGATAAGTTGGCGACCCGGTTCAAGATAAGTTGGCGACCCGGTTCAAGATAAGTTGGCGACCCGGTTCAAGATAAGTTGGCGACCCGGTTCAAGATAAGTTGGCGACCTGGTTCAAGATAAGTTGGCGACCCGGTTCAAGATAAGTTGGTGACCTGGTTCACGGATGGGGTGTTGCCTTGAAGGCTCGTGGATATCTACGCATGTAGACACATCTACGCATGCAGACACATCTACGCATGCAGACACATCTACGCCTGCAGACACATCTACGCCTGCAGACACATCTACGCCTGCAGACACATCTACGCCTGCAGACACATCTACGCCTGCAGACACATCTACGCCTGCAGACACATCTACGCCTGCATACACATCTACGCCTGCATACACATCTACGCCAGCATACACATCTACGTCTCCATACACATCTATGCCTCCATACACATCTACGCGTCCATACACGTCTATGCTTCCATACACATCTATGTCTCCATACCCATCTACGTCTCCATACCCATCTACATATGCATACACATTTACGCATGCATACACATCTACGTAAGCATACATATATATAGTGGATTGTTATTCGCAGGATGAATTCGTGTACGCAGCTCTAAAGGCATCTCTAAAGGAAACTCTAAAGGCAGCTCTAAAGGCAACTGCTTTTCGTAGACAAATGCTAAGTTATCAAGGCGCGCGCCTGAGGCACCGGGCGCACCCCATTGCGCCCCAGCAAGGCTTAGGCGGGCGATGCGCCTGAGGCGCGCCTAGGCGCGTCAAGGCGCACCCGAGGCGCACCCGAGGCGCACTCGAGGCGCACCCGAGGCACACCCGAGGCGCACCCGAGGCGCACCCAAGGCGCACCTAGGCGCCCAATTGCTGAATTTCAGCGAATTGGGCGCCCAATTCGCTGAATTTCCATGAATTTCAGCGAATTGGGCGCCCAATTCGCTGATTTTCCATGAACTGAGCGCCCAATTCGCTGAATTTCAGCGAATTGAGCTCCTAATTCGCTGATTTTTCATGAATTGGGCGCCCAATTCCCTGAATTTCTGCGAATTGGGCGCCCAATTCAGTGATTTTTCATGAATTGGGCGCCCAATTCGCTGATTTTTCATGAATTGGGCGCCCAATTCCCTGATTTTATTTTCCCCCATTTTTGCGCCTCACGTGCCTCAGGCGCGCGCCTGCGCCTTGCACCTAGGCTCCAGAGCCCCTTTGCGCCTCGGTGCGCCTTGCTCCTTTAATAACTTGGGACTAATGTAAAAAATAAAACATATTCATTCCTACACTTCTACATTCCATATCAGCAAAAAAATAGTATGTTAGTAGCCTATAACGTTGCCAATGCAATATCATCCCTGCAAATAACGAAGAAGATTTGACCCATTGAAATTCTTGGGACTTGACTTGGCTAGATTTCTAGGGCCTCATGTCTCCGAGACAAATTAACAATTTCTCTTTTATGCTTTTCTATTTTAAGTTTCTATTATCATCACGATAAAGGGAGAACAAGTTACTTCTCATCTCTCTTTTTGTTCTCTTTATCGTTCTCGGTCCATATTTGGTGCTCTACAAGCCATGAAACTCAACATGACATGTTTCTCCCCTCCTTTTTGTTGAGATACAATTTACGCCGCCCACTCCACTGCATTTTCTCCCCTACTCGAGGACAGAGCTGATGAGTTGTCTGTGAACCGAGTAATACATTAAAGGGCATCCCAGCGCACAAAGCATCCCCACGCAATGAGGGTTCGAGGAAGGGTCCCTCCACAAGGGTGAAATGTAGGCAAACCTTACCCTACATTTTTGCAAGAGGTTGCTTCCAGTACTCGAACATGTGACCTCAAGGTCACACGAAAACACCTCAACTGGTGCGCTAAGGTTCCCCTTCAATCGAGCAACACATTATTAAGCAAAAATCAAGGAGCATGAAGAAAGGAGACTAGGAGAAAGGGGATGAGGAACCTGAGATCTCAGATCTCTAGAGAAAAGACTTCTAAACAGTTTCCTAATGGGTGAGAGTAAGTATCTAAGACTCCATTGATCAATGGTTTCATACCCTGTGAAGTTGACATCTCTTCTTATTTATTGGTGGATATGAATAAGGATATAGCTCCAATATAAGTTTATCTATTGGAAGTGTATCTTCCGGAAATAAAAATGAAAAATAGGTGGATGCGTAGGAAAGACGGCATGAATTTGTGGGAAGTCAGCTATCGTCGGGCTCGGGGAGGCGTTCTACTACGCCAACAGGATCAACAAGCATGAGCCGGCGAGATCGACAAGCACTAGTGGAAATTCGGAGGGCAATCACGATCGGAGAGGAAAGATTATGGCACGGGATTTGTGGTTTTAGCTAGAGCTTCTTTGGTTTGTAAATAGAGACATCCAATAATAGTGAAAAAAATTGACTTACGAATAGACTAATGTGCTCTGCAAATAACAATTCCCTTAATATATTCTTGATGGGGTTCCCACTAAAGCTTTCCGAGTCAAACCGAACCAAAGCGCTCATATAAGTCGACCCGACCGAGTGAGTCGCGCGAGCAAGCCGCTCTCGCTCGAAGGGTCCCGAATCCGCTCAAAAGGGTGCACGGACAAGGTGCACGCACAGCTCCGCGCACGAAGCCGCAAGGCCGCACGTCGCGCGTGGCCTCCCCGTGCACGCGAGCAGCCTCTCCCTGTGTGCGTGCTCCAGGCCACACGCGTGCGTGACCTCTCCCAGCGCGCGCGCCAGGCCGCGCTCGCACGCAGCCTCACCCCACGCGTGCGCGGGCCGGCGGCGCGCCGCCATCTCTGGCCGCCTTCGTCAGCCACCGTCGCCAGGCGACTTGCCCGGTCCACTCGGACTTCCCGGGGGACATGTTCGTCATTTTTGGAAAATTGGTGATCCAGGTGACCGAAACCGATATGCGTCATTTGTGAACTCAAGATCCAGTCAGGCGCAGTTACCAGCATGTCCCTCCAGAAAAGCTATAAAAATGCCCCCAGACCTTCATTTGAAGACACGCAACCAAAGAGACAATAGAAAGCTCTGAGGTTTTCCGGCGAGGACTTAACACTCTGCTCGCTCCTTCGCTCCGAATTCATTCTGTTCGCTCCCAAGTTTGCTCCCTTTCAAGACTCCAAAGGTCGCTCTTGTGAGCACTGGATAAGGCCTTAGAGAATGCTTCCGTGGATGCTTCGAAGACTTGGACTTTTCCCCCTTTTCTTTCTCTCAAGACTTGTAAACGGAGAGGTGGTCTGTCACCCTCCTGGAAACTCAATATCTTGTAACCGCCAAGGAACTAGTGGAATTTGGCCGGCACAGATCCGACTCCGTGTTTTTTTCTCTTTCCGGGGTTTTCCACATAAAACATCTCGCTGTCATTGCTGCTTGGTTCTCTTTTGACTATTTGCGCGCTCAGCTCACCCTTGAGCTAAGGCGGTCCGATTCTCTGGACCGGGGGAAAACCGAGTGACCCGCAACAATTCTTATGTTGGAATTCCATGAAGTTGATCGAGAGATCATAAGTTTGTTTTATAACTCTACATCATACAATCAATAATCACAAATAAATGCAAAGTTAAGCACATGAAATGAGATGTGCAGAACTACACAAATGCAACACAAAAAACAAATACCGTTGTTGCTATCTGTCTACTTCAATAAGCTGGAACTCTTTAACAATTGACGGTCATATCTCTCCTCGTATCCCTTATCTGTCCTGTACCTATGAACCACAAGTGACACACCTTTAAACCGTTCAAGCTAGTATGGTAAGCCCTCCGTCAGATTTGATGCCCCGCATAAAAGCATGTCTTTTACATACATTCCCAACTTGATCTACTCGGGATATTTGATTGGAGACAGCATATGGCGGCTGCTCAAACTCCCTGGATGTCATGACATTGTGTCCCTAGCGATGTTGGATTGTATGTATTGGTATACTCAGGACTACAGAATCATTCACACACCCCATTTTGATATGGTAGGGAAATATTTATTTATTGTCATTGATTCTGTAATTGTTAGTTTTTGGATATTTTATTTCATGTTGTTACTATCATTTGATTATTGTAGTAGAGATGTATTTTCTGTGATGCAGCTAATTTTGGATCATGTACGCATCCTAGATTAGAAAGTAGTATGCCTATTTGTGTTCGATCGAGTTGAGTCAAATTTTCCCTTCTTTTTCCACTTTTTTTGTGCCTCATGTTAATTTGGTCTTACTCTTGGTTCATTTCCCTTGGAATTGGTTTGGTTTGATTTTTAAAAAAGCGAAACGAAAGGTGAAAATAGGAAATTTTCCCAAATTCTGAATTCTAGGCTTGAATAGTGATTCTCAAGCTTCATGGTTTGGGGTTGTTTCTCTTATTCACATTTGGATGTTGACCTAGTGACCCAGGACAAGTCTTACAAAGTAAGAGGCGACTATATGCATGCCTTAATGAATTTGACAATTTTCCGGCAACTAACTTGCAACAATGAATGTTGTAAATAATATTGCACAATAATCACAATTAAGTGGGTCTTTTAGTAAAGTAAAAAATAATGTAATACACGTGCCAAAGTGTTAGAAAACAAATACTTGAACGAATAAATCTCAACAAATTACAAATTACTTAGAGGCAAAGATTACAAATTTATATTGCCCAAAATAGTGAATTAACACACAATTCAGCACAAAGAAATCACAATCAAATAATAAACTCACAGTAATTACTGGGCAGAAGACTTGGTGAATGTCCAAAAGGAGGATCTTTCTTTCTAACTTTCAATGCCTCTCAAATGAGTCTTCTACTTCTCTATATATACTAAAGAGGAGCCTTGAACGGTCATGATTTTCCGATCACGACGGTCTCCAAAACATACAAAATAAAAACCAGCAAAATAATAAAAAAATACTATAATTTCTAGATCGACTATCCGCTCAAAATGAGCTATCCCGATCTTTCCATTGACATAGTGTGGCACAATCTCCATCACTTGGTCAATATAAAGAAAAATACAAAGTGTTGTTCGGTCAACTTTATTTCACATGAATGAATGTCTCACAGATGAAGGTTTGAGCATTGGTTCTGACTATGGTGAATTGAAATATTTTTCTGGACTTTTCTTGACCTGTAACTAGGATAAATAGATCTCCTGCTGGTTTTACTACAAGACCTCAGTAACATTGTTATAAAATCATAAGCCTGTGGACTTGCAGTAAAGCATTAGGCTAGTATTGAATACAAAAATAAAACCGTAGTTTCTATACATTATGCTGACCCCATAAAGTATGAGGGTTCTCTTCCCTTCTCCTCTCCTACACTGTCTCGTGCTTCTATATACTCTTCTCTCCATGGTTATCACCCTATTCTACCCTTCTTTTGCTGCTAATTTTTCTGCACGCACGTTTGAATTGTCGCATTGATTGAAGAGCTTCCAGAGTTTCAGACTATCTAGGGTCTATGGCCGTGTACTTTCTCCATCTCCATGTTTGGTGAGATTATTCCTAACTTGAGTAATTTGTGCCTCTAGTTAGTTTAGAGCATTGTAGTGCATCCTAGATAAATTATAAGGGAATGATTTATATTTCCTGTATTATTTTCCATTGTTGTTTTTCTAAACTTTTGTGAACCCAAGTATTTTACTGCAAGAGTTATTTACTAGTACTGTTTTTCGTTGTCTGGAATGTTTCATGCATTGACTTTGACTTAATGTGGATTAATTTTATCAATGGTTGTTCTTTTGACTATTTAATGCTGCAGTTGTTAGTATTGAATTTCATATGCATGCAACTAAACTTTGTGGTGTCATTAGAGCATATTGAGTTTAGAATTCATTAATTCATATTCAATGCTCTTCTTCAATTAACATGACTAATTGGGGCTTGCGTCCATAGAATGTCACAACCTTGGATCTAAAAAATAATGGTCCAATATATAGGGTTTTGTGGACATCAAATGTGTAGTGGAAAGGTTGAAACCCTTGCAGGACCCATGCAAAAGAAACTAAACAAGAAAAGGGAATCATACTTGATGCATACCGTTTCGTTTTTGAACATACTTGACGATCACCAAACACGAACAAAGCTGTATGCATCTCTATTAGTATCCACAAACACCATGGAACTTGTTGAAATCAATAACTTGGTCTCTTGTGGAGCTCGGGCCCTCAACAAGTTGGGGGGTGACCTCACACTTACTTCTCCCAAGGGAGAGCTCTAGGCTAAGAGGCTAAGGAACTAGGAACGAGACCAAAGGCTTACCTCCTCGCTAAGCCCTTGGTCTCGTTCCTAGTTCCTTAGCCTCTTAGCCTAGAGCTCTCCCTTAGGAGAAGTGTGAGGTCACCCCCCAACTTGTTGAGGGCCCGAGCTCCACAAGAGACCAAGTTATTGGTTTCAACAGAACTCTTGAAACGTTAGTCCAATGTGATTGCGGAAGGAAGAAGATCGCCGCTCCTAACACGAAGTACTACTCTCGATTCTCATATTTTCTCCGTTTCTGCAACTCCCTCTTAGTTTCTCACTGAAAATTTATTTAGAAAACCTGGGTAGCAGTTTCTATAACTACATATCATAATATAGACTATATAGTGAGAGATGAAGTTTCGAGAACTCAAAAAGAGGGGTCATGACATTTCGGATTATGCCGATCCAGTTTAAAATTGAATAGCGAATTTTCGGTTCAAAACCGAAATTAATTATCAGCCATTAAATTTGAGACTTGGGTTAAATTGAAGTCTGACTTAATTAAAAATCCACCTGTTCAATCTTCATATTCCAGTTCATTTTGTGTGTGCGACTTCATAAGTTTATGCTACGTGATTAGTGATACTAAGCCTTAGATTGAGTCCTAGGTCACAGGCACCAACATAATATTCAAGACAAATTTTGTTATCGATCTATCCAATTTAGCTCAAAAAGATTACTCTACCAGAGTTCTTTCGTTTTGAGGATGTCTTTTATTTTGTCCTGAAAGAACAATTGATGCAAGCACTAAGTAGAAAGATGACAGTACATACATTGTTTTTCAATATGTAACGTCATATGCTATTGGCCGACCCCACTATGATGGGATAAAGGCTTGAGTGTTGTAATGTCATATGCTATTGTTGCACATAACTTCTGCTGAGGTAGAAAAAAATTTGTATCCTCAGTCATGGTGAAGATAGCTCCTTTCTGAGATTGCATACAATTTTGTTGATTCCAAGTTTTAGTGAGTAGAAGCAGCTCAACATGTTTTGAACGTTGAGAGTACCTCTTTCTTAATGCTTGTAAATCAGATGCCAGATTAGAGATTCTAGCTTATAAATAAATTGGTTTTTGTATAGGTACGAGAAGTCTGGGAATGAACAATTTGTGACAGAAATCAGCAAATGGGTCTTTCACGAGAGAGGTCATCTAAAAGTAAGTGTTTCTTTTTCCACTCCATAACGCTGAGAGTTTGTTAGTTTTATCATCCTTCATTTTTTCATGTTCGTTATTTTGAAGCAAATAATACCCACAGAAATTGTTATTCTAGATTTTGTCATATTTATCTTTGAGGATATTTTATTTTCTTCCCGCAGGCTGTAAATATGACTCATCACTTTGTAGGAGAAAAGACCGAGCCTGCCGTGTACCGTATCAATGATGATCTGGTAATTAATAACCGATCAATTGGGAAGTGCCTATACCATGTTAGCCTCTAACCAAGGACCACGCTTGTGTTAAAGTTATCTTGTATCTTAAATTTCTGTAGGAATATTCTATTGAAATTTATGAATGGTCTGGAACCTCCTGGAAGCCGTATGTGGCAGATGATGTCCAAGTTCAATTCTATATGATGAGCCCTTATGTTTTGAAAACTTTGTCCACCGACCTAATGGTACATTCTCAAGCTCATCGTTCTCTTTTGAACTCTTACTTCCACGTGATTGAAGAACTGCTGAAAGATCTATTCTACATAGTACATATATTGGAGTTAATTATCCTTTTGGTGCAGGGACTTTATTTTACATCTTTCAAGGTTCCTGATGTTTATGGGGTCTTCCAATTTAAGGTGGAGTATCAGAGATTGGGATACACAAGCGTATCTCTTTCAAAACAGGCAAGTGATACTATCCTAATATTTTCTATTGGATATTTGTCTTATATTTCCTTAATTATCAAAATGAATGATATCTAGATTTGTAATTTAAAATTTATTTTGACTTTATGAATCCTCTTGTTTCATTTGTTTCTTGTTGAGTGTTGTCTGAGGTGTTTGGCATTTATTTTATCTACTCTTCTAATGGTGGTTTTATCTAACCTTCATTTTGTGTGCCCAAATTATCTCAGTCTTTTCAACTATCTTATCTTTAATTGATGTCATTTCAACCGTTCGCTCTCATACTCAATATAACTATCAAGAATTATGTTCCATTTAATATATCATGTCTAATTATAGACTTATAGTTTTATAGAACTTTCTTTTAATAAGAAAGAAAGTATTGCGTACATACTAATGCAATATGCATTTAGGAAAAAAATTGAAAGGTTCACTAAACTGCAATATAAATATGGTTTGTTTATCATACTCTAATGAAGTAATGATTTGAAGTGCAAGATAGATAACACATTTCATACTCTTAACATTTTTATACTAGAAGGTGACACATGGTAAGGTCCTAAGGGGCTAGGGATATGATCTATATGCAAACATACATCCGGCGTTATAAATCTCTTGCAATAAATTTTTAATTTATAAATCTGAATACCAATTATGACAAAAGATAAAGCTACGAACATGGATACACGAGATGGGGTATATGCAAAAACTGCTTAAAATTTAAATAACTAACAAAATGGAAATTCACAATGTTCAAAAGCTTGAAACAAAAATTACAAACAACACACTCCTTGAGTAGGCAATAAACACGACATTCAAAATTAGGAATTAACTTTCAAACAAAGAAACTCACACGATACTAGTAGTAGAAGGCTTGGATAGAACCTCCCAGAGTGGGGGACGAATAGAAGTACTGAAATTTGGACTCATGGTGAAGCCTAGGATTGCTCGAAAGCAAACCAAAGGGCTCTTTTCTGGAATTTCTGGAGTTGTAGGGCCTGCCGTCTGCTTGGAGGACACAATGGGAGGGCTGGCTGTGAATGGCAGCAGGGAGGAAGAGGTTCCTGATTGTCAGTGCATGGATTTCCTAACTTGGAGAACTGTAGTTCTCTCCCTAGGGTGGAATTGGGCTGTGTGGGAGTAGTCCTAGCAGCAGCCTGCTATGACAGATGAGAGAGGCACGTGTAGCTGGAGGGGAAGGGAATTCAGAGATGCTACATGAAGTCGGGCTACTGGGAGAGTGGATTCGAGGGATCGGTTGGATGTTGGGGCTAGTGGAGGGGCGGTTTGGCCAGTGAGTTGGGCTTTGACGTGAAGGGAGGGGGAGAGGGAAATGGGGAAGTGGGTAATTGAGTGAAGGAGATGAATTTAGGAGGTGTGTCCTAAAGTTGGGGAGGTGGAGGTAGTGGGGTAGTTTAGGAAGGTGGTATGATGGTTATGGGGTAGTGGGGTAGGGGTTATGGTAGTTATGGAGTAGTGGGGTGGTGGGAATTGGCCAGAGGTGGTCGACGGCGAGGCGGCCGGTGGTGGTGGTCGGAGGTGTTTTCCGGCAATCGCCGAAAAATTGAAAATGGATGTAATGATAAGGGGATTGGGAGAGGGATCACCGGAGGTGGTTTTCCGGTGATCGTCGGAGGTGGAGGAGAAGGGATTTTAGAGGTGTTTTGGGCGGTTTTGGGCGGTGTTTTGAAGGAGGGGAATTGTGGAGGTAGTCCGCGGCGAGGCGGGAGGAGGGAAGTGGTTCTACGGTAAGGTAGGGTTAAGGGTGGCCGACTATGGGGAGGGAGGAGGGAGGTGGTTCCACGGCAATGGGGGAGGTTATGGGTGGCCGGCCAAGGGAGTGGGGAAAGGGGAGGGAGTGTCCGACCAAAGGTGAGGGGAGGGGGTTTCACACACACGAGTCCGGCTTCGGCACCAGATATTGAGGTTGAGGTTGTTCCTCTGGTAGGGGATGATACCGATCACCAATGGTGTTTCTATGACGCTCGTAGGCTAACCCCGAGCTCTCTTGGAAGGGCAGGGGAGCCTGTGCAAGTGGATTGATGAATATGTGATCTGGGGTGTACACAGGGCTATTAAGTCCCTCCATATCACGACGATCCTTACGGTGGACAACTTGTGGCCTAATGGCATCTAGTGGACGTGGATTCCTACGGGGATCTAGACCATCTACTCTAGTGGTGAGGACTCCAAATTGCTCTCTAAGGTCGTGAAATTGTGCATCAATTTTTTTTTGGAAATCGGGCATGGGCATGTCAATGTTGGAACTGGTGTACTTGAGTATTTTGAGGGAGAGGCCATGTCATTATTCTCCTAAATGCCTTACCACAACTTAACATGCAAAATGACCCTAACCTAGATCTAATACCAAACTGACACAGTAAGGTCCTAAGGGGCTAGGGATATGATCTATATGCAAACATACATCAGGCGTTAATGCGTTATAAATCTCTTGCAATAATAATTAAATTTATAAATCTGAAAATACCAATTATGACACAAGATAAAACAACGAACAAGGATACACGAGATGGGGTATATGCGAAAGAGGCTTGGAGAGAACCTCCTGGAGTGGGGGAAGGGCGAATAGAAGTACTGAAATTCAGACTCCCGGTGACGCCTAGGACTGCTGGAGGCAGACCAAAGGGCTATTTTCTGGAGCTGTAGGGGCTGCCGGCTGTTTGGACGACACAATGGGAGGGCTGGGCAGTGACTGGCAGCAGGGAGGAAGAGGTTTTTGATTGTCAGTGCAGGGATTTGCTAACCAGTAATTCTCTCCCTGAGGTGGAATTGGGCTGTCTGGGAGTAGTCCCAGCAGCAACCGGCTATGGCAAATGAGGAGGCACCTATAGTCGGAGGAGAAGGGAATTCAAAGAAGCTACAGGAACTCGGGTTACTGGGAGAGTGTTTTGGAGGGATTGGTTGGATGTGGGGGCTAGTGGAGGGGCGGTTTGGAGGGAATTGTGCTTTGATGTGAAGGGAGGGGGAGAGGGATATGGGGAAGTGGGTAATTGAGTGGAGGAGAGGAATTTTAGGTGTCCTGAAATTGGGGAGGTGGAGGTAGTGTGGAGTTATGGAGGTAGTGGTGTTGTGGAGGAAGGTGGTTATGGTGACTGCCAAAGGTGGTCGACGAGGCGGTCAGTGGTGGTGGTCGGAGGTGTTTTCCGGCGATCGCCGGAAAACTGAAAATGGATGTAATGATTAGGGGAATTGGAGAGGGATCACCGGAGGTGGCCAAAGATGGTTACCGGTGATTGCCCGAGGTGGAGGAGAGGGGATTTTGTAGGTGTTTGGAGCGGTTTTGAGTGGTGTTTTGGAGGAGGGAAATTGTGGAGATGGTTAGCGGCGGGCGGGAGGAGGGAGGTGGTTCCACAGCAAGGGGGAGATTAAGGGTGGCCGGCTATGGGGAGGGAGGAGGAGGGAGGTGGTTCCACGACATGGGGGGGAGCTTATGGGTGGCCGGCCAAGGGAGTGGTGAAAAGGGAGGGAGTGGACGGCCAAAGATGAGGGGAGGGGCTTCACACACACGAGTCCGGCTTCGGCATTAGAATGATCAAAAGAGAGCTTCTGCGCTCAACTTTCAACCCCCCTCCTTAGAGCCTTCTATCTCTATATATAGTGAGAGGGCAATGAACGGTCATGATTCTCCATTCATTGCCTACCTCAAAACGAACAAAAATACACAATAAAATAAAAAATGTTGTTGGAAATATCGAGTCAATGTCGGTCTATTAAAGATTTTAAGGTGTACGAGTTTAGTTCCACACCGTCTAATTGTATTTCTGTCTTGTGAGTTGTTTAAATACCCCCTTTGAGGGATGAATAAAGTATGAAGTATTTCCTTTTCTTTTATTCAACAAATGCAAAGAACGAAAATTGTTACGATCGGTGATCTGCTCAGGATGAGCTGTCTCAATTGTCACTGGGTCCGTGGTTGGTGGGAATAGACCCTAACAAGTCGGGCGGCCCGATCCCCATCAGAAGGGAAACACATATATAAGGTAAATTATTTAAGCCCATTACAATTTTTGTAGAAGATAACTTTGTCATAGTAGTGCATAAATGTTCTTTTATACTTACTAAATGTTTACTTGATAATTGCTTAGTTAATATTGTTGGAAGATAAGTGATTCAATTATGATGGGTTTAAGTATTTTTAATTTAATATAAATGGGAATATGGAGTTGGATGATGGCAACGTGTAGAGTTTATAACGAGTGGTTAAATCTAAAAAGTTGCTCCAGGAGTGTTATGCCATTAATGAATATGATAAATAATTAAAGGACTTTTTGTAAAACTGCAGCTACTTGGATGATGCTATATGTATCTAAGTTTTGGACTACCAAGAAGTCATTGATGGCTAGGTTGGGTTGCAAAAATTAAAATTTTAAGATGGATGTGTAAAAAATCTAAGAAAGAGAAAATTTGAGGAGTCATATGTGTAGCACTTGCTAAGGATAAGTTAACAGAGACTCACTGGTGATTCGCTTGTGTTAGTACAAAAGATGCACACATAGGGTCAGTAGATAGTATTAATATGCAACGATTCAGAAAAATATACGAAAAAGAGTAGACTAGTTTAAAATGATTAGAACTTGCGCAAAGAGTAGACAGTTTTATTCCCAATGAAATATTCCGAGTGAGTCGTTTAGCTTATTTAAGTGGCATAAAAAACTCTAAAAATTTCTTATGTATTCCACAAATTTGCCTTCTTAGTATGTTCTCGACCAGTGCATTACGTTCCCTTTAGTAGATTTTTAGTCGAGCTTGAGCCCACTTCAAAATTGAAATTTTCGACTTTGATTTGACTCAAAATGAGCCGATTGAGTCTGCTCGAAATTGAGAGATGTAACATTCTTTTTCATGTTTGATTACCTTCAAAATTATTAAAAATATTACATATCGAAGTATTGAACCGTAATACTTTGCATTGAAAGTTTCATTTTAAAATCATTCAAATTTAATAAGTGTCCATTAAATTATTTTGTGAACAATCATAAATAATTCAAATGATTAAATTTATATAAACTTTACAAATGCATATTAATACACAATAAAAGTTTTACATCAGAGCTTTGAACTTTTGAAGTCATTCGAATGATCTATTGAATATCGTTTCATGTCTGTCTCCATGCTCCACACTTCCATAGTCTTGACTATGTTGGATCACTAGCCTCTTTTCCATGTTTCCAGTTTCGACTATCCAATATATAATAGTACAATGTTGGAAAAAATCCTATCCAAAATTGAAGAATATGTAAAAGGTGACACAATAAATATCATACCTGATTGCTGATCTAATGTCGGTACTGAGTACATGACTATGAACTACCCGAGTAATTGATAGTTGATAGGTTAATATGCACAAGTCCTATAGTCTAATACAGTTTTATATTCACTATAATAAATATCCTCAGAGAATAATGAATCTCGATTCTGCTGATGTAATTTGTTATAAAGTCAATTGACTAAGTCATAATTGTCCTTCGAGATCGGGTCATCAGGCAGATAATGATACTATTTGCAAAATGCATACTTGTGGACTTGTAACATCTGTTCAAAACCCCAATCATCAAATGTAATATCTAATATACCTTCACTATAATAAATGGTTGAAGGCCTCAAATAGTCCACTGAAATTTTTAATTATCACTGGCATTCACTATATTTAAGTTATGAACTTTTTACAATCTTACGTACTAGATGAATTAAATGTGATTCTTCTCATCAATAGATAATTTATAATCTCATTCTCATTTTCTCATCATTGGACAATTTATAATCTAGTTCAAGTGTAGTATATGTTTAAATAATCAATCATTCAAAGTGCAAACTTCTAAGAAAATCTAATCTAAGTGTAGCATATGTTTAATCTATACTATTATATAAGGGAATTATGAGGTGTACAGCTACGTTGCACGGGGACGGAAACGGGATACGGGATACGATACGAAACGGATACGGGAAACGCGATTTTTAAAAAAATACGGATACGGGAAACGTTTTTAATTTTTTTTAATTATATTATTACAAGTATTAATTAATATAAAAAATACAACTAACAAATTAAGTTACCATCTCAATCACTACATTCAATAATATGTAATGATGGTCATCAAACTCTTCACATAATATGTAATGATGATCGACACCGCTACTTGAATCCATATTATGCAAGATAAGACCTAATTTAAACAACAAATATTCTCAATGATAAATTTGTATAAATCTCTATAAAAAATCTGTATAAAATCTGTACAGGGTAGGTATAAATCACATTGCAACATGGTTAAATCAAAATTTGACAGTAGGGTATAATCAGCAAGTAAATCAAAATCTGTAAACAGTTGAAGAAAAAGAAGAAGACCTGGAGCGAGAGCAGCGGGAGAGATCGCCTGGAGTGAGAGCACACGGGAGAGCGGCGGAAAAAGAAGCGGCATATTAAACCTAAAGAAGCGCACGGGAATCGCGTATCTAAATCGCGAATCCGAAAATATTTTTTTTAATAATTAAAATTACGTTTCCTAGAGTTTCGGAAACGCCTTTCCGAATTTTTTTTTTAAATAATTAAAATTACGTTTCCTAGAGTTTCGGATACGCGTTTCCGAGCGTTTCCGAGCGTTTCCCGTATCCGATACGTGTCCGAGCCGATACGTAGAGCATTTTTAAGTATCCGTGCAAGGTAGGTGTACAGTGCAAGCCTCGGTGTGTAGCCGTGTAATTTGATATTCCGATAGGTTCCGAAATTCAACGTTCGCGGCAGAAAATTGGCTTCCTCCCCATTCCAAGTGGTCAGGAGTTCCCGCAGCCTCCAGCATTCGCATGTATCATCCTTTGATCGCCTCTGCATTCCTCCTTTGCTTCGGCGCGACCTCGATTTGGAGGCACCCCCCGTCGAAATACCAAAGCTAGGTTATTGAAAATGGCGCGACTCCTCAGTCTCCTTCGTCCTTCTCCTCTTTGCTTGCATCGACATCAGCTTTAGGGCCTTATTCCATGAGCTCTGTTTTGCTCCTTTGCTCGATCAGTGGATTGGCGGATACTAGCCCACTGATGCATACTAAATTCTTGAAATTATATTTAAAAAATTAAATCTTGAAATTATATTTAAAAAATTAAATTATGAGATCACTGAACGCCTATACCACTCCAACTAGCTCTATACCTGTTATTATAAATATTATGTTTTATTTTAATTTGACCTTTAATTCAGAGCTTGCCTAAAATTATCACTTCCTATTTGTCGTTAATTTGGAAACCTTCTTATTCGTTTGTTTTGATGTCGCTTGTGGAAGATTTGTCTCATATTGCGGCTTGCGCACGAATGATAGGTATTTATGCGTGTTTGTTATTCCTTGGTTGATAGTCGCATGATATTTTATTCATAAAAGTTCCGTTAGGGCTGCAAAATTTAAAAGATCTCATAATTTAATTTTTAAAATATAATTTCAAGATTTAGTATGCATCAGCTCTATTTTGCTCCTTTGCTCGATCAGCGATCGCCAAGCGGCGATCGGGGATTGGCGGATCGGCAGATCATGGATCGATCGACAAGTAGTCAAAGTTTGTCGATCGACGAATAATCCTAGCGATTAACTGGGTAGGACGGTGAAATGAACCAAGGAATAAATGGAGGTGGAAAGGGTCAATATTTGCCCGCAAACACTGTATTGATTTTAATGAAATTTCACAATTTCATTTATATTTCATACATCAGATAACTTTTGACATGATTCAACAAAGGTAGAGGTAAAGTCAAATACTTTTTCAAATTTGATATTGATAAAAGAAAGAAACATCATGTATAAACAAACATGCCCCAGTTATCTACTATGAGTGATAGTGCACAGGGTCCCCCTTGTGCAGCTGCGACAGTACCCCGATCTAGATATTACCTCTGCACCATGCTCGTTTGCTCTCGGGCCCCCGAGCTTCGCACAACGGTACTATTTATATCGTGCTCGGGGGAACTGATGTGAACCGCAAGCACCCGAGAGCAGGCGAGCATGAGCGGAGGTACTGTCCAGGCCGGGTACTATCGCAGCTGCACGGGGAGCCCCTGTGCACTGTCACTCGTAATGAAAAATTGAAAACACAATCAAGTGTTGTACTTTAGATATGCTATATTTTAAAAATTGAAACAACTAATCAAGGAAATCGAATCAAAATAGTGTATATTCGCCATCTGTTCACTGAAAACCAAAACAAACCAAGTATTTGTTCACAAACATCCGAAGTCACAGAACAAGCAATGATTCACCAAGCAGCAATCCACTTAGGCACAAACAGCTGGAGTAATCCAAAAATTCAACTTGTTAAAAATCAAGCCCACTTAAATCAGTTTTGAGTGAGCCAACCCTTGGAATCTGCTAGAAATCTGACTCAAGCCATTTTGAGTGAATTCAAATCGAGTAGAATCATTAGAAATTGATTCCAAATCAGTCCAAATATCAAGCAGTTTTCGAGCTACTTTCGAGTTTCAATTTTTATGTTCAACCCAACCCCTAGGTCAAACACAACAATATTTATTCTCTGACTGCCGATGTTCCCAGAATGATGGAATCATGGAATTTTAATCTTTTTTATTATAATCCTACCCACCCATCATCTCCTCTGAAAATGAGAGCAATGATCAACATTTTAAACATCAGTGTGTTTTGATTGTATTGGAAGCTATTACAGTTTAAAACTTATGTATAAGTTTGTGAGTTAGCCTTAATCTAGAATTCTCTCTCATGATCAGGAGGGATAATTAATAAATGGGTTGCCCAAGGGAAGTCTCAAACTAAAAATAAGGAGTTTCAAATCAGGCCTTTTTCGGGGCGTGCTTTATATACTTAATCCGCCTTCTGAGGAAATCCATTGGATACAGAACCAAATTAATCAAGTCAATCTTATTCAAGGATCCAATGGGATTAACCTTAGTTGCATGTATCAACATAGATACCACATGGACCAACCAAAGCTTTCCAAGTGGCATCATGTTGACACTTGGTGTTCCTTAGTCAAGTGGAACCAAATGCTTACATGGAATATTCAAAGTGCAACCAAATGCTACATGGAATAACCAAAGTACAACCGCATGTTGCTTTTTGATATTGCCATGCCACCTTACTTGAGCTCTTTGGAAGGTCTCGATTCAAGATGAAGTTGTGACATGGATTTTTCGCCATGTGTCATTGTTGTGGGATCACATTTTACCTTAAAGAAACGTTGTATAACTTAAAAACTATCCCTAGCTTTTCTTTATGAATTTGGAAGTCTAAACATTAAGACATATATGTAAACTGCAAAGATGTCCCAATATCAGAATTATAGTAATAAGGATTTTAATAATTCAATTGTAAGTGTTCCACAAATTAAAAAAAATTAAATGTGTGTTGGAACTCCTATAGTTATAGCAAAATTTTAGAAATTCCGCTATAAGATGGGGGAAATCACGTGAAGAAGGCACCTCGTCGAGGACTTCTGTGCTCTAAGAACAATCACTCAAGGATTGAAGTCTTCTCAAATGCAGATTGGGCTGGAAATCGTGATGACAGGACGTCCTCTACGGGGTATTGCACATTTGTTGGGGGAAATTTGGTAACCCGACGAAGCATGAAACAAAATGTAGTAGCCAGATCTAGTGCAGATGCTGCGTACAGTTGAAGGAGTAATAAAATGATAAACATAAAACCAACCCCATACTCATATATATCGAGTAAGGGGTAAAGGCAAAGTACACGGATAGAAATACCCTTACACGGGTAAAATACACAAATACATAAAAGGGCTTGAATTCAATTCTCCCCCTCAAGTCGAACGATAGATGTCTGTCATTCCAAGTTTATAGGTATCATCAGTAAAAACATCGCTCCCCAAGCTCTTGGTGAAGACATCGGCCAACTGATCTCTGGAGTGATCAAAGGGGGTAACTAAAGCTCTTGGTGAAGACATCGGCCAACTGATCTCTGGAGTGAACAAAGGGGGTAACTAAATTTCCTTTTTCGAGGTGGTCTTTGATGAAGTGGCGGTCAACCTCGACATGCTTTGTTCTGTCGTGCTGGACCGGATTATGAGCAATACTGACGGCGGCCTTGTTATCACAGAACAGAGAGATAGGAGTATCAATCTGGAGGTCCAGGTCTTTCAATAAGGTGCGCAGCCATAATCCTTTGCAGAGGCCTTGAGACATTGATCGATACTCGGCTTCAGCACTAGATCTGGTTACCACATTTTGTTTCTTGCTACTCCATGTGACTAAATTTCCACCAACGAAAGTGCAATAGCCAGTTGTAGATTTTCTGTCATCACGGCTTCCAGCCCAATCCGCATCGGTGAAGACATCAATCTTTAAATGATTGTTCTTTGAAAACATCAAATCCCGACCCAGAGCCTTCTTTAAGTAACGAAGGACACGGTATGTAGCATCCTGGTGTCTGATTCTGGGGGCATGCATATACCTGCTCAGGATTCCAACTGTATATGTGATGTCACGACGAGTGTGTGAGAGGTATAACAGCCTTCCCACAAATCTCTGGTAACTTGCAGCATCCGTGCGATCTCCATCGGTGTCTTCATCGATCCTATGGTTCTCCTCCATAGGTGTGTTAGCGGGAGCACACCCAAGCATCCCAGTCTCAGTTAACAAGTCTAACACATGCTTGCGTTGCGAGATGAAGATACCCTGATCAGAGCGAGTCACTTCAATTCCTAGGAAGTAGCGGAGCCTTCCCAGGTCCTTTACTTCAAACTCTGCAGACAGAAGGGCTTTCAGCTTCGAGATTTCATCTGAGTCATCCCCGGTGATCACGATGTCGCCCACATAAACAATAAGAACGACAATCTTCCCCTTATTATTCCTGACAAACAGGGTATGATCGGAATGTCCCTGCTGGTATCCAAACTTGACCATGGCCTTGTGGAACCTGCCAAACCAAGCCCTGTGGGACTGCTTCAACCCGTATAGGGACTTCCTTAGGCGACATACAAGGCTTTCTTGCCCCTTCTTCACAAATCCTGGGGGAAAGGTCATGTAAACCTCATCCTCGAGGTCACCATGCAGGAAAGCATTTTTGACGTCCAGTTGATGTAGATCCCAGCCCAAGCATGCCGCACAAGATAGAATAACACGAACAGTATCCATCTTCGCAACAGGGGCAAAGGTCTCCTGGTAGTCGACTTCCTGAGTCTGAGTGTAACCACGAGCCACCAGACGGGCTTTATACCGCTCAACTTTGCCATCTGGATTTTGCTTAACAGAGAACACCCACCTAGAGCCAATGACTTTCTTTTGAGGAGGAAGGGGGGAGACATCCCATGTGTGATTTTTATCCAAGGCGGACATCTCTTCCTCCATTGCCTGAGCCCATGTCGGAATGCCAACTGCCTCCTGCCACGTCTTAGGAATAGTAATCATGAACAAAGAGGATATAAACCCCTGATGAAGCTGGGAAAGATGACCATAAGCAACATGATTAGAGATAGGGTGGTCGGTACACACAGTCTTACCTCTTAGCACAACATGGGGAACATGCAGGTCAACATCAGAATCTAAGTCCAAAGACGGCACTGACAGCGACGGAACCACGGAGGACTGTTCACCCGTTTGCCGACGACGATATATATGAGGAAGAGGAGAGATGAGGGGCAGGTGTTGGTATGTTGGGGAAAACGATGTAGGTGTAGGTGACATGAGAAAAGTAGATGAAGGTGGTGTAGGAGACATAGCTGGAGGAGGAATGGTAGGCGTAGAAGGAATGAGAGGAAGAGGCACCGAGTCAATGACCTCATTCTCCCCCTGACGAGCAGAGGGAGTCGAGCCCACATAGTAAGATTTCTCCTCACGGAATGTCATGTTCATGGTACAAAGGACACGACTGGAAGGAGGGTGGTAGCACCGATACCCCTTAGTGGTGGCAGAATATCCAAGGAAGACACGACAGAGAGCACGAGGGTCAAGCTTGTCACGTTGAGGTTGATGGACGTGAACAAAGCAAACACACCCGAACACGCAGGGTGGAAGATGAGCAGTGTGAACAATAGAAGTTGTAGAGAGACGTGTGAGAGGGGTAGAGAAATCTAGGACCCATGAGGGAAGACGATTGATAAGATGAGTGACAGTTAGGATGACATCACCCCAATATGATTTTGGGAGATGCATGGTGTGGAGAAGGCACCGGACAACATCAAGGAGGTGTCGGTTTTTCCGTTCAGCCACACCATTTTGGGTGGAGGTGTAGACACAAGTAGTTTGGTGGATAATTCAATGACTCGTGAGATACGATCCAAACACACCACGATCATCGTATTCCCCCCATTATCACCACGAAAAACACGAATAGTAGCATCGAACTGGGTTTGCACCATCTTATGAAAGGTTTGAAAGACAGGAAACACTTAGTTTTTTCTTTAAAAGGTAAGCCCAAGTAGTGCGAGAAAAACAATCTATAAATGTAACAAACCAACGATAGCCATTTTATGAAACAACAGGGGAAGGTCCCCAAACATCAGAATGTATAATAGCAAAAGGAGTAGTACTAGGAGAAGAAACATGGGACAATGTATGTCGAACATGTTTGGACATCTCACAAACATCACATTTTAAGGTTTTAATAAGATGCGATAAAGCAGGAAATAATTTTGAGAGATAAGCAGGAAAGGGATGCCCAAGAAGAAAGTGCCAGCGTCGAGCATCAGCAACAGTAGCAGCAGAAGAGGAGAGAGCAAGAGATGTCTGGGGAGCATCCAGATAGTACAACCCGCCGCGGTTCCTACCACTGCCAATGGTCCGCTTCGTACCAGTTCCTGAAAAACACAAGAATCTGGAAAGAATGTTACCGAGCAGTTAAGAGAACGAGTAAGGTTGCTAATAGACATAAGATTTCGAGGAAAAGAAGGGAAATGTAAGACAGACGGAAGAGACAAAGAGGAGGAACAAGAAATGGTTCCTCTCCCTGCAATGGGGGACAAAGTGCCATTAGCAGAAATAACCTTATCCTTACCTGACAAGGGGGTGTAAGAAGAGAAACTTGAGGAGGAACCGGTCATGTGATCGGTGGCGCCAGAGTCAATAATCCACTCAGACAGAAGAGTGGCAGCGACATTGGCACTGGGCATAGCAACAGTAGCAAAGGAGGAAGAGGCACTGCTCTGGGAAGTCTCAAACTGAGAGTGCAGAAGACGGCGGAGAGCGTCCAATTCCGACATGGTGAAATGTCCTGGGAACTGACCCTGATGGTCGTCATGCACCTCAGTGGAGTAAGCAGCATCGTGAGGACGAGAACCAGTCTGTCGGTACCCCCCCACCCCCCCCCCCCCCCCCCCCCCCCCCCCCCACACACACACACACACACACCTGGACCACGGGCAGGGCCACGACCCCGGCCGTATCCAGGGGGAATAAGATGAGGATGGAGTTTGAAGCAACCGTCCCGAGTATGTCCCTTGCGACCACAGTGATCACAAGTTGGAACCCCACTAGTATTATTGGAGCCGCCACGACCAACACTAGTCAATGCAGAACGATCTGGAGAAGGAGGCGTGCTGAGGGATCTTCGGCGGTCTTCGTCGCCAAGAACCATGCTAAAAGCCTCCCGAAGGGATGGAAGGGGAGAGCGGTGGAGAATATTTGTGCGAACCATGTCCATGTCCATGCTCAACCCCATCAGAAACACATGTAGACGAAATCGTTCGTCTCTTTTCTGCAACTGAACTGCATCGGCAGTACATGCGGGGGTAAACTGATCAAAGAAATCCAATTCCTGAGCGATACGCTCGAACTCTGAGAAGTAGGAGGACACCGTCATGGTTCCCTGACGGAGCTCCAGCATACGCTGTGTCAGCTCATAAGTCTGCGTGGAACTGTCAATCTGTGAGTATGTCTCACGTGCCCGAGCCTAGATTTCGTACGCAGAGTCCATCAACATATAACTCCCGTACACCTTTGGAGACATGAGTGAAGAAGCCAGGAGACAACCAGGAAATTTTCTGAGTCCCAACGTTGCCAGGAAGGATCATCCAGAGAAGGTGTCACCTTCGTCCCATCGATGTATCCAAACAACTGATGACTGCGAATGACATGCTGAGCAGCACGAGACCATTCCAAATAATTTGTCCCATCCAAGGGAACAATGGTGATCTTTAGGGACCCTGAATGACTAGAAGGGCGATGAGGGTCGCTTATCCGGGGTGTCACCACACTTGGTGATGGAGAATCAACAGCGGCAGACAGATCATCCATGATGCTGTGCAGGAGGAGGGATCACGGCTAGGAGGAGCAACAGAGGACACGACGAAGGCTGCAGGAGAAGGGCACGACGAAGGCTGCAGGAGAAGGGCTGCTGGAGCTCACGACGAATCAACATTCGACGAATTACATCACTCGACGAATCACGGGCTCTCGACGAAGTCTGCTGCTGAAGGCAATCGACGAATGTCTGCTGCTGAAGGCAATCGACGAATGTACTGGAGAAGTCATTCGACGAGTCTGTCGCAGACGGGATCGAGCGAGATCGAGGCAGCAGCTGTAGACGTGAAGAACACAGCCGTAAACAGGCGTCGACGGAAAGAAGCGCAGCAACGGGATCTGGAATCAGCGGGACCTGGAAAAAAAAACGATGGGAGCTCAGCAACGTGATCTGGAAAAGAAAGACGCCGACGGGATCGAGCGCAGCAACCGTCGACAGGATCAACCTGCACTGGATCTACGGTAGCGGAGAAAGGAGACGACGATGGAGAGAAACACACATCATGAGGAGCGGACGGCTCCTTCAGCGTGTACCGCCGCCGTCAAGGGCACCACGGCTCACCATCGACGGAGAAGTCAAACCCAGAGGACGAGGGAAGCATCGGGCGAGAGGGAGGGAGGCGCGGTTGAAGAGTTGAAGAGGAGGGAATGGGATTAGGGCTTCCTCCTTTTTCTTTCACCTCTGATACCAAGTTGAAGGAATAATAAAATGATAAACATAAAACCAACCCCATACTCATATATATAGAGTAAGGGGTAAAGGCAAAGTACACGGACAGAAATACCCTTACACGTGTAAAATACAAAAATACATAAAAGGACTTGAACTCAACTCGTACATGGCATGTCCCTCTCTCCTTATACTGTGATAATAAGACCGTCATTAGTATAGCTCACAACCCAATATAACATGATAGTTAAAAGCATGTTGAAGTCGATCGACACTTCATCAAAGACCACTTGATCAAAGGGAATGTGGTCACTCCATTTGTTCATTCCAAAGATCAACTGGCTGATGTCTTCACCAAAGGTCTTGGTTGTGATATTTTCACTAATGATATACACAAGTTTTGGATGATTGACATCTTTCGTCCAACTTGAGGGGGAAAGTTGATGTTATGATATTTACAAGTCATCTTTTTACAAGTATAATATCCCATAATGGTAATTTGGCCGTGTAGAATCTTTTCCTCCACTAGTGTGTATATATATGAGTAGGAGCCTTTTGTGATGAACTAGCTAATAATATTTTTCAGCTCTTTTCTTTCTACTAATTTCTCAGAGGTTCTTAGTGAGGGGGAAATATGAAGTTTCAGTTGTCTCCTTCCTTGTTCATGGAATGTTTAAAGGATTTCCTTGAATTATAGCCAGTGCAATTGACCTTTCAATCTAGGTTTGATTAGGGCTCCGTTTGGGGGGACTTATTTTCACCGGTCAAGCGGTTACGACCGCATGAACCGGACCTTAATTATGGTCCGGTTCATGCGGTCGTAACCGCTTGACCGGTGAATAAGGTCCGGTTCATGCGGTCGTAACCGCTTGACCGGTGAAAATAAGTCCCCCCAAACGGAGCCTAGGTCGCAACGACTTAGAAAGGTGTCGCCGTGTCGAGCATCAAACTTAACGATCCATCTAAACAGTTTTGGGAACATGGCGAAATCTGATTATATAATCTACCTCAAAGAAATCACGGACATTGTATTAAGAGAGAAATTGAATTAAACTTTAAAGAGTCCACAGAAGGTGCAGCTTTCTATTTTGTTTTTCCTTTTGCTATACCTTTACAGGCTGTTTCGATCCGCTGTCATCATAATCACCATAGATGGTTTCCATATTATTATCATTTTCAGATTATTTGGTTCTGGCTTTATGATTTTCCACTGTTTATTTCTTGGTTAAATATCACCTGCTTTTGCTTCTGTAGTTTTTTTAGTGACTCATTAAATCATGTTATTTACCCACTCACGAAGAAGCATCCTTAAGTTTTGTCTATACTAAATTACTTTTACTTATACAACTCGTTCTTCAGATCCCTGTTCGTCCGTATAAACATAATGAGTACGAGAGATTCATTCCAGCTGCCTTCCCCTACTATGGAGCGTCATTTTCAACTGTAAGTGACTTCTGAATTCATGCTCTTGTTCTCTTGTTTACGCAAACTAGCTTAACGGGCATGAGTCCCCGTGCAGGTGACATCAGTGCTAAGGTTGTTTTAGGGGTGTAAGTTGGAACCAACTGTACCGCCTAACCAAACCGCACGGTTCGGTTCAGTTTTAGTATGATGCGGTTCGGTCACGGTTCCAATTTTTGAAAAATCGCACAGTTTGGTTTTGGGTCACGGTTTTGAATGTCAAATCGAACCGGGTCGAACCGTATTAGTACTTACATTAACATTAGTAATTTAGCATCGTATTATGTTTGGTTTATATGGGCGTCACATTAGTAGTTTAATAAAAACTTAATTTGTGGTACATTATGTTATTAACTGGAGTCACGCATTGCTTCTCTTCTCACGCAAGTCGTGGTAATTTATGTTACTCACGCGAGTCACGCAGGCCGCCGCTCACGCCTCACGCTAATGTATTCATGTTTTTTTAAACCACCAAAAGCAAATTGAACCGAACTACGGTTCAGTTCGGTTCCAATGGTTTGCACGGTTCAGTTCCAAATTTTTGGAACCACATAGAGGTGCTTTGGTTTATGGTTTTGCTTAAAAATCAAACCAAACCGAACCGTTACAGATTGCTCTATGCTTTTATATTTTGTATTTTATTGTATGTTATTTAATTTAATTTAGCACACTTTATTATTTTTATTTTATCTTAGTGTGAACGTTATAGATGATGATGCAATTAAGAGTTAAAGTTTATTGGAGGGTTTTGATGAATTTTGTGTAGTGCCACCTGCTTGCTTTTTTAATACCAATAGATAGTCATGAAACTATAACCTCCGGTCCTTCAGTCGAACATGAAATATTGTTTGTTGCCTAAATTCGTTTCCAGTTACTATTGCATGAAACTGAAAGCATTTTTATGTGAATATCTAAGTTATGAATGCTTTTATTTGTGCCTGCAGATGGCTGGTTTCTTCATTTTCACAATTGTGTACCTCTACAATAAATAGATTGCTGCAGGCGGGAGGAAGCCTTTTTTTTTCCAACAGAGCATGAGGTGGTGAGCAGTTTTAGCACCTTTTAAAATTAGTCCCCACATGGATTCTTGATTTGTCATTCTTCTTGATTGTCCCCGAGTAGCCCGCCACACTATCGGCGGCTGAAGCTATTCAGTACTCTCTAGCAGCTATGTAAAGACATCGAGGAAAATTTGATGTACGTGGAGAAGAGGTGCATTAATTATCAGGCAGATATTTGGTATCCATATGCGTTTTTTTTGTTTGTTTGGCATTTCCTGGTAATGTTCTCATGCAGGTTTGGCGCCGAAAGTTCGAGTTTGATGGAGGTAAATTGATACTGTGTGCTCATGTTATGTTCACATGCGGAAAGGAAATTGACCTCATATGATCAATAAGAAGACTTCCAAACAACGTGAGTTCAAAAATAGCAGATGTCATTGAATGATACTCAACCTCCGCAAAGGAGCGTGCCACCACTATTTGCTTCTTATTTCTCCACGCGTCCCTCCAAAATGTGTGCAGTAGTCACTCGTAAATCGATGTATCATCAAGAGAATCAACATAGTCTGCATTAGAGTAGACAATTAATGATAGGGGGGGGGGGGGGGGGGGGGGGGGGGGGGGGGGGGGGGGGGGGGGGGGGGGGCTTATACACAAGACTTGTCTCAAAGCATTATTTAGATATCGAAGGATTCACTCGACAGCCTAAAAGTGGACATTTGAGGAGCATGCATGAAGCAATTGATCACTGCAACAACAAAGGATATATCAGGTTGTGTGATACTTAGATATATGAGTTTGCCAACAAGGTGATGATAATACTCTAGATTAGGGAGAAGCAGATCAAAGTCGAATGCATGAGCACAAAGCTTGTGGTTGACATTCATTGGTATGTGAGCAAGCTTGAATCCTGTGCAACTTGCATTCTGAAGATTGTCGAGATAATACTTCTGTTGAGACAAGACGAGCCCATCGGGTTGACAAGCTACCTCGATTCTTAAGAAATATCTGAGGTGACCCAAACCTTTGGTCTGAAAACGCGAGGTCAACTGTTCCTCGATCATAGATATGCCGTTCATATCATCACCTGTAATGAGAATATCGTCAACATATACAAGTATTACCGTACATGTTGGGTGGCGATCTATAAATAGGCAGAAATTTGTCGGGCTTCGAGTGAAACCAAAATCTTGAACGGCCTGATTGAAGCTCGAGTGGACTGCTTGAGGTCATATAAAGATTTCTTGAGGTGGCGAACAAGAGACAGCCCTGTTGTTTCACAACCATGAGGTTACTGCGTATAGACAGTCTCATTGAGATTGTCATTGAGGAATGCATTCTTAATGTCATTGATGCAACTTCCAATGATTATGATCGTCCAAGGAGATCAAGACCCGTACGATATTTAGCTAAGCGAGTGGAGAGAACGTTTCTTCATAGTTTAGGTTATATTGTTGAGTGATACCATGAGCCGCAAGACGAGCTTTAAGACGCTCAACTGTCCCATCATGATGATGCTTCACAATGAAGACACATTTACATCATACACGTGATTGGCTAGGAAGAAGGGGGACAAGGTCTCAGGTCTGCCCCCACAGAGGGTAGTCATTTTCTCATCCATCGCGGCCTGCTACCCTTGATGTTAAAGAGTTTTTTGTACAAAAATAGGGGGTGGAAGTAGAAAACAAAGAAGTCTGACCTGTGAAGGTCGGGAGATAAGCGGTGAAATGAGACATAATGAGAGAAGGTGAGCGGTAGAAGGGACTACATCCCGGGGGAAGTCTTAGTTGGGTCATCTGGCCATGAAGCGTCATGAGTAGGGGGCAACTATTTTAGGGCATCAGACCGAGGACGACGACAAATATACACACATAAAGGAGGCGGCGTGGGGAGCATGGGAGGAGTTGTGTGGTTGACATGCAAATGAGGACGCTAGGGAGTAGCTGTAGAGGCATTGTGAGGAGTCGAGGAGTAGAATGGTTGATCCTTGAGGAAGGTCACATCAACGGATGTGATTGTTTTTCGATCTGTGGGAGAGTAACACATAGCATGAGGGGCCAACTTGTCCACAAAAGGGTCATGATGATGGACAAAGCAAACACACCCGAAAACGCGAGGAGGCAGGGAGAATGGAGGTGTGGAGGGGAACATGGGTGAGAAGGGAGTAGCAAAGTTGAGGATGGTCGATAACATGCAATCAATTAAATAACACGTGGTGGTAATAACGAAATCTCAATGATTCTTAGGAACTTGCGTTTGAAACATAAGGACGCGAACAACTTCAAGGAGGTGGTGATTTTTTCACTTGGTCACATCGTTTTGTTGCGGGGTATAAGCACATGACGTTTGATGGATAATACCCAAGGTATTGCGGGTGTCCAAAATTTCGTGATTGGTAGAACATTATCGGTTCAAAGAATTTTAATAGAGCTCGAAAATTGAGTGCGAGTTCCAACGATGGAGCGAAAATAACACAGTAATTCAGAGCGATCATGTAGTAAATACATCCACGTCATGCAAAAATGATCATCAATAAAAGTAAAAAAGCCAGACAAACTCGCAGTTTTATACACGAACCCAAAATGTCGAGTGGACTAAATCAAATTGAGTAGAGCTCCTGGTACAACTAGGGGAGAAGGTATAACGATGTTGTTTCCCGTAAATATAAGATTCACATGTAAATTCAGAAAATGAAAATTCATGTGCAAAAGAAGAAGAGGTAAAAGTGATGAAGCAGTCAAGATCATAAGTAAGTCGATTGACATGGAGAAGATTAAATTGTGAGCTAGAGACATGAAGTACATAACGTATAGAAATAGACAGAGTCAGAGGAACATCTCCTCATTTGCAAATAGGGGTGGTTGTGCCATTTGCGACAATGATAAATTTGGAAGTAACAGTATTCGTGTACCGAGTTGGTATCTGTGGAGATGTGATTTGTGGCCCCGTACTCCACATTCTAGAAAGAGCTAGGAGAGAAACAAGATAAACCTTCATTGGAGGAGGCAACGAGCCAGGTTGATGAGTAACCAACTCCCGAAGTTATCAAAGGTCATCCCGCAAGGAGGCAATGCCGGTGGTGATTTGCTGGAAGCATCCACCACTGGAGAAACATCGGGAGGGTGCGATTGTGTGAACCCATGTTTTCGGTAACAAGTATCGTCAGTGTGATTGCCCCGACCACAGAGGGCACACAGGCGAGTGCTCGGTCCCCTGGGATAGGTACACAACCATCACAGTCGCCACCATGAGACCCAATAGATGGAGGTCGAGCTTTAAGAAAGTGGTGAAGCAAAGCGGGAGACGAAAATCTCATGTGAGCAGGGAGAGCTGGGTGGAAGGAGTCATCGGCCTCTATATGTAAGTAGCGGCGAGCACTGGTTGCGGGGTCCAACTACCAAAAAGCAAGCGCTGAAAGCAAGGGCTGGGGAGCTTAATTGGCGAGCTATTTCATGAAAAGAAGCAACGAGCTCGACATCCAGAGTGATACGAGTTCCCGTAGAGGAGGCATCGAGCTCTTTAAATAGAGAAGTCGGCGAGCCTATGCGATCGATGGAGAGAGCTCAAGCAGGAGAAATGGTGTGGAAGCACGACCACATGGAGTGATGGAATAAGAGGTTGTGAGGCTGCCTGAAGAAGGGGGATGCAGAGAGTTCAGGATGAAGCTGCGAGTCCTATGACATCAGCGAGTCCATCCTATGACATCAGCGAGTCCAGGTCGATGGAAGAGGCTGCAAGTCCTGTGGCTGGAAGGGTCGGCGAGTCTTGTGCCGGAAGCGAATCATGCGATATCAGTTACTCCAGGTCGACGGAAGAGGTTGTGATTCCTGCTGCTGGAAAGGCATGCGAGTCCTGCGCCAGAAGCGGGAAGCTAACACAGAAAAGGGAAACCAACGAGTCCATCGCCAAAGTTGTGAGTTCTGTGGTACCAACATGTCCATGCCGACGAGAGAAACTACGAGTTCTGAGATTCTAGCGGCTCGAAGCGGCGGTGAGTCCTGCAACAAAGTCTGCGAGAATGATGGCCGTTGATCTTTACATGCTGAGCATGAAAATTGGCGAGCTCCTAATGCAGAGGTTGCGAGTACCTTAAAGAAAACATCTTAGAGAAAAGAACAACCTTAATTGGGGAGAGCAGAGAGGCTCAAATGTAAAGATCAATTTTTAGACATCCACTTCATAAGTGTTTTAGATTCCAATGATCTATCAAGTATATTCATCTTTAGAACTATGAGCTTTATTTTTTTGAGCTTGTTATATCATGAGCGCTATTAAGGGCTGCCCTACAGATCGTGAATTTCCATCTACAAATCAAATTATTATTGGCAGCCCATTTTTTTTAAATTTAATGCATTTCTCAACCTAGCTTCATAAAAATAATTTTCTATTACCTAATATATATTTTTTGCTATTACTAATTTTTTTCTACTACAAAATACTATCATTTACAAAACACTTTCTAATACAACATACTGCAAAAAAAATGTCATTCTGCATCTAATAACCCTTCCATTGCAAAATGTGGCATCCTCCAAAATCTATTAAACATCCTACAAAAAAACAAAAACAAATTGTCTATTAATTGAAGCATGTAGTTATAGTCCAAAAGATGTTTTTGTTCCTAGAAGGAATCTTGGTATTCCATTCCAGGCGACATTTTAGACCAAAAATATCCATCAAATATATTTGAAAGCTACATAGAAACTATAAAATTTGAATATCGCTTCCATAAAATTTTAACACTTGCATAACCATCGAAATTCCATTGAGGAGCAATCTCTGTACAATATCGCTTCCAACTCGAAAATATTGGTGGCAGCGGACAATCACCTTTGCATCATTAGTTGTACAAAATAGTTACCATGTATAAATGTAATGAAAACTGTCCTCTAGAATGTTGGAGGTGTCGATTGTAATGATAGAAATGTGAACGGGAATTTAGAGAGATGAATAAACTTGATATTGTAATATGATGCCACTATCAATCTCATGTTAGACATAATTATCCACTTGTCTAATGACGCCAGAGTAACCACACAATTATATATATATATATATATCTATATATATATATTTGCATATATGCTCAAATTATTTTGTATCTTAATTGAAATATCATTCCGCACATGTTTTCAATCACCCCATACCCATAGCTAAATTGATAACACGATAACCATAGTGTCCATCTCTAATTACATCCACCACGTCAATGATATATTTGGATATATATGCACACATTTCTCTTTGAACATGCAGAATCAACTTGACATTTTCACAAGATTTTCTTAGGTTTTGAGGGAGGTTTGTTTTCTCACCTTGTAGGACATGCTCAAATAATGATGATTCACGTTTTGTTGATTTATTGTTCTTATGAAATTGTTTGTAGCTCCCTTTCAGCCTACCCTTCAATTTAGATGGTACCAAAGGTTCAATAGTGAGAGTCGAAGAAGGGGTCCATAATTTCTTGAACTTTCTTTTTATTTCATGTTTTTGGAGCACATTTGTGTTTGTGTGTATCTCTTTAAAATTCTTTCCAACTTGATGTCAATGCCATTTTTAACCTCACCTTCCACCTTTAAATCCTCCTCAACATCCTTTTCAATTAATTGCAAATGTTTCCAATGGTTATGAATCATCCAAAGTGGAAAAGAATTAGTTTGTGTTATGTAATGTTTTAACTCATGTGCACATGGTAATCTCATAGTAAGTCTATTTTTATGCACGCATTTATCAACATAAGTAGTTCACGATTGCAACTTTGACACCTCCTTTTGTATTGTTTCCAAAGAAGATAATGAAACACGACCAAGTAATTCAGCATTGAAGAAACCTCAGAACTTTTTTCTAACATGAATGACACTTTGACCAAGTGATATTTTAATCATCGTAATTTGCAAAACAATAATTTGGTCAAACGACTATCAATCAAAACTTCAAAAAATTTCTTTAATTGAGCGTGAGCGCTTTCAACGCGATTGGTTGTTGAATTATCCAAATACATAAACTTGTCAACCCAAACAGAAACAAAATACTTTTTGAAAACGTTCAATCCAAGTATACTTGATATATAAAAACGCCTCAAGATATTTATCAGCATATACATTTTGTATAGATGTCAATGCATTGTTGAAGTCTATTCAGTTTGAGAGTCAACCAATATTTGTCATTCTACTAAATTTTTTTCGCAATCTTTTCCCTTTCGAAATAACCTTTTGTTGTGTGCTAAAATGTTTTTACTTATATGTACCTTGCACAATATATTTTTAAATTTGGAAAAACCACTTTGATGGCATTCATCAAGGTCAATTCTCTATCTTTCACCAATTTGGTAGAGCATTTTGATCTAATACAGACCTAAAGCAATTTAGTGCCCAAACATAACATTCCTCGGTCTCATTTGACATGAAAATAAATGCGGCAAAGAAAGACAAAATTGCCGATGTTACACCAACAATAGAAAGCAATGATAGACGATATCTATTGGTCTTACATGTGCAATCCATAAGAAACACTGTTGGAAACATTTTGCATAGACAAATATATATGAGGTGGGCAAAGAATAAGCTCTCTAAATAGTTGATACCAACCTTCACTTTGTTGAACCTAGTGTGCCCACAATCTGTGATGTATTTGTATAGAAATTGTATAGCTGTTACTCTTAGTTTTTTTTTGCATCTTAACTCTCTTAGGGTCCGTTCGTTTGGACGGAATTGGGGGAATGGAAATGGAATTGGACCAATTCCAATTCTGCAGCAATTTCTACTCAATTCTAATTCTGTTATTCGGTTGAATGCATGAATTTTGGCACTGGAATTGGAATTAACATTTCCGCTGTTCGGTTGCATGTCAGAATTAATTGATAGGAATTGAAATTCAATTTATAAAAAACTGACAAAATTACAGAGAAATACAAAACTATCAAAATGTCTACCCAGATAAACTAAGTTCGCATAATACATATAAATAATAATTCTAAAGTCCATCCCTTAAAACAAGGTTCAACAAAAAACTGATAATGTCTCGGGTCGCACACATTCAATCATCAAGATGCATGCGGAGCCAGGTCCTCCTGATAGATACTGGTAGAGCCATAAACACGTCACTTTTTGCTACATCAACGTTCAACATATCGATAGCCTTGATGATCTCCTGCTCAGTCATATCAGTAATATCTTCAAGGGCCGCATATATCCTATCGGCTCTCGATAGCTGTCTAGGCTGAACTTGTACGTTGCTCTCCTGCTCCATGTTCCTTGCAATTCATGTAATTGCATCTGCAATAATATCAGATGCAACCTTCTTCTTCTTCTTCTTTGGTTGTGGTTCGACCTCTTCAACGATGTTTTCATCCACAAGTGCTTCTATGTTAACTTCATTCACAGCCTCTGTTGCAGTCGCAACTTGAGCTCCAGTAGCTCTATCCATCCCGCACAACATGCCTAAGTCGCCCCAATTGATGATCACTTTACTCCTGTAATGCTTTACAGTTGGGTGTGCCTGCAAGTAAATTTAAAGATTAGAAAAATAAGTTATAAATTTTGGTAATTTACTTTTCTTATATAACACACATTACCGTAATGTTGGAACATGGTCTTCTGCATCTCCTAGGTTTGAGAATAACAAATCCTATGTGTATTTGATCTTGTGTGTTTAAGTGTGCAGGAAATCAAAGTCCACATGACTCAAGGATGGTTGTCCCCAAAATTGAGGTCAGAATTCCAACATGGCCACTAGCGCCGGCGGTAGCGAAAGCGCCCGGTGCTAGCGATGATTAGCGCGATTCCGGCAGTGTTTTTAGAAGGAGCTAGCGCCCGGCGGTAGCTACTAGCGCTGGCGGTAGCATGGCGCACAAGAGGCATAGAGCAAAATGTTGCCGCGGATTGAAGATCCTGCCGCGCAAAATGTTACTTAATCAGGGTAGCGCCGGCGGTAGCGCTAGCGCCGACGGTAGCGCTGAGGCTATAAAATGGACACTTTGGCTCCGTCTTTATCATCCTCTAGAGATCCCAAATTCCAGAGCCTCGTGCCACAGCATAGAGAGGAGAGTTCGGAGAGATACTCCCACAAATCAATAAAGCCATAAGGAGATCCGTGGAGAAGATTTCAACACGCGTCATCATCATGACGAAAGACCGCATTGACTACGATCATACTCTGCGGGCCTTCGTCCACTTCTCCAAGAGATCCATATAAGGAGTTTTTATTATTGCTGTCTTCTATTTTTACTTATCTTTCTTTGTAAACGGTAGTGAATTCGCCTCGTGTTGGCGACTAGGTCTGGGGTAGGACTTAGGGCTGAAATTCGCCTCGTGTTGGCGACTAGATCTAGGCTAGGTCTAGGGGGTGCTCGAGGCCACATCCGAGGAAGGATTGGCTAGAGCGGTTTGAGGCCGAATCCGGGAAGGAGAAGGCTAGGGCCACCGGTTCGTGGGGAAGCGAGTCGGGATAGAAAACGAAAATAGCTTTTATTATTCGCCTCCGATCTCTAGCGCCATTGAGATCAAGTTTTGTAAAACTTATTTAATATCAATAAAGCTTGTCTCTCTTTTTGTTTTACTTGACTTCTTGTTTTAATATTGCAATATTCCAAAGTTTTTCTAAATAAAATCTAAAGTTTTTGAAAACCCTTATTCACCCCCCCTCTAAGGGCGCCGACCGATCCAACACGTAACATAGTTCGCCCAATCATTCTCGCTATCTACTTTGATGACATTGCGCTCCCAATCCCAAACGAAGCCGCTTGTATCCAACATAGCCGATATTTCTTGATAGTACTTGTTCCACGTCTTTAAGCGGACCATTATTTTCTCCTTATTTATCACCACATTACACTCCTCCTTTACTACTTGGATTGCAGCGGTGAATGCAACACTTTTCCAACCATTTGCCGCTTTATTTCCCAAACCCTACTGCTCGAGTAGAGATGTTGATAAAGCAGTATCCATTTGTGTTGTCCAGTGGATATACGAACGTTCTTTTCCTTTGTTTATTTCCATTTACTAGCTGTTCACAAGTATAACACAATCAAATAAAAAAAAACATAAAACATGTAACATCCAAAAAAGTCATAAGCTAGACATGTAACAATAGCTTTTACAAAATAAACTAAACATGTTACATCCAAAAAAACCATAAGCTATACATGTAACATCTAGCAATCAAAACAACAAAAAATATATTTAAAATTTAAAATTTTATTGTTGAAACCAGTAAATGGTCTCTGTGGAGTCCGGGCCCCCCAACAAGTTTGGGGGCAGCTGGAACTTACTAATCCTTCGAAGGGACAGACTGAAGCCTCAGAACTAGACACAGACCCTTAGACTCAGCAAGGAGGACCCACCACACACCCGAAAGATCTTTAGAGCGCTTCCCCTCCCAAGCCAATGCTGAAGCCCAGGCACCTTGAAGAGCTCTAGAAATGCCAACCAAGGAAAGCCTTAGGAGAGAGAAGCTCAAGCTAAAGAGAGAATCCCCTGCAAAGGTGCCATTTGGGTCTTATTTATAGACTTTCTGAACTGGCCTGCAAATAGTAGGATTCCGCCTCTTGATTTTATTACACGCACCCCAAATTTGGTCTGCTAACAGCCAAACTCCGCTGCTTGGAGAGGCTAATGACAGACCACCGAGGGTAAAAAGGTAATTTTCCTCTATCAGCCTATGGGCAAGGGGTCTGCGAGAATATTACTCGCGAGAGCTCTCGCTGGCCTTCTCTCGAATCTTGCTCGCGACACCCCTCCTGGGCGAGCGCGTTGTGAAGACCTCGCTTGGGACCCTTCTGGAGATATCCACTGAGACCTGGTCCCGCGCGCCTTCCCGCGAGATCACCCCGGCCCCGCCGAGATAACTGCCTATCCCAGCGGATCCGCTGGGACGGGACTGAGCCGCTGAGACAATAGGTCATCCCAGACCAACCGCTGAGATAAACTTATCTGGTTGAACTTGACGTTCGTCGAACTGAGAAGAGAGTTCGCCGGACGCAAAACAGATCTCGTCGAGCGCGCCTGATTTCGTCGGACGCCCCTCGTCGAGCCCAGAACTGCTGTAAGCGGCCCGCGAGCGGTTGGCTCGCCAACCCTTCTCGCGTATGCACGACGAGTACCCATCTCGCCAGCCTACCAGCGAACCTTCGGCGAGGGCTTGTCTCGCCCGCCAGACTCTTGCGAGGACTTGTCTGGCTTGTTCCCCTTATTACTTTCTTCACAATGTTGACCTCTCGGGACGCCCCTCCACCTTTCCTGGCGAATATTGGGGTTGTACACAATCACCGCTCTTCGTGAGACTATCTAGGCTCGCGAAGAAACATCCAACCCCTGGTATTCGCTAGTTTCTTGATGATCTGTCAGGAATCTTTGGTAGGACCCACCTGAGGGCTATAAATATTACCCCCAGCCACAGTGACATGCACCATCATTTCCTTCCTCTTTTCTCCTTTTTCCCTTACTGTAGCTGTCGAAAGATGTCGCTCTCCAAGGAAATGGAGACTCGCCTACAGGCCTCCAAGGCCGGCGAGCAGTCTTCCATGGCCAAGATTCCCGCATGGGCGAATCGTCCGCCTCCCGCTTTGGTGCCGACAACTAAGAAGGCGAAAATGGTTCGCCGAACCGGGGATGAGTCAGTACTATTGGAATCTTCCCCAGACAACCGCTCCCCCGAGAAGGTATGAGTCATAACTGTAGCCAAGCCGATAAATCAACTTCTCTGAATCTCGCTTGATCGCAGGATCACACCATCAACAATGGCAGTGGCGAGCCCGAAACTGGGTCTCGCCACGTTCCGCCAGCGAGCACAGATCCCGCTGGCAAAAAGGCTGCAGGTACGCCGCTATTCTCGCTCGCTCGCACTCATTTTGTTGACTAATGGCTTCTGATTCCTTGCTCTTCACAGTCTCGCCCCAGAAGACCCGGCCTCGATAAGACTCGCGACCTCTGTCACCGGTCCTCCCTAACACGGCCTTAAAAATGTCGGGGTTCAATCTCCTGGCGAGCGAGGACTCTGGTGGCCCAAGACCGCCAAAGATTCCCCCAATCAACAGCGCGACATACCCTCCTGGTTTAGGCAAATCTCACTTCCCTCTCTACGACAATGTTTTTGAGGGTCGTCCTGGATCTTCTCGCCTTGGGCCTTTTCGCCCTCCTCTGGGTGAGGGTTTCTGGACCCTCGCGATATATGGGGATTTCCTCCAACTGCTAAAACTACTTATTATCTCTCGCAGAGAACTCTGAGACTCCGCACGCCGACTCAGATTTCGGGGACGAAGAGATGTCCCCCTTCCCAGAGCAGATGGAGGACTTCTTGGGTGATCCGCGAGATCCTGAGGCGATGAAGCGACGAACTACCGAGTTATTCCAGAAGCAAGGTCGGATGCTGCTGGACCTCAACCTTCAAGCGAGACGAGACAGAGAGGCTGCCGAGGAGAGGCATGCTTCCCTGGTGGATGAGCGCGCGAGACTCCGAGCCGCGTTACCTCGTGACCACGACGAGACTGTCACGTCGTCGGAGGTGCATATCGTGAGGATGAGGGATTATGCCTACTTAATGGATAGGGAGGGCCGGGCGGCCCAGGATTATTATAACTCCAGGGTACCGCCATGATTCGGCTCGCGAGGTGGCGGCAGATGGAAATGGTTGCCCCAGTAGTCTCGTGAACCCCCCCCCCCCCCCATCTTCGAATACTGTTTGTGAATGTTTACTCTCGAATCGAACAACCTCGCGAATTTTCCCATATTACGTTTATGAGTTCTCGCTGAATAGTAGCTATTGATAATTTTTTATGGGTTCTCTCTATGCTATTCTGCTTACTCGTACTGTTCTCGCAAAATATTTGCTCATGCTAACCTCGCAGGGTGTTCTCGCTCGCAATCACGCGGTGACGTTTTGCTAATCGCACCCATCGGCGCTTGGACTTCTTCCCGCCCTTTTTGTTTTGATATAAATAAGGTCTCATAATTGAGAGCCACCTACCGCGTTCATCGTCAACCCTTCTTCTTCCCTTGCTCGAGAGATCTCGCCGTCTCTCCCTCTTGCTCCTTTCTTCTTTCGCAGGTTTTCAAGATGGTTTCTGATGCTGCCGAGGCCGAGGGTCGGCGGAAGTGTGCCTGGGCTTTCGCCGACCACTCTTTCTTCAACTGCAACCTGACCGAGGAAGAGTACTTCACTGCGGTCACCGACTTCGTCCCCCCCCTCCCCCGCGTTCTCGGCTCGTCACCCTCGCGAGGAAGACGTGATCAACACCCTCCTCGTCGTCGAGCTGGCCATCCCGACGGCCCATTTTGCGGTTGTCTTGCGCCTGCCTCTATGGCCTGAGGTCCGCCAGGTACCGATTAATCTCGCTTACTTTTTTTCCTTCTGTTGAATCAATATCGCTCGTAGTGTATTGACCTTGCTTTCTATTGCTCGCCAGGTGTTCAAGCACTATGGCGTCGTTCCAGGCCAGCTCACCCCCAACGCCAAGGCGGTCATCATAGCCTTCACCTGCTATATGCGCGAGGAGCGCATTGAGTTCATCCTGCCGGTTTTCCGGAAGCTGTTCTCCTTCCGAGCCTACAAAGACGGCACCGCTTACTTTATGGGCTCGGGTCCCAAGGTCGTCGAGAGGGTGAATAAGGCCCACTACTGGGCCCAAAAGTTCCTCTTCGTGAAGGGGAACTTCGGCAATGTCCCCTTCTCGCCGATTCAGCATGGCGAGACCACTTACCGACCGCCGACTCTCGGCGGCCACAATGCTGCTTTGTACCAGTTCTTCTGCAAGAAGAACTTCGAGGTGGTCCATCTTCGCCGGAACCTCGACTCGCTGCTTCCAGTTCTTCCTGGGGAAGGTAATAACTCCGCTCGCTAACTTGCATTATTTCAACTTTTTGCCACCTCTTATCTTTCTTAATTAAAGGGGAGCGAGATCTTCCAAACAACCCCCCTTACTCGAGTAGCAGGAAACCTTCCTCCACCCTCGCTCTCGCGACAATGGGAGCTGAGGCCTGCCGCGAGACCATCACCCCGCCTCCGCCGTCCTCTCGCAAGAGATCGGGGGCCTCTAGCAGCCAGGGCCCACCCCCAAGATCCCCGCCAAAGAAGAAGGCCAAGAAGAGCCGGGGCTCGCTCCCCTCCGCGAAGGGGAAGGAGCATGCCGAGGTTGCCCTCGGCGAGATCGACCTCACCATCCTCTCTGAGGAGAGGGAGGTTGACGAGCAGAGCGAGGAGGCCGCCCGGACCTCCGACCCGCCCATTCCAGTCAACCACTGGAACTTTGGCCTCGGCCAGAAACGCAAGGATGAATCCGGCGAGCTCCTGGTGTGCTGGAGGCCGGAGGTTAACAAAGCCGACATCTCCACCATCCTCCCCTCATGGGTGGAGAAGACGACCGTCAGTGGCCACGCCTTCGACCTTTCTTTCGCCCTCTATGGACGCGAGGATGCCGGGGCTTACAAGGATGAGACCGCGAGGACTCTCGCCTATGAGAGTGCGAGGTCTCAGCTGCGCTCCTTGGAGCTCGCCCATATGACGGGAAGGCGATGCCTGCAGCTGGAGCGCCAAACGTGGAGCTTGCAAAAGCCTACCAGGGGCTCTCTGCCGAGAATGCGCAACTCAAGGAGAAGTTGCTCGCCGCCGAAGGTGGTGTGGTGAGTCCTCTGGACCTCGCCACTTCTCTCCCTTTCGTCCTTTTCCTTTCTAAACCTTCTTCTTTATGTAGGATGCCGAGACTGCCGGGAGGTCTGAAGCCCGCATCCTCAGTTTGGAGGGCGAGATCGCTGGCCTAAAGGCCCACAACCGCGAGTTAGCCCGCGCGTTCGTCCCCCCCCTCTCCTCGCCGCCCGAAGGAAGAGAGGCGAGCTCGAAACGAGGAGATCCGCGAGGAATCTACCCAGTCGGAGCGCTATATTTTCCAAGCGATGAAGGGGGCCGACCCTTGAGGACATCGTCCCTGAGCTCTTCATCCCGCTTTCGCCGGTAAAGAGTAGCGACATTGAGGGGGAGTCTGCGAGCGACCTCTGAACCCTTGTAGCTTCGTTTTAATTTTGTTTTTTGTCAGATTTTTTGGCTAGCGAGATCGCCGCTCCTTGTAATTAAACTGCGAAATGTAAATGCAGTTTTTTGTCATTGTACTGTGTTCATTCTTTTTTCCTTAGTCTTTTCTATATTTATATCTCGTTCTCGGATATTCTTTAGTGTTCTCGCGGTATTCATTCTCGCGCACTACGTAATCGGATAGCTACGATATAGAACCTGTTTTCAAGTGCCTTCGCTTGTCATTATTTACCCCTGGGCTGTGGTTCTTCGGACCACCCTTTCATCCCAAACTCGCGAGAGGCGATCCCGATTTTTAACCCTCTTTAGACTTTGCGAGCGACACCCCTTGCCGGACCCTCGCCTTGCTTGATTCCAGCGAGTACTCGCTTGCCGAGCGCTAACCGCCGAGAGTACACAGGTAGGGTTCTCGCCTCCTCTTGTCATGCAAGATGTTTTCCTTTCGTCGAGCGAGAAGGCCATGGTCGGTACTAAAGATTTGCCAGCCAGAGACTTGCCCCCTGCCATCATAAAGAGCTTGCCAACCTTGCTAGCCTCTCCGCGAGATCAACCTGACCCACCGGCTAGCGAGAGCCCGGCAGCGGAATCATCCGGGGCAATCCAGCATAAAGAACTTGCCAACCTTGCCAGCCTCTCCACGAGATCAACCTGACCCACCGGCTAGCGAGAGCCCGGCAGCGGAATCATTCGGGGCAATCAAGCATAAAGAACTTGCCAACCTTGCCAGCCTCTCCGCGAGATCAACCTGACCCACCGGCTAGCGAGAGCCCGGCAGCGGAATCATCCGGGGCAATCCAGCATAAAGAACTTGCCAACCTTGCCAGCCTCTCCGCGAGATCAACCTGACCCACCGGCTAGCGAGAGCCCGACAGCGGAATCATCCGGAGCAATCCAGCATAAAGAACTTGCCAACCTTGTCAGCCTCTCCGCGAGATCAACCTGACCCACCGGCTAGCGAGAGCCCGACAGCGGAATCATCCGGGGCAATCCAGCATAAAGAACTTGCCAACCTTGCCAGCCTCTCCGCGAGATCAACCTGACCCATCGGCTAGCGAGAGCCCGACAGCAGAATCATCCGGGGCAATCCAGCATAAAGAACTTGCCAACCTGCTTGCGTAGCTATGAGTAGTATGCAGAAAATAAGACATTCAATAGGCAAGATGATAAAACTTCTTAAGGATAAAATCGCTTTAAGTCATCCCCACTCCTGGCTCGGTCGAGGGGTACCCCTTCCACATCCCGGAGGTGGTACCCTCCCGACTTGAGTACTTCACCTACAATGTATGTGTTGGATCGTATGACGCCCTTAGAGGGGGGGTGAATAAGGGTGTGTTTAAATTTGTAATTTTTACTTAATAATTTTAAGACAATTTCACTTTAATAAAAGTTTCTTAAAAATTAATTTTACAACAATGCAATTTTTGTATAACACCAAGCACAAATTTTTAAGATAAAAATTTAAGCAAACAAATTTGCGATTAGTGAAAAGATCATAATTTTATTTATCATGAAATTTGCATACAAATAAAAATGATCTTAACAATGCTTAAGATCAAGGCACAATGATAAAATGGAAATACAATATTTTGATTTACCAATCCTTCTCCCAAGGATCGGAAGGCTATCGCTTGTCTTTCCCAAGACCAAGCCCAAGCCTAACCTCTAGATCTTCCCAAGATCTAGACGTAGCGCACAAGGCCACGATTTCCCACCAAGCCACGCAAGGACTTGGACGCTCCGCACAAGGAAGCGATTTTCCCCTAAGCCACGCAAGGACTTAGACGCCGCTCGCAAGACGACGATTTCTTCCCCAATACAAAAAGAAATATGAGTAAATGAAATACAATATGAAAAAGTCAACTCCCTAGAAATTCAGATCTCTGAATGGATTGTTGAAGCCTTGAGATGATCGTTGATGGAGTAGCGCGCCCGATCTCGTCTTCAATCTTCAATCCTTCTTTGCACAATTAGGAGTTGAGGAGGTTCTGGAGCTCTCTGGTTCGTATGCACTCAGGTAGGGACTGGAAATCTCAAAATCTTAGAATGCACGAACCAAAGGCACCATTTTATAGACTTTCACTGTCGCCTGGGCGACAGTCACTGTCGGAAATTTCCGACAGCGCCAAACTGCCTCGGTCGTGCCGTCGAGCCGTCGTGTGGGCAGTTGCTGGAATCGTGGAGCTGTCGCTGGGGCGACATCGATGTCGGAATTCCGACAGCGCAAAACTGCCGCTGTCGTGGGTGAAGTCGTGGGCAGTTGGTGGAATCGTGGAGCTGTCGCCTGGGCGACATCGATGTCGGAATTCCGACAGCGCAAAACTGTCTTTCGTCGATCTGCCGTGGAGGGAAGTAGTTGTAACTTCTCTGCTGTCGCCTGGGCGACAGTGGCTGTCGGAATTTTCCGACAGTGAATTTTTCCCACATGCAATTTTAGCTCCAGCAGCAATGTGAATATCACATACCTGTTATCTGCACACCATTAATGAAAATAGAATCAAATACAAAAGGGACTTTGTTATTATCAAACCGGAGGAGTGCGAAACGCATGCTCCAACAATCTCCCCCTTTTGATAATAACAAATCCGTATAAAAAGAAAACATGTCTATTTAGATTGTTGATTTTAGACATTTGGTGTGTGCACAAATATAACATGATATATTTCTCTTAAAATAAATAATCTCCCTTGATATATTTCTTTTAAAATAAATACTCTCCTTTTAGGTGAAGGCTCCCCCTAAATGAATGCTCCCCCTAAATATATGCTCCCCCTTAATATATGCTCCCCCTTAAATATATGATGTAATGTGTAGGTGGAATATTTAGGAGTGATATATTTGTGATTTTTCTTTTTATACTTTAAATTCTCCCCCTTTTGGTATTAGCAAAAGTGAATATTAAATAAAAGAGTAGCTTTTAAGGGATAGGATATAGAATTGTAGAGTAAGCGGAAGCAATTTGATGGTAATAATTGAAGTCCATGAAATAATAGGAATATGCCATAGTATGAATAAGCCTATGAAGTGACGGTATAGCCATATGAAGTATATGAAAGAAAATAACTTCAATATGAGTAAGGTCATTTGAAAGTATCATAGAAAGACACAATAGTGTATAGATATATGGAATATTTTCGGTCCAATTCTCATGAGATGAATGTTTATATAACATAATGATGTGTAAATGTGATACTTAGATCAAACATATGAAGTTATTTAATTTACATGATCATTAAAATGTATAACATAATAAAAGCATATAAAGGCAACTTTGACGTTGAAGATATAGCACAAGATGAATAGAAAACCATGTTTCTTTTGCACAAGACACTTTACAATTCTTTCCAAGGTGCTTAACCTCACAATGCTCATTAAGACTTATCAGGAGGGTAAGTAGTGCTTGGTGGAGTATCCTTGTCGTTATTTTAATTTTTTTTTTTGTTTTATCACAGATGTTGTGATATCGTAATTTTGATATATTGAAATTTTTTTTTTAAATTGACCAAGGATCTCCGAATTCACTTGAATCGCAAAAGATGGTGTATATTTTGTTGTGCTAACAAATCAATGTTGAAAGTTGTATTTAAGAAATGCTATTGTATTATGTGAAAACAAATATGATCCATGTATATTTTAAATAAAACGACATACGTATTGATCAAAAGAAGTGAACGTGATAGTTCATTATGATAGATAAATAATTTCTCATACTTAGAGGCATGCGAAAACAATTTCCAATGGTCTATACAACTAAGTAGAAGTGTCAATACGATGATAGCTTGGAAACGAAATCATATAAACATGTAAGTCATTTTTTTTTTGAATAAATAACACATGGTTTGTCATCAATTCATGAGGTGAAGCATTAATAATGACATATAACTATTGTAAATCATCAAAGGGACCCAGAATTGAAGTTTTTACAAAAATTGGAGCTGTCGGAAATTTCCGACACTCACTGTCGCCTGGGCGACAGCCAAAAGTATAAATAAGGCTGGGGACCGAGTCAAAACACATTGTGCATCATTTCCTGGAGTGAAAAACGAGAGGAAGGTTGTCGGAAGTCGGCGACAACCCTAGATCCAAGGTATGGGTTTTTTTTTTGATTTTGTGTTTTTAACTCCAAATTTTTAGGGCTTTTTAATTTTGATAGTAGAGAAGAAGGAAAAAATAGTTTTCATGTTGATTTTTGATTAATGGTGGAGGTTTGGAAATTTTTGATTTGAATAAAATGTAGATCTAGTTTTAAAACTATAGGATCTTGGTGGATCTTTGCTTAAATGTCTAGCTTTGTGAAATTTCTCTTGATTTTGTGATAAAGGTTTTCATTTGTGTATTTGCAAAAAAAATTTTGTAGATCTAGGTTAGAGAAGAAGATGGAAGATGTTGAATAGTGAAAGATTTGTAGAATTTGATAATTTAAAAAAATAGATTAAAATTTTTTTTTAAAAACTTGATGTTGAAATAACATTTAGTATGAGTAGATCTGGAAGTTTTAGGAAAAATTCTGAGATAAAATCACTTGGAGGGCTGTCGGAAATTTCCGACAGCCACTGTCGCCTGGGCGACAGTGTTCCAGTGCACAATAAAAAATCTGTTTTAAGCAAAATTTTTGTATTTTATTGCAGAATGGCTTCCAGCTCCAAAGCTCGAAAGAGTACTTCGGAAGATGCACATACTTCATATCAAGTTTATTCCGGAGTGGAGAAGGCTATTGTTGGGGTGTCCAAATACATCGAATTTGATTTGCCAAAACATGATCATATTTATGATCGTCTTGCGAAGGCAGGTATTCTCTCAATAATCTCACCAGAGGGGTTTTCATCCTTTTTAATTCGTGAATTTTATAACCATTTGGAAGACCCAAATGTTACGGAATTGGATGGAGGTGTGAGATCAAGGATCCAAGGTCAACATGTGGAAATAACACATGTTGATCTACGAGAGGAATTTGGACTAGTGATGAGTGAGAATATGCCTGATATAGTGGAGAATTATCGGAAGGATAGAGATTGGACCCTAGTAAACATGAGTTTACATGGGAATCAGAAGAAAACTCTTACCACTGAAGTTACCTCACTTACACCGGATGCTTACTTAGTCCAAGATATATTAAGGAATTCGGTGATGTTGAAGAGTGGAGACACAAGAAGCATTACTGCGCAGTTGACCCTCTTTACGTACTATATTATGGAGGATGAGCATTTTGATATGGCAGACTTCATACTCTCCCAGATTAGGTATACGTACAGATTGAAACATCCAAGATGGGTGAAGGTGCATACGCTGCCAATGGGGTTGGTAATTCAGCGTGTACTTTATAAGAAGTATGGATGGATTGTGCAAGATTCGTATCTTGATGATTGTTATCCGGAAATTTATTTTACGGGTTCAATGAAAGGGAAGAAGCCGCTTAGAAAAGCTCAACCGGGAATTGAGATTAGAGAGCCGAGCATTTCTAGGGCAGGATCACTAAGGGAGTCCATTGATGATTTGCGTGATTCGTTAGAGGATCACAAAAAGGAAGTGAAAAAGGATCGTAGTCGAATGCAGAAATTTATGAAGTTTCTCGTCAAAGGTCTGAAGTTGAAGCCAACGCCGGAGGAGGAGGCAGAATGGCAAGTACCGGACGAAGAACCGTCGCGCCAATCGGTGAGGCGGACTCGCCGAGGCAAAGCCGTGAGACGAGGACCTCCAGAAGATTGTCCAGAGAGCAGCGGGGCTGGTTATGAAGATTCAGAGTAGTTTTATGTTGCTGCTGCTGCTGCTGGGAGCTGTCGGAAAATTCCGACATCCACTGTCGCCTGGGCGACAGTGAACTTCTTTTAAATTTCTGTTTTTGTTTAATGAACTTGATCCTTAAGTTGTTTCTACTGTTTTTATTTGAACAATATTGATGTAATATGAATGATGATGAATTTTGTTAAGGTTTTTGATGTTTTGGTTTTTATAATTTTGGCATTTTTGTATTTACATTATTTATGTTTTGTGATAATAAATTTTTTTTTTTTTTGTTATAGGCTTTAAAAAGTGATATATTCATTGTGAAATGTCTAGAATTCCCAATTCTAGCCTAAGCATAGAAAAACGGGAATCCGGTAAAGGTTTAGTGAATATATCCGCTAGTTGATTATCCGTGCCTATAAATGAAATTTTTATGTGGTTATTTTTAATATGATCTCTAATAAAATGATGTCTCACATCAATATGCTTAGACCTTGAATGATGGACCGGGTTGTGTGTTAAATCAATTGCACTTTTATTATCACACCATAATTCAATAGTTTGTTGTTTAATATTAAAGTCTTCTAAGGTTTGTTTCATCCAAAGGGCTTGTGCACAACAACTACCCAGTGCGATGTATTCGGCTTCGGTGGTTGAGAGGGCAACAGAATTCTGTTTCCTACTCGACCATGAAATGAGTGAAGGACCTAAAAAGTGACAAGTGCCACTAGTGCTTTTCCTATCTAGTGAACAACCGGCGTAATCAGAATCAGAATAACCAAAAAGTGTAAAATCATCGCTATGAGGATACCACAAACCAAGTTTAGATGTGCCAATTAAATATCTAAAAATTCTTTTTACCGCTTTTAAATGTGATTCTTTGGGATCGGTTTGAAATCTAGCACATAAACAAACTGAAAACATAATATCCGGTCTAGAAGCAGTCAAATATAAAAGTGAACCTATCATGCCTCTATATAAAGTTTGATCTATTGATATTCCAGTTTCATCTTTTCCTAATTTTAAAGATACACTCATAGGAGTATTTGCTTGTTTGAGATTTTCAAATCCAAATCGTTTTAAGACATCATGAATATATTTTGATTGGTTAATAAAAACTCCATCATGTTTTTGAACAATTTGAAATCCTAAGAAATATTTTAATTCCCCTACCATACTCATCTCAAATTCACTTTCCATCATTTTTACAACATAGTTACACAACTCTTCATTAGTGGCTCCAAAAATAATATCATCAACATAAATTTGTAAAACAATTAAATCATCATTTACTTGCTTAATGAAGAGTGTACAATCAACACCACCCATTTTAAAACCATTTTGTAATAAATATATAGTCAATCTATCATACCATGCTCGTGGTGCTTGTTTTAAACCATACAAAGCTTTTAGCAATCTATATACGCGATTAGGAAATTTTTCATTTATAAATCCTGGGGGTTGTTCAACATAAACTTCTTTTTTAATCAACCCGTTTAAAAATGCAGTTTTAATATCCATTTGCAATAATTTAAATCTTTTATGGCTAGCAAATGCAACAAAAATTCTAACTGCTTCCAATCGTGCTACGGGTGCAAAAGTTTCATCAAAATCTACCCCTTCAATTTGATTATATCCTTTCGCTACAAGCCTAGCTTTGTTTCTAGTGACCCTAGAGTCACTATCTAATTTGTTTTTGAAAATCCATTTGACTCCTACCACTGGATGATCACTAGGTCTATCAACAAGAATCCAAACTTTATTTCTTTCAAATTGATTAAGTTCTTCATTCATAGCTAGAAACCAAGATTCATCATTTAAAGCGGTGGCAACATCTTTTGGTTCGATATTTGAGACAAAACATAAATTTGAAAAGGTTTCATGTAAACTAGAACGCGTACGTACCCCACATAATGGTTCTCCAATAACAAGTTCTTGCGGATGATCTTTTGAGAATTGTAGCTCGGTTGGAGGTACATACCCTTCTCTTTCTTCTTCTTCTCTATCTTCTTCTTCTCTTTCTTCTTCTCTTTCTTCTCCTTTTTCTTCTTCATTTTCTCCAAGTTCTTCTTCATCATTCTCCACCGTGGGAAGGAGTTCATCTTCTTTTCCTGTAATTTTCCTTTCTACACATGAAGCAAACTCATCAAACCTAACATGAATAGATTCTTCAACTATTTTTGTTCTCTTATTATATACTCTATAGGCCTTGCTAGTTGAAGAATAACCAATGAAAATTCCTTCATCACATTTTTCATCAAATTTTCCTAAGTTATCTTTTGTATTCAAAATAAAGCATTTACAACCAAAAACTTTAAAGTAAGATACATTTGGTTTTCTTTGAAAATAAATTTCATAAGGAGTTAATTGTAATGTGGGACGAATCATGGCACGATTAATGATATAACATGCCGTACTAACTGCTTCGGCCCAAAAATATTTTGGCAATTTAAATTCACAAAGCATAGTACGTCCTAATTCTTGGAGTGTTCTATTTTCCCTCTCCACTACACCATTTTGCTGTGGTGTGCGTGGAGCGGAAAATTCATGTTTTATCCCAAAATCATTACAATATGAAATAAATTTTTCATTATCGAATTCTCCTCCATGATCTGATCTAATGCATTTTACCTTCAGATCAACTTCATTTTGAATACGTGAAATTAGTTTTACAAATTCATCAAAGGCATCAGATTTTGAATATAAAAACAAAGTCCAACAAAATCTAGAATAATCATCAATAATAACAAACGTATATTTTCTACCTCCTAGACTTTGTGTAGAAATTGGACCAAACAAGTCCATATGTAATAAATTCAAAGGTCTAGTGGTAGAAATGACATTTTTGCTTTTAAAAGATGATTTTGTAAATTTTCCCTTTTGGCATGGTGAACATAATGAGGATAGCTTTCCATTCAAATTTGGTAATCCTTTTATTATTTTATTTTTAGAAAGCTTTACTATGCGTTTAGCACTAGAATGTCCTAGTCTCCTATGCCATAATTCAAGTTCATCATTCTTTGAAATGAAATATTTAAGTGTAGAATGAGATAAATCATGAAAAGTGATCGTATAGACATTGTTTATTCTTGGTGCAGTAAGTACGATTTCGTTTGTTTTAGAATCAATAATTTTGCAAAGGTTTGAGCTAGAGTCAAATAAAACATTTAGATTTTTATCACATAGTTGACTAATAGAAATTAAATTATGTTTCAAACCTTTAACATATAAAACATTTGAAATTTTAAATTCTTCGTTACCTACTACTCCAATGCCTTTGACTTTACCCTTTCCATTATCTCCAAATGTCACTGTTCCACTTTTCTTCATCTCCAGGCTAAGGAACTTTGATTTATCGCCCGTCATGTGTTTTGAACATCCAGAGTCCAAATACCACACGTCTTTCTTGTTCCTAGCCTGCACGCATACCTAAAAAGATGATGAGAGTAAAGATCTGGTTACCCAAGTGGTCGATCCCATTGTATAGGTGGACGCCTTAGGTACCCAGATTTGTTTAACAGTAGCTTTTCCTTTCTTCCAACATGAGCCCGAGATGTGACCAAATCGATGACATTTGGCACACACAATGAATGGTGAGGAACCATTTTTCAATGGTTTCTCTGGACTCTTGCTGGTGGAAGCATCTTTATGTGTGGACTTAGAAAAATTTGTATTTTTAGAAATAAGATTTCTGAACCTGGAGCTGTCGCCGGTTCCGACAGTAGCTGTCGGAAATTTCCGACAGCCCCCAGAGCTTCCAGAAATGTATCCTAGTCCAAATTTTGCTGTACCATGGCATTGGTTGGCTAATAGCATATCCAGTGATTTTTTTCCAATACCAAATTTTCCAATTGCCATGATCAACTCATTTACTTTGGATTTTAGAATTGAATTTTCTTTTACTATCATGCCACATCTATTTGCAAAAATTTTCTTATAATTATCTAATTGAGAATGAGAAGTTTTAACAACTTTTTCTAAGTCCTTTTTCTCTTTTACAAGTAGATCAAATTTTTGATCGGACTTAGAAATAGTAGTTTCAAGTTCTTTTATCCTTGTCGAAGAATGATCACACTCTTGACAAAATATTTTCTCTTTCCCAATAGATTCCAACTCATTTGATAGTTTTTTATTTGCTTTTGAAAGACCTTTATTTTCAGATTTTAGAAAATCAATTTTCTTTAAGCTTTTATTTAAAACTCTGCATGTTTTCATAAATTCAGAATATAACTCATCATAAGATGGAGGCGTTACCTCAGTGTCGCTTTGGACACTGCAGTCGTCTTCAGATGTAATGCTGTCTTTTGCCATCAAGCATAGATTAGCCTCCTCTTCCTCCTGTGTTGAGGGATCACTTTCTTCACCAGACGAAGAATCATCCCAAGTCTCTGCCTTTAACACTTTCTTCTTTTTATCGTGCCTCTTTGCTTTTTGCTCTTTCAGATACTTTGGGCACTTGCTTCTGATATGACCAATCTTCTTGCAATGGTAGCACTCCGGTGGCGGACGCTCCTCTTCATTCTCCATTTTTCCTTTGCCCTTTTGGTAGGCAAAATCCTTTTTTTTGAAAAACTTTTTAAATGAGTTTCTCCTCTCCGGATTTCTCATAAACTTCTTAAAATTTCTCACAAACAATCCTTCTTCATCTTCATCACTTTCTTCAGTCTCACTCTCAAATTCCTTTTTAGATTTCAACGCCAAGCTCTTCTTTTTGGGCTGCAAATTATATTCTTGGCTTTGAATCTTCAACTCCACTTCATGGGTTTTTAGATTCCCAATGAGACTCTCCAATTTTAATGTCTTAAGATCATGTGACTCAGAAATTGCAGTCACTTTTGGATTGAACTTCGGGGGAAGTGATCTTAAGATTTTTCTAACTAAATCTCCATTTGAAAAGACCTTACCCAACACTTTTGAATCGTTCACGATTTTAGTGAATCGAGTGTACATTGTGTCAATTTCTTCATCCACTTCCATTTTGAATCTTTCGAACTCTGACTCCAATTGAAATAGCTTTGAATCCTTTACCTGCGAAGTACCTTCATGAGTAATTTCCAAAAGATTCCAAATATCAAAAGCAGTATCGCAAGCACAGACTCTATTAAACTCGGTGCGATCTAGTGCGCAAAATAAGGCATTCATGGCCTTTGCATTGTTTTTGCATTTTAATTTATCATTTTCATCCCACTTGTCTTTGGGTTTTTCCATAGTTACATCTCCTACAACAAATGTTGGAGAAGTGTAACTAGTTTCTACCATATTCCAGACTTCTATATCTAAAGCAATTAGAAAACAACGCATACGTGTTTTCCAATAATTGTAGTCTGTGCCCGTGAAAAGTGGTGGCCTACTAATTCCTTGCCCCTCAACGAACGCGTGATCGTTGTGCGCCATTACTCCCGGTGGTAAAACCGTTTTGGAGTAACCTGCTCTGATACCACTTGTTGGATCGTATGACGCCCTTAGAGGGGGGGGGGGGGGTGAATAAGGGTGTGTTTAAATTTGTAATTTTTACTTAATAATTTTAAGACAATTTCACTTTAATAAAAGTTTCTTAAAAATTAATTTTACAACAATGCAATTTTTGTATAACACCAAGCACAAATTTTTAAGATAAAAATTTAAGCAAACAAATTTGCGATTAGTGAAAAGATCATAATTTTATTTATCATGAAATTTGCATACAAATAAAAATGATCTTAACAATGCTTAAGATCAAGGCACAATGATAAAATGGAAATACAATATTTTGATTTACCAATCCTTCTCCTAAGGATCGGAAGGCTATCGCTTGTCTTTCCCAAGACCAAGCCCAAGCCTAACCTCTAGATCTTCCCAAGATCTAGACGTAGCGCACAAGGCCACGATTTCCCACCAAGCCACGCAAGGACTTGGACGCTCCGCACAAGGAAGCGATTTTCCCCTAAGCCACGCAAGGACTTAGACGCCGCTCGCAAGACGACGATTTCTTCCCCAATACAAAAAGAAATATGAGTAAATGAAATACAATATGAAAAAGTCAACTCCCTAGAAATTCAGATCTCTGAATGGATTGTTGAAGCCTTGAGATGATCGTTGATGGAGTAGCGCGCCCGATCTCGTCTTCAATCTTCAATCCTTCTTTGCACAATTAGGAGTTGAGGAGGTTCTGGAGCTCTCTGGTTCGTATGCACTCAGGTAGGGACTGGAAATCTCAAAATCTTAGAATGCACGAACCAAAGGCACCATTTTATAGACTTTCACTGTCGCCTGGGCGACAGTCACTGTCGGAAATTTCCGACAGCGCCAAACTGCCTCGGTCGTGCCGTCGAGCCGTCGTGTGGGCAGTTGCTGGAATCGTGGAGCTGTCGCTGGGGCGACATCGATGTCGGAATTCCGACAGCGCAAAACTGCCGCTGTCGTGGGTGAAGTCGTGGGCAGTTGGTGGAATCGTGGAGCTGTCGCCTGGGCGACATCGATGTCGGAATTCCGACAGCGCAAAACTGTCTTTCGTCGATCTGCCGTGGAGGGAAGTAGTTGTAACTTCTCTGCTGTCGCCTGGGCGACAGTGGCTGTCGGAATTTTCCGACAGTGAATTTTTCCCACATGCAATTTTAGCTCCAGCAGCAATGTGAATATCACATACCTGTTATCTGCACACCATTAATGAAAATAGAATCAAATACAAAAGGGACTTTGTTATTATCAAACCGGAGGAGTGCGAAACGCATGCTCCAACAGTATGGCCCCTCCCAATTGGGATTAAGCTTACCCACCGCGACCCCTCTTCTGGCCGCATCGACCTTCTTCAAGACCAAGTCTCCTTTCTGGAAGTGCTTTACTCGGATGTGCTTGTCAAAGTACCGAGCCATTCTCCGTTTGGTTTCCTCCTGTCGAACAGTAGCGAGGTCTCAGAGCTCTTCTACCAGGTCCAGGGACAACCTTTGTTCCGCGTCGTTTTCCATTAGCCACTCTTCATCCCCTTCGCCCGCGGCGACCACCCTGGGGGTTCTTACCTCGAATTCTATCGGAAGTACGACCTCAGACCCATGAGACAGCTTGAAGGGAGTCTCCCCTGTGGTCGTGTTTGGAGTAGTCCCCATGGCCCAGAGGACCGAAGGTAGCTGTTCCACCCAATTCCCCCTGAGATTCTCCACTTTCTTCTTGAGTAGGTTGACGATGATCTTATTCGCCGCTTCCACCTGCCCATTACTCCTAGGGTGATGGACTGACGCGAACCGAAGATCGATGCCTAGTTGGGTGCAGAAGTCAACCAACTCCTCGCTGGCAAACTGCGGCCCGTTGTCCGTGACTATGGCTAGAGGGAGCCCGTGCCTGCAAATTATTTCACCCCAAACAAAGTTTCTCACTACCTGGGATGTTACTTTAGCGAGCGCCTTTACCTCGATCCATTTAGAGAAATAGTCTATCATCACCAATAGGAACCTCCTTTGGCCACTTGCCTGGGGGAAAGGTCCCACCAGGTCCAACCCCCATACCGCAAAGGGCCAGGGGGCCGTGATGGTCCAGAGCCTCTGAGCTGGGAGGAGCTGGAGGGGGGCGTAGAGCTGGCACTTGGAGCACCTCTTAGAGAACTCCGTCGCGTCTTTGCTGAGGGTGGGCTAGAAGTAGCCTTGCCTTAGTACTCTTCCCTCCAGGGTCCTGCCCCTCGAGTGACTGCCGCACTCCCCCGAGTGAATCTCTTCCAGGACCCTCGGGGCTTCCTCCTCCGAGACACAACGAGCTAGGAGCCCCGAGAGAGTCTTGCGGTATAGCGACCCTGCATGCAAGGAGTAGTATGCCGATTTGTACCTGAGCCGCCGCTTGTCTACCCCCTCCTCGGGGAACCTCCCTGTCGTCAAGTAGGTGATGAAGGGGTCCATCCATGACACCCGCTGATCCACCTTCATCAGCTCTTCCTCCTCGATAGAAGGCCGGAAGAGTTCCAACACTGTCCCCCCTTCCCGGGGACCGAACTTGGCCAGGAGGTCCTCCTGGGTGCTCTCCTCTCTTGGGACATGCTTGATGGAGAAAGTGCAAAATTGCCCAACGACCCCCTTGACCTTCTCCAGGTACTGCTGGAGAATTGGCTCTTTGACCTCGAACTCCCCCTTGATCTGGCAAGCCACTACCATGGAGTCCGTTGAGACCTCCACGTCCTGTACTCCCAACTCCCGAGCTAGTGGAGGCCTGCTATCACGGCCTCATACTCGGCCTGGTTGTTGGTGAGGGGGAAGTGAACGTTGATTGCTTGCTCTATCCTGGTCCCCTGGGGACTTATCAACACCACCCCTCCCCCGAAGGAGTGCTTTCCTGATGCGCCATCAACCAGCATCTTCCAGGCCACCGGGTGGGGTACCTCAGACTCCTCCAACTCGGTCACATAGTCAGCCATGAAATCCGCCACCGCTTGCGCCTTTATGGATACCCTGGGCACGTAGGAGATATTGAACTCACTCAGCTCTACTAACCACTTAGCCAGTCTTCCGGAGTGCTCCACCCCCTCCATGATGCTGCGAAGGGGGTGGTCGGTTACTACTTTGATTGAGTGCGCCTGGAAGTAGGGCCGGAGCTTCCTAGCTGACACCACCAATGCAAATGCTAACTTTTCCAGGATGGGATATCTGAGCTCGGCCTTCCTCAATACCCTGCTAACATAGTAGATGAGGAGTTGTTTCTTCCCTTCTTCCCGGACCAGCACCGAGCTGACCGCTTCCGACCTTACCCCTAAGTACAGATATAGGTCCTCCCCTTGCCTCAGCCCTTGCAGTAGCGGGGCCTGAGTCAGTTGTTCCTTTAGTGCTTGAAAAGCTTTCTCGCATTCGGGGGTCCATTCGAATTTCTGGTTACCCCTCAGCACCCTGAAAAAGGAAGAACATTTTTCTCCTGCCTTGGAAAGGAACCTACTTAACCCGACTAGCTTCCCAGTCAGACGCTGAACCTCCTTAGCATTCCTTGGAGACCCAAACTCGAGGATCACCCTCACTTTGGCTGGATTAGGCTCCACCCCGAGGGGGGGGGGGGGGGGTGAGTAAATGGCCTAAGAATTTCCCTCGGCTTACCCCGAAGATACACTTTAAGGGGTTAAGCTTCATTTTAAACTTTCTCAAAGTCCCAAAGGTTTCCTCGAGGTCCCTGAGGTGAGACTCAAGGTCCCGACTTTTGATCATCAGGGCATCCACATTCGCGAAACACTCTATCCATCATTCGTTGGTATGTTGTCCCTGCGTTCTTTAAACCGAACGACATCCTTTTATAACAATAGCACCCGTCCCCTGTGATGAAGGATACATCTTTGATGTCGGGAGGGTGCATGCGAATTTGGTGATAACCTGAAAAAGCATCTAAAAAAGTCATCACAGAAAAACCAACGGCTGAGTCAACCAACGCGTCGATTCTAGGCAGAGGGTAGCAATCCTTGGGGCAAGATTTATTAAGCAAAGAGAAATCAACACACATACGCCAGTTACCATCCCCCTTCTTTACCATCACCACATTGGAGACCCATCTTGGATACTGGATCTCCGATACAAAACCGGCCTTGATAAGCTTGCTTACCTCCTCCCGGATAGGAACCTCCAGCTTGTCCGCGATGGACCTCTTCTTTTGGCGAATGGGGCGAGTGCCGAGATCGAGGTTGAGGCGATGACACGCCACATCCGCATCGATCCCTGGCATCTCCGCAGCACTCCATGCGAAGACATCCACATTGTCTTGGACGCAAGCCAAGATCTTCCTCCGGTCCTCGGCTGAGCTCCCCACTGATCTTTATCTTCTCGATTGTTCCGGCCTTGGTGGTGACTTCCACCTCCACTACTTCCTCCACTGCCTCCAACCTGGATTGCTCTCCCCAGGCACTGTCCTCCTCTCCGCCACAAGCGAGCGCTTTGGCTCCTTCCTCCACCTCTTCCTCTCTCACCATCATCAATTCCTCCGCCCCTCCTCCAGGGGCCTCTTCTTCTTCCGCTCCCTCTTTCCCCTCCTCCGCTCTGGGCCCTTCAACGACCCCTCTCTGGGCATGAATTACTCCCTCATTCGTCCTCCCCTCCAATCTCTCCTCCTCTTCTGCCTCGGCCACCTCTTCCATCACCTCATCCGCCCCTCCCCCTTGGGCCTGACCTTCTACTCCTTTCTCCTCCTCCATCGGTTCCTCCAAACTTTCCTCCGCCCTCTCCTGCAGCTCCTGCAGTTCCTTCTTTGGGGCCCGGCTCCTCCAGCTCCTGCCCCTCTTCCTTTTCATCTTCTCCCTCCTATCTCCATTGCTTGCTGAGGTGGGGGAGGAGGTGGTCTAGGACCTTGCCTCCACCCCAACTGATGCAGCCTTCCCTGCCCTCCTTGGAAGTTACCGCCTCCGTGGGGGAACCCCCTTCCTGGACCTTGCATCCCCACACCTTGCTGCCTCCACCCCAACTCTGGGGCCCTCGCTTCTTCTCTCCTCCTCGGCTCTATCTGCCTGCCTTCTGGCTCGCTCACCGTGCTAACCTCTTCGTGAACTCGGGGTTTGCTGCCTCCCCGTCCACTTCCTCCGCTGCTCTCTCCATCAATTCCTCATAAGACAGAGGAACCCTCCTCTTGAGATCCATCTTGAAGAAACCCTCCCGCAGCCCCAAAGTGAAGGCAAGCTGGAGGGTGTGCCCCGGCACCTCCTGGACGAGGAGAACCTCCTCCCTGAACCGCTCCAGATACTGAGCTAACGACTCTCCGGACTTCTGCTTGATGGTAAAGAGTAACTCGGGATCCTTCTTCCTTTTCTTTGAAGTGGAGAAGCCAAGAGGAAACTCCGGCGCAAGTCCTCGAAGGCATAAATCGACCCCGATGGCAACTGGTGGAACCAGTCCCTCGCCTTCTCCTTCAAGGTGGTAGCAAAAAGTCGGCACTTGAAGGAGTCCGACATAGGTCTGATCGAAACCATATCCTCGAACCATTGCAAGTGCTGAACGGGGTCATCCTTGCCGGT